>BTHU01000011.1:20139841-20739841 GCA_036184795.1 Tokudaia tokunoshimensis
ACACACACCCATAGCACTGGACTCACAGGTGCACACCGCCACACCGACACTTTATGTTGGTTTTATTTCAAACTCAAACTCGGGTCCCCGTGCTTGTGTGGAGAGCACTGAGTCATCTTCACCAGCCGCCTAGGAAATACTTTGAGTGGATTTTAAAAAGTTTTACAAAGTTGCCTCTTGTAATATACTAATATAAACCATAGGGAACTTTAAATATGCTTTATGATTTTAACCACTAGAGCTGTATAATAAACATTTTCTGATTAAAGAAATTAGATTTAAAAAAAAAAACAAACAAACAAACCAAAGGCAAAAGATTAAATTTTCACCTTTTTGTTTTTCCAAACATAGCTTTTGAGGAAGACTTAGCCTAATAATTTTCTATATTTGTTTTGCTTTGTTTTGCCTTGCCTGGTCTGGTTTGGTTTGCTTTGGTGTAGCCCAGGCTCGCCTCTAGCTGTCATATTGCCTCGGCCTCACTCCCGAGAGCTGGGATTAAAGGTCTGAGACCCCATGCCTATCTCTAGTCTCAATCTTCCTCTCTTTTTTCACTTAGCACTGGAAAGCAATGCCATACACATTTTTTAAAAAAAAAATGATGAGAAATTTTGTGGGCATGCTTTAGAATTTAATAATTGTCTTTTAAATCTCCTGTAAGCAAGTTATTTCAAGAGAGGTAATGATAACAAAGTAATTAAGATAACAAAGTAATGATAACAAAGTAATTAAGAGTAAGCTTGCACAAAGTTATTGGTTCAAATCCCAGACCTCCCAACGCCAGATGATTGCAGAACATTGAGAAAGTTGCTTTCTCTATTCAGATTTTTAACTGAAAATACAAAATTCTTGGCTAACTGATGAAGCTTGTATATTTGCAGCTGTGTCTCTTTTATTATCGACTTAAAACCTAGGTATGGTATTCTAAGGGCTGAAACGTTAAGATAAGACACACACACACACACACACACACACACGAAGTAATTATATTTGAAATCTATAACATTATTGTTTAGGCCTGAGCTGTGGCCCACCATATCCTGAAGCCCTAACTGCCATGTGACTTTATTTGAAAAACGTATCTTTAATAGAGAGCATTGAGGTTCAATGAGGTCACGAGTAGTCCTAATCTCTTAAACTTACTCTTTTATAAGAGGAAGAGAAACCAGAGACCCTCTCCTCTCTGCACAGAAGAAAAGTCCCATTGGGATACTGAGATGAGAGCATCACAAGACAGAAGAGAGGCTTCCGCAAGCATCAACACTCACCCTTTCTGCTTGGACTCCCAGTCACAGAGAAAGTGGATCGAGATATATCTATATATTCATATTGAATACCTGTATCTATAGGTATCTATATCTACTGAGATAGGGATATATCTATATATAGTCATTTTGAATCTATATATGTAAATATTGATAGATTGAATTCTATAGATAAATATAGATATTCAATATGAATATATATAGTATATGCAAGTATGGTGTGAGTGCATGAGCGCATTTGTGGGTGCAAATTTGTGTGTGTGTGTGGAGACAAGAGAGTGTGTGTGTGTGTGTGAGAGAGAGAGAGAGAGAAAGAGAGAGAGAGGGAGGGAGAGAGAGAGAGAGAGAGAGAATGTGTGTGTGAGAGAGTGTGTGTGTTTGTGAGAGTGAGAGAGAGAAAGAGAGTGTGTGTGTATGCAGAGAGAGAGAATGAGTGTGTGTGTGTGTGTGTATACACATGTGTGTACATGCATGTGAAGTCTGAGGGTCTTCCTTGATTGCTCTTCCATCTGATTCTCTGTGGTATGCCTCCTCTTCAACCCTCAGAGTTTGGTGGTGACTCTCCTCCCTCACTACTTTGCTCAGAGACTCACCCATTCCTCCACCTCCAAGGCTGAAATTACAAGTGGGCCTGCCTTTTCTCCCAGTATTTACATTGGTTCTGCGCACCCAAACTCCTTGGCAATGTGGCAAATACTTTACCTACTGAGTAGTCTTCCTAGCCTCTGATTTAATTGTTTAGAGATACTGTATCTATAATGCATTTTCAGTTTAAAGTTCAATAATTTGAAGTCAAGCAATACGATGGAATATAATCCTCAGTTTTTCATTTATGTGATAATCTTGCAATTCTATTTGCTTGTTTTCCTGAGGGAGATATTTACTGTAAAACAGTGTGCACGAAGAATGCCCTAAGCAGTGTGCCAGTCATGCCAGAGCCTCCGGCCTTCGGTTCTGTGAGAAAAATACTTCAGTGGTTTGCGCTACCTACTCTATAGGACTTTCTACAGGACCCCGAACAAAGACATATATATCACTGCAAGAACTCTTTTTAGCATATCAGATATTTTTAGTATCTGTTATCATAGCTTAAAAAATAAAGCCTAACAAAAGTTCTTACTCTCACATATATCGTAATTAAGTTTGCCTTTTCAAAACAAGCAAACCCAGTTAAGTTCTTCTGACTTTGACACCAGAAAATGTAAAAATGTTATCAATTTAAAGTCACTAATCCACTGCTGTGAGAGTCAGTGGTTCTCAACCTTCCTAATGCTGTGACCCTTTAATAGAGTCGTTCATATTCTAGTGACCCATACTCAGAAAATTGTTTTTTGTTGCTACTTCATAATTGTAATTTTGTTACTGTAATGTATGAATCATAATACAAAAAAAATGAAAGGAGTCCCGACCCACAGGTTGAGAACCCCTGCCATAGATCAATAACCAGAAAATGAAAGATCAATGTTTTATGCATTCTTTGCTAACACCCCCCTAAAAAAACTCTTTACAAACAAGCTCAAAAATCATCACTAGAAACAATAGTATTTATATAGCTTTAAGTAATAAATTGAATAACTATAATGAAAAAACAAAATAAATAAAGGTACTCATTAGTATGGCTACCATAAAAATAAGACAAAAAAAAAGGCAAAAGTAACAAATGTTAGCAAGGATGTAAGAAAATTGGACTTCATGTGCACTGCTGCTGAGACTGGACAATATACAGCTACTGCAGAGGACAGGAAACATCGTCTCAGAAATTAAAAATAGAATTGTCCTATGATTCAATACCTTCATTTCTGGGTATATATCAAATATAACTAAAAAAAATTAAAAGGATATTTTCACATATATTCAATGCAGCAAAATTCAAATATATTCATGCATATGTATGTATATATATATGAATTGTATGTATGTGGTGAGATAATGTGCAGCCTTAAAAGATAAGAAATTCTGTCATAGCAAAATTCTGTTACAATGTTACAAACCCTGAGGGAAATCAGGTAATCACAAAAAGCTACTATACATTGCATTTGCAAGAGGCAGAATAATCGAATCATAGAGACAGAGTAGGGTGAAGGTTGCCTGGGTTTGCTTTGCAAGATGAAGCTCTCTGGAGAAGGACAGATGATGGTTGTGCACTTAAAATGGCTAACATGGTATATTTTGTTATGTATATTTTGCTACAATAGTACAAACAATTAAAGAAAAAAATACCTTTATCCTATATGCAACAGAAAATTGGAAACCATAATGTACAATTAAAAAAATGCTCTCTGAAGTCTACAGAGATACCACTGGAGTTCATTCTGTCTGTATAACTCACCGAATGACTGAAAGAAGAATATTAAATCAACATGGTTTATCCTGAAAAGAAGTATTAGAACACAAATTAACATTTCAAAGGTCACCTTTAGGTTTAATATTCTAAGTTTCAACTGCCATCTCCTCCTCCCTCCACCCACCCCCGGCCATCACCCCCGCCCCCTTGCTGAGACAGGGTTTCTCATATTTACAGAGTGAGACAAAGTATTTGGTTCATTGGTTTGCAAATCCAGCATGAACATACAACTGATCTTAGCACACCTGGAAGAACAAGGTTTCCCTTAATTGCCGCAGAAAGACTTTATCAGTTCTAGTTTGTGTGGGGCTGACTGATAGTTACAATGATTATAAAAAATAAAAGGTCAATGATAAATGTCAGCAGAGGTGGGAAGGAACCAGCTGATTCACTCCGTTAAAACACATGCTTCCTGGTAAGAAGTAAGGGTGAAAATGGATTCTGAAACTTTTGACCTACTTTGTACAGAGGTCCATAAACGAGCTTGACCAGACAGGACATACAAGCATTCGAGTTGGATTGTTGGCTGGATTTACAAGATGCATCAGGAAATCAGTAGCCCTTGCAGGGAAGAGAAATGAAAGTCCAGAAAGCCAATGTGCAAAACCAAACAAAAGCAAAAGAAAACACAAGCAGCAGCTGACTATAGATCGGTTGCTTTGGTAGAGTGTAGACACAAATCTGAGTCACATTTTATGTTTTAATTTTTTTTAATCACCAGGCATTTGTAAAATGGACTGTATGAACGCTGAAACTTTGTTCACTCTTCACAATTCAGTTGAACCAGGCACGGTGACTCGGGTGCACACTTTTAAACACAGCACTGGGAAACAGGAGGAGGATCTCTGAGTTAGAGGGTAGGCTGATCTACAGAGGCAGGCAGGGCTACTCTGAGAAACCGGGTCTCAGTAAGGGGGCGGGGGCGAGGGCGGGGGAGGGGGGAGGAGATGACAGTTGAAACTTAGAATATTAAGCCTAAAAGTGACCCTTTGAAATGTTAATTTGTGTTCTAATACTTCTTTCCAGGATAACCCATGTTGATTTAATATTCTTATTTCAGTCATTCGGTGATTTATATAGACAGAATGAACTCAGAAATGAACTCGGTAAACTTCGGAGAGCACTTTTTTAATTGTACATTATGGTTTCCAATTTTGTGTTTTTTATGGTGCGTTTGTGTGTGTGTGTGTGTGTGTTTGTTTGTATTTCTTGTGGTTTTTTTCTTTCTTTTCTTTTTTTGGTATTTTTGCCTTTTTTAGTCTGGTACATTTGGTTTTTTTTCTAAACAGAAAGAGAAGGACAACGGTGTGGAGTTGGGTGGACGGGGAGATGGGGAGTGTCTGGGAGGAGTCGCGGTAGGGGAACCGTGATCAGAATATATTGTATGAAAAATATATTCAGTGAAAAAGGAAAGAGAGCACCGGTAACAGCCTGTTATGGACCTGTGCTATATTGTGAGGGCCACAGAAATGAACCCGATCCCCGCCCTTTAAGGAACTCAGTATCAGTTATTAAAATGGAAAGGTACCCCTGTAATCCCTTCCTTTGAAGTAAGGAGTAAGGTAAACAGCGGGCTAGTCATCTCCGTTTATTAATAGTTATTCTCTTTGCAGGCACGACTCACTGTTAGCCCCAAACAGACACACACACACACACACACACACACACACACACACACTCCTAACAACAACCACAAACAACACTGATTAGGTCACAGATTCCTGCTCCTCTCCCATCCCCCAAGGGATCCACCTGGCTGTGGAGTCAGAGTGTCCAGTGTGACTCTTGACTTGACCAGGACGGAGTCCTTCAAGCCTGCAGTATCTTTGTGTTCACTGCGAATTCTCCCAGAAGCCTGATATTTCCACTGAAATATTTCCATTGAAAAAACCCTGCCTCCAACTTTAAAATTTCTGTCTTACATAAATGGGAAGACATTACCAAGGTACATTTGTCATGTCATACCTTAGCTCTTAAAACATTATTCTTAGGAGAATGAGAAAAGAAGGTCAGATTACATAAATATAAAACTATATTTTAGGCTAATTATTAGGGCTATGGTTTTAAAATCACTGGGTTAAGGAAAGAGTTGACCCATATATATATAGGCTGACTTCCTAAAAATACTGATCTGGAGATATCCTTATGATCCATGAATAAAATATATAAAATGACAAAGTATGTGCCTGTGTCTGTATGTTTGTGTCCTCAGTGCCAAACACAAATGGATAGCAATCTATCTTATTCTCTGAACTCGAAAAATCTCAGTTATGTAGCTTTAAGTAAATTACAACCATATAAACAAACCTCAAGGAGACCTACATTCCGTTGGTCCAGGTGTACCATTTCCACAGGGGGAAAACGAAGACAACATGATTTGAGAGTCAAGTTTTGATCAACTCAGGCCTTCATTATAAGGGCAATGTTCATGTCCCGATTCTTCTTAGGAAACAAAGCTTTGACTTTTATTGAAGGCACACATGACAGCTAAAAGGCCATTTTCACAGTCTCCTCTCAAGAGGAGCAGCCATTTAAAAGACTAGTCAAGAGAACAAACAACTCGCAGGAGTCTTTCTCTTCCTTTCCTTTGCTTCTTGTCTGGAGATCTAGCATGGTGTCTGGACCACAAGAAACCTTGAAAGTAACAGCCAACAAAGGCTTATAAAGATTCGAGAGGCTGGGCCTAAGATTCCAGAAGGCGGGACTAAGAAGACCATGGCGACTCTGAGACCTAGGCCACTCACCCTCAAGTTCCTTTTATTGGAAAAAAAAATTAAAAGATTGTTATTTTTAGTATCAAAAGCTACTCAATATCAATTTTAGCCAACACAACTGTTAGTTGGGAACATTAGTAATCATGAATCTTTCTTGGATGAGCAACAACTTCAAATTTTTCAGTATTCTAATCTCTTACTGTATTCTAATCTCTGAAATACTTCCTAAATATTATCTTATTTAATCCTTATACTTCTCTACTACTCTATGAAGTAGGTATTATAATTAGCGTTTCCTTGTTTTTATATTAATTAATTTACTTTACTCCTGATTGCTGGCAGCTTACCCTCTGTCCCCTCCTCCCTGTCCCTCTCCCCATCTCACTTTCCTTTCTCTTCAGAAAAGGGGAGACCTCCCGTGGATGATGTCAGCATGCCTTGGCATATCAAACTGCAGTAGGACTAGGCGCATCTTCTTCTGTTGAGGCTAGACAAGGCAGCCCAGTTAGGAGACCGTTCTCAAAGGCAGACAGAGTCAGAGAGTCCCTGCTCCTGCTGTTAGGGATTCCACATGAAGACCCGCACATCTGGTACACATGTGCAGGGGGCCTAGGACCATCCTGTGCTTACTCTCCGGTTGGTGGTTCAGTCTCAGTGAGTCCTTATGGACCCAGGTTCGTTTATTCTGTAGGTTTTCTTGTGATGTCCTTGACCTCTCTGGCTTCTTCAATCCTTTCTTCCCCCCTTCCACAAGATTCCCAGAGTACTACCTAATGTTTGGCTGGGGGTCTCTGCATCTGTTTCCATCAGCTGCTGGGTGCCTTTCACATGACAGTTATGCTAGGCTCTTGTCTGTAAGTATAGCAGAATATCATTAATAGTGTCAGAGCTGGGCTCTCTCTCGTGGCATTAGGTCTCAAGTTGGGCCAGTTATTGGTTGGCCATTCCCTCAATTTCTGCTCCATCTGTATCCCTGCACATCTTGTAGGCAGGAATATTTGCTGGTCAAAAGTTTTGTGGCTGGGTTGGTATTCCCATCCTGCCATTTGAAGTCTTGGTTGGTAACAGGAGGTGGCCATTTCAGGTTCCATAGCCCCCATTGCTATGAGTCTTAGCTAGGGTCACCCTCATAGATTCCTGGGAGCCTGCATTGCCCTAGGCTCCAGCTTTTCCCAAAGACGCTCCCACCCCAATTCCAGTTGCGTCTCCCTCCATCTTCCCCATGCCTGATCCCTCCTGTTTCCCTCCCCACCCCCTCTCCCATCCAGTTCCCTCCCTCTATCCACCCCCCAATGTCTATTTTATTTGCCTTTCTCATTGAGATTCAAGCATCCTTCCTTGGACCGTTCTTGTTACTTAGCTTCTTTGGGTCTGTGGATTGTAGCATGGGCATCCTGTACTTTATGGCTAATATCCACTTATAAATGAGTACATACAATATTTGTCTTTCTGGGCCTGTGTTAGCTCACTCAGGACGATCTTTTCTAGTTCCATCCATTTTCCTGCAAATGTCAGGATGTCCTTGTTTTTAATAGCTAAGTAATATTCCACTGTGTAAATGTACCATATTTTTTTATCCATTCTTTGGTTGAGGGACATCTGGATTGTTTGCAGTTCATGGCTAATACAAATAATAAAAAGCTGCTATGAACATAGTTGAGCAAGTGTCCTTGTGGTAAGGTGGATTGTCTTTTAGGTATATGCCCAGGAGCAGTATAGCTGGGTCTTGAGGTAGAAATATTCCCAATTTTCTGAGAAATTGCCAAATTGATTCCCAAAGTGGTTGTATGAGTTTATGCTCCCACCAGCAATAAAGGAATGTTCCCCTTTCTCCACATCCTCAACTGTATATGCTGAGTTATTTATCATAGCCATTCTGAATGGTGTAAGATAGAATCACACAGTGGTTTTGATTTGCATTTCCCTAATAACATTTCTTTAAGTACTTTCCAACCATTAGAGATTCCTCTGTTGAGAATTCTGTTTAGCTTTGTAGCCCATACTTAATTTGGTTTGTTGATGTCTAATTTTTTGAGTTCTTTATATATTTTGTATATCAGCCTTCTGTCAGATGAATTGCTGAAGATCTTTCTGTAGGCTGCCATTTTGTCCTATCAATGGTGTGCGTTGACTTATAGAGCCTTTCAATCTCATGTAGTCCCATTTATTAATTGTTGATCTCAGTGCCTGAGCTGGTGGTGTCCTGTTCATGAAGCTGTCTCCTGGGCCAATACATTCAAGGCTATTCCTCACTTTCTCTTCTATCAGACTTAGTATATTCAGTTTTATGTTGAGGTCTTTAATCCATTTGGACTTAAGTTTTGTGCAGGGTGATAGATAGGAATGTATTTGCATTCTTCTACATGCAAACATCCAGTTAGACCAGCACCATTTGTTGAAGATGCTTTCTTTTTTTCATTGTATAGTTTTGGCTTCTTTTTCAAAAATCAAGTGTCTATAGGTGTATGGATTTATTTCTGGGTGTTCAATTTGATTCCATGGATCAACCTATCTGTTTTTATGCCAACACCACACAGTTTTTATTACTATTGCTTTGCAGTGCAGCTTGAAATCAGCAATGGTGATACCTCCAGAAAGTTAATGTTAGCATTTTGTCTAGGCTCTGCCCCACAGTTACCTGGCAACAGCTAGATATACCTGACTCATTATAAAAGAGGCTGCTTGACCCATCCCCCTCTCCTTCTCCCTCTCCTTGCTCTCGCTCTGTCCTTTTGTCCTGATTCCCCTCTTTCCCCATTCTCCTCCCCCCTCTCTCTCCCTGTGCTCATGGCCAACCTCTACTTCTCTCAATTTCTCCCCCCTTGCCCCCCGCCCCCCTCCCACCTCTCTACTACCCTCTGAACTCTGAACTCCCTTCCCAATGCCCTGAATAAACTCTATTTTATACTAAACCATCATTGTATGACTGGTCCCTCAGGGGGATGGGATGCCTCAGCATGGACCCTGGAAGACACTCCCTTCTCCCACACCTGACTGCACTTCCACCAAAGTATTCTCTCTCTCTAACTTTTTATAAAAATGACAGCTAACACACTTTCTAAGATCTTCAGGAAGAAGATAGACTGTACTTATTACTTAACATGCCTTCAGGGTTTCCTTTGTCTAAAGAACAACATTTTAAAAAGTCAAATAATTTAGTATATGGATAGGTTTGCAATAAACATCATATACTCTAATCTGCTAGAGAATCATTTCTAACAGAAGATGATTTTCCTCCCAATAACAAAAGATTCAGGCAGATTTAATTTGCCATCTAATTTTCTGGTTCCAGTATTTCTTGGTTTCAGAAATTAGATTGCTACATTTATATCATAGGCTTTTGTTTAGTTTTGCATTTTGAGAAGGCAGGGAAATCAGACATGCTGGCTTCCCTGTTTCCTCCTTGTTTAGTGGTTGTTCTTTTGTAGTTTTTGAAAGGAACTCTGTCCTGAAGGATCAGCTCTATTATCAGAAGTCTTTGAACTTTTAGGTTAGCCTCAGTACTTTTTCTCTACTTCCCAGATGATCTAACTGTATTGATCTCCCTTTATGCAGGGCAATTTGGGTTTGGATAAATATTGCATCTTCACCTTCCTTAAAGATGCTCAGATATTTTTATATAGATAAGATTGTCCTGAAGTGACACTCCTGGGGCAACTGAAGTGTAAAATAAGGGAGAGGCAGTCAGACAGACCACTCTATGGAAGACAGACACAATGTAGAGCTGACATCATACACCTAGCTCACAGTCATGTCTGTCTCTTTAATGGCCAAGTCACCCCTCTAGTGGAAGAGTCACTTGCAGACTGAGTTGTGGCTGGATGTATGTTTGGTTACTGGTGACAGCTCTTCACTCCCATCTCTACTATCCATCCCACAGAGTTCTGGAGAATCACCTCAGTTTTCAGTTCTGCCGAGGCAGGTTTGACTCATGCACTCTCCTCCTTACTGACCTCTTAACAGGGTAGTCATTATGTCTACTTTATTTATTTTGTATCTTCTCTCGTAGACTTTTTTTCCCCTTGAACACACACTATAATTGGGTTTTTAAAAATCAATAAATTTGTTATGCTTCTCTTTGTTCTATTTCCCAACCAGAATCGGTTTTCCATTTGGGGGAAAAAAAAAAAAGAAAAACAGAGCAAGAGTATCTTATATCCTATGAGACAGTGAATATAATATTTCCCCAATAATGTTATCAGCAGTTGTCTAGAGTGAAGAACTGCAACCCTAAGGGTCCTGAGTATGTCCATCTCTTTATTCATTGCTCTACGTTTGGTACGGCTCTCTCTCTGGATGAGAAGGATGCCTGTGCATGCAAGCTGAGTCATGCAATCTGCATGACTCTGCACTGGCAAGTAATTGAAAAATAAATAATCTCAATTATAGTCCATTTGTTTCTCTTTTCATTTTATTGTTATAGTTCAAAACTGTTATAATTAAATGTAATACAGTGGGCTGGAGCATTGACTCAGCAGTTAAAGAGCACTGACTGCTCTCCCAAAGGATCTGGGTTCAATTCCCAGCACCCACATGGGAGCCCACAACTGTCTGGAACTCCAATTCCAGGGAATCTGTGAACAGTCATACATGCAAGCAAAACACCAATGCATATGTGTGTATGTGTGTGTGTGTGTGTGTGTGTGTGTGTGTATGCATCACATATATCAGCTTTTAGATATATCACCCTATATGATATATGTGAAAATATATCACATATATTTTCATATATCAACCCTGAACTCACAGGTCCAAATCTTATAGTGTTACCACTCATTACTGGCAGTAGTTGGTGGGTCTGAGTACATCAAATGAGTAGTGAAGGAGGAGACAGCTGTTAACTGGTTAAAGGGCTGGAATGAAACCTGTCATGACTGCAGGAACTGAAGCAGATACTAAAGTATGTTACAGCTAAAAGAAAAGAGTGTGTCGAGTTTCCAAAATAGTAGGAAATGAATTACCTAAACTGACAGCAGAAAATGGAAACTTCAGTGGTGGGGCCTCAGCTGACTGGGGGGGGGGTCAGGCCTTGAGGTTCATAGCCAGGGTTCCCTCCCTATTCTAACTCTACATCCTAGTCCATCAACCTGTGAAGGGTCTCAGCCCCAGGCTCCTGATACTGTGAATTCCGCCATACCTCTCCCACTGTGATGGTCTGTCTGCCCTCAAACCAAAGATCAAGGTAAATCCTTCCATACATTTATTCTGAGGTATTGGACCTCAGCAATAAGTAACTGATATCACAAACATAGCAGTAATAATGCACGGAAACAGTCTAGAAGGGAGGGCATACCGAAGGCGGTTCTTTAAAACACTGATTCTTGAACTAGGGCTCCCCAGACGAACATCACAAAATAATGTGCTGGCAGTTCAAACTCGCTTGCATTGCTTACTGAGCGAGCTGACAACTTAGGGCTTAATGTCAGCTTGCCCAGGCCCACTGGGAGACTCTGATTCTACATGCTACAGTAGGAGAGTGCTTTTCTCAAATATCAACTACAGCTTCAGAGTAACTCTGAGGGCTGATCTATGCCTCGATTATTCTAGGCAAAAATATTCTTATAGTGTGTGTGTGTGTGTGTGTGTGTGTGTGTGTGTGTGTGTGTGAGAGAGAGAGAGAGAGAGAGAGAGAGAGACAGAGAGACAGAGACAGAGAGACAGAAAGACAGAGACAGAGACAGAGAGCGCTAAAGTCTTTGTGTTGTATTTAGACCTTAGAGATCAAGCACAAACATATTTTTAAAAACAACAACAAAAAAAACCCACCAGTTATAGAAAAGAATGCCATTTTCCTAACAACCAAGAATTACAATGAACTTTTTTGTATAGTTCTGAAAATAAAAGACATGAGAGAGAAACCTTGTGAGCCTCAGCTGTACCCCCATCATTAATTTTCACCCCAGCCATTACATTACATCTTAAGACTGTCGTGTACAGCAGTGCCTCTCAAAACCACCTCGCAAAGTCAGCTATGACGGTTCCGTTGTGTAGTTCCTGATAGAAGAGATCCGGCTCCCTCCCCAGGGTGTCCTCTTCTCACTGAGCACAGGAGCTAAGAGAACAGGAAGCACATTGCAAACTGAAATGCAACCTGATCCCATCCCAACACATTCAGTGAGCAGAAGGTAACCTGCTTGATAAGAATATGCCTTCCTCTTTACAGGGTGCTCTGATCAGAGTGTGTTCTCTAAAAACACGTATTTTAAAGTTCAGTGCCCAAGGTATTAAAGGGAGAGTCTTTGGGGGTTGGTTAATGGGTATATAGCCCAGTACTCAGGAAGCAAAGGCAAGGGAGTCTCTGTAAGTTCGGGGTCAGCTGTTCTATATAGGGAGTTTCCAGGACATCTAGGAATATATAATAGAGAGACCCTATTTTAAAAAACAACAAAAATGCATCCAATGTAAAACAGCAGCACCCCCTCCTGCTCCACTCTATGAAAACACAGACTGGCTAAAATGAAAGGAACTGGTTATCTGTAGAGGGCTGACGTCTAACTCGAGGCAAAAGCAACCCACAGAGTATCTACCATAAACCAGTGGGGAATGTGGTGGCCAGAGTCTAGGTTGGCGTTGGTTTGGGCAGGTGGCCCACCTTTGCAGAAGGTGGACAGGCCAGGCGTGTTAAGTCCCTTCTGGTGTGCTCCATGGCCTCAGTACATAACTGGAGTACCCTGTGTGGCTGGCTGATAACTGGGTAATGGTACCTAAGGAATGGAATCTGAAAGCAAAGTAACCTCTCGCTGCCTTTGCCTTTCAGGGTTGTAGTGGGTTTGGCCTAATGCTGCTTATAATATGCTAACGTGGGTTCCCAAAACTGTTTGCGAGAGAATCCACACATCAGCATGTAAGACATGGAGGGACCTTGCCCCCAATTGGTTCTGATTGGTAAATAAAGTTACCAGCAACCAATGGCTGGGCAGGGCAGACAGAGGTGAGACTTTGAGGATCCCTGGGCTAGGCACAGAGAAGACTACCATGCTGGAAGAAGGAGATTCAGATGCCACACCTGAGAAAGTGCAGGACACAGAACATAGCCGCCAAGGAGGAGCCGGGGAAGAGCGGCCCCAAGAGCGTTGCCAGACTGGGTCCAGGGCGGCAAAGACGGAATATAGATTTTAGTAAGTAATAACTTGGGAATGTCGGAGGGAGGTGGATTAGTCACACGCCGATTAGGAAGTGTCCCAGCCATTGAGCTGCTTTAGACATATCAAAATATAAAGGTTGTGTGTATTTCATTCGAGAACCCAGAATATTGGGGTGGATCGCGAGGAACACTCCTTCGCCAAGGTCAGATTAAGTATTTTAATTGGGTAATACTACACAGGGCCACATCAGTTAACCAAAGTGGCAAGGTTCCCCAGTGGACCCCTGGGAAATGTTTGCGAATTCAGGGCTACATCGGAAAGCCCCGCAAAGAATGCAGCATTCAAGAGTCAGATACAAACAATGACTATAGCCTTCCCTCTCAGCCTCCATCCACACCTATCTCTACGCGTAGACTTTCACTAGACAGCAACGCAACTCGAGTTTCCTCCCAAGAGATGCGGCTATCATTCCAATTAAGGCCTCATTCAGTTCCCAAAAAGGGAAGACACACGATTCCAAGGATTATCAGACAAACTGCATTATAATTGAATCAGATCCCAACCAAATATTTATCTACAATCTAAGCTGACCTTACGTTTTAAAACTTGTATATGTGATAATAAATGGGGGGGGGGGAGAAAAATCATTAACATATGCAAGTAGGTAAGCTAGATTACTGCTGCCTTTGTTTCTGGAGATTGGCCTTGAGGCTATGGTTGACTTTCCACTGTCTCCATTATTTGGTGGAAGATATGAGCTACCCTGAGTCTCTCGCTCATCAGAATGAAATGGCAGTTAGAGAGTCTGAACTCTTAGTCATCTTGCTTTTCTATGTTAAAAAGCCCTTTCTCTGCCTGTTGTTGTTGCTGTGCTCTTCATAAACTGTAGCACATGACATTCCTAAGGGGCAGGGCAGCAAATCCAAGGAGTTCCAGACAGAGTCCTTCTTCCACTTGTAGAAGCTGCCATATTCTCCCCTACTAACTCATGTGCCAGTTGGCTAATCGCAATAGCATGCCAGCCTGCTGAGTGATTATTTTTGTTCTTCCTTCTGAACAGATTTCAAGACACAGAAGGGTGGCGAACTTAGATTTTATTTCAATAGAAGCAACGTTTGATCTTCTGACAGCATTTCCTCTGAGAGTCAGATCTTAACATCAGCAAAGCCTAGAATTTATGGGACAGGAGGCAGAAACTCTGTAAGTGAATGATTAGGCAAAATATTAAAAAATACACTCATGTGTTCCTTGATTCCCACTAATAGATGTAATAGATATAATGGGGAAAGGATAACCCCACGTCCATTGAGCACATGCTATGTTCTGTAAGACAGAACCTTATAACTTCAATACGCACATGCACGCGCACATATACACAATAACTGGCACCGTGTACACTATATACCAGGTGACTAGGTCAGCCGCCACACCCTTGATTTCATATTTTTTTTTAAAGAGAGGATTTTGATGTTTGCATTTAGAGTAGATAATGAAAATGGCTTAGATTCCGTTATCCACACTAAGCAAGCTGATCATGACATGATTATGAAACATGTGGAGAACCACAATTTGAATGCTGCCTTGGATTAGAGACTAGTTAAACTTCTATTTCCAGCATGGTCATAGGTCAGTGTTGCCTGGAGACACATGCCCAGTTTACTGAAGTCTCTTCAGCCTTCTGATGTATTACATGCTGATAAACTATATGACTAATTGTTTTATTTTGCTTTGTTTTTGCTTTGCGGGGAGGAAGTACTAGGAATGGAATCCAAGTCCTCATGCACAGTAGTCAAGCTATTTTTCATTGACTTAAGTCAATAGCCCTCATGATATATTGAGGGCCTAATTCAAATCTATAGTTCACTTAGATTCATAAGGGACACAAATAAATTAGAAAGCAAGGCATTAATATATCCATTAAACTTAAGTTTGGGACTCAACTTAGCAAGATAGAGTTTAATATGGAATGGATACATATACCAATTAGCTATTATAATTAGACAGGCTGGTATTGACGCATGAAGGAAACATAAAAAAGTAAGAATAGCAAGGAAGACACTGAAAAAGAAAAAAAAATGACAGGAGAAGTTTGGCCTACCAGATGTCAAACTAGTATACACAGATCCTCTGTAATTAAAACTGCATGGAACAGACATAAGAATAGAGAAACGGTGACATAGGAGATAATGCCCAGAATACATCCAAATAACTACCTAAATTTATGATGTGATGAATGCAACATCTCAAAATAGTGAATTAAAGACGAATTTTAAACTCTGGAGAGATGTCTCAGCAGTTAAGAGCACTCGCTACTCTTGCAGAGGACCCAGGTTTAGTTTCTTTCTAGCAGCCATAAGATGACTCACAACTGCCTTTAACTGGTTTCATAGGACCCAGCACCCTTCTGTGACCTCTGCAGGTACTAGACCTGTGGTTTTCCTAAGTTTGTGCAGGCGCTCACACATACCGTATATACATTTATATATACAAGATGAGTTTTTAGGACCAACAGTAATGTGTGCTTTCAAGCTCCATGACTTGAGTTTGAACCTGGAACTCATGATGGAAAGAAAACAGAATCCCAAAAATTGTCCTGTAACACACATACACACACACACACACACACACACACACACACACACACACAGAGAGAGAGAGAGAGAGAGAGAGAGAGAGAGAGAGAGAGAGAGAGAGAGAGAGAGAACTGTAATAAAATACAGATGATGTTTAATAAATGGGCTGAGACATCTAAGTAGCTATTTGGAAAAAGATGGACTTACATTTCCATCTTACATCATACACAAAAATAACTTTCAAGTTGACTATAGATCTTAGAAGAAAATTTTGGTGAATTCTTCTTTAACCTTGATATTGTGAAGAAGTTATAATTGTGCCTCAAAAATCTTGGGGCAGTAACAAAATAAAGAGTTTGACATTATAAAAGCTATTTTTCACCATCAAGAAACCCCACACCGTGACCAGCAAAGCAAAAGTATGCTTCCAAACCAGGAGAGCACATACTAATGATGTGTGAACCACAGTCTGAAAGCCCAGTAAACACCAAACTTTAAAGTTAAAGCAGTATTTACTGGGATATCTACAGCATCAAATATTTATGTTTTCAAGGAAGAAATGTCTCAAATCAATAATGTTAGCTTCCTTTTTAGAAACAAGCTAGGAAAGAAGAAAATAAACCCAGGGCAAGAAGGAAGGAAGGAAATGGTGAATATTAGAGCAAAAATGAGGTCTTGAAACCAAATAACAGTGAGAGTTATCAAAACAAAAAGGCAATCCTTTGGAGGGGAAAAAGAAGTAAACTTGACCGACCAGATCCCCCAAAGTTCCCAGGGACTAAACCACCAACCAAAGAGTACTCATGGAGGGACCTATGGCTCCAGCAGCATATGTAGCAGAGATTGGCCCTGTCTGGCATCAATGGGAGGAGAGGCCTTTGGTCTTGTGGAGGCTCCATGACCCAGCTTAGTTGGGTGCTAGAGATGTGAGGCAGGAAGTGGTGGGGGTGGGGAGCACTCTCATAGAAGCAGGGGTACAGGGGAGGGAATGGGGGTTTAACTGGGAGGGGGAATAATATTTGAAATGTAAATAAATAAAATAACCAATAAAAACTTTAAAAAAAAAAAGAAAAAAAAAGAAGCAAACTCAATCACCCACCCACAGCAAGAATGGAAAAAGAATAGCGGACACAAAGTATCAACATCAGAAACACAAGAGGGAAACTGAAGTGTAGGGCACACAATCCTAATACCTGACAGGCAGAAGCAGGAGGATCAGGAGTTCAGGGCCAGTTTCTGCTGTTGGAGACCTTGTCTCAGAAGCAAAGACAACAAACCAAAGCAAAAGAAAAAAAGTAATGACGGGGAAAATAAAAGCAAGAAGAGGAACCCAGCACTACCGGCCCCACAGACAAGTGAAGCTCCTAAGTGAGTGTTAGAAACAACCCTGGATGCACACAACTAGCAACCCTTTTGGAAATACGAATTCTTTGAAAACCACACACTACTAAAATCCATTTAAATTGAAGTAGGCAGCCTGAATATTCCTCCAACCAAAGAAATTGGAGTGACAGCTTAAAATTCTCTAGGGGAAAAAAAAAACCTAGGCATCGAATATTTCACAACAGAACTATTCCCAATGTTTCAAAGAAACAACTGCAATCTCTTGGAAACACAGAATTTTCCTCAACACACTGAGACACCTAGTTGTGCCAACTGGACTGAGCCCCTCCTGGTGCCTCACCTCATACAGTACTGTTTTCCTGGATCCCTCCTGCTACATAAGTGCTCTGCCCAGTGCTAGGGCTCCTTCCTCCCTCCCTCCCTCCCTCCTTTCTTCCCTCCCTCCTCACCTCCCTCCCTCCTTCCCTCCCTCCCTCCTTCCTTCCCTCCCTCTCTCCCTCTGTATTAAGCTTACACCTACAAACCTGTAATTACCTCAGCAAGCTATTAGCAAATAAGATACAACCAAAAAAAAAATGCATGTAATCAAGTGAGACATGCTCAAATTTTAAAATTCAGTCATGGGAATTTACTGCATTCATAAGGCTATGGAAGAAACAAATACGTTTATTATCAATCGATGAAGAAAAAAATATCTGACAGCATTCAACATCTATTCATGGTGAAAACTGAATACATGTACATATAAGAACTTCTTCAACCTGGGAATGGCTTCTACAAAAAGCCTACCAATTGTGTACGTGTATATATGTATGAATGCACCGCAGGTAAGATAGTCATATTTTATAAAGTAGATGTTCATATTTTATAAAACTGAAATAAAACTTTCTGTACTGGATGAATTATGTGGATCAGGCATTTGCAAATTAACACAATGCTCTCTTCTTTCTTCCCAAGGCACTATAATATTATCTCATGTTTTTTGGTTTAAAAAGAATGTCAAGTGTCAAAGTACAGTTTGTTCTACTTTTAAACTCCTTTCTACTTACAAAACAAAAGCTCATTTGGACAGCATGGCTCCCAATGCAGTTAACACAAAGAGAAGTAATATGGAAAACTGCTCCATAGTTTTCCTTACATATGCGGCATCCAAAGTCTCTTTGTAACTTCCGAGTACACTCAAAGATAATATAATTGTGTTACTTTTTAATAAAATAACATTAAATGTATTTTAGATATGTGTTTTCTTTATTAAATGGGGTGTCAATGGAAAAAATTTATTCCAATGAAAGAATTCTACATTTATTTATGGGGACATTTTGGAAATGGAGGCTCAATTTATCTCACCAGCCTCTCTTAATACAGCACACAGCAATAACTAAATTGCCATTACCACCCCAATTTTCCCAAACAAATACAAGAGAAAGAATGCCTTTCTTTCTTATCTCTTTTTCAAAAATGACTTAAGTATTTATTTTCTCTTTCTTTTAGAATATAAATTTAATAAGAGTCAAAATTATAAGAACAATATAAAGGATTGGGATTGATTCTATTTTGACCATTCTGAAAATTTCGATGCTGAAGTCCTGATACTAAGTATCTTAGGGTCTGAGTGTGGAGGTGGTGTTTTCTTTTAGATAAAATTTAAATATGTAGCTCAGCCTATTCAGAACCCACCTGTTGATATTACATGTATATTTCATATTGTGCCATCTTTCATACTCCTGAGACAAGGCCTTCTAAAAGTAATTAAGATAAAATAAGATTATATGGGGGATCCTAATTAAATATGACTTGGATTCTCATAATAAGGGAATTTGAAAACAGACGTATGGGTACACAGAAGACAAGGGGTAGTCATGAGAAAATGACCTTTATTTTGTTATGTCAACCATCACAATAGAATACAGGGAGTTTTTAGGTCTATCTTTAATGAGGATTAAGAAAACGCCTAAAGTATGCTTGACACTATGGAGAAGACAGATATTTAACTATCTGTTTCATTTGTTTGAGTATTCAAAATAGGCCTGGTGTGATGACACACATGAGAGGTACAGGCAGGAGAATCAGGAGGTTGAGATTTGTGAATGGTTGTGAGCTAGTGTGTAGATGCTAGGAACCCAGCACCAGCCCTCTGCAAGGGCAACAAGTGCACTGAGACACCTTTCAGGGCCCAATAAGTACCACCTTACAGTGTGTGTTCAGTAAATCTTGTGGACTGACAGGATAAGTGATGCATGTAATTAGCAAATGTGATAAGAACCCTATGATGGATAAACTTCCTGAAAAGGTACCACCCAGTTTTCAATAACAACTATATCTTGGGAATTTTTTTTTTTTGATAAATACTACAAATATGTCTGCAAATCTGCCCTTGTTCCTTTGTGATAAAAATCAATTGATTTCCAGAAGGAGCTTTATTAAAATGCTTGTTGAGTGTTCATCAGAGGATTAGCTAACTCCAGCCATGGGCCGAAGCGATCAGAGCCAGGAACTCAGTGTTTAGGGAGGAAAGAGAGTGAGTCTCATATTACCAGTGTTCAGCACCTCAGGTTAATTATTCATTTCTAACTTACAGTGGTACATTATCAACTTCATAGTGATACCATATTAAGAATGTATGAGAAGACAATGTAGTAAGTGCTCAAATGTGAGGCTAACTTTCAATTATTCAGTAACAGAAAAGAGTAAAGCAGATAAGTGGGTAGGAACACATTATACAGCTTGTACCAGATCTACAAAGATCAGGTAAAATGCTGGCTTATTAACATTTCTTCAGTTAAATAATTATCTGGATATTTTTAAAGTTGAAAAAGAAACCTGTGCAACTTCTAAAACTTTTTAATGGAGAGAAATTACTCCCCAGAACAATTATAAGTTTAAAAAGAATCTTGGCTTGTGAAACAGTGAGAGTCTGACGTGTCATAACTCCTTCAGTTTATCATTCTGTTCTCCACTGACTTTGAGACAACAGTACTCTGACTTCAGGTTATAAATTTTCAGTGGTTAAAGACCACCTGTTGGGGAATTATTGGGGCATTCCAGTTAAATGTAGGATCAGTTTCAAAACTTTTACCTCTGCATTTCTCATGGTTCCAGTGCAGATGAGCTAGAAAAATTAGTTTCTATTAATACCTTCTCTGAAGGTAAACATTTATCTCTTGAATATACTTCAAGCAGACATTGTGAATCTATTTTAGACTTACAAAGTGAAAACCCAAATTTGTTTTCTGTTTAATAAGGAATATATGAAAATGCAGTTCTATATCCACTTCTGCTTATTATAAATACATTCTTCGGCCTTCCTAATTGTGTAGATCAGGCTGGCCTTGAACTTATAGAGATGCCTGCATCTGCCCTCCTAGTACTAGGATTAAAGAAGTGCACTACTACATTTGACATGAACTTTGGGTTTGCTTTTGCTGTTTTATTTTTATTTTTTTTTCTTTACAATGCTTCTGCAGACAAGCAGGGCTTCAATCACCCTATAGTTAAGATTCACAAATCTAGTTCCAGAGGATCTGATGCCCTCTTCTGATATCCACAGGTACCAGTCATGGACAAGGTACATTTACATGCATGCTGGCAAAGTACCCATACATAAACAAACAAACACACACACAAACAAACAATTTGTTCTTCAGAAAGGAAGATAGGTATTACTT
Source organism: Tokudaia tokunoshimensis (assembly GCA_036184795.1). Classification (NCBI taxonomy): domain Eukaryota; kingdom Metazoa; phylum Chordata; class Mammalia; order Rodentia; family Muridae; genus Tokudaia; species Tokudaia tokunoshimensis. Next base: position 20,160,829 of record BTHU01000011.1, read on the forward strand.
ATCAACTGACATGTTAAAGTTGGGGTGAGGGACTGAGGTAGCATTCTCGTGCAACGATTAGCTTAGGGCATGCTCTCGGAAGATGAAGAAGAAAGGGGAAACACTTAGAGAGAATACAATCTCATGGGGTTACTGTGTTTGGTAGCGCTTAACAGAATCGCTTTCCTTAGGAGAAAGGGTGAAACCAGTTATTGAATAGCAGTTGCACCTCTTAAAAGTGTGACTGCTTTGGTTTCCTGTTGTATTTTGAGCAAGTGAGCAACGTCTCTGGAATAAGAACACCTTTCTAAAAAGTGTGTGTGTGTGTGTGTGTGTGTGTGTGGCAGCGGAGAAGGACGGTGGTAGTGTGTGTGTGTGTGTGTGTGTGGGGGGGGGGGGCAGCGGAGGACAGTGGTAGTGTGTGTGTGTGTGTGTGTGTGTGTGTGTGTGTGGCAGCGGAGGACAGTGGTAGTGTGTGTGTGTGTGTGTGTGTGTGTGTGGCAGCGGAGAAGGACAGTGGTAGTGCATGTGTGTGTGTGTGTGTGTGGCAGCGGAGAAGGACAGTGGTAGTGTGTGTGTGTGTGTGTGTGTGTGTGTGTGTGTGTGTGTGGCAGCGGAGAAGGACGGTGGTAGTGCAGACTTGCCTCAACGTACATATGGAGGTCACTCTTTCTTCTACCACGGGGGTCCCAGGGATTGAATTTTGGCCATCAGACTTGTGGCAAATATCTTTTCTACAACAAAGTTCCTAACCAACTACGAGATGGCCAAACCCACCATGTCAGTGAGGCAGGGTACCAACAATGCCCACAGCCTCGCTGGATGCCTCTGTTAGGCATCACGAACAACTGGACTTTTAGAACTATGAAGCAGCTTACAGATAGCATATAAAATCACCATTTACTTTCCACATAGGGTTTGGAAACAGTGCTAGCAGAACCTAATTTGCCATAATTTGAACTAAATCACAGTTGGGCCATCCAGCAAGTACAACTTTATTATGCTCTAATTCCTATTCACTTCCTGACACTTAGCTTTTGGCTAGTGTACAAGTAGCAGAAACCTTCTCTCCAGTCTCCATGCCCTCTCCAACTTTAAAAGAGAAAAACCTGATAACATTTTTTGGGTCCAAAAATTAGAAAAGAATCAGCTACCCCAAAAACAGGTAACTGGATGGATTCATCTTGCAGTGAATTTCAGAAGAAATCAATACCAAAATGTAGATGAGAATGCAAAACAGAAGAAGAAAAAAGGTCTTAAACTAGAAACAACAGATGAGAAATGAGAGATCAATTTCTTCCTATTATAAACAATGAGGCAGGAAAACCCCAGGCTGGAACGATGCCCAGAAACTAGACAGCTGGAAAAGCTGCATTATCGCCATTTGTTAGAGCAGCATTAAATATAAACAGTACATTTACAGGGAAGAATCCTGAAGGACACGGAACCATGATTCTATTCGCACATCATTTGAGTTGACATACCGAACGAGGAATTTCCCCAATTGCTTTCCATATGCATTTATTCTGTCATAAGACTTTTGTACTCATACCAGATACTGAACGTGAGGGCCATAAATTCTTTTTACTTTAAGAAGCTCTTACCCCGGAGTCCTTAGACAAATTCAGAGTATCTTGGAACTTGATTGGGTGAAAAACATTACATAATTGCTTTCAGTAACATTTGACTGAAATTCAGATACTCCTTTTGGTATAAATATTGGCAAATAAAAATCTTAGTCTCTTTGACTTTGCCACCATAGAAATCACAGATATTTTCATATTACGGTGAATGCATTGGAGATAGTTCAAAGCGTTATTTTTGTCATTCAGTCAGAAACACTCAGTATTTAATTTCACCCTCCTGTTTATAGACTCACTCAAACACTATAGCTGGCTAACCAAAGAGGAACACAGGGCCACCAAATGGTCATTCTGTATAACCTCATAATAAAATTTTAACTCAAACAGATTTAGGTAATTTGGATCTTTACATCTCTTGTCACCCAATTCTTATGCTGAAATTCTACTTCCTGAAGTGAGGATATTAGAGGGCCAGCAAGATGGCTCAGTAAGAACAGCCCCCATAGGCTCATATATTTCAGTGCTTAGGTTACCAGGGAGTGGCACTATTTGTTGGAAGAAGTGACTCAGTAGGGATGGGCTTTGAGGTTCCAAAGACTCAAGCCAGTACCCCTGTCCCTCTCCTCTCCCTAACTCCTTTTTCTCAGCTATAGATTCAGCAACCTGCTTACTGCCATGCCCCCTACTATGATGATAATGAACTAAGTTTCTGAAACTCTTTGTAAGCCTTCAATTAAATGCTTTCTTTCATAAGAGTTCCCTTGGTCTTGGTGTCTCTTCACAGCAGTACAACTGTGACTAAGACACCATGTATGACTGATGACCTGATGATCTCATTCTCCACAGTGGGAGAAGAGAACTGACTGCCACAAGTTGGCCTCTGAACTCTGCACACTTGCACACATGTGCACATGCACGCACACACACACACACACACACATTTTAAAATGAGTTTTCCTCTTCATTCTATCCCCTCAATGTGCACATACATTGACATATTGGAAATGTATATGATAGGGGATTCTTACTGTAACAACTTAGCCATTTGGCAACCTGATCTTGAAGTTCCAGCCTCTAGAACTGTGGGAAATGCAGTTAGTTTTAAACCACTCAGCACAGGTTAATTTCTTCTGGCTTCCCAAACTAACTAAACAGTATTCTTTGAGAAAATTTATCTGTTTCTTATGCAAACTTTAATTGCATCTATGATAATAATGTTTAAGAGGATACCTACTCTAATCTGGGAGACACTCATGAAACCATGCCAACATCAGAAACAACCTTTTCACAAAAGGCAAGTGCAAGAACATAGTCAACAGAAGCCATGTGAAGCAGCATCAGAATCTAGCTTTCCTACTACAAAAAGCCATGGATATCCTAACACATCTGAAAAGCAATACTATGACTTTAAATCTCATCTCATGAAGATGATAGAGACCTTTAAAGAGGATATAAATAAATCCCTTAAACACAGAAAAACACAATCAAACAGGTAGAAACTCTTAAAGAGGAAACAAATAAGTTCTTTAAAGAAATACAGAGCTGGGCAGTGGTGGCGCACACCTTTAATCCCAGAACTTAGGAGGCAGAGGCAGGCAGATTTCTGAGTTCGAGGCCAGCCTGGTCTACAGAGTGAGTTCCAGGACAGCCAGGGCTACACAGAGAAACCCTGTCTCAAAAAAAAAAAAAATACAAAAAAAAAAACCCAAAAACAAAAAAACAGGAAAATACAATTAAACAGGTGAAGGAAATGAATAAAGTAGTCCAAGGCCTAAAAAATAGAAATAGAAACAATTAAAAAAACAAAAATCAGAGCAACCCTGGAGATGGAAAACCTGGGAACAAGAATCAGAACTACAGAGACTCTCAGACATAGATGATTCTAATACAAAGAAAACACCAAATGTAAAATGTTTCTAACTCAAGACATCCAGGAAATTCAGGACACTAGGAAAAGACCAAACCTAAGAATAATAGGTATGGAAGAGGGTGAAGATTCCCAGTTCAAAGGGCCAGAAAACATCTTCAACAAACTCATAGAAGAAAACTTCCCTATCCTAAAGAAAGAGATGGCTATAAACATACAAGAAGCTTACAGAATACTTGATAGATTAGTCCAGAAAAGAAAATACTCCTCCCACATAATAATCAAAACACTGCATGTACAGACACAGAAAGACTATTAAAACCCAAGAGAAAATGGCTAAGAAACACATAAAGGCACACCTACCAGAATTAATCCTGATGTCTCAACAGAGACTCTAAAATCAAGAAGATTCTAGACAAATGTCTTGCAGACCCTAAGAGACTAGAGATGCCAGCTCAGACTACCATACCCAGCAAAATCTTCAATAACCATAGATGGAGAAATCAAGCTATTTCATGACAAAGCCAAATTTAAACAACATCTTTCTACCAATCCATCCCTACAGAGGGAAGACTCCAACACAAGGAAAATAACTACATCCAAGAAGATACAAGAAATTAATCATCTCACAGCAAACCAAAAGAAGAGAATCATATACATATACTATCACCATCAACACTAAAATAACAGGAACTAACAATCATTGGTCATTAATATCTCTCAATGTCAATGGATTCAATTCCCCATAAAATGAAATAGGCTAGCAGACTGGATACATAAACAAGATCCATCATTCTGTTACATGTAAGAAACACACCTCAGCAACAAGGATAGATATTGCCTCAGAGTAAAGGGCTGGAAAAAGTTTTTCCAAGTAAACAGACCCAAGAAATGTGCTGGAGTAGCCATTGTAATATCTAATAAAATAGAGTTTAAGCCAAAAGTAATGAAAAGAGATGAGGAAGGACACTTCAAACTTATCAAAGGAAAAATTCACCAAGAGGAAGTCTTAATTCTGAACATCTATGCTTCAAGGGCAAGGGCACCTACATTCATGAAAGAAATATTTCTGATGCTCAAATTACACATTGAACCCAACACAATAATAGTGGGTAAAAGTGGTAAGACCACTCTTACCAATGGACAGCATCAAAACAGAAACTAAGTAGAAAAGCAATGAAACTAGCATGTTATTAACCAAATCAACCTAACAGATATCTACAGAACCTTTCACCTTTTACCTATACTTTCTCTCAGCACCACATGAAACCTTCTCCAAAACTGACCATATAATCAGGCACAAAACATGACTCAACAGATATAAATAGATTGAAATAACCATGTGTGTATTTTCAGATTACCATGAATTAAGGCTGGACTTCCAAAACAGAAACAACCAAAAGCCAGCACACTCATTGAAACTGAACAACTCTCTACTCAATAATCATTTGGTGAGGGGAGAAATAAAGAAAGAGATTAGAGTTGGAGAGATGGTTCAGCAGTTAGGAGCACTGACTGCTCTTCCAAAAGTCCTGAATTTAATTCTCAGCAATCATATGGTGGTTTTCAACCATCTGTAATGGGAACTGATTCCCTTGTCTGGTATGTCCAAAGACAACTACAGTGTACTCATATACATAAAATAAATACATCTTTTAAAAAAGAAAAAGAAATTAGACTTTCTAGAATTCAATGAAAATAAAGGTACAACATACCACCCATACTTATGGACACAATGAAAGCAGCGCTAAGAGGAAAGTTCATTAAGACATTAACTGCAGGGGCTGGAGAGATGGCTCAGTGGTTAAGAGCACTGACTGCTCTTCCGAAGTTCCTGAGTTCAAATCCCAGCAACCACATGGCGGCTCACAACCATCCAGATCTGACTCCCTCTTCTGGAGATCTGACTCCCTCTTCTGGAGATCTGACTCCCTCTTCTGGAGATCTGACTCCCTCTTCTGGAGATCTGACTCCCTCTTCTGGAGATCTGACTCCCTCTTCTGGAGATCTGACTCCCTCTTCTGGAGATCTGACTCCCTCTTCTGGAGATCTGACTCCCTCTTCTGGAGATCTGACTCCCTCTTCTGGAGTGTCTGACTCCCTCTTCTGGAGATCTGACTCCCTCTTCTGGAGATCTGACTCCCTCTTCTGGAGATCTGACTCCCTCTTCTGCAGTGTCTGACTCCCTCTTCTGGAGATCTGACGCCCTCTTCTGGAGATCTGACTCCCTCTTCTGGAGATCTGACTCCCTCTTCTGGAGATCTGACTCCCTCTTCTGGAGATCTGATGCCCTCTTCTGGAGATCTGACTCCCTCTTCTGGAGATCTGACTCCCTCTTCTGGAGATCTGACGCCCTCTTCTGGAGATCTGACTCCCTCTTCTGGAGATCTGACTCCCTCTTCTGGAGATCTGACTCCCTCTTCTGGAGATCTGACGCCCTCTTCTGGAGATCTGACTCCCTCTTCTGGAGATCTGACGCCCTCTTCTGGAGATCTGATGCCCTCTTCTGGAGATCTGACTCCCTCTTCTAGAGATCTGATGCCCTCTTCTGGAGATCTGACTCCCTCTTCTGGAGATCTGACTCCCTCTTCTGGAGATCTGACGCCCTCTTCTGGAGATCTGACGCCCTCTTCTGGAGTGTCTGAAGACAGCTACAGTGTACTTACATATAATAAAAAATAAATCTTAAAAAAAAAAGACACTAAGTGCCTTCATGAAGAAATTGGAGAGGTCTCATACTAGCAATTTAGCAGCACAGCTGAAAAGCTCTAGAACAAAAAGAAGCAAACATATCCAAGAGGAATAGATGGCAGGAAATAATCAAATGCAGGGCTGAATCAATCAATTAGAACCAAAGAGACAGACACAAAGAATCAACAAAATCAAGAGCTGGTTCTGTATGGAAAATCAACAAGATAGACACACTAATAAGAACAAAGACAGGATCCAAAGATTTGCAAAACCAGAAATGAAAAGGGAGACATAACAATACACTGAGGAAATAAAAAAAAAAAATCATCAGATCCTACTACAAAAGCCTGTACTCCACAAAATTGGAAAACTCTAAACAAAATGGATGATTTTCTAGACAGAGACCACTTACCAAAGTTAAGTCAAGATCAGGCAAACTATCTAAACAGTCCTGTAACTTCTAAGGAAATAGAAGCAGTTATTAAATGTCTCTCAACCAAAAAAAAAAAGCTTGGGTTGGATGGTTTTAGTGCATAATTCTATCAGATTTTCAAAGAAGACCTACTACCAACACTCCACAAAATAGAAACAGAAAGAACACTACCCAATTCATTCACCCAGATAACTAAAACACACAAAGACCCAACAAAGAAAGAAAACTTCAGACCAACTTCATTTATGAACATGGACACAAAATACTCCATAGAATTATCAAACTGAATCTAAGAACACATCTAAAACATCATTCACCACGATCAAGGGCTACAGGGATGCAGGGATGGTAGATGGTTTAATATATGAAAATCCATCAATGTAATCTGTTGCAAGATATTTCCTATCTATTCACATTGAGGCAGTAAGAGGCCAGTGATTGGAGGGGAGAGAGAAGAGGAGCTGGGGGCGGGGAGGTGGGGAGAGGCTGGGAGGATCACACAAGCAGGGTAGAGAGAAAGAGAGACCCTCGTATCCAGATGGCTTCAGATGTATTTCTGGTGTTTTTGAGAGGTTAGAAATATTGGGATAAGTCTTTTATCATTGTAAATTGGCATCTTGTAATTGGGAGTTTCAAATACACAAATATAATTGGTTAACTACTTAAGACAAAGAGTCATGCTTTACCGGGTATTTGGGTGCAGGGCAGGAGTGCAGGACTCCAGCCCTCTACAGAGTCTATGGTGGAGAGGAAACACAGCTGGGATGCTGTGAAAACTAGCTGGAAAAGATTCACTCAGCAGTGACAGTGAGGCCGCCCTGAGCGGGACACGCCGGGACTTGGTGTAGAGGCATGTTGGCCGGGCAGTACTATTTTTAGTATTAACCGCTACAGTAATCCACTGTATAAACAAACTAAAAGAAAAAAATCACGTCCCTGAACTGAAGAATGGATATAAAAATTGTGGTTCGCAATGGAATACTATTCAGCTATTAAAAACAAGGACATCATGAATTTTGCAGGCAAATGGATGGAATTAGAAAATATCCTGAGTTAGGTAACGCAGTCCCAAAAGGACATGCATGGTATGTACTCACTGATAAGTGGATATTAGCCATAAAAGTATAAGATACAAAGGGCTGGAGAGATTGCTCAGTGGTTAAGAACACTGACTGCTCTTCCTGAGGTCCTAAGTTCAATTCCCAGCAACCACACGGTGGCTCACAATCATCTGTAATGGGGATCTGGTGTTTCTGAAGACAGTGACAGTGTACTCACATACATGAAATAAATAAATAAATAAATAAGTCTCTTTAAAAAAAAAGTACAAAATACCCATGATAGACACCACAAAGAAAAGACCCAAAAAAGTTAAAAAAGAAGAAAGGCTTACGTGAGGATGCTTGAATCTCACTTAGAAGGGGAAATAAAATAGGCAGATGGAGGGAGGAAACTGGGTATGAGTGAGGATGGGGAGGGGTATGGAGAGGTCAGGATCAGGTGTGGGGAGAGACAGGACAGAGGGCCAGGAGAATGAATGGAGATCTGGGTGGTGGGATGGTGGAAATCTCTAGGAAGCCCCAGAGACCTGGGATAGGGGAGGCTTCCAGGAGTCAACGTTAGCTGAGATATCTAACAGTGGGGACATGAAACTAGAAGAAGCCACTTCCTGTAGCTAGTTAGGACCTCCAGTGGAGAAATAAGGATACCTACCCACCCACAATATTTTCCACCCTAGATTTGACCTGTCTAAAAGTAATATGGGGACAAAGATGGAGCTGAAACTGAAGGAATGGCCAACCAATAACCAGCTCAACTTGAGACCCATCCCATGGACAAGCACCAGTCCCTGACATTAATGATACTCTGTTATGCTTGCACACAAGAGCCTCTTATCACTGTCCCCTGAGAGGCTCTACACAGCAGTTGACTGAAACAGATGCAGAGACCCACAGCCAAACACTGGATAGAGGTTGGTGACTCTTATAGAAGAGTTGGGGGAAGTATTGAAGACCAACAAAGTCTTGGGAGCTGTCAGAGACTGACCCACCAACCAAAGATCATACATGGACTGGAATGAGCTGCCCCTCTGGCACGGCACATAGGGCTGGTTTGTTTGGCCAAAGTGGAAGAGGATGTGCCTAACCCTGCAAAGACTTGATGTACCAGGGTTGGGGAGGGGGTGTGGTACCCAAGGAGGTCCTCACCCTCTCAAAGGACAATGGGATGGGGGATAGAGGGATGAACTCTGGGAGGAGGGGCGGAGTTTGAGATATACATAAATAATTAAAGAAACTAAGAATCTAGACTATCAGTCCTTATAAGCAAGAAAGCAAATAAAACCTAGACATCCTTTAAATCTTACACAATGTGCACAGCCCTGTCAAAATGTATTGTTCTTGTTCATGCTAAATGATGACAGCCTCCATACAGATAAATTGCAAAAAAAAAATAAGCTTTTTAATTAACTTGACATAGATTTAAATCTACTGCCATTTAGCATATTTTAAAGTCTCGTGTATTATTGTATCCAGGGACTATAGTTTCCTTTTTTGTTTTCGTTTTGTTTGTTTTGAGACAGGGTGTCAATATATAGCTTTGGGTGTTCTAGAAATCACTGTATAGATCAGGCTGGCCTTTAACTCAGAGATAGCTGCCTGCTTCTGCCTCTCCAGTGCTGGGATTAAAAGCATTTGCCATCAGGCCTGGCCCAAGCATTATTCTTAATGAGGATCATACTGTTTCATCATTCTGCTAAATGTGTCCAGTTGATAAAAAAAAATGTTAAGAAACGTAAATGCTTGCTATTTATGTAATCTTGATTTCCGCTCATTTTTGTATAATTACTTAGATCACATTATTTCCATAAATTAATTTTTCTACTTTTATTTCTGAGAGATTATTTCCCCATTGGTGAAATGAGTCAATTCAAGCCAGATTAGAATATATTAAAAGCAGGTTTTATTGGGAAGTTGCTCTAGTTTGAGTTCACTGGCCCCAAGGACAGAGGCCAGGGCAGTCACCATGGGGAGCGGGGAGCAGGGAGAGAAATAGAGAAAGGGTGTATAAAAAGAGAAGAGATAGAGAAGGAGAGAAGAGAGACCAAAATGTCTGAATTATATAGGGAAGTCTCTGGAGGAAGGGCAGCCTAGCCTCTGGGCTGGAAAGTTAAGGGTTGGGGGCAGGGTATGCCCAGTATGGACTGAGGGATGATGGGAGGACCTGGAGCCCAGGTCTGCTTTGATATATAAAATATGCACGTCAATCCCTTGTCTAAGAGTCTAAAACCAATCAATTACCTCTAACAAGGTCTCCTACTTCATAGGTCATAAAATTTGCCATTTCTCATATAAAATTCAGTAATTTTTAATATTGCATCAAATGCAACTAACTATCACTATAAGCCACTTCTTACTCCTCATGGATATCACTGTCTTTAACTGTTAGGGATACAAAAATGGTATTCCACCTCTAGATCCATGTGTTTAAGGATTTCCTGAGGTGATGGGCAAAACTCTATAACACAAGACCTGTGACTATGTCCACACAGCTTTACGTGACATTTGAGAAACACGTTTAATGAAAAGATTCTCATCCTAATGGAGTCAGACAAGAGTCATCATGGATGTTAAAGCTGGTGTGTAAATGCTGGATGTTAAAGCTGGCGTGTAAATGCTGGATGTTAAAGCTGGCGTGTAAATGCTGGATGTTAAAGCTGGCGTGTAAATGCTGGATGTTAAAGTTGGCGTGTAAATGCTGGATGTTAAAGCTGGCGTGTAAATGCTGGATGTTAAAGCTGGCGTGTAAATGCTGGATGTTAAAGCTGGCGTGTAAATGCTGGATGTTAAAGCTGGCGTGTAAATGCTGGATGTTAAAGCTGGCGTGTAAATGCTGGATGTTAAAGCTGGCGTGTAAATGCTGGATGTTAAAGCTGGCGTGTAAATGCTGGATGTTAAAGCTGGCGTGTAAATGCTGGATGTTAAAGCTGGTGTGTAAATGCTGGATGTTAAAGCTGGTGTGTAAATGCTGGATGTTAAAGCTCGTGTGTAAATGCTGGCGGGCTAAGGAAGCAGCTGCATAGTCTCAAACTTTCTTCTCGAAAGGTTATAACTATAACAACAGACAGTTAAAACTGAAAGGCACGACAAGTACCATCTTAGCAAGTGATCAAGTTAATGTCACTAATCATGGGCAAATTAACAGCATGTGCCTCCAAATACAGTGCACAGAGAACACAACATCACTCCTGACCCAAAACTGTGTCCAAACTTTTTTTTCCCTCAGGTTTGCCTTCATTTATCCTGTGAGAGTTTTCAAGATTTTCTTTTTTTTTGAGATTATATTTACATGATTTTTTTCCCTTTCCCTTTCTTCACTCTAAACGCTCCTACATATTTTATTAGGGTTTTTTTTTCTAAGTTTTTTTATTTACATTCCAAATGATTTCCCCTTTCCCGTTTCCTCCCTCCCCGAAAGTCCCATAAGCCCCCTTCCCTCCCTCTTTTCCCCATTCAACCCCCTCTCGATTCTCTGTCCTGGCGTTCCCCTACATCCAGTCTTTCGAGGACCAGGGGTCTCTCCTTCCATCTTCTTGGAAATCTATTGATATGTGAATTGTGTCTTGGGTATTCCAAGATTCTGGGTTAATATCCCCTTATCAGTGACTGCATACCATGTGTGTTCTTTTGTGATTGGGTTACCTCACTAAGGATGATATTTTCAAGTTCTGACCATTTGCCTAGGAATTTCGTGAATTCATTGTTTTTAATTGCAGAGTAGTATTCCATTGTGTAAATATACCACATCTTCTGAATCCATTCCTCCGTTGAGGGACATCTGGGTTCTTTCCAGCTTCTGGCTATTATAAATAAGGCTGCTATGAACATAGTGGAGCATGTGTCCTTATTGCATGCAGGGGAAGCCTCTGGGTATATGCCCAGGAGTGGTATAGCAGAGTCCTCCGACAGTGTCATGCCCAGTTTTCTGAGGAACCGCCAGACTGCTTTCCAGAGTGGTTGTACCAGCTTGCAATCCCACCAGCAGTGGAGGAGTGTTCCTCTTTCTCCACATCCTCGCCAACACCTGCTGTCTTCCGTGTTTTTGATCTTAGCCATTCTGACTGGTGTGAGATGGAATCTCAGGGTTGTTTTGATTTGCATTTCCCTAATGACTAAGGATGTTGAACATTTCTTTAGGTGCTTCTCAGCCATTCGATATTCTTCAGGTGAGAACTCTTTGTTTAGCTCTGTAACCCATTTTTAATAGGGTTATTTGGCTCTCTGGAGTCTAACTTCTTGAGTTCTTTGTATATATTGGATATTAGCCCTCTGGCGGATGTAGGGTTGGTAAAGATCATTTCCCAGTTTGTTGGTTGCCGCTTTATCCTTTTGACGGTGTCCTTTGCTTTACAGAAACGTTGTAATTTTAGGAGGTTCCATTTGTCAATTCTTGATCTTAGAGCATAAGCTATTGGAATTCTGTTCAGGAAATTCTCCCCTGTGCCCATATGTTCAAGATTCTTTCCTAATTTCCTTTCTATTAGTTTCAGTGTGTCTGGTTTTATGTGGAGGTCCTTGATCCTCTTGGAATTGAGCTTAGTGCAAGGAGATAAGAATGGGTCAATTTGCATTCTTCTGCATGTTGTCCTCCAGTTGAACCAGCACCATTTGTTGAAAAGGCTATCTTTTTTTTCCACTGAATGGTTTTAGCTCCTTTGTCAAGGATCAAGTGACCATAGGAGTGGGGATTCATTCCTGGGTCTTCAATTCTGTGCAATTGATCTACATGCCTGTCACTATACCAATACCATGCAGTTTTTAACACTATTACTCTGTAGTACAGCTTGAGGTCCGGGATACTGATTCCCCCAGAAGTTCTTTTACTCTTTAGAATAGTTTTAGCTATCCTGGGTTTTCTGTTATTCCAGATGAATTTTTAAATTACTCTTCGTAACTCTATGAAGAATTGAGTTGGGATTTTGATGGGGATTGCATTGAATCTGTATATTGCTTTTGGCAAGATGGTCATTTTTACTATATTAATCCTGCCAATCCATGAGCATGGAAGATTTTTCCATTTTCTGAGGTCTTCTTCAATTTCTTTCTTCAGAGACTTGAAGTTCTTGTCATACAGATCTTTCACTTGTTTGGTTAGAGTCACACCAAGATACTTTATATTGTTTGTGGCTATCGTGAAGGGTATCATTTCTCTTATTTCTTTCTCAGCCTGCTTATCCTTTGAGTATAGGAAGGCTACTGACTTGCTTGAGTTGATTTTATATCTGGCCACTTTGCTGAAGTTGTTTATCAGCTGTAGGAGTTCTCTGGTGGAGTTCTTTGGGTCACTTAAGTATACTATCATATCATCTGCAAATAGTGATAGTTTGACTTCTTCCTTTCCAATTTGTATCCCTTTGACCTCCTTTTGTTGTCTAATTGCTCTAGCTAGAACTTCAAGTACTATTTTGAAAAGATATGGAGAGAGAGGCCAGCCTTGTCTAGTCCCTGATTTTAGTGGGATTGCTTCAATTTTCTCCCCATTTAGATTGATGTTGGCTACCGGTTTGCTGTAAATTGCTTTTACTATGTTTAGATATGGGCCTCGAATTCCTGATCTTTCCAAGACCTTTAGCATGAAAGGATGCTGAATTTTGTCAAATGCTTTCTCCGCATCTAATAAAATGACCATGTGGTTTTTTTCTTTGAGATTGTTTATGTAGTGGATTACATTGATGGATTTCCTTATATTGAACCATCCCTGCATCCCTGGGATGAAGCCTACTTGATCCTGGTGAATGATCGTTTTGATGTGTTCTTGGATTCAGTTGGCAAGATTTTATTGAGTATTTTTGCATCGATATTCATAAGAGAGATTGGCCTGAGATTCTCTTTCTTTGTCGGGCCTTTGTGTGATTTTGGTATTAGGGTAATTGTGGCTTCATAGAACGAGTTGGGTAGTGTTCCTTCTGTTTCTATTTTGTGGAATAGTTTGAAGAGTATTGGTGTTAGGTCTTCTTTGAAGGTCTGATAGAATTCTGCATTAAAACCATCTGAACCTGTGCTTTTTTTGGTTGGAAGACTTCCAATGACAACTTCTATTTCTTCAGGGGTTATAGGACAGTTTAGAGGGTCTATTTGATCTTGATTTAATTTTGGTATTTGGTATCTGTCAAGGAAATTGTCCATTTCCTCGAGATTTTCTAGTTGTGTTGAATACAGGCTTTTGTAGTAGGATCTGATGATTTTTTGAATTTCTTCAGTTTCTGTTGTTATCTCTCCCTTTTCGTTTCTGATTTTATTAATTTGGATACTGTTTCTGTGTTAGTCTGGCTAAGGGCTTATCTATCTTCTTGATTTTCTCAAAGAACCAACTCCTCGTTTTGTTGATTCTTTGTATGGTTTTATTTGTTTCTACTTGATTGATTTCAGCCCTGAGTTTAATGATTTCCTGCCTTCTACTCCTCTTGGGTATATTTGCTTCTTTTTGTTCCAGGGCTCTCAGGTGCGCCATTAAGCTGCTAGTGTATGCTCTCTCCTGTTTCTTTTTGGAGGCATTCAGGGCTATGAATTTTGCTCTTAGCACCACTTTCATTGTGTCCCATAAATTAGGGTATGTTGTGCCTTCATTTTCATTAAATTTTAAAAAGTCTTTGATTTCTTTCTTTATTTCCTCCTTGATCAAGGTATCATTGAGTAGAGCATTGTTCAGCTTCCACATTTATGTGGGCTTTCTGTTGTTTTGTTGTTATTGAAGACCACCCTTATTCCATAGTGATCTGATAGGAGGCATGGGATTAGTTCAATCTCCTTATATCTGTTGAGGTCTGTTTTCTGACCAATTATATGGTCAATTTTGGAGAAGGTACCATGAGGTGCTGAGAAGAAGGTATATTCTTTTGCTTTAGGGTGAAATGTTCTAAATATATCTGTTAGATCCATTTGGTCCAAGGCTTCAATTAGTTTCACTGTGTCCCTGTTTAGTTTCTGCTTTCCTGAATGATCCATTTCAGAGAGCGAGGTGTTGAAGTCACCTACTATTATTGTGTGAGGTGCGATATGTGCTTTGAGCTTTAGTAAAGTTTCTTTTATGAATGAGGGTGCCCTTGCGTTTGGAGCATAGATATTCAGAATTGAGAGTTCTTCTTGGTGGATTTTTCCTTTGATCAGTATGTAGTTTCCTTCTGTGTCTTTTTTGATGACTTTAGGTTGAAAGTCAATTTTATCTGATATTAGGATGTCTACTCCGGCTCGTTTCCTGGGACCATTTGCTTGTAAAATTGTTTTTCAGCCTTTTACTCTGAGGTAGTGTTTGTCTTTGACACTGAGGTGTGTTTCCTGCACACAGCAAAATGCTGGGTCCTGTTTAAGTATCCAGTCTGTTAGTCTATGTATTTTTATTGGGGAATAGAGTCCATTGATATTAAGAGAGGTTAAGGCATAGTGATTATTGCCACCTGTTATTCTTGACGCTATCTGTATGTTTGAGTGGTTATCTACTTTTGGGTTTGATGCAAGAAGGTTACTATCTTGTTTTTTCCAGGGTGTAGTTTCTCTCCTTGCATTTGTGGTTTCCACCTATTATCCTTTGTAGGGCTGGGTTTGTAGAAAGATATTGTGTAAATTTGGTTTTATCATGGAATATCTTGGTCTCTCCATCTATGGTGATTGAGAGTTTTGCTGGGTATAGTAGTCTAGGCTGACATTTGTGTTCTCTTAGAGTCTGCATGAGATCTGCCCAGGATCTTCTGGCTTTCATAGTCTCTGGTGAGAAGTCTGATGTGATTTGGATAGGTCTTCTTTTATATGTTACTTGGCCTTTTTCTCTTACTGCTTTTAATATTCTTTCTTTGTTTAGTACATTTGGTGTTTTTATTATTATGTGACAGGAGATATTTCTGTTTTGGTCCAGTCTGTTTGGAGTTCTGTAGACTTCTTGTACATTCATTGGCATCTCTCTCTTTAGGTTAGGGAAGTTTTCCTCCATAATTTTGTTGAAGATGTTTACTGGCCCTTTAAGTTGCAAATCTTCACTCTCATCTATACCTATAATCCTTAGGTTTGGTCTTCTCATTGTGTCCTGGATTTCCTGGATGTTTTGGGTTACACGTTTTTTGCATTTTGCATTTTCTTTGACTGTTGAGTCGATGCTTTCTATGGTGTCTTCAGCACCTGAGATTCTTTCTTCCATCTCTTGTATTCTATTGTTGATGTTTGCATCTATGACTCCTGATTTCTTCCCAAGGTTTTCTATCTCCAAAGTTGTCTCCCTTTGTGATTTCTTAGTTGTTTGTACTTCCTTTTTTAGATCCTGGATGGATTTGCCAGATCCTTCACTTGTTTGTTTGCATTTTCCTGTATTTCTTTAAGATATTTTTGCATTTCCTCTTTCAGGATTTCTGCCTGTTGACCCAAGTTCTCCTGTATTTCTCTAAGCAATTTTTGTGTTTCCTCCTCATGGGCTTCCATCTGTTGATCCATATTCTCCTGCATTTCTTTAAGCAATTTTTGTGTTTCCTTTGTAATGGCATCTACCCGTTGATTCATTTCTTTAAGCAATTTTTGTGTTGCCTCCTTATTGGCCTCCATTAGTTGACCCATATTCTCCTGCATTTCTCTAAGCGATTTTTGTTTTTCCTTTGTAAGGGCTTCTACCCATTGATTCATCTTCTCCTGTATTTCTTTATGAGATTTATTTGTGTCCTTCTTGAAATCCTCTAATAGCATCATGAGAAGTGATTTTAAATCCAGATCTTTTCTTTCGGGTTTGATGGGGTATTCAGGACTTGCTGCTGTTGGAGACTTGGGTTCAGATGGTGCCATATTGCCTTGATTTCTGTTAGTAACGTTCCTACATTTGCCTTTTGCCATCTGGTTACCTCTGGTGTTAGTTGGTCCTGCTGTCACTTGCTGTTAGTTGGACCTCCTGTGAGCCTGCAAGGCTATTTCTGCCCCCACTGGATTACCGGGATTCCACTGGCACCGATTGCTGGGGGGCTGCCCTGCTCCTGAGTGACTTTGGAGCCCTGATGTGCCTTATCCTAAGTGTTGTTATATTGGGGAGTCCCTGCACATCCAAAGGCTCAGTGTAGTCAATCCCCAGAGCAGAGGTCACCAAGGGGAGGCTGGTGTGCTCCCTCCCTGTGCGGGTGCGCTCTCTCTCAGTGTGGGTCCCTGTGCAGGGTAGATGTCCCACAGCAGAGCTGGCGTGTAGGTGACCACAGACTGCCCAGCTCTAGGTAGCAGGGAGCACACAAGCTGGCTGAGTCCCAAGCGATATTATGATTGATTGTCCCTGTGCCTGGAGGTCCCAATTGCCCTGTTTCCAGGAGCAAAGATGGCCATGTCCACAGTTTATAACTGGAATCTAATCAGAAGCAAGCAGGAAAACCCAAATTTGAGGGTCACACCTTTAAAATAATTGTCCTGTACTCTTTAATGTCAGCTTTACCAACTGTAATAAAGTCCTTGGCTCTCCTTAATATAAGAAAGCAAGCAGATTGGAAAGATGAATGTACATGATCTTGACTTTCTTTGGCTATACTTGCCATTGTAAGAACCATCAGTGAGATCTGCAGAAAGACTGTCCATATGTGATAGTACTGTATCAGCGTTGATCACAACATTTTTATAATAGTGATGTAGTTACATAAGAAGCTATCCTTAGTTTTAGCAAATGTACACTGAGCCAGGTAGCAGTAAAAAGCATCATATCTACAATTTACTCGTAAATGTTTCTTAAATGTGTGTGTGTGTGTGTGTGTGTGTGTGTGTGTGTGTATACAGGTACACACAGAGAGAAACAAGAAAATGAATGAATGGGAGAAAAAGAAAGAAGACTCCACTTGTAACAAAAGTTACCATTGGGAATCTAGGAGAAGCTATCCTGAATTCTTTCTTCTGGTCTTGAAACGTTTCATAAACGCAAAATTGTGCTAAATGTGAAAAACAGTGCTTAGTCTTAAATGTCCTCACTGTCATACCAAATACATTAAAGTTCTCACACTCAAACTTATACTCCATTAGTTTTTAGCTAATGCAAATTTTCTATATGGATTTTTCCCTCCGTGTCCCACCTCTCCATCTCAGAATTCCTCCTCTTCTCCTTAGTGTGCTATTCCCCTAGAGCAGACGATGCTCATTTTTAAACATATGGTGATTTTCACTTTCTGCCAATCATTTACAAAAACGCGACGAGATAGACCAGTCGTTGCAATAAGCTAAAATAAGCTATGGAAACAAGGATGAGTCACAGATTTTAGGAGTCAGCAACTTTGGCTGGTCACTCATTCAATTCACGACCTTGGGCAAGGCAGGGGACACACATCATTTATTGTGTCCTTATCTCATGACTGATTCCACGGGGCTTGTGTTACAGCATGGAAAGGATAAATTTGTGAGTGTGCATCTCTTCGACTCTTTGTGATTTAGGTTTTAAAGAAGTTACCTCAAGTAAGCATCCTTATAAATAGCACTCTCCTGCAAAACCCCTTCTTGGTATTTTGCTTGCAGTTTTGGAACTGCACGTGCTTCCCACGAAGCCCAAAACAGGTTCAGAATTGGGCTGCTGCGCTCTCGCGCGCCTCCTCTCTGTGGACACAGCGCCAATAAATATTACTCAAGAAAATGAGATATTATGAGAGGAGCTCAATGAAAATTCAGTATTTTCCCTTTACATTTCTAGGCTGGAAATACCTTTTTCCCCCCATTTAAGGTTTTGCCCCCTCTATCAAACACTATCTTTGTCTGCCTGGCATCTGTTATTCTCTGGCACCATCGAGCAACTTTCCTTCTGGAAACTGCCACCCTCAGTTTAACTCATAGGACTTGGATGGAACCGCCTTCAGAGGATGGGGACCATGAAGAAATGCCGTGTCTACAGTGATTGGCTCAGGAATGGGCATCTAATACCAACGCTCACCAGTGCCTCTCACAGCTCACAGGAACGGTACCAAGAAATAGGGGCTCTTTCCACTGAGATTGCTAACTCAGGAGAAATGAAGGTTGGTTTCTGACAATTATCTTGCTACTCAGAGGAAAGAATGTTTTAAAGTATATTTCCATCCCAAATTGATGGAAGAACAGGGAGAAAAGGCAGTTTCCAAATAACCATTTAATTACCACAACTGAGTGTGCCTGCAAAGACATACCTGACACAGGGGCGTGGGCCATAGATTTACCTTTCTTCCTCTTCCATCTTCTCCCTCCCGTGCACACATCATTTTTGTTTTCTTCTTCTTCTTCTTAAATTGGTTGAGAAGACTCTAAGTCACTTGGCGTATCTGGCAGACAGCTGGATGCTTATTTTAGGTCTATTTTTATCTTCATTCGATTTAACATATTTTTATTTATTCAATTTATTCAAGGACCAATGCTCCCAGCTTAAACTATGCCCTTCTCATCTTTCTGTATTCATAGGCAAGTCCACAAAACTGACCAAAGGGGTATAAGCAAAGGTGGTAAGATGAGTTTCCTCAGATGTTTGATTTTTTTATTTATTTACTTTTTGAAATAGAGTCTCTCTATGTAGCTTTTACTGTCCAGGAACTCTCTATGTAGGCCAGGCTGACCTCAAACTCACAGAGATCCTTCTACCTCTGCCTTCCAAGTGCTGGAATTAAAAGTGCATGCCATCACAACCAGTTAGATGTTTGTATTAATGGAGAGCTTATATGAGTTCATCTACTTCCCGCCTGTTTGTTTTTGCTTGGAATGCACACATGATGGTCATAATCCTAATGACTGAAACTGGAACCCATGTACTAATACGAAATGCTCAGCCCTGAAATATAAATCAGGAGACAGGTAACATTGTACAAACTGAGCAGGTTTAATTTCTATATTTAGAAACACAGACACACATACACACACACACACACAAATGTGTACATAACAGTGATGTTTTTAAAAAAAAGAAACTATGAATTTGAATGAAAGCAAATGAGTTCATAAGAAGGGTTGGAGAGAAGAAAAGGAATGGGGAAATTATGTAATCATATTGAAATATAAAAATTTGAAATTATAATAAAAAAAGAAATGTGCTGTTGGCTGGACATGGTGGTGTTCTCTTTTAATCCTAGAATTCTGGAAGCAGAAGCAGACAGACATGACTTCAAGGGCAGCCTGGTCTCCATAGTGACCTATGTACATAGTGACCTAATACAGGCAGAACTAAGTACATAGTGAGGCCCTGTCTCAAAACATATGTTCACACACACACACACACACACACACACATGCTCACACACATGCACACACACACATTCACACATGCACATGCATACACATGCATACACACATAAACCATACACAACACACACACACACATGTTCACACACATGCACACACACTCACACATGCATACACACACTCACACATGCACACACATGCATACACACATAAACCATACACAACACACACACACACACACACATCTTTAAGGTATTTGACCAAAAGTACTTGAGTGGGCAGACAACTCTGCTTCCAAAAAGCACAGATTAATACCTGAAAATCTCATTGTCAAGTACCAGATACTTCCTTATAAGTTATTGGTCAGGAGATACCAGAAGCACAAAAAGAAACTCAGGTGTCTTAGTTAGCTTTCTATTGCTTTGAGAAAACGTCACAATCAAAAAACAGCAAACAACAAAACCAGCACCTTGGAGATGAAAGGGTTTGTTTCAGCTTGAAACTCTTAGGTCCCACTATATTGCCGAGGGGAGTCAGTGCAGGACATCAAGTCAAGAGCCTGGCAGCAGGATCTTCAAAAGGCAGAGAGACAATGGAGGAGTGTTGCTTCCTGGTTGTTCTGCATGTCTTGCTCACCCTGATTCTTACAGAACCCAGGACCACCTACCTACTCACCTATCCTTCCACTTCAATCACTTAATGAAGAAAATGCACCACAGGTTTGCCCACAGGCCAGTCTAGCCCAGGTGTTTTTGCTCAGGTGAAGTTCCTCACTCTAGCCTGTGTCAAGTTGATGTAAAACTAGAGAGCACAGGGCTGGTGAGATGGCTGCTCTTCCAGAGGTCATCAGTTCAATTCCCAGCAACCACGTGGTAGCTTACAACCATCTATAGGGGGATCTGATGCCCTCTTCAGGGAGGCGGCAGGCAGATATATATGCAGCAGATCACTCATACATTAAAATAGAAAAAAATTAAAACAAAATAAAAAAAACTAGCCAGCACAACAGGCTTATTGACATTTGGTTACCTACCTACCATAGGTAAGGACCTACTACTAATGTACTGATGACTTTGCTTATATTAATTGATTTGTGTTGCTGTCAACTTTGGTCAGAGTAGCTCCTTTCCCCAGTAAGTTGTGGTTAGTGGTTAGTTCAGATATCCTCATTTGTCAAAATGTCAAGTCTAAGTAACTATACATGCTTAAGTGACTTCTGGACCTGACACGGCTGTTGTACACAGCGACTTATAGCATCTATAGTTAGCTGCACGGTTATCAGGCCAGCCCAAATCCCAGCATGGACAGGAACACGCCCTGAGGCCTCATACTTACAGGAGGAGCTACAGTCTGGATGTAGCTCTGGATCAGCTACAGATGGATGAAGGAGGGAACCAGGATCATGTGCTCCAGTAGATGGCACCAACCCATGTGCAAGTGGGCGGCACTAACCAGAATAAGGGTTGTTAATAGCAACAAAAAAGGAGAACCCAGAATCGGATGAAATTTGGAGCGTGAGTCACTAGGGAAACTTGGATGTAGGTAGTGCTGCACATATATAGTTGGAATACGTTATATACGTACATGAAATGATGGAAAAATAATATTTTTGAAAAAGTGTAGAAAGAAAGCCAAGCATTAGCTCGCATGCATTAAGAGATGAACTCTTCTCAACAATGGATGTAATGTTACCAGTTCTCTCCAGTTCCTGCAGCTGTGACGTCATTGCCACGACAGACTGTGATCAGGAGTTGTGAGCCAAATAAAACCTTTCTCCTGCACGATACTTTTGCTTGGAGAGCTTATCACAGCAACGGGAAATGAAAATATCTGGATTTATTTTGTGTGGATGTATTACAGAGAGCAATGAACAGGGGCAAGAATAGGTTTGCTTAGTAAGTAGCATTCATGACAAGCAAACAAAATCACCCAAGTTCTCTTCATTTGTGCCTCATTTCTGGATTTTGTGTGAAGAGTAACCAACACTGTGGGCTTCTACTACCTCAACTGCTCTCTCAGGAGAACATTTTGGATGGCTCAACTGCAGAAGTTCAGATTCACAAGGGGTTGCCAATGTGAGTGTGTAGGTACTGTCAGCTTTTTGCCTTCATTTTATTTCTACCGCCATGCTCCATTTTAGGCTGTTATCAATCTACTGCTTGCAGCTTCGTGAATCCTATTTTGGGTTCATTCAATACGGATCTCTGCACTGTCATCATTTATACACTCAGGATTAAAAGAGGAACAATAGCTACTCAAATTAACTAGAGAGTAACCAAAATCTGTATAAAAGTTGCAATGGTGGGAACGAGAATGGCCCCTGTTGTCTCCTGTATTTGAACACTTGGTCCTGTTTGGGGAAAGCTAGGAGGTGTGATTCTACCTGAGAAAAATCTCTCCCTGGGGGTGGATGCTGAGGTTTTAAAACCTGATGTCCTTCTCAGCCTGCTCTCTCTCTCTCTCTCTCTCTCTCTCTCTCTCTCTCTCTCTCTCTCTCTCTCCTCTCTCTTTCTTCCTCCTCCCTTCCTCTTCCATCTCCCCACCTCTTCTGTCTGTTTCTCTCTGTTTCTCTCTGTCTGTTTCTCATTCTTCTTGGTGTTTGCCATAAAAGGTGTGTGTTCCAGCATTCTGCTCTGGCCTCCGTGCTTACCTGCTATCTCCATTCTGCCATTATGGACGCTAGCCCTCTGGACCAACGAACCAAAATAAACCTATTCTTCTATGAGTTGTCTTAGGCACGGTATTTTAGCATTGCTAGAAACAAGTAATTAATACCTCAGTCAACTCTTGAAGGAAAATAATAGTAAGAGATGAGGAGTAAGTTATAAAGAAATGAGCTATGGAGTCTTGTAAAGACACAGAGGGGCTTTAATGGTCCCATGTTTTGTTTTTTGTTGGTGGCAGTGGGCATAAGATACAAGACCTCTGAATGACAGGCAAGAACTGTTACAAGATATTTAAGCCTGTTTCCAGTTCAGCTGTGGTTTAGCCCTTAGCACATACCTTTACTCCCTCTGGCTGGAATACAGACAAGTCCTTCGTACTCACCTTCAATCCCAAACAATGAAGGTAAAGTTAGTTTGTGGAAGGGAAGCCCCCATGTGTGAAATCATTGTCTAATTGGTGGCAGAAAAAGTGACGTATCAGAGAAAGATTTGACAGAATAGGATATGCCCAATTCTCACAAGAAGGGAAGAAAGGGAAGCTACTTAAGGGAGAGAGAGAGAATATCCAAGTTCATGGAGAGCAGGAGAGTGGAGTTGAGAGGGAGAGTGGAGCAGCACAGAGGGAGGAGGAGGCAGTTTTACTGGGAGAGTGTTACTGAAACAGATCAAAGAGAGAACAACGGAGACTGAATGAGCAAGAGAAGGAGAAGGAGCCAGAAGATTAGTAAAGATTGCTAGAGTTAGTTTGAGGCCAAGCAGAGCAATTCAGAGAAGCTGAGAGCAGCAGATTGAGTCTCTCAGCTTGGAGAGGACTTTGGGACAGAGTATCTGAGTTGAACCAGCGAGCCAGAGTTCAGAAAGTGCTAGAAAGGGTGAGTTTATTCAGCAGTAAGCCTCAGAGGATGAAAACCTACTAGTTTTAAATAAGATTGTATGGAGGCTAGAACTTCCAGGACTAGGACTAGGAGAGAAGATGGAGACAGTAAGCCTGCCAGACAGCAATTCCTACAGGAGAATAAAAGCTACATTTACAAAGAACTTCATCAACACTCTTGACCCTGAAATGCATATTGCTCAGTGAGAGAAACTAATATGAAGAGACCAATATCCTATACTTAGCACTACAAGCACTATTTTTATCTTGGAAAGGGCAACGTTATAAAGTCAGTAAAAAATATTTAAATGAATGTGATTAATTTCATGTGTAAGATTCAAATTTAAGTTGACTTATTTATTATATATTATCTAGTATGTTTTATGTTTGTAGCTGGAAATTTCTTTTTAACCACTTTGTAAAACTAGTAATCTCAGCATATATATATATATATATATATATATACATATATATATGCATATATATATGTGTGTGTATTCTGTATGTAAATATGTATATATGTATATATGGAAAATAAATTCAAAGGATGTAATTTTAAAATCATTTCTAAGTAAAAATAAGTAACATTAACCTATTTTTTGCACTTCGACAATTTTTATTATAAGCAACAGTATGATTCTTTTGTTTACTACTATATTTTTATTGTATCAGTAATGTCATTCTAAGTTCAGTAGCTTTTAAAGCAGGAAATGGTCTTTACTAACTTAACAAAATTGTGTGAGCTCCCTCTACTGGATCTATGGTAGCATAACAAATGTACATTTGTGTGTATGCCTGTTTGTGTGTGTGTGTGTGTGTGTGTGTGTGTGTGTGTGTGTGTGTACAAACAGGTACAATGGTTCATGCTGTGAATTCACCCTGCTAATATAAAAGAACAATTTTATGCTATTTTCATAATCTCATGTTAAACTTTTATAATATACAACTGATACAAACATTGACATTTCATTCTAAATGTTGAAGTTTTAATTATGATTGAATGATTTGATACTTCCCCCAAAGTGGTATCGCTTAAATGTTTTTTAATAGAAAATTTCTCTTCGTGTATATAATATATATGAGAGATTTTTTTAGTTTTTTAAAATTTATTGTGACTTTCAAATTTCAGGAATCAGAAAGCCTATATGTTGTATCTTTATATTGTTGATTCATTGACTAAATACATCATCAATAATGACGTTCCATAATATGACATCCCATACATGGGAGCAAAGAGGAATATAAAATGTTTGTATAGTTAAGCAATGGCCTCCTAGGACTCTTGAGTATTGCGAATGAAAGTTTCTGGTGAGAAATTGCATCTGACATTGAACCTTCTGTAAGGATGATTAACTGATTAGAACTTTGAAGACTGGAATGGGCGGGTCCTCCGGTTCTTATCCCAGAGTCCTTTGTGACTCCAGGTGCTTATGACGTAGACATGAAGATGTGGCGGATCCTCTGGAGCAAAATTCCACTTCCCGGGGTCTCCCCTGAAAAGCTGTGATCAACTGTGCTGATAATACAGGAGCCAAACATTTGTAATCATTCTGTGAAGGGAACCAAAGCCTGGCCGAGCAGACTCCCTGATGCAGGGGTGGGGGGGGTGGGGGGGTAGCATGGTGATGGCCACAGTTAAGACAGTCAAACCAAGCCCGTGGTAGTGACACAGGCCTTTGAGGCCAACCTGGTCTACAAGGTGGGTTCCAGAGCACTCAGGGCTACACAGAGAAACCCTGTCTGGGAGGGAAAGACAAACAAGAACTAAGAAAAAAGAAAGTCATACTGAGGAACAGATCGGGTGTTTCTTTTGAAGATAAGGCAGGGGTCATAGTAAACAATAAAGGCTAGATGAAAAGGTCTGCTATCACAGGTCTGGTGTGTAGACTTGTGGCTCAGGATTTCATCCAATGTAGGCAGCATTGCATGGTTCTCCAGTATATATGTAAAATAGATTCATTAAAAAAGTCTTCACTCTGTATCTGGTCTCATCAGTTGCTGGATTAAGTCTGACTCTTTGCTTACTTGTGGGTCTCTTTTCCTCCTCCTGAGTTGTCTTGTCCAGTTCTGATGTGATAGCATTTGCCTATTCTTACTGTGGTGTTTGGTTGATGTCCCTGGGAGATCTGCTATTTTTCTGAGGGGAGGGAGATGAGTAGGGGAGGAGTGGAGTGAGGGAAGGCTGTTGGGGGCGGGGGAGGAGAAACTGTGGTTGGAATGTAAGGTATGAGGGAAGAATAAAGTTTAAAAAATTCAAAGATTGTCTAGAGGTTGGAATATGAATAGCCAGAGCCCAATTGCAATTGATCTTGGGCTATCTTAGCCCCTTAGTAGGTGTTCCTTGTCTATCTCTGGGTCTTCTCTAATATCCTCATGGCTATCAGATGAAATCTTTTAGATTGTATTAGCTTAGACAACCAGATTCCACTAAACCAAAAGCTAAAAATGTCATTAGACGCCGGGCAGTGGTGGCGCATGCCTTTAATCCCAGCACTTGGGAGGCAGAGGCAGGAGGATTTCTGAGTTCAAGGCCAGCCTGGTCTACAAAGTGAGTTCCAGGACAGCCAGGGCTACACAGAGAAACCCTGCCTCAAAAAACCAAAAAAAAAAATGTCATTAGACAACATCTGTCTTAGTTAGGGTTTCATTGCTGTGAAGAGATATCATGACCATGGCAATTCTTATAAAGGACAACATTTAATTGGGGCTGGCTTAAAATTTCAGATGTTTAGTCCATTATCATCATGGAGGGAAGCAAGATAGCATACAGGCAGACTTGGCGCTGGAGAAGAAGCCGAGAGTTTACAAGTTGATCCACACTCAGCAGGAAAGTGTGCCACACTGAACATAGCTTGAGTATAGGAGATCTCAAGGCCCACCCCCATAGTAACATTTCCTCCAACAAGGCCACACCTCCTATTAGTGCCACTTCCTCTGGGCTAAGCATTCAAATGCAGAGTCTATGGCGGCTATACCTACTTAAACCTCCATAATATCTGAGGTCATTAGCAGAGTTCCCTGTTTGCTGAAACTACCTACCCAGGAATTGGGTTTCCATCATCTTACTGATATAGCCAAGTTGACTGACAATAAAAATTAACCACTGTAGAAAAGAAGTAGTCGAAGGAGTTCAGGAAATCTCCTAAATGTGACACACGTAGGAGGACTTTTGGGGTCTTTTGAACAGTGCAGGCTACCGCCATTGCTCTTGGTTACCAACCATAACTACATGGTTGCTGAAGACACAGCACACTTTAGCTTCAGGACATGGAAAAGTCCAATTGAACTTCCTCCCTGCTGACTAGTTTTCATAGTGTTGGAAAGTACTATTCAGGCTTCTGGGAGATAAAAGTTATCAGTGGTC
The DNA here is from genome assembly GCA_036184795.1 of Tokudaia tokunoshimensis. Classification (NCBI taxonomy): domain Eukaryota; kingdom Metazoa; phylum Chordata; class Mammalia; order Rodentia; family Muridae; genus Tokudaia; species Tokudaia tokunoshimensis. The sequence goes on from BTHU01000011.1 coordinate 20,187,470, forward strand.
TTGCCCAGCATTGAGCCCTGCGTGTTGTTAATACCAACTTGTCTGGCAAGATGTACCGACTTGTACAATAGCATCATGGCTGTTATGGGGATAGAAATCTGCTTTCTGTCTGGATCTGAGGTCTGCTCCAGAGTGGGGAATGAATATCAATGTCCCCAATGCTGGGAAATTCATAGGTGCTAAAGTGGAATCTATTGTTATTTTGATAAACAGTCATATTTTCCAATTATTTTATGATTATTTATGTTTATATCCTTAGAGCTAGGCTGCTCTCACCCATGGTCAGAGATGCTTCTTTTTTTTTTGTAGGGACAGCAGCCAACTGTCCACTGTCCTGTTGAGACTAAGTGACTAGGAGTCTCACTCAGTAATGGAATATCTCTTACTCCTATCACACCTCGAACCCTGACCAATCAAAAGCTCAAGGAACATTACAGATGAGGAGGCAGAATGCATAAGAAGAGCTTTGGATGGACGGGAGTGCCGAGGAACGCTGTCTCCTGGAAATGACATGGCTGCCACACTGATTAATGCACAGCAGCACTCGTTACTGGCATAAGACCGTCATAAGATCAAGCCAACTAAAATTCTAGCATGGATGGGGGAGGAGCTCATGGAACCCTATGTCAAACACAGGAGCTAGTAGCAGTTGATAGCTGCTAGAGGAGTCATCATCATTAGTTTGGGGTGGGGGTGACCACTGGTAGGCTTTGCACACTCCAGTGGATAGCCTCACATCATGAACATATGGGCATCACTCATTGAACTTGGGTTATTAAAAAAAAAATAAGAACAGGTCATGATTAAGGCATGTTTTGGATGACATTCAGATGGGATGGGGGGGGCAGGAAGTGGAGGGTAGACACTGTGAAGGAGAATTGTCCCCATGGTTCATATGTTTGAATGCTTGGTACCAGTTAGTAAAACTAACAGTGGGAAAGATTAAGATTGTGGCGTTGTTGGAGCAGGTGTGTCACTGGGGATGTGCTTTGAGATTTCGAAAGTCTGCACCAGGTCCAGTCTCTCTCTCTCTCTCTCTCTCTCTCTCTCTCTGCCTGCAATTTGCTGATGAGATGGAAGCTCTCAGTGCCATGCTGGCTTGCTTGTCACCCTCACTTCCTGCCATGGTTTCATAGACTAACCCTCTGAAACTGTACGCAGTTTCAACTAAACGCTTTCTCTTCTAAGAGTTGTCTTGGTCATGGTGTCGTTTCACAGCAACTGAACGACTAAGACAAACATGATCATATTACATTGTATACATGCATGAAATTATCAGAGAATAAATTTAAAGATGATACTTGGAATTGTGACATCTTTGGGAACAATAGATGCAGGCAGAAGCTATCTGTGAGCTTCCCTTATGTGCTTAAAGGTGGATCCTTCAAAAGAAACACAACTATAGTGGATCCTCCTACCAGAAATCTCATCTGCTGGTGAAAATGAACTTGGGTCACAGAAGGCCTACCTACCTCATTTTGTGGTTATGCACCCAATCATAGAGTTGTTTTCGTTGCTACTTCCTAATGGTAATTTTGCTTCTGCTATGGATCATAATGTGAATATATGATATGCAGATCTGATATGAGGCCCTGGGACAGGATCCTTCAGCACTCCCTAGGGGATTTCTACTCACAGGTTGAGAACCTGGATTAGAAGTGGATCCCACACATGCATAGCCACTTATTCTCCCAAAGGTTATTGAGGAAGAATTTTTATGACCTGAGTGACCTTTCACCTGTCTAAACAAGACACCTTTTATTGTCCTAACTCTCCATAATCTTCTTTTTTTGTTCGTATTAACTTCTGCTGCCACCACCATCAGTAGTCCCAGAATTCCATTTCTTTCTGTAATTCAGGATGCTATGTAAGCTGTAATCATCGGATTTTGCTGTTAAGTTTGTTTTATGGGATGCCTGTACGTACACACATTAATGTTGTTTTCCTGTTAATTCACACTATGTTAACTGGAGAACTTTAGAAGGTACAATGCATTTTAAAGTTAATGTTCACCACAGTTGATACTCTGTCACCACAAGTGCTCAGTGGTCATACATTGGCCATACAGTGTTGATAGCTATGATAATAGACCTTGCAACCTTCAAACTGAATGGATGAGCTCTCATTATATCGGATTAGGCCAATATCTCGCTGCTATTGTTTTCTCTTCTTCTGGTTCTGATCTTTAAAATGATGGCCTGGAATTTCAAAAGCCTTAATTTAGGTTCTACATCATTACCTCTGTAGCAGACAGTTCTGTCCTAAGGCTAATGGAAACCACGAATAGCCTGTGGAGGTGGACTGACTTCAAAAGAATATTTAATTATTCCCCCCATTTGAGTTAGAACGGAAGGAAGGGAAAGGGAGGACAGGGTAAAAGAAACATTTATTTACTTATTATTTACTTATTTAGACTGTTTTTAGCTTAGAGCATGGAGACATTGCACCATAATTACTCATTGACAAAGAGAAAAGAGAGGAAGTGACGGAGACTCCGTAGACAACTGACAGGGATGTGGGTCAGCCTGCAAATTGCTGCTTGTCATGGCATCCCCAAGGTAGAAGTTTGTGTTTAGTTTTGATTTTTGAAATAAAGCCTTTTGTCTTTTTTGAGGGAATTTTTTCCCCGTTTTTCTTTTCCCTAAAATCAGGCTCACTATGTAGCTTGGAACTACTTTTACAATCAAGGCCTCCCCTGTGCTGGAGTTATAGGCATGAACCACCCACCATGCTGGGCTGAAGTATTTAAGACATAGAGTGGGGTGCTGGAGAGATGGCTCAACGGTTAAGAGTGCTCTCTGCTTTTCAGAGGGCCCGAGTTAGGTTCCCAGGACCCGAGCCAGGCAGCTCACAGCTTCCAGGAGGAAATGGTAGTCTGCCTTCTGATCCCAACTTACATCATCAGCAAGCGGTCAAGTACTTTCTTCTGCATTACTTATGCTTGTCACAGGAAACATTGTCTTTGCTAGTAGGCCTTAGTCTAGTTAAGAAAATATATTTCTGTACACACACACACACACACACACACACACACGGCAATTAGTAAAAATAATCAGCCATAGATTTGAAGACGGCAGGGTCGGGTATATAAGGGGTGTGGAGGGATGAAAGGGAAGGGAAATGTGTTGTTATATCAAAAATAATGAGAAGTAAAAGAAAAATATATTTTTTAATATACCCTTGATATTATACAAAAATCTGCTATTATGCCAAAGAACAGTGTGTCCGGTTTCTGGTTTTATTTTGAAGCTCTCAAGTGTGAGTGCTGAGCACTAGGCACAGGTCGTCTCCTGACTGGAATCGGCCCTGTGGAACTGAAATGCCTTCAATAGTTTCTCACCATATCCTAGTCCAAGGAAAACTCAAGTTACCCTTTTCAACCTCAAAACTGACCATGGTCATTTTCCTCCTCCACCGGACTTCAGGTTTTCCCACGTCCTACACCTTTTTAAAGACCTGGCCTTTTATTTGTATCAGGACCATTCGGCAAGCTATCCTATAAGCCTGAAGTGCTCGGGCCTGTGTTTTGTTTCACGTGGCTAGTCTTTGTAACGATTCACTTTTCCTAATCATCTGAAAAATTATGTCTTTCAAGAAGCTGCGCTTGAGCCTTCCTGTCTGCACGGCTGGAATGGTCTCCATTCTCTGATGTGCTTCCTAAAGCCTGATGGCTAAGTATTTGGAGAGCCAAAGGTTCTCATTTAGCCAGGTTTAATTTGAAGAAACAGCATAGAGAAGAGGTATTAACACCACAGTAAATAAATCAACACGGTGCTGGGGCAGTCAGAGACAAACAGGCCCGCTGAAACGGAGGTCATAACCCGATTATGTATAGATGGGAATATAATGCATGGTAATAATATCTCACACCGTGGAAATGATGGCCTTCTGAGGGGCAAGGGTGGAGAAAAACCCATTCAGCAGCTAGAGATAAAAAGGAGGCTGATTGCTCTGAAACCACTACTGAGAGTGGTAAGACTGTACTCATCAATTGTGAGAGATCTGAAAGAACAAGAAGTTAAGTACACCAGGGAGAAGGGGGGAGGGGGTTGGGGGGAAGAGAGGGGGGAGGGCAGGGCAATGGAAAGACAGCATAATGCAAGACAGGAAAGCACAAAAAGATACAAGTCTGTAGAAAATGTATCATTATCTCGGCCTGCTGAAACAGTTTCTCTTCCTTATGCTTCTTTCCTAATGAGAGTAGAGCAAAGAGCCTTAACATTTTTTATTGTTTCAGATATTATGCTAAGTCAAGAATCATAGAAGGGAATGAATTTAACCCAGCATATTTGGAGATGAAGATTAGAAAACTAAAAGAAAAATTTAACTTCTATTCGACATTTAGAGACTGGAAGACGAGTCAAGCCATTGTCTAGGCTGTCAGTGACGAAATGAAAGGTGAGCGAGCAATGGGAAATGTTACTCTGTGTACGAGGAACAACACTAATGGTTTTGAAAGACCAGTGTTTGTTGGAAAATGGTAAGTAAAAAGCATGCCAAATACTCCAATGTTCGCGCTGGTGGTAGTTAGCCTTCTCTGAGCAGTACTGATGACTGCAGTAGTCAAATGTCTTTGAAGAAAGGTTTAAGGGAAATGAGGTGCCGAGGTGGTACAGACTGAATAACAACGGCTAAGGAAGAGGCTTGGGAGAGCAGTGACTACCTGCTGATGGCTAACACCGAGCACTGTGCTGTGAAGGAGGGAGGGAAGCACTGTGCTGTGAAGGAGGGAGGGAAGTGGTGAGGGAACATTTCCTGGAAGGCTTCATTTTGTCTTTCAGAATACAGTTAATCATTACTACTTACGGATTCTATATTCACGCATTTCTCTCACTCTTTAGAATATCTGTAACCCTCAAACCCACTACTTGTGGTGGTTTTACAGTCCACTGTGGCCATACGCTGAGCTGTTAAAAATTCAAGTCCAGTGCTGTGTATGCTCTCAGCTGAAGTTGAACAAGGGGATATCTTCATTCCTTTTTCCCGTTCTCACAATGGGAAGCAAGTATCCGTTTTGTGGTCCATTTTGGTGCCATGTTTTATTTTCTTCATTTATGAGACTTTTTTCTTGGTGCTTTTATTGTTTAAAATGTCCCCATTGTCCATATGCAACAGTGAAGGGCTTTCTATGGTCCCAACATAGAAGGCCATGATGTATTTTACAGAGAAAAATACATGAATATATTGGCTTTGTTCAAACATCTTACAGTGCCAGTGAACAGGAGTTCAATATTGATTGATCAACAATGTTGAGTATGGTGCCCTTAAACAGAAACACATGATTGTCACTAGTATACTATTTATACATTCTATATGCAACCTGAAGTTTACCATTTTAATAATTGTATGTGGACAACTTCATGGCATTAGATGTATAGTCAAACTGTTCAGCCACCAACACCATCCATCTCAGAACTCGACCATTCCAAACTGAAATTCTGTAGCACTGAGACATAATGCCTAAGATTCACCTCACTGCCTCCTGGCAACCACCATTCTGTATTCTGTCACCCCTGGGACTCTAGCAACCTCTATACATGGAATATACCAAGTATTTGTCTTTTTATATCTGTCGTATTTCAGTTAACTAAAATCACCTTAATCAATACCCTGATTATGCTTTAGCTTGAATCTAATTAACGTCTGACTCATGATATTGTATCTTAGAGCAATTGTCTAGCTTTGTATTGTTTAATCTTTTTTAGTTAATGCTTAAAGGACACTCCACTCCAGCATATTGTAAATCCTGTCTCGTCAAGACTTTCTTTATGGTTCACCGACCGTGTCTTTAGACGTGTGAACTATTTTTCATTCCACTTGTCAATTGCCTGCTAGTCTTTGGTAGTCTCCTAACAATAGAATCAAACTTGCAGGAAACCACCCATGACATATAGGATGCTGGTTTGAATGCTCTGCTTTGGTACCTTGTAATTTCTTGGAGAAAGGTTGAATCTTTTCTAAATAAACAGAATTTAAACTGTAACAAAGGTTTTTTTGTTTTTGGTTAGGTTGGAAATCGTTAAGGTTTGGTCATTAGACCTTTGCCAAAAAGTCATGTACTTTGGGGTAAGGACACTAATCCTCTGGAGGTCTCAGTGGGTTAGAGGAGACCAGTCTGTGTTTCCCCATCGTGTGCACGGGGCAGCACACACACTATGTTGTACGGGAGGGTGCTGAGACAACTAAGGCAAGTTCCCAATGCAGGACACCTGCAAAAACGGCTGGCTGTCTTCTCGAGCTCTTCCAACATGGCAGGTTCACTCGTGCTGACAAGCACAGTCCTCTGAGGAGGTCTGGGAGTCCGCGGCCATTCCATCCTTGTGAAATAAGACGGCGCTTGTGCTTATTCTCTACGAAGGCCGAGGGATAAAAAGGGACTAAGGCCTCCACGCTTGCGACTACAAAACACACGACCGTTTCTGCCCAGCGCACGCTCGGCCGAACTTGCGTTTCTTCCCAGCATGCTCTGGGACGCACCGCGAGACTTCAATTAATTCTCGCGAGATTTACCGGCAGCCATCTTCTTGGGGGTGCTGGAAGCCGGGAAGACCCCCCGAACCGTTCCCATTGAGCTGTCCTCCGTTTTCGCTTTCTTCACTTCTGCTCTGCCGCGTTGCCAAACAAGCACCTAATCCCAAAGCTGAGAGAAAAGCCCGGGTCTAAGCGCGTTCGGCTCGCCGCCGGGAGGATTCATTGGGGAGCAGGGCAGGGGGGAGGGCCCGGCAAACGGTTGCTGCCTCAGCCCGGGCCGGGGTCCGCAGACCGGGAGCTCCCGGTACCCGGTGGGCGCGTGGCCTGCGGCGGCCCCACCGAAGCGCTCGCCTTCCGCGGCTCGCGGGAACCCGCCACCGGCGCCTCCCACCGCTGCCCACGCGGACGGCGCGCGGAGGAGGGGGCGGCGGCGACCTGGGCGAGCGCAGGCGTGTGACCGGCCTCGGGGCCGCGGTGGATGGTTTCTAAGATGATCATTGAAAACTTCGAGGCCCTCAAGTCCTGGCTCAGCAAGACCCTCGAGCCCATGTGAGTACCCCGGGGAGCTGCTGTGGCGGGGATGGCGGCGGTGGGGAGGCGCACGCCCCGATCCATTGATCGGGGGGTGCAGTTGACTCCGAATGCGCTGGAGGCCGACGCCAAGAACGGGGGGGGGGGTCCTAAGGCTCTGTTTTCTCTGTCCTCCCACCTTCCGGTCCAGGTTCAAGAGAGCCCAAAGCTGGAGCTGTTGCTTTATTTTAGTCGTTGAACCGATCTTTGAACCGGTGTGTCCTGCTTTTTTGCTTGGTTTTTCCCCGTTACATGTAGACTGCTACTGAACTTCCCCATACACCTGCGTTTTTCTGAGGCCCTTTAAATCGGATTCTGTGCTTTTCACGAGTGCTAGCTCATCCCCCCCCCCCCGCCCCCGTCCCCGGCCGTAGATTATTTTACAGAGTTTCTTAAACGAAGTGCATGGCTTTTTTTTTTTTAATTCGGGAATTAAGGAAGTTCGAGCTTAAACCTTAGGTTTCACTTACAGTCCCTTAAAGAAAGGCCACGTCTTCCATGTGGCGTCTGGCGCATACGCACCTCTCTTCACTGATTGAAGATGTAACAGGTACTAGACCCAGTAAACCCCAACCCAACCCCCTTTCCACTTACACCTTATTAAGTTGAAGAAGGGGGAGGACCCAAATCTCTATCCGTTTGGAATATTTAGCAGCTTAATAAGGAGGAATTCATTAGTTTGTGCGACTGTTGAAATGTTGAAAAATTTTAGGACTACTTTATGTATTTAACGCAAAATATAGGTAGTTTTCTGCGTCTTTGATTTACAGTAGCGACTTAAAATGCAGTGGCAGATAATTCACTTATTTAATGCATACATTAAGTTTTTACCATATACCGTGGGGAGCTTTGGGACAGGACTTTGAAATTCCCCCAGGTTAATAAGCTGCAGTAAGATACACGTTCAGCTCTGCCCGGTTATGACCATCATGATAAGAGGACCTTGGAAAGGTGTTTGGAAGGGGCCTGCTGCTTCAGTGTTGTTGGTCAGTGAAGCTGTCTGAGAGTAATAAAAGAGGAGAAAAGACCCTCTGTGTCTGAGGAAAGATGAGCAGATGAAAGGCCTAGTAGAGGACGTGATCGATGTGGTTTTGTTCAAAAAAGAGAAAGATTAGGGAAGAGAGAGGAAAGACATGGATGGACTAAGTAGACAGAGGCCATAGGGTTTTAGGTCGAGGTCAGGAATTAAGATCTTATTTAACACACACTAGAAAATAGGTTATTTAAAGCAGGCCAGGACTGATTTGACTTCAAATAAGGGTGTTTTGTGGAGACCTAAGGTGGTAAGAGTTGAATGAAGGACCTTCCATTGAAGGCTGAGACTGTGATTGGATGATGGTGGTGATGGAATCACATGTACTTCTTCACAAGTAGGTGTGAAAGAACTTCTTTCTGATAGAGTGATGTGGAAGAAAGGAAAGGAAAAATCAAGTATGAAGCCTCAAAGTTAGTTTTAACAACTGGATGGATGATGTAGAAGGCTGAGGGCAATCCAGGTGGGGAAGGGAATGGCTGTTGACATGCTGTGATGATGATGTGTGAGGTACTAGTTATTCATCTTAAGTAAAGGTCTGGAGTCTAGAACTTGGGCCGGGACTAGAGAGATAGAATGTCATGATAATGGGACTTGAAGCCATGAAATTGTGGGAGGTTTCCTGGGAGCAATGTGTAGATAAGGAATAGACAAGATTGAGGTAGGAGGTATGGCAAAAGCAGGGCCTTATTAACCTGGTGGGATTCTACAGACTGATGCATGCAATAAGTTCAAAGCTCTTAGATTTGGCAAAGTGGCCAGCCATTGGTGGTCCTAGCAAAGTATTTGACTCAAGTAGAGTAGAGAATTCTCTTTCAGAGATCTGGAGGGTATAGCCTAGTGGTGGTGGCATATGAGGCATGCTAGGCCCAGAGGAAATCTTTAGTACCTTTCCACTTTCTACGTAAACAAAAAAACATTTTCTTTCTTTGGATGGGAAAGTCATTGGTAACATATGCAACTGGAGAGCCCCAGAGCTTTGAATTGTGCTACCGCAACTTATCTACAAGTTATATAAAAGTGGAAAAGCCACTCAACTCAATGCTTGTGTTTCCATCTGTAAAGTGAGGAAAATAAGGAATATATGCGTATATATAATATATATATATTATATTCCTAGAATACTGCCCAGCGTGTAATTAGCACATTTCAAATCAACTGCACTGCCATTTCATGTTCTTTTCAATAACCTAAAACGTATATACTTAGTGTATATGCTTTTAGTTTTTCTTTAATTCAAACACAGCACATTTATTGTAGCAACTACTCAAACATCTGATCCTTTCCATGATTACAATAAACAATTATGGCTAGAGCCTACACAGGGGCCCTTTCCTATGCATAGTGTTGTAAAATTCGGCTCCTATTCTTGTTTTTTTAATTTGCATGTGTTCTTTATCATTCTTCTAGGTGATGACTTAAAAAGCTTAATTATTTACCATCTTTGGTTTTTAATGGGTTTTTTTGCATGAAGTTTTTTTGCATAGTTTCGACATGTAATTAATAAAATACATACTGTTTGAGGAAGGACTATAAGAAGGAACTATATAGTTTTTAGCAATTCATGCTAGTGAAGTAGCGCATGGTTTTATTTTTTATTTTTTGACTAATCCGAACTGTGACTGTAGTAGCAAACTTTTGAGTACTTCACTTATGCTGTGCTAATCAGTGTGGGAAATACTGTTTGGCAAGGGATGAAGTAACTTTTCATTTGTTAGGGAAGACAGATGCCGAACAAGCAATTGTAACGCTGTGTGTGTTAAAGACTTCTAGTATGATTTGGAACTACGTTATATGGAGTTAAAGGCTGCTTTGAAATGGCAGCCATAGATCTCAGCTTGGAAGGATGAAGAAGTGCTTTCTAGGTTTTGGAGAACACATTTTATGAATGTCCTAAAAATGAGGTGGGGGAACATTGGAGAAACTCAAAGAAATTGAAAGAGCAGAGGAAGACTATCAGTGGTTAGGGATGCCAGAGGTCCTGGAGATCACACAGGAGTTTGTTGAGTCAAGTTAACCATTTTGTGTGTTGTTGAAGGTTTTTGTAGACACCAGCTAAGGGTTTGGGGTAGCTGAGTTCTGAGAGTGATGGAGAGAGAGGTAGGATGGGAAAGACTGGTTGCATTTTCAGCCCTAAGGACAAATATGTGCCTCTGTTTATTCAATTATAAGTTCTGTAGTTGTAACAGAATTCTGTTCTTTTTTTTTTCACAAATCATTAAACATTTAGGTATTGAAATTTTCTCTCAGTGCTTAGAATTGATGTTTTTTGATTTCACCCACTTGTTTAGTCAGCCTTTTACTATTCTTGCATTTTTTGGTAATGTGAAATCCTAACCAAAAAAACAAGTATTTTTGTCATGGTGATTCAACCTTAAATTTTGTTAGCCTATAAAGTCATGGGTTTTATTGTGGCCTTTACATATATTTATGTCATTAGACTTTGTTTTATTTCCCCCTCTCACTGACGGTGGCCTTGACCTCACTCCTCGCATATTGCTTTCTCCTTTCCTCCTCTCAATAGTCTTCCCTTCTGTGTTCATGTCATGTGTCTCATTACTCTCCGCTTTCATCATTTCTCCTCCATAACATCTCTCACACCATCTCTGTCTCACATGCACTTAGGTTCTGCCAATGAGAGAAAACGAAGTTCCTTATTCTGAGTCTGGCCTAGTTCACTAAATACAGTAATCTCCAGTTCCATCTTTTTGTGTACATATCATGATTTTATACTTTGACTGAAAAGATTCCTCTCTGTAAATGCACCACATTTTCTTTATTCATCCACCTGTTGGCTATCTAGCTGGTTCCGTTCCTTAGCTGTTTTTTAAATATTCCTAAGTTGTTGGGTAGTTTTTTTTTTTTTTGACTTTTTGAGACAGGATTTCTCTGTGTAGCCCTGGCTGTCCTGGAACTCACTCTGTAGACCAGGCTGGCCTCGAACTCAGAAATCTACCTGCCTCTGCCTCCCAAGTGCTGGGATTAAAGGCGTGCGCCACCACTGCCCCTTCCTTAGCTGTTTTTAATAGTGAAGCAAATATACAAATGTTTCTGTATTACGTTGAGTTAAACTCCTTTTCGTGTGTATACTTAAGCTTGGTACCATTAGGCTTTTGAGGAACTTCACACCGACTTTCTTAGGGGCTGCACCAGTTTATATCTGCACCACCACTGTAGAAGACTTACTGCCTTACATCCTCGCCAGCTCTCGTTGTCATTTGTTTTCTTGATCCTGACCGTTCTGCTTGGGGTGAGCCAGAACCTGGAAGCCAGTAAGTAGTCCGTCCATATCAAGTACCTTTCTTACTGCTGTACACGGTATATTTTGAGAGTAAGTCTCTCATTGGACCTGGAGTTCCTTGATTTGGCTAGGGTAGCTGGCCAGTGAGCTCTAGGATCTACCTGTCCAATCCCAACCCCCAAGCTGCAACTTACGTCTGCAAGCTTTAGAGGCAGGCATTTTACTGATCTCTCCAGCCTCCTGAAAGAATTTAACTTGCATTTCTCTAATGGCTAAGGTTATTTATTTGGCCATTTGTATTTCTTGCCTTTTTTTTTTTTCTGTGAGAACCATCTGTTTATTCATTGGCTATTTTGTGGGGGGGTTGATTTTTGTAGTCCATAGAGTTCAGTTATTAAATCCTGTCTGAAGTACAGTTGGCAAATTGTCAAATTATTTTCCTATTCTCTAGGTTTTCTCTTCACTCTGGTTATTGGGTTTTTTTTTGTTTGTTTGTTTTGTTTTTTTTCTGTGCCTCTTAATTTCAGGTAAACTCAATTGTCAATTCTTGGGATTATTTCTGGTACTGTTAGAATCCTTTTCAGAAAGTTCTAACCTGTGCATAAATCTTAAAGTGTTTGACCTGCTTTCCCAAGGTTTCATTTTTTTTTTTAAATAGAAAAAGTTTTCCTTACTATTTATTTTTTGTGGGCTTATTACCACATGTGGTAATTTAATAAAATAATTTTTTTTTGATATGAAGGAATTCTTCAAGATACAATCAAATCCTTTAATTTTTTAGGAATTAAAATTGACAGACTAATGCTGAGCCTTTGGTGTTTAATTGTAAAGATGGAAATGTTTTAGTTCTTGCTCTGCGGCTATGCATTACTGTGAAGGTAGGTTACATAGAGGGATGAAAGCAAACTTCTTTTTCTCAGAAGTCACTATTCAAATTTTAGTTCTGCCATTCAGTTAGCTTAGTGGTCTAGGCAAGCGAACCTTTCTTTAGTAGTATAATTAGGGAGAATTATTTGTTTGGTTGTATAGTTAGAAGAGAATGAGACATTCAATAGTCTACAGTTGTCCCTCCTTCCTTAAATACTGCTTGGTTGATAGCTTACTTGGCTACACTGCTACCACTAACATTTGCATGGATCGCCGGTGTTCCCATTCCTTTTCACTTGATGAACGCTATCTCTGCTTTGCTGGAGTTGATGACAGTGAGGCGCTGAAGTGAGAAGCTGAGATACTACCTCACAGTTATTTAGATTCAAGCCTTATTTATTATACACTAGAGCAGTAATACTTGTGGGGTGAGACTTTCACAGGGGTTGCTTAAGATCATTGAACGGCACACATATTTACAATTCATAATAGTAGGAAAATTAGAGTTAGGAAGTACCAATGAAACTAATTTTATGGTTGGGGGTCACAACATGAATAACTGTATTCAAGGGTTTTACCATTAGGAAGGTTGAGAACCACTGCTCCAGATTCATGCATGTTCTTAATATGCTATTGCATTGTAGTGTGGATCGTATATTGTTTTCATTATGGTATAGATTTCTTTTTAAACTATTAGACTTTCTTTTACAGTAACCCTTTTGAAAAGGAACAAGGTTCTAAAAGCATTAAACTCAGTTTGAAGGATAGTCTCTTGGAGTATTTGTAGTACTTTTTTCTTTGCTTATATTTGCTACTAACAAGTATTTCTTAAAACTTCATCACAATTTATTTTTTATTGTGTGTGTGTGTGCATGCACGTGTGCTTGCACAGTGATCTTTTTACCCCTGAACCTTGATTTGAATTCTCTCTTGCTGCTGAGTAGTCAGTTTGCCACCCTGAATAGAGACTAAACAGACATAGCAGAAAGCAAAAACTATACCCATACTTTCTTACATATGCATTCTTGCTAGTTTCCACTTATATCCTATTGCTTTTTATGTGCATCTTAATTTATGCGAAGCTAAACTTTCTTTGTGATTCTCTACCATATTGTTTATATTGACCCCTTTCTCCAATTTTAAGAAGTGAAAATTGACTGACAGCTATTCTATGCTGTTTATTGAGACTTTATTGAATGTGAACTAAGTTCTGTTAAAGACAAAATGACTCTTAGGGTCATTTACTAGCACACCTTCCTGGCTATGAATATTCTTCCATTAGCTTATAACTTGATAAATGGCTCTCAAGATCGATTCTGTGGCTGCAATCTTATATGAATATAGCCAGTAAATGATGGTGACAGACTCCAAAGACATTTAATTCTGAAGCCTTGTGTGTATGGTGGTGCTTCCTGACTTTTGTCTGCATATCTTTTATGTATATGTGTTATGTCAGTACTAAAATATAGATCTGACATGGTCCATTTCTCCCAGAAACTTACCTGTGATCTATCTAGTTGGGGTAGTGACTCTTTCCAACATAACTCTTTAATTAGTCTTAACATAACTTATGACATGCATCACAGTTGAAAGCGGGCTTTAACCGTGTTCCTGTTCTACATCGCACCTAGTACATACAATGTATGTGACACAGACTTCAGTATTAAATGTATGAGTTGAAATTTCTACTTTGTTGACTGAAAATCTAAGTAGAGTGGGAAGCTCATTTGGATAAAACTAAGCCCATACTATGTTACCTTAATTTTCAGAGTTGCTGACATGGACAGCACTAAAAATAGATTCTTTGGGTTTGATTCTCTTATTTCAATATTTACTGTTTATTTTGTTTTGATTTTGTTTTTTTATTTTGAGGAAGGGTTTTTCTGTGTAGCCTTGGAACTCACCCTGTAGACAAAGCTGACCTTGAGCTCAGCTTTGCCTGTCTCTACTACCCAAGTGCTGCTATTAAAGGCATGTGCTACCACAGTTGAGCATATTTCAGTTTTTTAAAACATCTGCTTGTGTGTGTGCTCAGGCACTGGCACATGGTGGTTAGAGGACCATGTGGTGGTAGGTAGATGCTTTACCTCCGTGTGGATTCTGAGCACTCAGGTGATCAGATTGTGTGGCAAGCACTCTTAGCTGCCTCGCTATCACACCAGAACTCTCTCTTTCATAGCTCCTTCAGAATTAGAACTTTTTATCTTTTTGTTTTGACACAAAGTTACTTACACTTTGTATCCTAGCAGGCTGGTAGAGTTTTTTTTTTTTTTTGAAACAGAGTTTTTCACTTTGTAGCCTTGTGGGCTGGCCTCAGTCTTTCAACAGTGCTGAGATTTACATGTATTTGCTTCTCTGCCCGACTAAGATTAGAAATTTAAAGCTTAAATTTAGTTAAAATAGTTTAGTAATCTTTTTGAGGGTGAGCACTGAAGAGTTCATGTTTATTTAAGAAAATGTTATTATATGTTTCCATGTGCAAGTCAGCTCTGTTCATGGAGCTGGACAAAAGAAATGATTCTAATTTGATTAATTTTAATTTGAAAGAATTAATATTGTGTAATTAATTACTGGCTCAATATGTATGTTAAATAATTTATGTTCTTTACTTGATAAATACCTTTCAAGACCATATTTTATCGTTACAATCCTATTTGAAGTTTCCATTTGAATTCTGAGTTACTAAATTTAGCAGGGTTTTTTTTGTTGTTATTTAAATTTGTTTTAGCATTTTGGCTGAATTATGGTGCTTCTCCAGTAAAACTATTTCACCCACAAACAACAAGATAGTGTTGAGTGAAATATTTAAAAAAGATGACCTTGAATTTCTCATCCTTCTCACCTTCCCTCCTTCCCTCCCTTCCTCCTTCTGTCTCCACAGTTCTGTGATATAGTATTGTGTGCGTGTGGCAGTCAAAGTACCACTGAATAACCTTTACACACAGAACTTGTAGGCCTTTCTAACTCTACTATTATTAAAAACAAAAAACATTATTTGTTGTATTAAGGCATATTCAGAATTGATGAAGTTTTAGTTTTAGCCTTTTAAGTAATTTTGTAAATGACTATATTAATCTGGATAATTTGTCAAAAGTCACTGAAGCTACTAATCTCATGGGAAATTCAGATTTTTTTTTTACGTGTGGTTTTCTTTTTCTTTTTTTTTTTTAAAGATTTATTTTATTTATATGAATACACTGTACCTGTGTTCAGACACACCAGAAGAGGGTATCAGATCCCATTCCAGATGGTTGTGAGCCACCATGTGGTCGCTGGGAATTGAACTCAGGACCTCTAGAAGAGCAGTCAGTGCTCTTAACCGCCGAGCCATCTCTCCAGCCCTGGAATTCAAATGTTTTATGTTCATTTGCTCCATTTCACTGGGGTCTTTCTTTGGTATCGGCTCTTTCCCACCTTGGGCTCTTCCTGCTGACTCTCTGGCTTGGGCTGTCTCCCCATATGGTCATGAACTGTGCTTGTACACAGCTGTGAGCCTTGCCAGAGGTCAGCCACCATGTGCGAAATGGGCATCAACCTGTGACCCTCTGGGAGAATAGCCAGTGCTCTTAACCACTGACCCATTTCTCTAGCCCAAAATAAGTTTCGAAGGGAGTTTTCATAGTTTCTCATGTACTATTAAAATGCCCCTGACCCTGCATTTAGATTAGAACTAACTTAAAGTCCTGGAGCACATGACCACCACACCCCACTAAGAGGACCATGTTAAAAATGGAAGTAGTTTTATGAGAACTATTGATTTATTGTAATTGAGTAGCAAGTTATCCAGGAACTTAGCAACAAAACAGGCATTTATTATCTCAGTTTTATAAGTCAGGTATTTAGGATTAGGTTAGTTAGATATTTCTGTCTTCTAGTTGGTTTGTGATCAGGACCTTTGTTGGAGATAAAATATAGATTCTCTTGGGACTTCAGGATTTGCTTGGAGACTTATTACATGTACTGTTTGCAAGTTTGCAAGAATCAGTAGTTCCTTGCTAGCCACTCCCTTGCACTCTTAATTGTCCCAGGATATTCTCCATGATACTGCTTGAATACCCCTTGGCATTGCATATGATTTCTCTAAAAAGGTGACTGAGAAAAGCAAGGGATGCCTCCATGCCCTTTTCATCCCAGAGTTTTGTTTTTTCCTTTCATTATCTGTCTGGGTACTAGATATCTGAAATCAGCTCTTGATGCTTGTACAACAGGCACTTTGTAGTTTTGGTTTGTTTGGAGACAGAGTTCTCTTTACGTAGATTTGTCTGCCCTGGAACTACATATATATATATATATATATATATATATATATATATATATATATATGTATGTATGTATGTATATATATACATATATATACATACTATATGATATATATACTATACTATATATATGTATATATATACATATATATATGTAGTTCCATATGTAGTTCCATCTACATATATATATGTAGATAGCCTAGGCTGACCTTGAATTCAGAGATCCACCTGCCTTTGTCTCCTGAATACTGGGATTAAAGGGAAGCACCACCATGCCTAGCCAATCTCCTTGTTACTTTGATCCCTTAATATTACATATATTTAAGTTACAGTTAAATGTTTGTATTGTCAGAATCTTTAAAGATAGTCTTTTTATGAATTAAGTAGTTGTTTTTGTACCAAGCCTTCACATTAAATTTAAGCTAGGTGTCTGTCTGTTTCTCAGTATTTCATTGAGTGGATGTTAAAAGGATCCTAGAAGCAAAGGCATATATGGGAATCTGAGGAGTTTTGTGAAAATAATGGTCTTTGAAAATAAACTGGGAAGGGTAGAGTGCAGGATGTGAGCTAAGGAACTGCCTTGGGTTGCAACTAAGGCTATCCAGAGGTAAAGCTACAAAGGGCTTTTACAGAAAATAATGTGGGAGATGGAATTTGTGTTTGTAATACTAGGCATTTAGGGGAATGAGTTGATTATTTGGTTTCTGGGCATTTCATTGCAAAGGGTTAACCTTCTGAGTTTCTGCCTCACCTCTGGGGTGTCTGAAGGCCATTGATGTGCCATTTGGGGGGCAAAATGCAGTCTCTGGTGACAAATAGCCCGGGGGGGGGGAGAGGGTCATGACATAGGCTGCGTGGTTCTCAAACTTCTGTGTACCCAGAGGACCATGAGAAGTTGGGAAGGGAGTTTGTTTGGGGCGGGGTTCAGCTTAGCTCTGAGTAAGTGTTAGGAGTACAGAGGGGCCTTCTATGGGTGATTTAGAAGAAGGCCTCCTGCCACCTCTGACCTTGATGAAGGTGACAGTACTTGCTTGTCCAAACTGTTGTATTCATGGTGAACGAAGATGTATTCATCTTACTCAGGGTGAACTGGAGATTTTTAAATACCTTTTGCAGGAAGGAGTGCCCAGGAAGGGAAGCTCATTGGCTGAACACTTGGGGCCTATCTAGATACCTCATTAGCATGGAGGACTCTAGATTCTGTGCTACATGACTGGTTGTCATGGTCCTCTTAGTGGGGTGTTTTGGTCATGTGCTGCAGGATAGGAACCTGGTCAGGAGCTCGTTCAAACTCCTGTGGGTCTGAATTACTGGGGTTCTGGACTTGCTGCTACTTTACAAGTTCTTCTGTCTGGTGGCATGGACACTGCTCCACAAATGGGAAATTACAATTGACTAGAAGGTAAGCTTTAGAGTAGAATGTTTTAGTCTTAAATACTGGATCAATTATTGTTTAACTGTCTTGGGAAACCTACTTCCTACTTAGCTTTTTTGTCTTTTTGTTTTGTTTGTTTTTGCTCAGTAAGAATCGATTTCCAAATAATAGTATGTAGAGCTAGACTCTTAATGGAACAGAATGGGTTCAGTAAAGTTAGCTATTGCTATTATTTTGTTGTGAAATTTGTAAAGTGATCCTTAATTAAATAACATGTTTTATTTAGTTTAAGAATTCTTTGCTTTTTTAAAATTGGACGAACATGATGCAGATATCCCTTTCTGACCTGTCACTCCTTTACTTGGGTCCTGCTATCATTTCTTTTCTCAAGTTACCATAATTATTAGGTTAGACTTATGTATATGTATGGTTGATTTGTAACAATCCATGTATATAATCTCTTCCTTACTATACCTTGCCTTTTAAATGTAAAAAGTTGCTTTTTCTAAGTATATTCTTTTTTGAGTACCTTGTTTTCTGTCATTTCTGTCATATGTGCAGTTAATATAATTAATTTTTTCAGTTCTCTTTAAATGGCCATTCCTCCCTAACCCCCTGCCTTGGTTACAGAGTTGGTCTTAGTTGTAGAAACTTAGTGCTAGGAGTTTTCAACATGTGGGTTGCAACCTCTCTGGGGTTTGAATGACCCTTTCACAGGGGTCACATACCAGATATTCTGCATATCAGATTTTTACATCAAGTTCATAACAGTAGCAAAATTACAGTTATGAAGTAGCAATGAAAATAGTTCTGTGGTTGGAGGTCACCATAGCATTAGGAGCTGTATTAAAGGGGCGCAGCATTCGGAAGTTGTAGCTTTTGAGCTTTTAGTCCTAGTTTTCTTGATTCTTTTCATTTTGAAGTTTGTCTTTTATACAGTGGTATTACTCTTTCCTGACAAGACTTTATGTTGTCTCTCATTTTTCTCTAATGCTAGTGATTTTCTGTAGTAGGTTCATGGTTTTAGTTTCATATTAAATGTGATGTTTATGAATCTGAATGTTTACTCAGCATTATTTTATTTCTTCAGCTGTGATGCCGATCCATCAGCCCTAGCAAAATATGTCTTGGCTCTCGTAAAGAAAGACAAAAGTGAAAAAGAATTAAAGGCGTTATGTATTGATCAGCTCGATGTATTTCTTCAGAAAGGTAATACCTTTGGTTTTAAAAATATTATTTGAGTAAGTTATGTAAAGAGTATTAAAAAAATTAAAGCCCTAGTTGTAACAGCTTTTAGCTGTAAGTTGAATCCACATATTCCTAATTATATATATGACTTGCCTCCTCAATGTGTTTTGTGCTCATTTTGTTACATAGATTAATATACTGTGACTGACTATTTAACAGTGCTAAAGAAACTTCTTAGAATATTGTATAGGACATGTTTTCAACTTTTGTTTGTGGTACTTTCCCACATTTAGATAACGGCTAGTATTTGCATCTGTATATTGCATGTGTTATTCCTCACAGAGGGGTCTTGCATAGAAGCAGCTGCCTGCCAGGCTTTTGTCACTCTACTCTAGAAACTTGGATGAACGATTATCATGGAACTTGTACTATTATATGCTGCTTGGCAAGCTTTGGTCAGAGTGCCAAAAAGCTTGATGGGTAGAATTGGGGAATGAAGATCTTATTAAATATCTTTTGATATTTTGGTTTTATTTTTAGAGACACAAATATTTGTTGAAAAACTTTTTGATGCTGTGAATACAAAGAGTTACCTACCTCCTCCTGAGCAGCCATCGTCAGGAAGCCTGAAGGTAGACTTTCTTCAGCACCAAGAAAAAGATATAAAAAAAGAAGAGGTGAGAATTTATTGTACTGTGAGTTGGTTCCTTAATTTCACAGAAGAAATAATCAGTTGAGTTTTCTTTTCTGAATTTTTCTATTAAGTGTCCTAAATACCGGTTCCTAAGTTCAGGAACTTTTCTAGGAGTACTTATTAAACTCAGAATTTAGTTATAATCATGGCTATGATTTATTAATTCAAAAGAATTAAAAGTTTACAAAGAAAAATGATTTAAGAGAGGAAATCTGGTGGGAAATAAGTGCAGATGTAGATGTCTAGATTCAGTGGGGTCACATGGAGTGTACTTAATTCCGCTGGAATGAGTTGTAGCAGCAATGTGGATTTTAAGGAAGAAATTAGAGACTTGGGTGCAGGGGACCAGCCCTGGCAAGTTCTTTTTTGTTTGGTTCTTCTTGAGGCAGTGGAGGGGGAAGAGCATTGGCGGGAGTATTAGAGATATTTAGGGTTGCTGCACATAATAAAAAGTTTACCTTCACAGCTTCAGTAGCTGACCTATCTATCTCTGAAGCAAGAAATTGTTTAGCATCTCATCGTAACAGCATAGGATTAAAAGTAAAGGGGAATCAGGGTCTTTAAGAAAAAAGTGGATAAGGACTTTCTCCTTTCTTTGTTCTCAGCACTTACATGATCACATGGTGAAAAGTTCACCACAAGTTTATACATAAATTCAAACAATAAATGGAGTAAGAAGTTTAGAACAGAGAATGTTTACGTGCATATCCATTAGGAGTAATCATCTGCTAAGCATTCATCACCTCACCAGCTTCTACAGGTTCATGGAGAGTCAAAAACCATAACTTTTGTGACTAAGGTATTAGTCAAGTTTTGTATAGAGATACTCAGTATTTTATCTTCTGTCCTTTACCTCCAGTAAATCCTTACTCCCCTTTTTATGACCTTTGGTTAATGGTTTTACAACCTCTTGGAATGTGCTCTAAGTTGTAGAATGCCTGCTTACTAACCCAGAAGCAATTAACTCATGACACTTGAAGACTGGCAGAGTTCTCATTGCAGTTTTGGTTATCAGTGAGAACTTAATAGCAGTCCCACTATAAAAGAGCTTAATAATCATTAATTTAATTTTAGGAATTCTTACAGGGTCATCATTAAGTATTAAGAAGTCATCTGTTTGTCTATATAACATCACTGCAAGAAAGTACATCTTCATTGTTCTGCAGAGATCTGCTCAAAAAAATCACTTGGGTAATACCTAGTGATTGTTATATGTATCTAACAACAACAGGAAAAGCATATTAATAGCAGGAATCTTTCCTAAAGTGAAATTCTCCTGGGCCTTGTCTACAGGAGCAAATCCATCATAGATTTTAATCCAAGGCAGACCCATCTCAGGAAGATCACCTGCTGGGTTTTTTTTTTCTTTTTTCTTTCTTTTTTTTTTTTTGGTTTTTCGAGTTTTTCGAGACAGGGTTTCTCTGTGTAGCCCTGGCTGTCCTGGAACTCACTCTGTAGACCAGGCTAGCCTCGAACTCAGAAATCCGCCTGCCTCTGCCTCCCAAGTGCTGGGATTAAAGGCGTGTGCCACTGCTGCCCGGCCTACCTGCTAGGTTTTAACTTCTCCCTGGTGGTTCCTGATAGTGGGAGCTCCCTTCTTTTGTATTAAAACATAAAAATTATTTCATTCTGTTTATGGGTGTTTTGCCTCAGTGTTTATGCACCATTGGTGCCTAGTGCACACAAGCTAAAAGACCTGGAACTGCAGTCATAGATGTTGTGAGCCATCATTTAGGTGCTGGGAATTGAACCCAAGACCTCTGGAAGAGCAGCAGTGCTCAGTTTTTATTTGGAGCAGATATCTTCTACCTAATATAAAACAGAATTACAGGCTCCCAAAAAGCAAGTGTTGGCATAAACCAAATGTTTTCACAAACAAATTCAGTGAGCTATTCTTACTGGGAAATGGCGATACAATAGATAGCAAGGTTTTCAGAAGGTAGCTGAGGACCAATCTTGTAAGTAGGCCCCTCTAAGGCTTAGCATTTTAACTGTTTTGTATGCTGCCTGTGGACAGTAAATTTATTTATATCTGTCTGTTATATGTTTAGTCAGATAATATTTTTAAGGTAGTTCAGCACAGGGATGTTCACAGTATAGTAGAAATGACCATACTTAAAAATGTTGGAAGTTTTTTAATTGTATTTTATAATCTGTATTTACATTTGCTTAATAACCTTAGTAATTTAGATTGTTCTCTGTTAATAATCAGGGTGACTGAGGACAATTGTGTCAATGAAGACAATTGCTGGCCTTCACACTATAATATTTTCTTTTCAGATAGTTTAAATGAGTCTTGGTTTTGATTTTCTTTAGACAAGGACTATGTATTCTAGCTTGATTGAAACTTGAAGCGTGACCTCTGGCTTGCTGATAATTCTTTTGGCTCTGCCTCCTCGTGCAGGTGCATGTTACCAACACCTGATCCAGCCCATCCTTTTACACATTTTATTATTTTTAATGCTACTGATGCTTGTGTGTCTGTGTGAGAATTTGCATATGAGTGACAGTGTTCAGGAACAGATGTCCTGAAGTTGTAGGTAGTGCTGAGCTGCCGACTTGGTGCTGGGACCACTGATCCACCTCTTCAGCCCTCCATTACCAATCTTTACTAGATGTTGTGCTCTCTGCGCTACCACTCCATGATACTGAGAATATTAACTTAAAAGTTTTATGTAGCTGTGAAATGGAAATGTTAGAGGGTTATAGTGAGGAACAAGTAAAATGTATATATAACAATTGGTATACTGCTTGACACTTGGCACGTTTTTAGTAAATGATGGTGCCATTACTGTTGGGAGATTCTTGTACTATTGGAGAAGTGGATGTGACTTTTGATTTTCTCCTTCCTCCTAGTTTGTTCTTAGAATATATAAGCAATACAGCTTATTGTATAATCCGTAATACATAATAATGTGTAATAATTACCAAAATTATTTTTTATCTCTATCTGAATGTGAGTATATATTTTTACACACATGCTCACACACCATCCACTCAGTTTTATCTGCAGGAGAGGATCATAAATATACTTGTATAGCTTTTGTAATACCTGAGAAGTATAGAAGACACAGTGTAAGGAAGCATCATTGTACGGATCATCTCTTTGCCCATATGGAGGAGACATAAGATGATTAAAGTTTTGCCTACAGGTAGAAGTTTGGGTCACTTGTAGTTAATTTTATGTGTGTATTTATTAAAATTAATATACATAAATATTTACATATATGCATACATACATACATACATATGGAAAGAGAGTGCATATGTGAGGGTGTGGTCAACCAGCACCTGAGGTGATGTCCTTTGTCAGCTTCTGGAATATCTAAAAGTATAGGCATGTTACGATATCTAGCTTTAAATTATATTTTAATTCTCAAAAACTCTTGGGTCAACTCTGGACTCTGTCCCAGTGCATGGTGATGACCACAAAGGCAGTATCCTGTCTCTTGCTAAAGCAATCCTTTATTATAGTTTTTTGACAAGTTGTAAAAGGTTTTTGTAATGAGCTTTTAGAATTATCAAAATGTCATACAGCATGGAAGTACTAAAAGTTTCTATTTGGGCATGTACTATGGACTGTTGCTCTCTGTGTGTGTGTGTGTGTGTGTGTGTCTAATATGTTGCTGTGTATGTTTGTAGGATGGAATGTTAACGTTTGCGTGAAAGAATACATTGTGGCAAATAGAATTGGGGGAAATGCACCAGAAGATCTGAGGCTTATGATTCCAGCTCTTGAGGCTGAGTTAGAAGGGTTTTAAGTTTCAGGTCAGCCCTGAATAAAACTAAGTCCTAAATAAAACTGCATCAGATAGATTTTGTTAGTGCTAGGTTTTTCTATGGATTGACAAGAGAATTTGAAGTGAGTATGAAGAGAAAAACAATTAATGGGGAGAGGGATTGTACAAATTGTACAATTTAATATCTCCAAGTTAGGCTTTTCATATGTTTCTATTTCATTAATTCATATGGTGTTTATTTCATATCCGTGGTGTGTGTGTGTGTGTTTTGTAGATGCTGGTAAGGAAGGCTGACATAAACTTGGATATGTGTACTTATAGATTGTCTGCATCAGAATTTCTTTGTTCTTACTTAAAATACACAAATCTTCAAAACCTGGCATATTTATAGAATCTGTTAATATCTTGAATTTGTTTAGCATCTAAATTATTTCTAAAGACATAATTAATGTCCTATGGAATCAGTATTGTGGAACATATTTGGATAGTGTAACAATGACTAAAGGCATATTCTTGTAGTTGCTTTCTAGTAGCTATAAAACATGAATATAGAGATCTTGAGGAAATAGTATGTAGCTGACATGATTCTTTAAAAAGACAGAACTGTTTGATTTTGTATTTTTTTTTTGTGAATTTTCTTTTTTAATCACTTGATTAATACTAATATGATTTCTGTTCTATGATGTGAGATTAAATCCAGAAAACAGAAAGCGTGAATATATATTAGACTTTCGAAACAAGGAATAAATTTTTTTTTATATAAAAACAAAGACATTTACTTAAAATATCTTCCTGTCACTATTATCTAAAGTGAGGATCTATGACTTTATTATTCAGTTTAAGTTCACCACTTACAGTTACAGGGTTTATTTGGCAGAGACATTAGTTTTGCTTGAGTATTTGTGATGATAATTTTGTGTCTATTATAAATTAAACTTAATATTAACTGAAATAGTAACATAACAGAGAATTACTGTTGGTAAAGTTGTCTTTTTTTTTTTTTTTAAGCTCACAAAGGAGGAAGAGCGAGAGAAGAAGTTTTCCAGAAGGTTGAATCACAGTCCTCCCCAGTCAAGCTCCCGATACAGAGACAATAGGTGATTTGTTGAAGCATTCTTACAGATTTTAGTTTTTATTATTTAAATTGACTCTGTTTTCCAAAGGAACACGTAATATCTACATTTGCTTTGCCCTTTTGGGTTTCTGGGGTTGGGGTGTGGGGAGACAGGACCTTGCCATTAGGTAGCATACAACTTCCGGCAGACCCTGCCTTTGCCACCTTGCAGGTGGCACCACATCATTACACCCAGCTCTGCTGCTCTTTAACTGGGCTAGGGAAGTAGAGCCAGGTCCTTCGTACCAAGAACGTTCAGTTCTGATGTATATGCTCGGAGGGATAGTCTGAGAACAGTGCTTTTTATATTAATTACTATTGTTGCTGGTTTTTCTAACTTCGGATACAATGCCTCTTAGTGAGAAATTTTATTCTGGGCTTTTCTTTTTTTATAATTTATCAAGATACATTTATTACATCATAGGATGTCATTTATATACAAAGTATTGGAGATATAAAGTGTAACCACTTCAAATAATGACTCTAGAAGGAATGTTTGGGAAGGAGGGGAGAGAAGAATGTCCATATTCAAGTCAGAAAAGGGTAATATAATTCCAGTAAGTTAGAGTATAGTAAATATATGTACATGTTTATAAATAAAGACAGTATATGGTAACAAATAACAAGTATATGATAATAATAAAAATAGGGCTGGGTATGGTGGCAACCATGTTTAATCCCAGCACTCAGGAGGCAGAGGCAGTGGATCTCTGGGTTAAAGGCCAGCCTTGGCTACAAAGCAAGTTGCAGGCCAGTCTGGGCTATACAGTAAGACTGCCTCAAATAATAACAGTAAAGTAATAAACTTGTTAACAACAAGGCAAATGTTAGGCCTTTGATTTTTGAGTTTTTGTTGTTGTTGTTGGGGGGGTGGGAAGGCTTCAAGTTTCCCTTTAGTGTGAGTGAACATTATGCTTTCAAAGTGTTCAGAGTATGATATAGGTGATATGTGCAAATGGGATTGAATATTTAGACTTTGTAATATAAGATGTGTAGATGTCTGTATGTATAGATATATAGTTGTATAGATATTGTACGTGAGACTTAAGAATTAAGAGATAAGTTTGATTTTCTTTTTAAAAGCTTTTAGAATAAGTATAAGTAAACTCAGGTTTCGGGTTTTGGAGTTGCCTTTAGTCTTATTATGATAGCAGCACAACTTACATATTTGGGGGGCTTTTACATTTACTTCAGCATTATTCACATAAATGTTATATGATATATTTCTTAGAAGCCGTGATGAGAGGAAAAAAGATGATCGTTCTCGAAAAAGAGATTATGATCGAAACCCTCCTCGAAGAGACTCCTACAGAGACCGGTATAACAGGCGGAGAGGGAGAAGCCGCAGTTACAGCCGGAGTCGGAGTCGGAGCTGGAGTAAAGAGCGGCTTCGTGACCGCGACAGAGACCGAAGCAGAACAAGGAGCCGAAGCCGGACGCGAAGCCGGGGTCGGTAATCCACGCGGCCGGGATTTGGCTGCAGCTCCTTACTGAGAAGACCTTTCTGTCCTGCTTGATGTGTTACCTTTTACGTTCTTAGTATTTTTGAGAAGGCCTTGTTTTCTTTCTTTTGGAGACCGGTTCTCAGTGTGTAGCCTGGCTGTCTTAGAACTAGCTATATATACCAGGGCATCCTAAATCCAGAGATTTGCACGCTTTGCCTCCTGAGTACTGGGATTAAAGACATGGTCCTTTTGGCTTCTGTGAATGCTTTCTTCTAAAGATTTTATTAATTTAGTCATTCACTCATTTTCAAGACATGGTCTCACTATGTAGCTCTAGTTGCCCTGGAATTCATTGCATAGACCAAATTATATGTGTGTGAGTCTAGCTCACCACCCACTGTAGCACAGCTCACATACCATGGGCCATACTGTTGAAGTAAAGTAACGCGCCCTGCTCCCGCAGCGTCCTCTCTCTGTGCTGGAGTGTTGTGGACTGGCAGGAAGACACGTTGGCCGCGAGTCTTATGAATGCAATGGACTTACCCTGTCCCGAAGATAGTTTTCATCAGGCTTCTCTTATTTTTGGCTCTTAATAATCTCCTTGAATTTTGACTACTACAATCTTTCTGCCTCCTCTTCCAATGCTCTTGAATCTTTTGGAGCATGGCTGTGATATAACTGTCCCAGGGAGGACCAAACACGTCAGTCACTTATTTTTTGTACTTTGATCAGTGAGCTATAAAGTAACTTTTAAAAGGAGAATATTTGTGGGAAGTTTGTGCTGTTTTTTTTTCTTTTAAGAAGTAGTTTTACAACTTATTTATATTTTATTGCAGAAAGGGACCTGGTGAAACCTAAATATGACCTGGATAGAACAGATCCGTTAGAAAATAATTATACCCCAGTCTCTTCAGTATCTAGTATTTCATCCGGCCACTACCCTGTACCTACCCTGAGCAGCACCATTACTGTAATCGCACCCACTCATCATGGGAACAGCACGACCGAAAGCTGGTCTGAATTTCATGAAGACCAGGTAGATCACAACTCTTATGTAAGGCCACCAATGCCAAAGAAACGGTGTAGAGATTATGATGGTAAGTCACTTAGCTGTTTTATAATGTATTTTCTTGTAATTTTGCCTAACTTATTTTTTGTATGTATGTATTTTGTAAATGTATATTTTGCACAAGTTTTATCCTAAAGTATTTGTTTAGATTGTATAATTCATAAGGAATTTGTGATATTGGAAAGGAGAGATGACTTTGTGAACTCCATAACATCATCTTCCACTGCTGTTAACAGTTTAGACTGTCTTTATAATATTGTTGGACCAAAAGTCAACACCATCTGAGGTACTTCTCAAAGAATCTGCTCGCTTAAATATTTTTGATTAAATCATTCTTTAGAAGTCAGTGATTCTTGAAATATATTTAGGACCCATGTAAGATTTTTTTTTCAAAGAGAATCAAAGACGTTTAAGGATTTACTATAAAAGATTATGTTTAATACTGAAGTCATAGTTGCAGTATGGTTTTAGTGTTAAATGAGATAGTTAAGTAATTGGTATATTATATAATGAGGCATATTTGCCAAAAGTTTTATATATTTGTTATTTTACTTACTGAGCATACATATTTCAATTTTCTTTTTTATTGTGTACATTAAGAATATTAGTTGATAATAGCTTATATTATTAAGAATGAAGAGAGCTCTTGTAAAAATGTAAATTATAATTTTGCCCAATACTAAAAATAATCTTATTTTTGTTATCATTTGTTAGCTCAGAGATGGTTTATATTTCCAGAGCTTTTTGCATTTATTTCTGATGATATTTACTTACAGAAAAGGGGTTTTGTATGAGAGGAGACATGTGTCCTTTTGATCATGGAAGTGACCCAGTAGTTGTAGAAGATGTGAATCTGCCAGGCATGCTGCCTTTCCCAGCACAGCCACCTGTTGTTGAAGGACCACCTCCTCCTGGGCTGCCTCCACCCCCTCCAATTCTTACACCGCCACCTGTGAATCTTAGGCCCCCTGTGCCACCTCCAGGTCCATTGCCACCCAGTCTGCCTCCTGTCACAGGTCAGAAGATAGATTCATTTCCTACGATCAATTATTTATTTGTTCACCTATAGTCTTATTGTGAAATTAATAATTTCATGCTCGTCTTTGTAAACAATTAAGTAGGCCTATACATGCCTGGTGGAGACCACGTGTTCTCCCATTTGCAAAAATCATGCGTGACTCAGCCTTTAGTAAATTAATTACTGTGCTTTGTAAAAGCCTGTGAATTATATACATTGTGATATAATCCCCCTGCCTTTAGTCCTTCATAGTTTATATCAAACCTGTTTAGTAATAGATTTAAAAGTATTTACCATAAAAAAGCTAACTTACTTGTTAAGAGCTTGCTATTTGTAGAAAACATTTTAGCTTGATAAGAGAATATCAGGTTTGAATGCATAATAATTTATTTTGTTTGTTTGCTTTCAGATGATATTTCTTATTCTTTGGTTTTGACAGGCCCGCCGCCTCCACTTCCTCCTTTGCAGCCATCTGGCATGGATGCCCCTCCTAACTCTGCCACCAGCTCTGTCCCTACTGTGGTAACAACGGGCATTCATCACCAGCCTCCTCCCGCCCCACCCTCTCTCTTTACTACAGGTGCAGTTTTGGCCCCCTCTAAACTTCATAATGCAGTTTAGAGCAAAGCTTTAGAAATACCTAGTGAGTTAAAAATAAGGGACAAAATTTCTCACTAAAATTGCACAGTGAAAGATGGAATTGATGAATTAATACTAAATCACCCAATTACGAGGATATTTTGAAAGACTTCTATTAATTTTGTTTTTTGTCTACTTTGCTTTTATAGAACTACTATATATTTAAAACACATTACTTGTATGTTTATTAATAATTATATTGCTTACTTTTTCTATTATCAATGTTTAAAAGTCACCTAGTGGTTTTTTTATAATTGTTGTTTAATTACAGTTTTTGTGTTACCAGATACATACGATACAGATGGCTACAATCCTGAAGCCCCAAGCATAACAAACACTTCCAGACCTATGTATAGACACAGAGTCCATGCACAAAGGCCTAACTTGATAGGTCTAACATCAGGGGACATGGATTTACCACCCAGAGGTATTATGATCAGTCTTTTCTTATTTTCACGAAAGCAAGATGGGATTTAGTTTAAAAGTAGAATGTTTGCTTATCAAGCACAAAACCCTGGGTTGATCTCTATCAAAATAACCAACCAACCAAACAAACAAACAAACAAAAAAATGAAAAAGGAGGAAAACATTAAGAAAGGATAATGGTCTTGCTCACTTGTTTATTTAGTCTGTCATGAGTATCATATTTATGAAATTCTCTGATATTATGTATTTCTTAGATAATGTTTCTAACGTTTTATTTGTGATCTTACTAGTTCACCTAAAACTGGTAATCAACCTGTGGGGCATGACCACTTTGGCAAACCCCTGTCTTCAAAAATATTTATAATTCATAACAGTAAAAAAAAAAAAAAAACCAAAAAACAAAAACCTACAGTTAGTACAGTTAGGTGGTAACAACAAAATAATTTTAGATGCTTAGGGATTACCACACCATAAGGAAGTGTATTAAAGGGACACAGCATTAGGAAGATTGAGAACCACTGATGAGAGTAATGATAATAATATTCTTAAAGCCTGTCCTAGCTTGGATAATGAACTTATCTAAAACTTAAACTCTGTGTGCAACTTTTTGTACTCTTGAGATCTTAAAATTTGACGCATATTTTTTAAGTAAAATGAAATGGGGGGGGCTAGTAATTGATTCATGTTTAAATTCTAGGAGAGACAGACTTGTTATCTACACTGTTACACACTAAGGTTTAGATCTGAGCCAGGGCGGCAGGAGCTCTTCACTAGCATCAGACTGTGGTTAGAGTCCGTCAGTCTGAAACAGTGCAGCAGGTCCAGGTGTCGACTTTGATGAAGGAGACGGACGATTGTTAGATAGAATGTTGTCGAGGCAGAACTACATCTTTTTTCTCAATCATGCATTTGAAACTAACTTGCATCCCAATTTTCCCCCTTGCTGTCTTTAGAGAGACTAGAAACGTCAAGACTCTTAAGTCGCATATAAATGTCCAATTTAAAGAACAGTGCCCATTGTGGATTACTAAATTTGGGATTACTTATAATTTGAGGTTTTGTTATTGTTATCTATTGGAATCTGTCAGATTCTGAATGTCTTCTTTATATGTTTGAGAAGCATGTTGTAGCAGGGTGTGAGGAACATTCTAATTCAAATTTATACCCTCTTTGAGGTATCACAGAATCTCTTCATATATATTCTTTCCAGTAGACTTTTAAATTCTCCCTAAGGTAATTTAATAATTATTATCAGTAATAGCAGGAAAAGAAGCTTTCTTTTGTACTTTTCTTCTATATGTGAGACATACATATTGCCTATAATGGAAAAGTAGCTGCTTAAGATTATAGTTGTTTGTAATGTTTATTCATTCTCTCAATTTCTCTTCCATACTGGTTAGTTTGCAAACACCTTCTTTCTTTGGGTCACTTTAGCACTTAGAAAAAAAAACCTTATTTTTAATTATGTATTTCTGTGTGTGGGTGAGTGTATGTGTGAGTGGAGGTGTCAACCAAGCAGTCAACCAGAGGCTATTAGGTGCTAGAGTTAATGGAAGGTTGTGAGCTGCCTGATGTAGGTACTGGGTACTGAACTCTGGTAACAAGAGTAGTACCCCCTTTTAACAGCTAGGATACCTGTTCACCCCAATTGTTTTTTTAAGGTCTTACCAGTATTCCCTGCTTTTACTGGTAACTCCTACTTCACTCATGCTTTGCTTTTTTGGATTGGCATAAATGAATTCTGCTACTGTGTAATAATATTTCTAAACCCAGTGACAGACTGATTTCTAGTTATGATTGAGAGAAGGAAGAGAGATCACATCCTTTGTATGTAAATTTTACCACATAGCCATTTGCATTATGGTAATTTCAGCTCTTTGTGAATGTTGCAAGAAGTGCTTCCTATGGAGAGATAAACATACACTTAGAAATATGTACACTTAGAAATATGAATGCCTTTTTAATACCATTTAGATACAGTGTGTATATTTTTGTGTGATACTTTAGACATACATTTCACCTAATAACTTTGCATTTAATTTGTTAGCTGGTTTAAGAACCCACTTAAATGGTGAATGCCAGGTCTCTTTTCTGTCATCTTTTCATCCCTATATGTTCTTATCAGTCCCCTTTTTAGTTTACAAATTTCTTGTTCTAGATTGTGACAGATGCATCAAAAACTACAGTGTAATTTATATAATTGTACATTTCTGGTAGCCTGAACTATACATTAGTTTATCATGGGATATTTTTGGTAATTAGACTTTTAATGCTTTGTATGTTAAATCTTAGTATGGGGCAATCATTAAGTAAAAGCATTTATGTCCTTTCCATTTAGACTATGGAATTCTAATTCCGTAATGACCTTTTTGCCCTCACAATTCTTGTTTCGTTTTTTTTTTTTTAACTTTTACTTGATTTTTTTTTGTGTGTGTGAATTTCATACCATGCACCCCAACCCCACTCATCTCCCCATCTCTTCATATTTACCCTTGCCGTTGCAACCTCCCCCCAAAATAAAATAAAAAATAAAAAGCAACAACAAAAAAGCCCGTTTCTTCATGGAAGTAGTAGTGAGTCACTTTGTGTTCCACAGTATACCCTTCTGTTCCTTCATTGCAATGAGTCATTGTTCTGAATTGAGGCCTCTGGCTCCTCACAGGGACTCCTCTGATATCCTGTTGTTACTCTATATCATGGAGATCCTGTTGGTTTGGTTACGCAGAATTGACCTCTTTATGCATTCCAGTAGTTCATAGGTGAGGTCGATGTTGGGGTGGGCCAACTCAGAGAGCCCTGGATCTGGGCCTGGGTGACGTGAACTGGTCAGCCTGCCAGCTGTCCCGCTTCCACATCACCAGGCTGAGCTCTCCAGCACTGCCCTGCCCTGCTAGTTCACCCAATGCGCTCCCACTCTCGTGCTGCAGTGGGCAAGGTGGGCGAGTTGGTAGAGGGTCTGTCTTTTGCCCATGACACTGTCCAGCAGATGGCGTGGCCAACTCTTCCAGCTCAGCGGTGTTTCTGCCACCAGTGTCAGCTCCATTCTGCTGCCGAGGTGAGGTGCAGGGCCTGCTTTCCTCTTTCCTGAGTGCTGTAGCAGGTAAAGGGTGGGTCCCTCTCTGCACAGCCCTTGGACATCAAAGTAAACTCAAGCCATCAACATGGACCGAGACATGGCCCTCAGTGGTCGTGACCTCACCATGGTCTCAGATGACATTGCTTGCTACTCACCTCAGGCTCTCCAGCCTTGCATCTCCAGTTCTGCCGCTCTTCTTAACACTCAAACCATTCTGCTTCTCTTTCTCTCCCATTTCTCCACCCATAGTTGTACATCATTGTGGCTCCTGCTGCAGGCTGGTCATGCAGTGGGCAGGCATCCATAGTCTTCTGTCTGCCCAGCACGGTGGCAGGTGGTCCAGTCTGAGCCATGCTCCCAGCTCCATTGTGTCACAACTCCCATAATTTATTTTATATTTCTGAGGAAGAGTACTCGATAGGTGTTCCCACAGGTGGGTATAGTCAGGAAGAAGAGTTTAATAGCTTAAGGAAACTATCTAGTGCTGTCAATTTTATTCAGAAAAACAGTATAGAAAGGACAATATTGGTGGGGAGTGGTATATGTAGCTATTAGATACATTTGCTAATTTTTTTATCATGAGGCACTTTAATACTTTTCTCAAGTAAATCTGAATGAGAAGTAGAGATGTAACAAATGCCGGGTGAAAACACTTTATTGAGTTTCTTAGCTTTCAGATGATGAAAGTATGTTAAAGTGGAGAAGGATAGCAGAAAGCTCAGAGTCTTCATAAAATCCAGTGAGCTGAGTGTGGGTAACAGGAATAGAAGTTAAGTCCTGTTGGGGCACTGGTCTTGGAGTGCACTGCTGCGCAAACCACCACTGCTTGAGCAATGGCCGTCAGCAGTGCGAGTGCCATCTTCTCCCGCTGTTCTGCTATAGATGTGTCGGATGGTAAGTTAGCCAGAGAAAGGGGAGAGCCAAAGCATACACAGCAACTCAACTTCTTGTCTCAAAGGAAGAAAGAGGTATAGGAATTGACAGGACAGTGAAGACATTTGAAGAATTTTAAAACAAGTCTTGAGCTGATCTAGGATAGCAGCACTGGGAACTGAGAGTTATATTTAATAGACTTGACCACATGGTATACTAAACATGGTGCTTAGAAGAAAATAATGTGAAGGCTGAAATCAAATAACAAGTTTCTGTGTTGGTAATTAGTAAATGATAATACCATTTGCTACAAAAAGAACAGATTGGTAGAAAAATAAGTTTAATTTTTTTAGTTATATGTGTAAGTCATCGATTAGAAATATTTCAATTTAAAGTCAGAGCTCCAATGAAGACAGCTGACTAGAAATTACTTATTCTATTATTTGAAACCTTAAATATGGGAATAAAGAATGATAAAATGAGCCACGCTGAGTCCTGCATGGTTGACTAACACAGACGCAGATAGCCTTTCTTGTTCATTCTCAGTTAAACACCCCCATACCAATATTCCCCAGACTTCTGAGAAGCACTGTGAAAGATGAACCGAGAGTAGATAAAAGGACTTAAGGATTATGGAGTGAGATGAGGGAACCACCTGACTGGAGGAGTCACATGGGTGACTGAAAACAACAAAGGAAAAGGGATTCCTGAAAATCCAGAGCTGGTATTATCTAAGAGGAGAAGTAAAAACAGTAACCAGTGTCCCTTGGAGGCCAGTTAGAAACTGAGAAGTAGGACTGGACAAGTGACTAAGATGTTAAAAGCAAATAAGGCTCCTGAAGAAGACAGGCTTGATTCCAAACCCTGCAGCCACATGGTAGCTCACATTTGATACCTCCTGCAGGCACCAGGCATATATCTGATACACATATGCAGGCAAAGTATACATACACATAGAAAAAAAAATCCCCGAGTATTCATAGGTTTAAGTATCAAATAGTTTCCTCAATTATTTTCTCCCATGAACCAGTTAAATGTAATGGGGGCAACTGCCAATTTTCAGAGAATGAATGGACGAATGGGTGTGGTAAATCAAAAGTAGGTATCTCTTAGGGGACTAGCTGTGAGATATATATAGAGAAAATAGAGTAGTGAAAGGAGAAACTTTCTGAGGTTTCCTTTGTAAATAGTTATGCGAACTGTAATATTAAGGGTTGCTGGGATGTTCCAGTGTCACAGAAGACCTAGAAAACGGAAGAAAACAGGGAGACTCTGGGACATAGATCGGAGCCTCTGTCTTTATGTTTAAATAGGTGGCCAGAGAAATCTGGAAGTAGAAGCCCAGTTAAGACAACAGGTTACATAAAAAGTAAGACAAACTTGTCCTAGGATTGCTTTAGCAGAATGCATGTATAAAATACCAAGTAGTAGATGTTTATAATTCTTTGACACTACATTTCAGTTTTTTCATAGCCCTGGCTGTCCTGGAACTCGCTCTGTAGACCAGGCTGGCCTCGAACTCAGAAATCCGCCTGCCTCTGCCTCCCAAGTGCTAGGATTAAAGGCGTGCGCCACCACCGCCCGGCTACATTTCAGTCTTAAATATTTCTTTTAAAATGTGTTTCAATTATGTTAATATGTTGCTGTTTAAGCAGTACTTTTACAGTTTGCTAATTTGCAGTGGTAGTTTTTAATAGTCTCAAGTTAACTTATTTATGTGCTTTTGTTTGTGGTGAAAGTGATGGAAAATTGGAGGAATGGCATAGATTTTACCGTTAAAAAAGTAGCTACATTATCACATTAATTTGGCACAAGAAATTTATTGAGTCTTAGAGTTAAGTTGTGAAATTAAAAAAAAACAGCGCATAAAATTCCCCTGTACTACTGTATTTGACTATATATTTAGTTCTTTTGCCTGTATGATATATTTATTTTGATAGAAAACCTAGATATTTTCATAGGAATTTAAAGAAGCTGAGATAAACACAAAACATTAATGTATACTTTCTTTTGTTTTGACACAGAAAAACCTCCTAATAAAAGCAGTATGAGGATAGTAGTGGATTCAGAATCAAGGAAAAGAACTATTGGGTCTGGGGAACCTGGAATTTCTACAAAGAAGACATGGTTTGATAAGTAAGTTGACAGGGACTATTGAAGAATTTTGTTGTACATTGATTATTGCTATATTATTAGATTAGAGACTATGTAATCTCTTAAAAAAAGTTATGCTGATTCGTAGACTGTTCTTAGTTACAACTTGGTTGTTTTTAGAAATTTGAGTTTGTTTTGGCACTATAAAGCTGTTTTCTTAAAAGTAGTGTGATGGAGGACACAATTTTTCCTCTTTCCATTTCCACCTCTAAAAGAAACAACCCTTTATACACGTTAGATGTGTTACTGAATGACAGCTGCCCACAGGATAGTTCCTTAGGAGTAAAGGATGTAGAAGATCTGCATGGAGGCTTTTGCTTGTATGTTTTCATGTATGAAGGGAAGCTGGGGCTACACTGAGTAGTTTAGAAAGACTAGTTTCTATATCTGGTATTGTGATTAAATTTGTGATTTCTAGGAAAAGGAAAAGGGTGAATTCATTGGATCACAGGTATTATTTTTTCATGTGCCAAAAGTATTATGTGTATTTCCAATAATTTTATTTCTCTGGCTGGGTGGTGGTGGCTCACACCTTTAATCCCATCACTGGGGAGGCAGAGGCGGGCAGATCACTGAGTTCGAGGCCAGCCATCCTGTCTTGAGAAAACAGAAACAAACAAACAAACAAAAAGCAAACAAAAAAGAATCCCAAAACTGATAGCAGGTTTAGGTGTCATCTTTATATTGATAAGTAAACTTAACGAACGTCTTAAAATGAAAGCCTTTCAGTAAGCTGATTTCCAGAATAGAACAAGATTTGTACATATATTTTTTTGCTAAGTGAAGATAGTAGTACCTTTTTTTGATGAAAGTAACAGAAAATAAAAAATGTAGAAATAAAAAGGTATGTAGTGAGCCTTCTCAGGTGACTTCCATAAAAGATACTAACACTACTAATTTGGAAACTGTTGTTTGAAGGAAAACTTTAAATTTTTTCATTGACTAGTACTTTTAGTTTTGGGTGGAAATTGATTTAATTAAGGGCATCTATTTTACAGGTAAAACGTTATTCCTTTGTAGTAGTTGGGATCAGTTTTATAAATATATTGATCAACTTGTTTTTTTCTTACAGACCAAATTTTAATAGGACAAACAGCCCAGGTTTCCAGAAGAAGGTTCAATTTGGAAATGAAAATACTAAACTTGAACTTAGGAAAGTTCCTCCAGAATTAAATAATATCAGCAAACTCAATGAACATTTTAGTCGATTTGGAACATTGGTTAACTTGCAGGTAAGAGCTTTGGAATAATATTGTCAGTAATTATTTAAAGAACATTCATAGAAAATTTGTTCAGATTTTAAGTTGGGAAGTTGAACATTGCATTGGCATCGTATCTGTTACTGTAGTGAAATACCTGATGAGGGCTAACTTATACAGGAGCAGAGATACTAACAGTGAAGTGGTGCTGTTTGTTTGGCTTCTGATTAAAGACTTCTGGTAGGTCAGAGATGAATTCAGTGGTCAGACTGACTCCTGAACAGTTTTCTCTCATGAGAGCTCGGGGATCCTTGAGAACTTGTGTCTTATTTAGGGTTATTGTTGTGATGAAATACCATGACAAAAACTACTTCATGAGGAAATGGTTTCATCATCAAAGGCAGTTAGGACAGGAACTCAAGCAAAGCAGGAATCTGGAGGCAGGAGCTGGTGCAGAGGCCATGGAGGGGTGCTGCTTATGGGCTTGCTCAGCCTGCTTTCTTATAGAACTTGGGACCACTGACCCAGGCATGGGACCACCCACACTGGGCTGGGCCCTTTCCTGTCAGCCACTACTTAAGAAAATGCCCTGTAGGCTTGTGCACAGCCAGATCTTATGGAGATATTTTCTTAATTGAGTTCCTTTCTCTAGGATGACTTTAGTTTATGTCAGGTTGACATAAAACCACCTAGCACAACTTTAAGGGCAGTTTCCCTAAATTATCTTATAACCTACCACTAGACCTCATTTCTTAAAAAAGTCACACTACTTAACTAACACTGCTGGCACAGATAACATGCTTTGACCTGTGTTTCTTTGTTCTGTAAAAGTAAAAAAGTTGTCAAGAAACTGCTTCTACTGACACCGAAATAAGTGTTTTCAGGCTATGGTTACTCAGATCTGGCTTCAGAATAAACTTCTCCCTTATTTCATTAAACAAGCAAACAAACAAGCAGACAGGCAAAAAACAAAGAACTTTCTCAGACTCTTTGGAAAGACTGTGAGAATGACAAGATTAGCATGTTGTACAAACAACAAAAATGTAAGGAGCTTGATGATAAGATCTTACTTGAAGGACTAAAATCTTGAGATCTTAAAAAATTGACTGTAAAGCTTTGCAATAAACTGTTCTCAATGTTAAATCTTAGGTTGCCTATAATGGTGATCCTGAAGGTGCCCTTATCCAATTCGCAACTTATGAAGAAGCAAAGAAAGCAATCTCAAGTACAGAAGCAGTATTAAATAATCGCTTTATTAAGGTCTATTGGCATAGGGAAGGAACTACTCAACAGTTACAAACTACTTCACCAAAGGTAAGAGAAATTTATGTGAAGTCTAATGTTTCTTAGGGTCCTTTACCAGTATTAAAACAGGCTTTACTACAGTTAATCACAGAGGCTAGAGAAAGTTACTTCTCTTAACTATTCTTTTATTAGCTTGTGAGGTTAATCTTAGTTTAGGGAATTATACGATGGTATGTGTAAAGTATCTAGAACAATAGTTACTGATAAGTAATCACTCATTAAGTGCTGGCTACATATTATATAAGCTTATCACTACATAGTCCTCTTAGACATTCTTTTTTCCTTCCCTTCCTTCTACTTTTCTCCCTAGAGAAAATACTAGCTGTTTTTGAGAGGTATTATATAGTAGTCTGGCTTTTGATTGTTAAACAATGATGAATTTAAATTTTTTAGATTTTATAATTCATTTCTTGCAAAGAAAATTAATACAATGAAAAACTGAAACACCTGAGTTTGATTGTAAATTGCATTTTAAACTTTCTTTAATTTTTAATTTTTTCTTTTGTTTTGAGGTAATACAGCCGTTAGTCCAGCAGCCCGTTTTACCTGTTGTGAAGCAGTCAGTCAAAGAGCGGCTGGGCCCTGTGCCTTCAGGTCCTGCTGAGCCTGCAGAAGCCCAGAGTGCTACTTCAGAGCTTCCCCAGGTAAACAGCAGCTTTCTCCGTCAGATAGGTTCTCCACCAATTAATTTTCCTTGGTGACTAGAATTATAGTTAATGTTGAATGTTCTACACAGAAATATGGTATTTATATTTTTGACTCTACCTGTAAGTTAGTTTTCTTATAACACTGTCCTTTTAATCTTAAATTCATTTTCCTAGTTCATGCTCGTGTGAAAGACCTCTTTTTACTTTTTGGAGATTTATTTAAACAAATTTGCCTGAGAGTGAAGTTTCAGTACACTAAATGTTATCGTTTTACTTAGAGCTCCATCTCCTGATAATTACGTAGTAGAGCGAATAGAGAACTTTTGAGAGAGGAGACTTAAGGCATCAGGTTACACGTTCTTGATTGATGGTATGTGGTTTTGAGTACTCACTTGTCCTGCTTAGTCCTGAGCGTCACTTCCTACGGACTGGATTCTTTCTCCATATGTTGTTTCTTTCCACTTCATACTTGATTGGTAGTTCCTTGTTTCTATACTCTTAAGTCTCAAAAATCGAGCTTTCCTTTGTCTCTAGACATTTCAAGGTATGTTGTGCAAAATTGGGTTAGGGTGTAGTAACCTACTTAGATTAACGGATGCTACGTTAGCTTTTCAGGTTATTAATTCCTACTGCATAGAATAAGAGAGATTCTGTATGAAGGTTCAGAATGCAAAATGATGGACTTATTTTTAAATTATCATATCTAAATAATCATTAATTACAATGTATTTACTTATAAACATATTTCAGGAATGAAAAATAGTTATTTTTCACCTTATGAAACAGGCTTATATTTTAAGTATTCATGTCTATTTTAAAATGTGCAGTACTTGTTTTATAAAATTACAGCGAGGGACCTTAGGAACCTACTTGAGGACGGATTTTACATTTTAATTTTTGTAGTTAATATTAAAGACTTTTTGTTTTTCCACGTGTATTTCCTCCTTATCCTCTCTTTTCCTTTCCCCTTTGTCTTCTTTCTCCTTGTTTCTCTCTCCTATTTTTTTTTTAAAGGCCCAGGTTTCTATGGCTAGTATTGCTGTGGTCAAACTCAATATATATTAGTAGAATCAGGATGTTCAAAATCCCAACAGACTTAATATATGTTTGGGGAAACACTGAATATGTTCGTTTTAATTTTTTTAGAATGTAACTAAGTTATCTGTGAAGGACAGGTTGGGTTTTGTATCAAAGCCATCTGTTTCAGCAACTGAAAAGGTAAGAATAGCATGATGTGTTTGTCTTGGCTTTATAAATGTTTTCCAGATGGCATCTTCATTTTTTTTTTTTTAATTTTTCTCATAGCTCCAAACTTCTGCTGCTTAATAATATTGGTAGCTCCTTACTCCTACCTGTTTGCTGACAAAGAAAAATCCTAGCCTAGCTCCCCTTTACAGCAACATTTTAATACTTGCTTCTCTATTTCTGTGTGCTTCATTCTTTTTTTTTTTATTACATTTATTTTCTTTATAGAATGTGCATTTTAGATCGAAAACTCTGCTAGTCTAGTAGAAAGGATTATGAGCTAGGAATGTTCTATGAGTACAGTCTTCAGCTCCTTGTTACTAACTGCATGATAACTGGGCAGCACACTTAACTTTTCTGAAGCTTTTTACTCACTGATAGATGGTAATATTTATTTTGCTTTATTTACTTATATAGTCTGCAAATGGGAAGAATGATATAAATTATTTTATTATTGGCAGTTTAAATTTTTGCTGAGAATTTTTCAGATAAGGCTTTACAACACTTCCTTCTTTTTTTAAATGAGAAGGTGAATAAAGATAGTTGAGGCTGTTTGTGGATCTTTCTTCTGAATAGATATATGCTGTTTTCATGCTTAGGTGTTTGGGACTACCCTGGTAACATTTTCTTTTTCATTTGAATTATATGAAACTATAGAATATTAGCAAAACACAAAAGATTTGCAGGTCTCCGGTTTCCAGTTCCTGTTCTTTCTAGAAATTGCTGTTGAAAGTGAATCAAGCATCTAGCTGACCTGCCGTCATTTGTTCTTTAGCGTACTGCTTGACATATTATTTACTTTGTTTAACTTTGTATCAGACTTTCCTCTGGGGCGTATTAGTGCCAAAAAACAAGTTATTTTCCATATAGAAGTTAGTTTTAATTTCTAGACCTCAGCACTAGGAGTGGTTGGCGGAGTCGAGTGGTCTTGCAGCCTTAATTGGGTTGTACTCATACTCTGCCACTCCCCTCTACTGCCTTCAGCTCTCTGACTTTTCATGCCTTCGCTGGTGTCTTGTCCTTCTCCTCTGCAAGTTTTCTTTTGTTGCCATTCTGTCAGCGCTTTTTTAATGTTTGAAAATTTGAATGTATTGGTTAAATTACTTTGTCTAGTTCACAGTCCACATTCACCCCACGCCCCAGAAGTGGTTGCTGTTCTGTTACTTTTGCTGTGTAGAGCACTTTTTCTATCTCGAGGCGTTTACCTTTCCGCGTATTGTCTTATGTTCGTCTTGTTCTCCTCTTTCTTTTTAGCTCACTCTTTGTCCCTTTATCTATGTTACCTTCTCTCTGTCTAGCTCTAACTTCTTTTGGTGCTTCTCTTGGAGTGCATTTATACCCTGTCAGTCAAATGTCCTACTGTCTAGCATACCACCTTTAGATACTAAGTTTATCATAGGATGTTCATTTGTTAAAGTAATTTTGAATCACATATATACAACACACAAAACTCTTTTCATAATGATAATATTTGTATTTGAAGTTTTTTAAAATGGAAGATTGTGTGGTAAAATTGAGCTACATTTCATTTACAGAGTTCAGGTTTTCATTTAGCCATTGGAAATGACATTGAACAAGTTCCCTTGACTATAAAATAGAGATGCTAATAGCCTTTTGATTTTAAATTTTGGTTTGATGTACAGTTTTGGCAATATAGATCCAGACATTGAGAGATTATGTGAAACTTTTCTAAACGCCTTTTAATGGCCGGTTATTTATTTATTTTAGTACATACTCTTTTGAAGACCTTCTTGAGTTTTTTTTTTTAATTACAAGAAACACTGACTTATTTATAAAAGCGGCTACACTTTCTGGGAACTAGGGTCTGTAGCAAAAATTATAGATTATAAATACTTTTTCTTTTATATTTGTTTAAAAAGTTTCTCTGTAAGGTCATTAATTCCTTATATGTGTAAGATTACAAAGTTGAACTCATGGAGCAGAGTAAATGATGGTTACCAGGAACCCAGGGTGAGGAAGTTATGAAGATAATGGCTAACGGTTGTAAAATAATTTCAGAACAAAAGTACAGCATGGTAACCTCAATTAATAATCGTGATTTTAAATGTTCTCATGACCAAAATGGGAGGCAGTGCCAAGTACTGGGTCAATTTAGCCATTTTACAAGACAGACAGACACACACAGTGGCAAAGGTAATTTTTCCTATTGGTTAAGTGATATTTTTAAAAAGTAATATTCTTGAGAAGAGTCTTTAAAATACTTTATAAATAAAGCATTAAATCTTATTCCTCTCTTCAGAGCTCTCCATTTGGCCAGTGTTATAAAATGCATGCCGATGTGCTCTTAAAGAATGTTGTAAATAAACATTCTGATTTACTGAAGAATATGTACTTCATCAAAAAATTGAGCATTTTAATTTTCTTATACATAACTCCTTAGATACTTAAAATGAGTTTCCTCTTTTCTGTTTTAAATACCTGTTAGAGGTATTAACTTTTATTATTTAATTATTAGTATTTAGAATAAATATTTAGATTATTAATAGATATTTTATTATAATAGAGCTTATGTTATTATTAAATAATTAAATTTTAGTATGAGCTAGTTATTTTAAAAATGAAACTTTAGATAGCTTCATAGTAATCCTATATAGAACTTTTTGTTTTACGGAATGGTCTTTTCTCATTCTTAGCAAGACTTTTTCTATTTTTTTCTTTTACACTTAGTAATAGTAGGTATGGTTATGTATGGTAATATTTTATATAAGAAATAAAGATGTAGGAACTAGAGAGATGGCTCAGCAGTTGAGAGCACTTGTTGGCTCTGTAGAGGACCCAGGTTTGTTTCCCTGAACCCACATGGTAGTTCACAACCATCCTAAGTTCAGAAGGTGTAGGGGATTCAGTGCTCCTTTTTGACCTCTTTGGACACTAGGCATGCACATGGTGCACACACACACACACACACACATATACATATATGACATGCAGGTGAAACACTAATACATATAAAATAAATCTAAATGAAAGCAGAAAAAAAAATGTGTCATTGGAGCATAACCAGTTTAAAGAATTGACTTTTGTCTTTGTCATAGGAGATAATAATAAAATCATAGCGCATAATGGGCCTTTTAACTCATCTTCTGGGTTTATATTTGCTACAAAAACCTGGCCAAGAATACTACAAAAAAGTAAAATTGCCGGCTAACATCTGTTATAAACATAGGCACAAATACTCCAAAGGAAATATTAGCACTTTCCAGTGATAAGTAAAATACAGGAAAGATTTAGTCCAGAAATTCAAGGTGATTTTACATTAGGAATATGTCTAACACATTAGCATTGTAAGGGAAAAGGAAAACCTTTCATGACTATCTTGTTAGAAAAGTATTTGGTGAAATATTTAGCACTTTGCAAAGTAGGAACCTCCCTACCTTGTTGACGAATGTTCCTACCTCTCCTCCCAGAACTAACATTAGACTTAATGGTGAGATATAATGAATACCTACTGTCAGTACCAGGAATGACGCAAGACCTTCGTTTAGTCACTTTCTTTCAGTTTTTTTCCCCCCATAACCCTATGGGTCTAACGAATAAAATGATAAAATGAAACAAACCATTATAAAGATTAGAAAAAAGAAATCTGTTTATATGTGGATGACATGATTAGTACATTTGTAGAGAATTCAGAATAAACTTGCAAACAGTGGAGACAGTAGGTGAGTGGAGTCAGATCATCAGAAGTTAAGCTAATATGTTGCCACATGAAATTACTGCACATGAAAACAATTGGAAAATAAACGTGCTGTGTTTACTTGTAACGGCCTTTGTCCATATTTTGTGTTCTTATGATTTGTAACTTAATCTTGACTGTTGGATATGTTGGATTCCTCTGGTGTTTTCACTTTAAATATATTTGTTAATTTATTTGTTTATTGACAGTGCTAGAGGTCAAATCCAGGGCCTT
Source organism: Tokudaia tokunoshimensis (assembly GCA_036184795.1). Taxonomy (NCBI): domain Eukaryota; kingdom Metazoa; phylum Chordata; class Mammalia; order Rodentia; family Muridae; genus Tokudaia; species Tokudaia tokunoshimensis. Next base: position 20,231,046 of record BTHU01000011.1, read on the forward strand.
GGCCATGTACTTCAATTTAATATGTAGCTAAGGCCGGCTTTTACTGTACCATCCTCCAGGTGCCGGCTCCCAGGTGCCGCAATTACAGGCACACACCAGCTTGCCTGGGTGCATTTTAAATCTTGAAAAATGTGGGTATTCTTTACCATTCTAGTATGTAAATCTAGAACCAAGCAGATTCAAATAAAAAGCAATATTTGTAATCTTAAAGTTATTATTTCCAAGCACATTTTACTTTTACATCTTGGCACCTTTGAAATAGGGCTGCATTTCATCATTGTTGGAAGTGCAGTTGTAAGTACTTTACTGTTTCACAGTTGTTTAATTTTACGTAGGAGTCCTTGAGATTGATACTTTGTGGAATATTTTTATCACATATCCTGTTTTTCAGGAAATCACTGGCTAGGGCTATGGCTATCATTACGAGACAGCTTGTAGAAGCAGGAAAGTGTTCTGTTTTCATCACATACTCCCTTCAGCCAGTACTCATTAGTCTGATATGAACCGCTAAGATGGTTTGAAAAGGTGTGTGTATGTTCCTTATTGACTGAAGTGGGAAAAACGCTAGGTTAAACAAATAATTCTATTATAATGCCTATTTGTTGCTGGAAAATAACATTGTGATACTCAAATTTCCAAGTTATTTTTTCTGTAGAGAGCTTTTAACTTGTTAGGGAATTCTCATGAAGAAACAGTATACTTAGACTTAAAAGTAGGCTGTCTTGTGTTTCTTATGTCACAACCTCTTTTAAATATAGGTTAGCAATTTGTGACATAGTAAAGTAGCATTGAAGAAATTCTACAGAATTATTCCTGAATAATCACTGAAGTCAGACAATAAAGTAAATCTGTATTTTGATTTCTAATGAAGTCAAGTATTTCTTAGTATTTCATGTTTAGTAGTAATATTTGGCAGGTTTTATTTTGAAGAAAATTACCTGTGAAATTTTGGTATATGTAGAATATTATTTTCCTTTACTTTTTAAACATAAGTTGTGCTCTGTGAAGCTAGAATAATGATAGCTTTATGTTGTTTAGATTCTGAGACAGAAAAGTATTAAGAGTAATAAGTTGCCCATGGTTTTTTTTCCCCCCTCTGATTTCATGGTGAAAGATCAGAAAGTAGTCTCCAGATTTCTGCTTTTATGCTCCATCCGATGTTAACATGTTAGTAGCTAAAAAAAATAGGGTAATATTTTTTATTTACAGTCTTCCATCTTTCTGTATCATATTTTAGCTCAGTTACTCTTAAGATGTTGTAAGCAGTAATATTTTCTCTGGAAAATCATGGTACAGGGTTACTTGCTTAGGTTTTATAGAATCTGTTGATACAGTTTTTTCTAAGAACCAGTCATCTCATTGAACTTAGTGACAGAAATAAAAAGTAGCCAGTTAGCGCTGTCTATATTATTATTTTATTATTGCTGTTCTTGTTATTATTAAACATGTTTTAAAGAGTTTTCCACTTCAACCTATAATCATTTGCTTACTTTAGTGTAAAAATCTTTATTATCTGTCATGTGTGATTGTACTGTTTTAGATGCCAATAGTATAGTGATAAAACAAGTGAAAAGCAGAGAGCTTTGGCTTTGTGTTATAGATACTCTCAAGATGAGCCCCCCAGTTTTATAGATGAGCACATTGAGGACACCCCACCTCTCAAGTTTACTTTAACCAAAGTCTCATGATTCTGTATTAAGAAGACTTAGCTTCAAGAATCACAAAGAAGAGAAAGACTAGATCTTTGTTTCCAGGGCCGTGCAGTGTAGCCAGGAAGGAAGACATCAGGTTCTTTGTGGTTTTGTTCTATTTTTTTTTTATTAAGTAGTTAATATCACCTAACAAATTCAATGGCATTTTTTATCATAGCTGAAAAAATAAAAATCTGTAAGTATTGGAAAGGAAAGAAAAATGATTAGTGCTTTAGCATGTACTATGTCTGAGATGAAGGTCACTTCAAGGAGGAAGAATGGCTTGTAGGGAATGGAGCATAAGTGCTTCACTTATTTTGGAACTACAGATTACAACACTCACACTAAAATGTTTGTAGGATGGCATTCAGTCTCTTCTTGGCCTTTATTCATAGCTATAATGATGACAGTCTTCCCTTTGATTTTCTGTTTTACATATTTGGCTTTGCTTTTTTTGTTGTTCGTTTTTTGTTATAGGTGTTAAGTCACCAGGCGTTTGTTTGTTTGTTATACAGCTTGTTCCTCATTCATATCATTCACACCATTCAAGACATGAAATGTGATTTAGTTATAAGTATGTAATACATTTACTTCAACATTTAATTTTAGGCAGAAATGCTTTAAAGTTGGATTTTCATAAAAAGCAAGACTTAAGAATTATTAATAATTCTATTTAATAATGAATAATTAAGAAATTATTGATATGATTGATAACACTCTTTTTTAAGAAGTTGAATTTGTGTTGGTAGGTGTTGTCTACATCTACTGGTCTTACAAAAACGGTGTATAATCCAGCTGCTTTGAAGGCTGCACAAAAATCCTTACTAGTTTCTACCCCTGCAGTTGATAATAATGAAGCACAGAAAAAGAAACAGGTAAGCACGGAGAGTATAACATAATTTGCATGTAGGAAGCCCTCTGCGTTTGGTATGTGCATGCCCGCTTGTGTGTCTGTTAAGGTGCTTACCGCAAGGTCAAACTGGAGGGTTTGATCTTCTTTCTGTCACAATAATTATTCTTTTACACTCTTTTTTTTGTGAAGGGAAGTTTTCCTCTGCATCTTTGAAACTTCTTTGTGTGTTCTAAGCTTTGCAGACAGTGTTGGATATTGCTTTTGTTGCTGGGTTTCCTCAGTTAAAACTGCTTTTCTCTTGTATTGTTTTATCTATCTTTAGTTATACTCACATGATTGGATTCTTTTAGGAGGCACTGAAACTTCAGCAGGATGTAAGAAAAAGGAAACAAGAAATTTTAGAAAAGCACATTGAAACACAGAAGGTAAAGTAGTAAATTTACTTACCAATGTGGTTATTTTTAGTGAATTTAATCTATTTAATTCACAGTGAGAAGCACATTTACTGTAATTAGTAGTAGTAAAAGTGAAAAAGGTAATAGCATATCAACATTATGTATTCATTAGCATTGGAGTTGAAGAAACTTAAATAAAGTGATGGGTATAGTTAGGTGAAATCATGAAATATATTGTGGTTATAATCAAGAAATATTTATTTAGGTCTGTTACTCTACAATAGTTTTTGGTCAGTGTATAATGAAATGAAATCATTTTCTCATTGTTGATATGTACTTCACTAATTTGGACCCTCTACTCCTGTGTTACACAATAGTCAAAAGCCACATCTGTAATATGTCTAGTTCAATTTGAGGTGAAAATGTTAATTATACAACAGATGTTTTGTTGGTTTACAGTGGTGCCTTAACCATAAACTCATTACCTGGGGAGGCTGAAGCTGTCAAATTGCTTAGTTTGAGGCCAGCTTAGGCTACAGAGTATAAGACTGTTCCAAAAACCTACTTTAAGATTAGAAATATGGTCTTTTCTTATTTTGGGTCTACCTTATTAAACTACAGTGCTTTATGTAAAAAGCTGAAGCTGTTGTAACTAGGAGAACAGAATTCTACGCGAGCTCCCATTCCACTTTTCTGGTGACTTAGAGCTTGCGTTCTAAGAGAGCAGAAGATTAGTAAAGTTCTTCATAAAGTCAGCTGATTGTGACCAAGCTGCTGTTAGCATTGCCAAGTCTGTTCTTCTTCTATCTTCATATACTACGAGTCTGTCAGCTTTGTTGAGAACATATAAATTAAACCTAATATTTATTTGTTTTAACTATTTTACTGTATTTGTTTTCTTATCAATAGTAGGACTAAGTCTCTTTAACTTCTGTTTTAAAATTTGCCAGATGCTAATTTCAAAACTAGAGAAAAACAAAACCATGAAGTCTGAAGATAAAGCAGAAATAATGAAAACATTAGAGATTTTGACAAAAAATATTACCAAGTTGAAAGATGAGGTTAAATCTACATCTCCTGGACGCTGTCTTCCAAAAAGTATAAAAACAAAGACTCAGGTATTATGGTTTGTTATTCACATGACTGCTTATCAAGGATATCAAACATGAGTTTGGAGAGATGGCATAGAGCTTAAGTGCACTTGCTGCTCTTCCAGAGGATCTAGGTTCAACTCGCTCACTTGGTAGCTAACATCTGTCTATAATTCCAGTTCAAGAGGATCTGATGCCTTCTTTTGGCCCCCAAGTGCACTGAACACACATAGTACATGCAGGCAAAATACTCATACATAATAAATACAAATAAATCTTAAAAAAAGAGAGATTTAAAATAAAAATATCAAAAGTTATTTTTTTTAAGGATGTATAGTTTGTTAAGAATCTGATTATTCACAGCTGTCCTAGTTCTTACAGGTATAAAGTCAGCTATTAGAAAATTTTTATGGATAATTTTGGGAAGGTAGTTTGAGGACAAAGTGGCCAAGACTGTGTGGCCAAGAACTACGTATTGGAGTTGGTGATATAAAAGACTATTGACATGAAGTACCCTAGCCTCACTGTCCAGAATGGATTTTATTTATTTGCAAAGAGAAAATCTAGGTGTTTTAATCTAGATGATAGAAACAAATGACCACAATATTTCCAGATGGTATGAATGATAGAATATAGGTGGTACAGTATTTATATTTCATCTATATGTGTATGAAACCATGTTGATTTTTCTAATTTTAATGTGAATTACATGGTTATTCTTTTTTAAAACTTATATTCCACTGCCAATTTCCATAATGACATCTTGGCCTTATAACATAAATCTGTTTATTCATTCAAGTAGTCACAATCCATTCAGAATAGTTCTATAATTGTTGCAGTCCAACATTTAAGCTCGATTCAAACTTTATTTAGATCCCTTACAAACTAATGATATTCCATTAAAGATTAAATCAGATTATGATGTCAGTTGACTTATTTTGTTTAGTTAAGTAGTAATATACATAGGATTCTCCCCCACTTCAAACACCAAGCCCTAATACACTATCCATCCCTAACCCCACTTGTATGGAACCATCATCATTCGTTTGTGTTTTATCCTCCAATATAGCTAAGATATATGAGTTTATGTACATAAAGACATAGTAGATATTTACTGTTCATTAGCCCCATGGTTTTTTTTTTTCCAAAATTATCACATTATTAGTTCATGAAATCACATGTTGGCTATGGTTCAGACAATGAATTTTAGGGAAATCAATGAGAATGGAAGGAATAAGGAAGCTTACAAACTAGACAAATATTATTGGCAATAGAAACAAATGTTGGTTGGCATGGTGACACATACCTAAAATCCTGGCCTTTTTGAGGCCAACACAGGAGAATCTTGACTGTATAACTAGCCTGTGCAAAAAAAAAAAAAAGAAAAAAGAAAAAAGAAAAGAAAATAAACTGGGGGAGGGGAGTGAGTACAGGAATGCATATGAGAAAAAATATCTTAGAAAAATGTTAGCATAAGCTCAGAGTGTTAATTGTTTTTTTGAAACGTTAATGACTTTCAGATGCAGAAAGAATTGCTTGACACAGAATTGGATTTATATAAGAAGATGCAAGCTGGAGAAGAAGTTACTGAACTTAGGAGAAAATATACAGAATTACAGCTGGAAGTATGTTGTATCACAGCTACACAGTTCACTTGAAAGGAGGAGATATAGTTATGGTCAACTTGAAAATGTGTTTTTTGGTTCTAGCTAACAATTACTATCTACTTTATACATATTCATATTCTCTCTCTCTGTCTCTCTCTCGTGTGTGTGTGTGTGTTAGGAAAGAGGTTAATTAATTTTACAAACTACTGGAGAAAATAGACTTCAGAAAAGCAATTTTATATTTGCTTGTTAATTTGATTATGAATGTCAGAGGTCAGTTTATGGGAATGTGTTCTCTGCTTTTACTACGCTGTCTCAGGGACTGACTGTGCTGGCCTGAGAAACTGATAGTTTGCTGACACACTGCCTCCGCTTGAGCTCTGGTGTCTCTGTTTCTACTGAATTTTAGTCCTCTTTATGGTTTGTTCTTGTTTTTTTCTTGGGGTTAAATATAATTAAGGGCTTTATAGGTATTTGTTTGGAAAGAGTCTTTGTATATGTAAAGTTATACATTTGTGCTAAATTGCCAAAAAGTCTGTTGAAAATGTGCTTATTTAAGTTTTGCCTATAGATGGTGCTATGGGTGTTTTAAAAGAGAAAATAAACTTATAATTTAGTCATATGGCTATTATATGAGAAACTTCTAGTGGAATTGATCTCTTATAAACCATGGATGTTTAATATTTAGCTATAATATTATAAAATATGAAAGTATATTAATGTCTATATTCACTATTGCCTGACATAATTAAAGGTAGTATTTTTTTTAATATTCTAGGGTTTTTTTTTGAGACAAAGTTTCTCCATAGCCCTGGCTGTCCTGAAACTAACTCTGTAGATCAGGCTGGCCTCGAACTCAGATCTGTCTGCCTCTGCCTCCCAAGGGCTGGGATCACCATGCCCCAGGAGTATATTTTTTTTAAAAAGTTTGTTGACACTAATTTTTTTTTCTCACTTTACCATACAGTAGAAATCTGTTTAGTGCTGTTCAAGTATTAACAATTTAACTTTTTGTATCTGCTGGACATGTCCTAGGCTCCATCCTATCCGAGAGTTAGAAAAAGCTGTGAAATGTTGGCCTAAACCTGCACTTGAGTTCCCTTGAAATGTGATCTGTTTTGTCTATATGTGCAACCTAAACTGGGCTTCTTATGTTTTAAAATCAGTTTCTCAATATGAATATTCCATGCATTGGTGATGTAAAAAATGAAATATCATTGTAAAATTTTTGATATAATTTAGCGAATAAATAACATAAAAATTACTGTTCCATGTTTTGCTTGTAATTCAACCAAAGATAGAATAGTATTTTTCAATCTTTTATGATGATTCAAATTTGATTTACAGTCAATACTCATATATGCAGTAATACACTAGATGCCAGAATATGCTCATCATGTTAATTTTTCTATTTTTTTAATAGAAATTAGTAAGCAAAGATTTTAAGATCAAATACATTTGGAAAGGTCATATTGAATATTCTGTTTGACTATAGGATTTCTTGGAGGCTTTTGGTTTAAACTTCAAATTATAGGCTGCTGAGGCTTCATTTTCAGGGAGAATCTGTTTTGTCATTAGTTCTCTTCGGGGCACACTTGTGATATGTTTAATCTTGTGCTCTCCCACCTTTCTTTTGTCCAAGACAGGGTTACTCTGTGTAGCCCTGACTGTACTGGAACTTGCTCTGTAGACCAGGCTGGCCTCGAACTCACAGAGATCCCTTTGACTCTGCCTTTCAAGCACTCGGATCAGAGGGGTGTACTACAACTGCTGGTTAACCTTCTTTTTTTTTTTTAAATTTATTGTTTATTTTAAAATTTTAATTGTCTGTGTATGCTATACAACATGTTTAAATATATGTATATACATTATGGATGAATTATCGGAGTAATCTATTCATCACCTCACATACTTAAGTTCTCGTGGAAATATGTTGAAAGTTTTCATTCGTTTGCTCTTTTCACACACTTTGATCAGCTGTATTTACCATGCTGTACAGCAGTTGGTGCCGCTTATTCTGTTGTCCGTTTTGATCAACATTTCTCCACTTTCCACACTAGCACAGTTCTTACTAATAGCTATTCTTCTGTTTCTGTGAGAATGATGTTTTAGATTTAGCATGTAAATGTACTCTTCAAGTGCTTATCTTTCTGTGCTTGGCTTATTTCATTTATCATTATTATTTGATTTTATGTTTATTTTTGGTAAATTAGGATTTGATGTTCTTACTTGGATGTCATATACCCTCATCATGCTTCTACAGTTTGTATATATAGTTTCCCAAACTAGAAATGTTCAAGGAGTCTTGTGTGATTCTACCCTTTGTTTACCCTTCACATCCAGCTAATTACCAAATTACAGATGAGTTACTTGTACAGTTTATTTTTGGATGAATGCTTGCCAGTATGCATGTGTGTTTGGGTACCGTATGCATGGATTGCATCCATGGAGGCCAGAAGAGGATAGTGGATCCCCTGGGACTGTCTAGCACCATGTGGGTGCTTAAAACTGAACCCAAGTTCTGTGGAAGAACCACTTTCAGTAATTTACTTGTCTAGGAATTGAGTTTGTGTGTTTTGCATTTATGTATTTGTATGTACGTCGCATGTGTGGGCAGGTGCTAATGCATGTGTGGAGACTGGAGAACAGAAGTTAATGTTGGGTATATCCCTCAAGCTCCATTGTGGAGGGGGACACGTGTTCACTGAGTCTGGAGCTCATTGATTTGGTTAGTCTGGGTGACTGGCTAGCAAGGCCCAGTGCCCTCCCTGTCTGTTTCCCCAGTTGCTGTGGTTCCAGATGTGCATTAAGACTTTGTTATGTAGGTGTTTGGGATTGACCTTAGGCTCTCATGCCTGCATGGTCAGCACTTTAATTACTGTGCCAATTGCGCAAACTGAAATTGCACTTGAGGTCAAGGACTGCTAGCACAGGTGTTTATGGCTGTTTGTGGAATGAAGGAATGCTGTACTACACTAAAGAAATTATGTGGCCGAGTATTAATATTCTGTATTTGTTTATGGTGTGATAGAATAATGTATTTGGGAAAACTTAATATTAGCTGAGTCAACAGATAATAAGCTTGAAGCATGTATTTGAAAGTTAAATAGAACTTGAAAGTCTAGAGTATAGTTCAGTGTAAAATATGTTTATTATCTCTGTAGGTTATGCTGCAATCTGTATTAACTTGACTTTTGAAGTGATGTCCAGCGTTCTGTGTTAAGAGATCCAGAGTTACTAGTCTTTTTGTCCTGTGTTCTTGATGTCTTAGAGTATGAACTTAGTTTGAGAGGGAAGAAGGGTAAGGTGGCAAGTTGGCTCTGTGTAAAGTTGGCTGCTGACAGGCCTTATGGCTTGAATTTGTTTCCTGGAACCTACATGGTAGAAAGAGACAAAAATAATGTAATGAAATTATAAATGTTGTTTTAAAGTTGTTGTATTTTAAATACTTTCAGAGTACATTTAGTTATTTTAGAATTTTTAATGTTATATGATTAAATACTATCTCAAACAGGATAAAAGTTTGAATCATTTTTCACGATATAATGCTTAGCTTGAGTTAACACAGTCATAGTATTCCTAATTTGAAACTTGATGTGCTCAACGAGTAAAATCAATGCAAAATATTTCAAAATTTGAAACTCTAAACTCAGAAACATAGAGTTGGGCATTTCAGATTAGAGGTCTCAATGCCTAGTTACCACATTGTGTAATCTTTGTGTTTTTTCACTTCTAGGCTGCTAAAAGAGGAATTCTTTCATCTGGTCGAGGAAGAGGAATTCATACAAGAGGTCGAGGTGCAGCTCATGGACGGGGCAGGGGGAGAGGTCGAGGCCGAGGTGTGCCTGGGCATGCTGTAGTGGATCACCGGCCCAGAGCATTGGAGATTTCTGCATTTACAGAGAGTGACAGAGAAGACCTTCTTCCTCATTTCGCGGTACTTTCTTACCACCTAGCAAAATAATACTAATAATTGTTACTTAGGTTAATAGATGCAAGTAAAGAGAAAGTTAAGAAAATAGCAGGTAATTTAAATTCAGTGACACACAGGATTTCCTTAGTCTATAGTAGTGTTTCACTTTTAGTTATAAAATAGAAACGGGGTCTTTTTGTTTGTTTGGGAGAAATGTTATAATTCTTTTTTTTTTTTTTTTTTTTTTTAAGTAGACCAGGCTGGCCTCAGATTCACTTACTGGCTGAAATGTTATAATTCTTAAACTAGATATACCTTTAAATAGTATAAGGTTCATGATTTAAACTTCATTGTTTTAGCGAGGGACTCAAGAGTAAGTAGGTTTATTTTGATAATTTAAGGAAAAATTGGCATTTTTATATAAAACATTTAGATTTTTAAATATGAAACTAAAGTTTTGTTAACATTACAGTCTTGATGGAGTTGAATAGGACTGAAGCAAGATCTACTTTTGATGTATGATATAAAAGTTGCCTTATTCAGGCCAGAGATACAATTTGAGAGACTTTATCTAAAGTCAATAGAGTCGCTTGGAAGAGAAGCAGGTTCTAGCCCCTAGTCACCCATGGTTTACTTAGATCTGGGCTTCAGTAGGCTAATGTGTAGAGTGGAGATTGCACCCACCTCACCCTCCTCCTTACCATCTCAGTCTGTGGTGTCATCCTGACCTGCAGTTACTGAGCATCACCATTATTACCCTGGGTATTCTGGTAATAAATAACTTCAGAGGGAGGAGGAAGCAGATCTTTACTCTCACTTCTTGTAGATACATTAGTTTGACACATATCAGTTTAAGATAAACTATAGCTTATTAAACACACAACTCAGGGACTCAGAGGAATATGTTTTTGTTTACCCCTTGCATGTGATACAAAGATGAATGAGGGAGGTTCAACATTTAGTAAACCTGAAATGGGGAAGTAAAAGAATAGGTAAATTTGTAAGTGGTATAAGGTGGCTTTTAGTGTTTGACACTCACTCCCAGCTAATAGTTAATGCTCTATCTGAATATAAGGACGTTATAAAAGAAATGATTAATATGTAAGAAGTAACTAAAGTGATTAATATCTACCCAGTGGGTAGTCTGGAGAGTTCTGTGCTTGTTGGATTCAGAGGGATAGAGAATGAGAACTAGAAAGGTACTTGGAGATGAAGCCCAGTTCTCTCCTGCTCAGTTCCCACTTCTGCAAAGGAAAGGAGATCGAGACAGTTAAGTGCCCTGCACACAGGTGCTCAGCTACTTAGGGTAGCAATCAATTGCAAAAATAATCCAAACAAAGTGAGTTCATTTTAATCATGTTTCGCTGAGACTAAAAGGCTTGAGAAATAAATATTCAGAAACTTAGGATGGAAATACTTTGATGATTTTGAGTTCTACTCAGAGTTTGTAGTTGAAATTTATACATCAAAAATACTAGTGTTAAGCAAGAGTACACATTTCAGAGTTTAGCTTTTTTATCTTTTTATCTCTGAGCACAGAAGGTTATGTGGTTAGCAAAATGCTTTTTAATTTTTGTCTAGGGAGACCAGTAATAATAGTAATCAAAACAGTTAAAACTTAAAGGGAATATTAGGAATAATTTGAATTAACACTTATTTGGTGGGGCTTCTTCTCTATAGGAACAGAGCTTATGATTTTATGTACGTGTACACACACACACACACACACGGAAGGAGGTGGGGGGAAGTCCAGCTAGGGCAGCAGTGGTTGCCATACCAACAGACAGTCCAGGATTCTAGTAGTTGTTCATTCTACAATGCTGGATGTCTCAGCTGGTCTTCAGAATACACCAGAATCCTGAACAAATAGACTATTCATGCCAGAAAAGGAGCCACTAGGCAGAGAAAGAGCCAGCTTTCTTCTTTCATGTCCTTTATATCAGCCCCAGCAGAAAATGTGGTATAGATTAAAGGTGCATTTTCATTCAAAATAACATTGGTTAAAGATGCATATTCCCACCTCAAAGATTCAGATCCCAGTAAGGGGTTATTCTCAATTCAAATAAATTTAATAATTTCCTCACAGGTGTGACCAGCCATTGGGTTTTAGTTAATTCCAGATGTAATCAAATTGACACCAAGAGTAATATTTTATTGTGCCCATTTTATAGATTAGGAAATAAAATCTTGAAGAAATTAAAAACTTTCAAGTTTAAATTTGTTCATAAAAATTTGTTTTAATTAGTGTATGTTGTAGTTTTATTATGGAATGAGAAGGAAAAATATTAATAATGTATAAAGGACTAATTCTTGTGTAGTAAAACTGCTGTTTACAAAAATCTTTATGTGGGGAAAAAAAGCAATAAACTCTGATCAGCCATAATGCAATATGCTTAGTATTTAAGGGTTCTAAATTTTGTTTGCCATAGTGTAAATGCATACATAGTAAGTGAACCCATTTTAGTCAAAGTTAAGCTTGTATCTGTCTTGTCTTTGTCCTATATCTTCATTTTGGTAATTTGCTTGACTGATTGGAAAGGTTGCTTAAATTCTCTCAATGTTTTCCTCTTTTTATTGGAAATGATTCTAGAATTTCATAGTTTGCTCTGATGGTTGAGTATACTGTTTCAGAACAGATTTACCTCGTCCTGAGGTTGGAGTAATAAGGCTTTAACCAGTGTTTCATTTATTATAATTCAAATAGAGTTGGATGTTGCTAATTCTGAAAAGTATATGGTTAGAGCTGAGATTGGCAGATAGGACTAAGTGTAATGAATTATTTGTCTGGTAATAGGGTTATTATGAATTCTGGGTTATGTTTATTACTCTTCTAATGCTATTGGGGTTTTAGATGTTTCAAAACACTTTTAGGAAATAATTTGTTAATTTACAGCAATATGGTGAAATTGAGGACTGTCAGATTGATGACTCTTCACTTCATGCAATAATTACGTTCAAGACAAGAGCAGAAGCAGAAGCTGTAAGTATAAAAATAATTTGTTAAAACTTCAGATTTAATTGATTAATATTTTTTTAAGTTTTAATATAAATTAAACTATACTTTGACAGAAGGTAGAATATATTAAATGCAAGTTTGTGCCCACAAAAATATTCTTATTTTCTTAGGAAATCTGTATATAATATAATATAAATATAATATGATGTATATAAAATTTGACACTAAGTTGACTTTAAGACATATTAACTTGAACATGTTATACGTTCTTTTTACAGAGGTTAAAGAGCTGGTCTTTACTATTTTGTATGTTATTCTTTTTCCACCCTTTATCCCACAGTTTCATCCCCTGTCACTATATAGGAGAGAAAAGAAGGGTAATGGAGAGAGAGAAAGAGATAGCTAGGTCCCCGAATCTAATTTCTTTCCTTTTGTTTCTTCTTTGAGCACAATTGCTAACAAACCACAGCTAACCTCCTGAGCAACCAACCACCACCAACCCCGCCTCTTGGGGTCTGAGCGTTTATACATGCTCCGATAAGGTCCCAGAGTTCCAAATGTCACTCAGCTGGCAAAATCACACCTCTGCTAGAGCAGGAGGCCAGCCATAATCAGCTGCTTCGTACTGTCCCATATTGTCACACCCAGGATTAAAATGAAAACATATTCTTGTTTCTGTATTTTTAAAAGAGGCCAAAATTCCAAAATTGTCACTAAATAGGGTCACAACTCTTTCTACTGTTTATTATTTTACCTGGCCCAGAACAAAGTATGAATTAGTAGAATGAATGGTAAAAGTTATCTAAGGTGGATGTAGAGAAAGTATAGTTCTGTTGCCCACCCTTTTTATTTATCCTTTACCTGCTAGTTTCTAGTACCAGCAGCACGAGTTCTAGGGGAGCATCTCTATCTTAGTAAACTCCTGACTAGACTGCTCTTACTTGTTTAAATGATGATATGTGGCTTAAAGTTAAAGTTTTTGTAATATCCTTATCTTAATCTATATGCTTTGAATTGTCATTTTGTTGTTGTGTTTGTTGTTGTTGTTTTGAAACAGGGTGTCACTATGTAGCTCTGGCTGACCACTGTAGTCCAGGCGGGCATTGACCTCACAGAGATCCACCTGCCTTTGCTTTCCAAGTGCTGGGATTAAAGGCATACGTACTTGAATTGTCTTATAAAAGCCCAGAAATATCTTCATGTATACACATACATGCATGTGTGCATGTATGCATACATGCATTTTTTACATTGTGTGATCACAGGTCTGTGGGTATGCCTACATGTACGTTCACATGCTTGTGGAGACCAGATAGTGAGGTCCAATGTCTCTGTTGATTGCTTTCGTCTTATACTGAGGTAGGGTCTCTCACTGAGCTTAGCTTGATATAAGAATCCTCTTAATGCTGGGATTATTGCTCGACAGTCATGTTTTCCTGGTATTTACACGGGGACTAGAGATCTGAACTCTTGTCTTCATGCTTATGTGGGAAGTACTTTATCCTGCAAGCTATCTCCAAAGAGTACCAGGGAAAAGGAGGTATGTGTGTTGGGGGTTGGGGTGAACATTTTTGCCCTGTAGATTCTTTAAAGACAATGTCAACTATTTGTCCTTACTTTGTATATCAAAGTAATTAAACATATGTGAATGGAAGATGAAGATCGCTTTCTGAAGCTTTTAAGTTGACAGTCAAATGAGTTTCTTGACAAACCTAAGTTGCTATGTCATCATTGTAAGTGAATACTCCTGCTAGCACAATTGAAGATTAAGAGCTTATTTATAGTTATTTTCAGGGCATTTTAACAGGTGAAAGATTAGATCTCATTAGTCTTAGAAACATGTTCAGCTGGAACCCTGAAATAATCTAGTTATCGGGTGAAGATGTTGGCATGGGGAGATTATTTTGTAAAATAGGAATTCCTGATATTAGAGTTGTCTTTTCAAATCAGGGCTTTTGTTCAGTGATGCTGGAGATTAAGCTCAGGATTTTGAGCATTTTAAAAAAACTCTCTACCCCTTCATTGCAACTCCAGATCGAAGATCTACGTCTGGATCTTTTACCTTATGATCTTTTTTGGTCCAGCTCGTTGTGACACATGCCTTTTAATCCCAGCACTTTGGAGGCAGAGGCACAGGCACAGGCAGTGGCAGGCAGATGTCTTTGAGTGTAAGGCCAGCCTGGTCTACACTCACAGAGATAAAAATGAAACATTTTGTTTACCCACCGAAGAATATAAAATAAATGTTTGCTACTTATTTTCATCAGTAGTTTATAAAATAAAAAAGATTCTGACTTAAAAGTGTAAGACAACATGGATTCAGGATAAAGGTAGACATTTTTGAGAAAAGGAAGTTCAACTTTTGCTAATGGCCTTATTTTCTGGTACATTTTTGTAGACAATTCAATGAACATTTTAATTTCTATGCCCAATAATACTTCAAGGTAAAGCTACTACAAGAATAGTATTACTGCATGTATATGGACTTTCAAGGATCACAAAAGAATGGTTTGAGAGCATAAAGTGCTGGCAGCACGCTTTAATCCCAGCACTGGGAAGGAGAGGCAGGCGGGTCTCTGCGTTTGAGCCAGCCTGCTCTACAAAGGGAGTTCCAGGACAGCCAGGGTTGTTAAACAGATGGCCTGTCTCAAGGGTGCAGGGTTGGGGAGCACAAAATAAAACATTATTAAATGGTTATTTGGGCAACTGACTGGGGGTGGGAGGCATACACAAAGATGACAGCAAAGATCAAGGCATTATATCTCAGTTTAAGTTTTAAAATTTTAAGTTCAAACTGAAAAACAAAATACCTGTTAGCTAAAACTATGGGAAATCCGAGGACAGCCTGGCTTAACAAAACCCCAGCCCTTCCTCAGAAAAGCTCACAGCAAGATTAGAAGTCCCAGCAACAAGATCACCTCCTGTTCTTCAGATCACTCAAGTTTGATTCCCAGCACCCATGTAGCAGATCATAACCACCTGTAACTCCAGCTTCAGGGGTTCTGACACCCTCCTCTGACCTTTGTGGCATCTGTATACAGCATAAGTGTGTGCTTGCGTGCGCGCACACACACATCTAAAGCAGAAGTACCTTTGGAGATGGCTGAGTCAGTAAAGTGCTTATTGTGGAAGACATGAGGACCTATCTCGCCTGCTCTTGCCACCTGTAATCATCATTGGGGAGGTAAACATGGGTAGAAACCTGGCTCTTGCTAATAAGTCAGCCTTTCTAGCCAGATTAATGAATTCTAGTTTTAATGGGCGACCTTGTCTCAAAAAATGGTGTGTAGAATGACTGGGGACATCCTGTGTCAAGTTCTGGACTGCATACATGTGGAATTCAGACACAAAATAAACAGGTACATTAGAAAAAGTTTTAAAAATAATTATCTAATGTAAGTGAGGGCTTTTTAAGTCATAACATGATATTTATGAAGGAAAAGGCTAATAAGCTCTAATACATAAATAATTTAAGCTTTCTGTTAAAATCAAAGAATAACTATTTTCTAAAAATATAATTAAAAAGTTATATGGAGAGGTGACTTGGTGGTTAAAGTAAATATGCTCTTGCAGAGAGTCTGAGTTCAGTTTCCAGCCCTCATCTTGAAATTTCTGACACCTGTAACTACAGCTCCAGGGGATTCCTCTGAAATCTGCTAGCAGTGTACTCTGTCTTAAATTATTTATGTAGTGATGCTTATCTCTTAGTCTTATGAGAATGATAGGAGTAATAAGTGGCTTAAAATTGAATTTTTAAAGACATCAAAAATGAAGTTGGGTGTGGTGGTACACTCCTTTAACTTTAGCACTAGAGAGGCAGAGGCAGAGGCAGAGGCAGGTAGAGCTGAGTTTGAGACCAGCCTGGTTTATAGAGCAAGGCCCAGCATAGCCAGGGCCACACAGAGAAACTCTTGAAAATCCAAAACAAATGAAACATAAACAAACAGAAGCCTTTTCTGGAAAAAATAAAATAAACAGATTAAAATATATAACTATATATAAATTTATATACATGTATATATATGATAGATGGGTTACAGAAAGAATTATGCATATTTAAATTACCTGAAATACATACTAATTTCTTTAAATGGATTTTGCTACAATGAAAATGATCATAACATTTAAATGTTTTTTATAACATCAGAAAAGCTTAGGTTTCTTGATTAACTTTTAGCTTTAGGGATCTAAGATTTAAAATTGTATCACCAATTTATGTAGCTTGAATTGTTAAAAATTTTCTAATGAACAAAATTCATTAAAAATTAAATGCACCTATAAAAAACATCTAGTAACAGGTTTTACTGTTTTATTCTTGAGAATTTTCTACATGTATGAAATATCATATCTACTCCCAGTTTTTTGTCCTCTAACTCCTTCTAGATCCCTCCTGACAAGTTCCTCGTTCAACTTGATATCGTCATCATTATTTGGTTTTTGTCTTTTTTTTTTTAATAACCCACATAGGGCTTAGTACTGCTTCCCATCTGTGTGTGGGTGTTAGATTACCGACTGAAGAATGGGAACCCTAGCAGTGGCACTCTCCTCAATAAAGAAGGCTTCTCAGTTCCCTAGCAGCTGTCTACTGCAGACAGTTTCTCAGTCAGCGTGAGGTCTGGAGAATACTTTATCTGCGGGGATTTTGAACTGTCTTCATCTTGTGCAAGTAACCACAGCTTCCTTGAGGTCATGCTGCAGTAGCTATGTCACTCTTTGTACCTTGTCTCACTCAATGGTCCCTGAGCCTGGGAGGTGCGGGGGATGCTAAAAATGTCCCATTAAAGACTGAGCACTCAGTCTTTGATTCTCAGCACTTTGACCAGTTATTAACTGCTGAGTGCTGCCAAAAGAAGCTTCTCTGACCAAGATCAAGCAACCCTGGTCTGTGAATATAAGGAAAATATTTAGGGTGCAATTTGGCAACCTGACCATTGAACAAACCTCTGACCTCTGACCTCTGACATGGACCTCTTACCTTCCCAACTGTGGACTTTTGTCCAGTTTACAGTACCACACAAGACATTCCTACCTGTAGAGTAGCCTGAAATTCAACTAGAAAGTGGGTAATTACCCCATAGTGGTCCTCTGACCATTTTACCAGAATTGGCATGCAGAGTCCAGGGATAAGGAAGACCATTGATGTCTCAGTTCCTCCACAGCCTGCATAGTATCAGCATTTCACTAGCCATCAGGGAGGGAGGGAGGGAGCTTTCGGATCAGTCTCTTTGTTACGTAGTTCTCTTCAGCATCAGTTTTATCATGGAGTTACTGTAAGTAACCTAACCAAAGGCTATGGCATTGGTTCTGTTTTCAAGGCCTTTTGATCCTCCGTCCAGTTATAAAGTTAAAAGTTCACCTTATAAACTTGAATGTGTGTTGAATATAGAGATGGATAGAATTAGGTCTTTAGAAATATTTGTCAGTAAGCTGTTACTGTACAGTGTAGTGTTAGACAATTATATTGCTATTGAGTAGGAGCCTGAAGCAAGATTGTGAGTTAAAGTTTAGGTAGGGTGTACAGAGCAAAGACCCATTTTAAGAAGCAAAAGCAATTCCACACCCATAT
Source organism: Tokudaia tokunoshimensis (assembly GCA_036184795.1). NCBI lineage: Eukaryota > Metazoa > Chordata > Mammalia > Rodentia > Muridae > Tokudaia > Tokudaia tokunoshimensis. The sequence goes on from BTHU01000011.1 coordinate 20,249,118, forward strand.
TTACTGTAGATATTGCTGGTCACGGTTTTGTTCTCTTTACATTTCCTGTTTAGAATAAATAGGAAAACATTTGTCATTTCTTAACAATAATGATTTCAGCTTCAATATGTGTTTTAAAATTGTGTAGCATTGTGATTAAGCCTGAACTAAAAACTCTAAGCTGAATTTTAATAGGCATGAAATCTTTTAAATTTATAAGTTTATATGTACAGATTTAAAATTTGTACATGGGAGCATTAATGCCACACATAACTCATGTTCAGATGTCATTGAATATGTAATTGTTTCTACAATTCTTATTATTCTGTACGTTGAGTTTTATATCTTTGGAACCAAGTGTTACTTTAAAATGTACTTTAACACTGATTTATGTTCATTCATGTTCATTTAAGTGTGGTGTTTTCCAAAGCAGCTACTGACTATAGGAAGAACTAGGCTTGACCATTCTTTGAGTTCAACTGTCATCAGTTATAAAGTGTTTTTATAGGAAATACTGTACTTTTCTGTAGAAAAGTTCAGAGTTGTTACCTTTCCCTGTCCTTAAGGTGTTTATATAATTTTGCATTAGTTATACCTCATTTTGCAGTGATTTTGATCATTAACTTGAAAATAATGTGACATTTTATGTGCAAATTTATTTTTTATAGGTTTCTAGTTAATAGTTACTATATAGCATGTAAAATTCATTTGCTCTGTTTATCTTAAAATAGATATTGGTTTAGAAGCTAGAGCCAAAATCTTGATGTATATTGTGATTGCTATCCAAATAGTAGTTATCAGTAAATTGTAAGTTACTGTAAATTGATAAACATTTTTTTTCCTACTCAAATTTTAGCCAGGAGTGAAATAATAGTTGATTATGAGAAATTGTTGTTTACTTTAAAAAACATTGTACATCACTAGTATGATTTTTAAGAAGTAAATAACTATAAAGTAGTAATTATAACAGTAAATTGAGAGTAAGTGACCAAATAGCAAATAAAAAAGCAACTGTCTTTGAGTTTAGTTCTTTGAATATTAGACATTACCAATTCAAATTGTTGATGTTCTTTACTCCCATATTCTTAATTGTTCTAGGCTGCAATTCATGGAGCTCGCTTCAAAGGGCAGGATTTAAAACTGGCATGGAATAAACCAATAACTAGTATGTCAGCTGTGGAAACTGAAGAAGTTGAACCTGATGAAGAGGAAGTATGTTTTTTTTTCACTTGTTTTCCCATCATTATTCATAGTTCATTTATAAAAGGTGATTTTTAAAAAAATGGCTGTGATTTTAACATAATACTTTTATTTCCAAACCATATTCCAGACAGGGGAGATCAGATAAATGCAGACAACTTTATATTTTCTGGATTAATGAGAAGAATTGTGAATTGCTAACCCAAAAATAACATGTGATATATCAATTTTCAATTACTGTAGAAGATAATAATTATTCACTAGATTTTTATCCACAGGAAATCTTGTAATAATATGTTAAGTTCTAGGATATCTATTTTACTTAATTGCTGTATCAACATTTCAGCCTTCTTTTAAAATTCATATTGCTTTAGTTCACTAGAGTGACTCCTGCTATGTGGTAGATTTTGTGATAGGCACAAAAATGAATAAGACACGGTCCCTATAATCAAGGAGCTTATAATCTGGAAAGGAGGGTGGTGGCAGAAACCAGAAGCCAAATACAGTGATAGGCGTACTGATGTGCCGAATGCAGGTTTGAACAACATGCTATGGGAACCCCCAGGAAAGAATGATTTTGTCTGTCCATAATAATCTTAAAGGTCTATTACCCAATAGAGCAGAGCCCCGAGTGATAAAATAGTGTTCTGTTCCTATGTGCTGGGGCGAAGCGAGAAAAGTGTTTCCAGAAGAGTTCTAGCATCACAATAAATATGGCAGAGTGCAATTTTTATAAGTAACACTAGCCACTCGGATAAAAGATCTGGCCAGGATAAGAAGGAATAGTGAATTTAAAAAGCCCTAGAGACAAAGACTTAAATAAACAATTCTATTTTGTTTAATCATGAAAACAGTTATAGAAAAAATTTGAAGAAGTTAAAAAATAAAGGTAAGGTAAAGAAACCAAAAGATTGTTTTACATTTGTTAGATTTCCATAATGCTGCTTCATTTTGTTTGCAGAGCATTTCAAATCTGTTACGCATATCCATAGTCAAATGCAAGAATAAATGTGTATTTGAAACTCATGTACATGATTTGTCATTTTATATTTTAGATTATACCTATGTCCTTCCATGAGTTTGAATTGAATGGGGAGAAAAGCAGGAGAGCTCCTGGTATTAGGTATTTTGAAAAGTTTGGGAAAGCAGCCTGAGAAGCTTTTGTGAAGGGAATGGGAAAAAGACAGAGGTTTTTGCTTTTGTTTTTTAATTTCTTTTTTAAAAAAGGATATTTATATATAGCAAAAAAAAATTGAAATTGTGGTAGGACTTATATGAGTTGGTGAGTGTTGAGTTAGGGTAAATCAGTGAAATGTATTCTTTTTAAAGAAGCGTTGAGCAGCGTTTTGAAGTACAGCAGGTGGCATGATGTGTTAGAGAAGGGGCATGTGTTGAAGCTCACGTTGACGTTGATTGCTCACTTCATGTGAGAGACGAGGTGGACAAGGCTGCTTTACTGTGTTCTCTAAGTGGTCTAGCTGGAGAAATAATGCTTGTGGTCAACTCTTGAGAGAGAACAGTGTTTAAAAGTGTTACTTTTTTTTCTTTCTGTTTCTTTTGTTTCTTTTCTTTTTTTTCTTTTTGTTCTTTTATTTATTGTTTTTGTTTTTTGGTTTTGTTTGTTTTTGTTTTTTTTGGTTTTTTTGGGTAAATTCCTAAATACATCTTAACCTAAAGTTTCAGGAAGAGTCTTTGGTGGATGACTCATTACTTCAAGATGATGACGAAGAAGAAGAGGACAATGAATCTCGTTCTTGGAGAAGATGATTTGACTGATCATTGATCTACATATGCTAGAACTCTGCCTGTGTTTCATTAGTATTATCTAATGTACTTTTACATATTTGTAAAAACAATTTTTGGTAAAATATTATGACGATGGATTTCACAAATAGATAAAAGAGAAGAAAACTACCTTCTGATCTTGTATTTTGAAGATTGATGTTTGCATTTTATTTCAGTAAACAATTGCTAAAGACATCACAATAGGACATATGCAATGTTTTTATTACATACTTCTATTGAACAATACAGAACTCTTTGGGTTATTTGTAAATTAATGAATAGATTTGAATACTTATGACCCAATACTTGTTATAACATAGAAGATTTTGTTTTACTCCAAATAAGGAATGAATTTGCATTTAAAACCTTAATGAATGTTTTCACAAATGAATAGATGACATAGTACGCTAACTAAAGTCTCCAAGTTATGTATTCATAATATTGCATAGTAGTATGCTTAGGCTTTACTATGTATTAGCCGTTTGTTGGATTTGTGTATGTATTTTATGACATGGGTGTTAATGATAATGGTGTATGACTGCTTTACTTACATATGAGTCCTTATGCATCTGGATGCTAAAAATAAAGTGGAATGGTCTCTTAAAAGAAAAAAGAAAAGAAAAAAAAAGCAATGACAAAAAAAAATTCATGACAATGTTCCTTGATTTTAAAAAAGAAAAAAAAAAAGAAAAGAAAAAAAAGAAAAAAGAAAAGAAAAAAAAAGAGAGAGAAAATGAAACAGACCATTCCAGATGGTGATCTGCCTTCCCCCTAACAAAAGGAGCTATAATCACTAAATAGTAATGGTTACTGGTACCTTTACACTGATATGCAATCCAATGTTTAAAATTTATACCACTTCAGTTTGGTTTGATCATATAAATTTTCAACAGATGTCTTAAAATTTAAAAGCAGGCTGATTAGTTTGGAACCAGACTTCAAGTAGCGCTAACATTTGGTGAATAAGACAACTTCATATTACATTTTGGATGTATGAAAGAAAACTTGACCATTTGAAGATGTATGAATAAAGAAATGTACTATAGATACTACTTTAGGAAAACACTGTTTGGTAAGTGTTCCAGTCCGATATTTTAAGTGTGCATTTACTATACTTATATAAAAATCTTTCACATTTGCAACAATACTGTGATTTTTTTTAAAGTGGATTTTTCTAGCACGTGAATATGATTATTGAAAGTTAACTAAACTGTCTTCAGGAAATATATTCTTTGTAGAATGAGGGTAGAAGATTACTAGGTTACTGTATGTTTTCAAATCTTTATATTCAAGTATTTCTGCTTCTCAAGATTATAGTGTTTTGTTGTTTTGGTTTTTTTTTTTGGTTGTTTTTTTTTTTTTTCTTTTTAAACCACATTTTAACAAAACTACTTTCTTCCATTTGGGGACCAGCACAACCAAAACTAATCTCATCAGTACCAGTCTTTGGCCATAATATGACTTGTGTCTTTTCCCCCTTACACTTGGGGTCATAGTTGTGTGTGTGTGTGTGTGTTTTTTTTTTTTTTAATGCCAATACTATTTTATAGGAATGTTTGATTTGCAGTTAGTACACATTTATATTTAAAATTTCAAGCTCAGATTCCATTTGCTAAAATGATGACTTAGACTGTGGTATATTTTTATGTAGTTTGTTGTGTGTTTGCTGTGTGCTACTCTGATTCATTAGGTAAGCTTGTTTTCTTTTCTTTTTAGTAGTCGTGAAAGATGCCAAATTGGCAGAGGCTCACGCTTCTTCTCTTTACACCAAACAGGTATTACAAAGAACGCAAATCTTCCCAAGGCCACTTAAATCTCCACTCTAGTTTTTGGCTTTATGGTTTGATGATAGTTTACTATAAATTTCCCTAGAAATGTTACTGAAATTACCAATTCTATTCAGTTAAGCTCATAAATAGCTTATCAATTTCCCTAGCCTGAAATTGCCTAATAACTTAAGAATTTCAATATTTTAAGTTGGTGCTTTGAATGAATCAGAAGACCAAATAATGACTCTTTGGTCCTCTAGTGTGAGGATTACATATTCCCAGTATTTACTAGATTCACAGTTGTACTCTTATAAGCACTAATCTACATTTCATTATAGATGTTAGTGATGTGTTGCTACAGAGTTTTAATTCATGAGTATGTTTGTAAATACTAGTATTCTATGTACACATATTTTTTCATTTAAAACCTAACACATCTTTTAAAAGTAGATGGTAGTTCTTGTTTTTCTAATAAGAAAACAGACTGTTAGAAATGGAGTGGTTTACCTAAAGTCATAGTGAGTAGTTGGAAGTACTGTATTTTTAATATAAGCATTTTGATTTCAGTACCAACTTTATAAAACTCATAGCGAGCAAGTGGAAGTACTGTATTCTTAGTATAAGCATTGTGGTTTCAGTACCAACTTTACAAAAGAAAAAAATTACAGAACTCTGCTGCCGTGTCCTTCCTAATTATTGATCAACCATGAGATTGTGATAACCATGATAGTCTTTACCTCAAAATACTGCACAAAATTAGTAGACTTCTTGGTCTTTAGGCAGTTCATGTTTACCCTTTTAAAAAGCACTTTGTTCATATCTCTGTTATAATATTTAATGTTGTAATATAATCTATCTGGTTTATATGTCTGTCTTCCCCCACTAGATTGCAAGCTCCTCTAGGAAGGGGACCATGTCTTATTCATCTTTTTATCTCGAGTGCTTATAGTAAACCTGGCTCATGTGAGCATTTAGATGTTTGTTGGATGAAATAATGAATGAATGGATATTTACATTTATAATAATGAGGTTGACAATTACCTCCCTTGTTAATTCTTATCAATTTTCTAAAAAAACTAATAGTCTCCTCAGTCACTGGGGCTATTTTACTAAATGATAGTGTTATGTTTCTCATCACGGGGTTACAGGTAGTGATGGAGGTAGATACCTAGAATAAATTATGACATTCCCTAGTTCAGACCTCTAGATTGTGTAATATTAAGTAAGTACTATAGTCATTTCCAGGAGTTAATTTATCTTTTCTTTTTTAAAATTAGAGTACTTGGTTAGAAGTGCTGAGAACACCAATCTAGACCATCTCACTAAATTGGCACATAGGTGACCTAGCATAGAGAACTGAACAAAGATGAATAGATTCAGCTTTCGTTCTCATCTCCGTGTCTAACTCTGTAGCCTTAGACAAGTCTCTTGCCTTATACAGAGTTTGTTCCTTATCATTTAAAATAAAAAGGGATGGGCTGAATGATATCTAAAGTCTCTTTTATATCTCATGTCCCTGGAGATACATTAATATTTGATTTTAAAACAATTTTATATATAAGCCAGTTATTCCCATCTGATGTTTTTCTCATCAGCGGTAACAACTTAGATTTGATTACAGTAGTTCATACACTACCTCTCGCTAAAGTTTTGTATATGTCTCCAGATGCTTGCATTTGCCAGCACAAGTTGCATTTAGCCTATAACATGCAAGTCAACTAATGTATTTACAAGTTCTTCTATTCCCATTTATCGCTTTTCTCTTTCCTTTCAAACATGATTTTTTAAAAAGTATTTACCTATTTTCTTTTTTTCAACAAATCCAGATTTATATCTTTTTTTCCATCTCCATTCTTCCACAGTATTCCACCTAAAAGTAGAATCCTTTTTAATTCTACAGCTGTTCTGATCAGTTTGCTGCTTTATCGTGCATACATAGTTACCTGGTTGTACAGGTAGAGGTGGGAGTGGGAGAAAGACTAAAGGTGATATAGGCAACTTCAGGGGAAATTATATGTTTCTGGTTAAAAGATTGATTAGGATTACCTCAAGGGATGGTTGTCACATTGCATATTTTTTTTTTAATCTCTAAACAATGTTTTAAATGTTATTGGATAATTGTAACTTTTTTTTTAAACAAATAAGTAACTGCTGCCCAGACATTTAATGAAAGCTTGTTGCAGGAGATAAAAGAGTATTCCATAGGTTCTGTTTCATTGTAATATGGTCAAATGTAACAAACTAGTAGTTATTATGAAGATAAGAAAGACCTCACTGTTTTAGCTGGTTACTTGTAGCAAGTATGGCTAAGCCTCATTGAAGAAAGTAATTTGTTACCAGAACTGTTTCTTGGGGAGTGGAAAGAAGGAGGGACTGTATTCCATTTTACTTGCAACACTAACCATTGGATATAATGACAAAAAAGAAATCAAATGTTTGCCTATTTGGTTTGTTGAAATATTAGTGACTCTATCACAGTACTATGCAGATTTTATAAAAATATATCTCCTGAATATAGGCTAATTATAGAAAAGTAGCTTTAGCTAATTAATTAGTTTAGCATTTATATAACTATCTGTAAGTCCCATACCCCCTAAAATTCAGTTAAGCCTTCAAAACAGGGTTGTTCTTAAAGAAGTTCTGGAATACTCAAACTCTGGTTTTTCTTCCAGGACTTTTTTTTTTTCTTCTAAAATTCAATAACTAAAAAGGGACATTTACTAACATAGATTTTAAACCACCAGTATACTATCCAGTATAAAATCCTGATAAGGCAAAAAGAAGACATACTTCTCCTAGATAGTAGAAACTCACTTTTTTTCTATCCCTTGAACTAAAGAGCAATATGGATCCAGTCCTGTAGAAAAGAGTGGTATTATTTTTTTGTCTCTTACCATATGTACACTTAGGTGGAACACAACCTTCTAAATAGATACCCAATTCTCTTAGGAAAGGAAAAAATTGCTGGACATGGTTGCCACTGTCAGCTATTTCTAATGAAAGCAGACATCCTTAGTAAAAAATATCAAATGTGATAACTTTTATGTAGTTTGTTAGCTTTTTTGTGCTTGTTACTTAATAAGTAAAGTATTTTCTTTTACTTTTATATCAACTTTATATTTGATCTAAATTTCACCTCTATTTCTTTATTTCATCCACTCATCTGACCCATCTAAAGTTAGTTCTCCTCTGTATGCCAGGCACTGTCTCATTATATGTGCCTTTTACAATTTTTGTTGTTGCACTTGGTGCTTGGTGTAGAGTTTTACGTCATATAGGATAATTAAAGAACTAAATGATCATTGTTTGGAGCTTAAGGAAATAAGGTATCCTTGTAATTATTTTGAAAATCATTGGGACACTTTAAGAAATTTGGTTTTGGTGTATTTATAGTGACTTGAGGCTTGTACATGATTTTTAAAAATTTCTTTGCCTACACACACAGTTCTATGTAAAAATACCATCTCTAACCAGTTAGTAAATTTTCTCACCACAAAATTTTAACAATTGCTGTTTTATAGTGCTGTGATCTTGACACTTAATGTTTTCAGAAGGCATGATACAGAGAGGTTTTGTTAAAATCACTTTAGCCTAATGCTAATCTTATCATTTTGATTCTTTTCATATAGATTTTTAAAAATGTTTTATTAAGTTAGAGATAGTTTAGTACTGTGATTTGAATTTTGGATTCTTTTTATTTAAAAAAAAAGTTTTTTAATAAGTGTTTTCTTTTTCCACCAGAGAGAGAACATCACTGCCTGAATTTAGCTTTGTGACTACATGAGCAAGCCCTGTTTTGTCCTGTCTGGAGACGACTGTTAATAATATCATCTTATCATTTGGTTTGCTCACTATCAATCTGAATAGATGTTTACATGTACTGTGATGACCATTTTATCTTTACAGTTCTGTATAAGTACATCTGAGTCCAGACGTGTATCAAATGTGTGAGGTTTATGACCTTATTTAGAAATGTTTTCTTCCTTTTATAGCAATTTAATTTGTAAAACACCTTAAGAAGGAATAAGACCTTTTAGTTTCCTTATGAGATGTATTATGTGTCTGGCAAACTGAGATATATGTTTGGGAAATCTATAAAGCCATGAGAGCATTAACTGACTGAACAGTTTAGAATGAAGAAAATGAATTAAAAAGTTAAACTTAAGTTTGGCTTTAATTTTTTTTATTTTTAGGATATATTTATTGAATTAGGATAGCCACTAAAAATTTTTGAGCAGACTGTAAAGTGCTTTTTACACACTGTAATTGGTTTGTCTATTTCTTGTGAGTGTACTGGTTTGATGGACTTGCCAGGGACATTTACTCCAGTGCATTTTTTCCTGTTCTTAACTCCTCAGAAACAAGGAAAATAATTTTATTTCTTTCCAAATAATAAATGATAACCTATGGGTTCTAAAATTGAAAATCAACTATTAAATTTGTCTAATTTATACAGTTTTCATCACGTGTAATCCAGACATCAAAGACAATCCTGTAAGCAAGGGGAAATAGTGTTACATATCTGTTTTTATGGAATAATTTTCAGCTGCTTTATAACTGTGTCTAGTTATTTATAAGCAATATAGCTTAAATTTTAAAAAGTATAAAATGAAAATTCTCATTCTAAATATTAACAGTTCTTTTTATAGCATACCCAAATAGTTTTTCACTAAGCTATTTTGAGTATTCCTTCATAGATTATTAGGGGTATTTGAGAAGTTTAATGTGACAGCCATTCTTACTTGGAAAAGTCCAAATTATATTGATTCTGATTTTTTTTTCTTTGTTCTTTAAGTTCTACTCAGTCACACTTTCTTCTGCACAGCTGATACCTGCAAACACTTTTTCCCTCTTGAGTATGCGTTGTGATTGTCTTCAGGAATAATAAATGTAACAAATTCATATTCATTATAAATGATCTGTCTTGATCCACATTGATTATACATGCATGCTTAAAGGAAAAGCATGTATTTTAGGTAATTATTATTTAAATAATAATTTGGATCACCAACAAGGCATTTTGTTTGGTTGTGCCCCACCACATGCCCACATTTTTTGTGGTTCTTTTTTTACAAATTGGCAGATAGCCATGAAGTATTCATAAATCTTTAATCAGACTAGTTGATATTTTTTTATTTTCAAAAAAGACTTCACAGTAGTAGTGTTGTAGCTGCTTAATTTAGAGCCAAAGAGCATTGTCTGAAGAGACCATACCTGCCAGTAACTCTTTTGATTTGTTAATAGGCGAATGCTACACACTGTCACCTTAGCTAATTTTGCTATTGTTTTTTACATTTGCTATTGAGTTAAAAACGAAGCAAAACAAAGTGGAATATTTGCCCTTGGGAATCAGAGATAATGTTGATTTCTCCTTATGATCATCACTTTTTTTTTTTAAATTGTTGGTAGATTCAGTTGATCAGTTACATTTAAATCCCTATACACTGGTTAATTAGAGATCCTCTTTTAGATTTTTTTCATGAATAGACTTGTCATGGAGCTACGTGTACATAACTGTACAAAATCATTTTTGTGTAATAGAATGGAGCGGTTTACCTCTGCATGATTGCATTATGGAAGCCTTTTATATATCTTTATATTTTTCAATATACTTAGATTTTACAATATTGGTCGCTCTAGTCATGCTATATTTGTTTTTTTTAATAGAATTTATAAATATTTATGCTCAAAATACAGATCAACTAAATATTTTTGGTCTTGTTTACAAGATAATACTTTAAAGTGATACAGGCCCCTCAAGTGTCTTAGGAAACAGTCATTGGTGCTATAAACCCTTTCAGTGTCATTGAGTCTGTTGTTTAGTCTTTGCAGGCTTTAATCTGTTATCGCTTACACTTTAGCTAGCAGCAGAATTATAAAGAGGTATTTGTTGAGTTGGGGTAAGAGCATAGCCCCTTTAGAGAACACCTAATAATTTAAGAAAATGATGCAGAATGACTGTATCCTTATTTGTGCCCAGCTTCTCCCAAAAGAAAATAAGTTTATTTTAATAAGAGGGAGGCTATTAATTTGACTAGCATTTAAAAATGATATACTCAAGCATGTTTTTTTCCCTCATATTTGAAATGGAAAACTTTTCTAGTCCTAAAATAATTATGAAATTTTACTCTGCTTTAAACTCCAATCTGTCCTTTCCTCGACTGAAGGCAGAGTATTTCATACAGATATTTACAGAATATTTGTTGAGTTAGAAATGAGTTATGACATTGTACTAGTTTTCCATTGATGTGTATTTGTTGTTCTATCCCAAGACTTTATTCCAGCACCTTAGTGGATGTTCGTGAGATCGTGAAGCATCAGCCAGGCATTCTCATACATGCTTACTTTTGATTCTCAGAATCCAAAACCTGTTTTGAGTGTGATAATACTTCAGAACATACTGTCTGGCACAAGATTTCCTTTAATAAGTGATTTATTTTAACTCAGTTTCTATGGACTGTTGTTGAATCTGAAAACACCAAAGGAGTCTTTTCTTGTCTAAAGACTGGGTTGTTCCAGTGGTTAGCACCTGTGCCCGTAATTATCCCATTTCATGAATGCGTGTTGGCATGGGGGAATTCCCTGCTCTTTGAGTGGAGCGAAAGTAACTGGTTAAGCTGTAGCAGCTTCCTTGTTTATTTTTAAAAGTGATGATAAAACTTGAACTGAAAAAGGTAAAACTTGAACTAGAAAACTACTCTTGTATGCACAGAATGTTTATAGTGACTGTGTTTATGTGGGTTGTCAACACTTCTATTATTTATAGTTGAATTATGTTGTTTATTAAATATCCATGTTTATTATTTTTATATTTTGAAATTTTAAAAAATAAAATAGTCTTAATAAAAACAGTTGTTAATGTTTTAAAATTATAGTATATCTTATAACAGTTATATTTACATGATAAGGTTTATATTCACCATGCACACACAGTGGAGACTTCTGACACTGTTAGTGAAGAAATAGCCAAAGCTTCCTCCTTCCCACTCGACGCTCTGCTCCCACATGAAGGATTTTGAGGTCAGCAGTGGTCCGGTCTACTGTATCACCAGCCCAGTGCCTTTTCCCATGCATGTGCAGACCTTAGTTACCATTTTCCCTTAGTTCCTCCTGCTTCTGTACTGCTGAATTCTCTCTTTTTTTCCATCTGCTGGCCAAAAAGTTCTTCTGTGTTGAGTGATAAGTATAACAATACTGCAGTGATGACTTAGAATGACTGCCATGGAGTTGAAAGGTGAAGTTGGATGTAAACTGTGTTCAGTAGTCCCCTGACGGTGATTCAGACCCTTCCCCGCCTTGTCTGAGGTAGCCTCTTCCCCCACAGTCAGCACGTTGCTTCATAGTTCATTTTATTACAAGGATTACATAGGTTTTGTGTTTCATTATTAGCTGTGTATCTGCCACCTATAAAACCTTGATGCTAACCTGTTTACTTGTGACAAATTCTGGGGATTAAAAGTACATCTTTATATCAAAGGGCATAAACGTTGATGATCTATATAGAGGTTAGTTTTTAAATAGTAAAATTTCTTAATAAAAATGGTGCTTAGTAAAATTATTAAAATTTGTAGCTACGTGCATGTAAGCACCCACATATACATGCACACAAATATATATCCAGTCCTGTGAGTATTTTTAGATTCTGTTGTCAGTTTCCAGTTTTACCCAAAAGTATTTCTTTACAAGAATGGACTTTTTTTCTTCTTCAGTCTTTTTAAAAATTACAGGTAATTGTGTATTGTAGAGAAGCTAGTTTAAAATTTGGATTATATAACTTGTACTTTTTTTTTGTCTTGTTTAGCAATTTAATCCCTCAACTGTGAATTAGAATGAAGTAATTTTTATTTGGGGTTCATAGCAGAACACCCTTCTGATTTTGCTTTATGACATATTCTCAGCTGCTTAAATATACCAGTTTCTGAACCGAGAGACATATTTTACATTTGATCTTTTACAAAGTATGGGCATGTAGGTATTTTGGTTGGTTTTTTTTTTAATTATTAATCATTTTATTTGTTTTCATTTCAGATGTCATTCCCCTTCTCAGTCTCTCCTCCACAAACCACTCTTCCCCTCCCCTTTAGGAGTCGAAACATAGCTTGTTTGCATTTCTTGGAACTCATTAAATTCATTTGTTCATTTTACAGTAGTAACCACATTTTTTTTCTATACCTTAGATCTGATGCACTATTAGTGTCATTTTCCACAACATGTAGTTTCCAAGATTTTTCTTTTTCTTGGAATTGCAATTCCTAATAATTTTATGACATTATTAAACATTTACTGAATGATATGGTAATTACTCATTTTTATTCAAATAAGTGATAAAACCCAGCTTGGAATTTCGATTTCTAAACCATATTGTTTTCAAGAAGCTGGAAAGAACCCAGATGTCCCTCAACGGAGGAATGGATTCAGAAGATGTGGTATATTTACACAATGGAATACTACTCTGCAATTAAAAACAATGAATTCACGAAATTCCTAGGCAAATGGTCAGAACTTGAAAATATCATCCTTAGTGAGGTAACCCAATCACAAAAGAACACACATGGTATGCAGTCACTGATAAGGGGATATTAACCCAGAATCTTGGAATACCCAAGACACAATTCGCATATCAATAGATTTCCAAGAAGATGGAAGGAGAGACCCCTGGTCCTGGAAAGACTGGATGTAGGGGAATGCCAGGACAGAGAAGCGAGAGGGGGTTGAATGGGGAACAGGGGGAGGGAAGAGGGCTTATGGAACTTTCGGGGAGGGAGGAACTGGGAAAGGGGAAATGATTTGGAATGTAAATAAAAAAATAAAAACTTAGAAAATAAAAAAAAAAGAGAGGAAAAAAAAGAAATAAAAAGAAAAAAAAGTACATAAATATCTGCCAAATAAAAATTTGTCAATAAATTTTTAAATATTTTAAATCTTCCAACCTAGTTTTCTTTAGAAAAATGTTCTATTTTTACTGAAGTCCATGCTGATACACACAGAGCATGAAATAGTGAGAGAAGGAAATTAGTTAATAGGCTCATACGTCAGCCTGGTTTTCTCTTCTGTTATCAAAAGTAAAGGCTGATTTGGTCTTTCTAGAGATGAAACCCAGAGCCTTGGGCATGCTAGGCAAGTGCTCCACTCCTGAGCTATATCTCCAACCTCAGATAAAGCAATTTAAAATAACTTTATAATGTACTTTATTTGGAGGAAATTTTCTTGAAAAATTCCATTTTCCTCGGTAACTACATGATGGTAATGTTTTTGTTTAACTAGAGATGGGAAACCTTGGATGTAATAATGTATAACTGGTTTGGGTAACTGAGGGCTTGCATTGTTGTAGAGTTTTACATTCTCTTTCTCATGGTATGTTTAAAGATGTACATTGTTGGGGTATAATTTAATACATCTTTTATTTATTACTCTGATAATTGTGATTCCTAGCAGTTTTGAGTAGAATGGGGGCAGAGTTGTATAATACCCCAGGCTGATCTCGAATTTGGTAGGATGCTCTGCTATCAGTGGGAGACCAGATGCTGGGCGTCGAGCTTAGTGCCTATGCCTGCTATGAAAGGACACTACAAACTGAGCTGCTTCCTATTTAGATTTATAATACGAGGTTAATGAAGTTGCTTAGTGAGATAAAGTACAAGTCACATTTTTAAAAGTAAATTTATAGAACTCTGATATAGGAAATCACTTAATGTTCAAATATTTTTTATTCCTAAGATCTCATTTAAGGAAGTGTCAAACAGAAAAATTTAGAAATTATACATGAAATTGCTATAATAGAGAGGAAGGACTGTAGCAATTTCAATAAAAAAGATGCTTGGAAAATTATGTAATGACTGACCTTACTAATTGTCATAAACTTCACATGTCACTTGTAATAGGGCAAAAGCTACATCTATTAAGTGTTTTATAGAAACCTGCTTTATTGTGTTTTAGTTACAGGAATAGTTCTTTTGTTGGGATACAACCCCCACTTTGTGCTCTGGAAGAGTAGAGCCTTGTTAGATGTCCAGGATAAAAAGAGAGAGATGAGGTATATAAACTGTATTGTGAAAGCTCTGTTTTTAGATTGAAAGCTTCCTGTAAATAGGTAGTACAGTTTTGTTTGCTCAACTTATAAGCTTATTAAAACTTCATGAAAAGGAGCGCCCAAGAAGCACATCTGTCTAGGATCCCTCTTCCTGGGGCACATTCAAGATAGAGAGCACACTCAGCAATCTGAGTGGGTTATGAAAGTACCATTTGGTTTTGCATTGCTTTTATTTTGGGACTAGCCTCACTGTTGCCAAGGCTGGATTTGAACTCATGGACTGAAGTAATCACCCTTCCTCAGCCTCTTAAGTAGCTGTGACTACAGGTACAAACATTGTCACCTGGCACTTTTTAACCTCTGCTACAAGAGTACGTGAATATATAAATTATATTGTTATATTAAAGCATTAATGCTATCAGACATGTTGCTAAAGGTTCCAGAATCTTACTTGTCCTGAATTAATTAAAATAAGTGTTGGTTGGCTGGCTGGCTGGCTGGCTGTTCTTCAACTTGTGATTCCCAATGTGTCAACCTCAGTGCTGAAATTACAAATGTGTCATCACATCGACTTAACCAGATGTAGTTGGTTTTGCTCAGTTAGACTATTCATTTTCCAAAGTCCACTTAAGGGCTTTGTTGTGTACAGTTCTAGGGAGCTTGCCACAGTATCCTTCCAGATTATAACAATGAGGGAGTTTCCTGCTGGTTGTTGCAGCATTGCATATTAGTTTCTTTTGACAGAAGAGGTCTATAGCTTTTTACAATACTTGGATAATTTGAACTGTATTTGCATCCCTACATTTTACAGGTCTGTTTGCTACAGACCCTTTGCCAGTCGGCATCATTTGTTTTTCCAAAAGTGTGAAAGATGTAGACTTACTGTCATTAAAGAACTTGAATTTGATTGTCTGTCTGTCTGTCTGTCTGTCTGTCTGTCTCTGTCTCTCTTTCTCTCTCTCTCCCTCTCTCCCTCTCCCTCTCCCTCCTTCCCTCCCTCCCTCCTTCCCTCCTTTGATTTACTGTCTTCTATTGTTCATATCTATTCCCATTAGTTCCTCTGGACCCTTTCCTCATCATGGCCCCCTCCCAACTTTATTTTCTCCTCAAAGTAGTTTTTATAAGAGTCTGTGTGAGAGAGGGGCAGAGAAGATATGAATATGCCGTGTGTACCCATAGAGTCATTGTATCTCCCTACTTAAGGGCATTGTGAACCAGCTGATGAGGCTATTGGGAATAGAACTTGGGTCCTCTGGAAGAGAGGCAAATGCCACTGAATCTTCTCCAGCCCCCTTTTTTCTTTTTCTCCTATTGTCTATGTCTTTGTTTTTGTTTGGGGGGAGTGGGGATTTATCTTTACTTTAGTGTTTATAAAAACCCATCAGCATTTTTCCTATTCTTGCTTCCCTCTTTAAAATTTAAATTTTTTGAAAATTTCATACCATATTTACATCCTTTCATCTCTGCCCTCTGCAATTCCAAAGTCTCTCCCTCAAGTTCATGACATTTTTAAAAATTATTGTTATGTACACGCATACACACAGAGAGACAAAAGGAGAGAACACTTGGGATTGGTTAACTTATCAGAGGACTCATCCTTGACGAACGTATTGTGTTTAAGGATTGAAGATTCAAAGTACTGCTAGATAACCTAAATTCATGCACAAGATTTATATAATACTATCGAAATCCCCACAGAATTATTCTTTGTAGGCGAAAGATAGTCCTTAAGTGAAAAGACAAAGGAACTGGAAGCATTCAGAACAATTTTTGAGAAACATTGGAATTAAACAGAACACTCAATTTGAAAACTACCAACGTTGTGATCTTGGTAATGATCATGATGGAGGACTGGACACAGTTCGATTGGAAAGAGAAGAGAACCTGCACAGATGCCCAGTTAGCTTACGAGGGACAAAGGCAGTTGAGTGGAGAAAATGATGTTGTCCTACAAAAATGGCGCTGGAGAAATTGGAAAATAAGAACACAAATGTGTAAAACACCCTACACCCTGTTCGACTAAAATGGGTGTAAAGCTTAGATAGGAAGTTTGAACGATTAAAAGAACAACAGAAGCTTGGGATTTAAAGGTAGACATTTTTAGATTTGATCCTTTAAAAGCACCATAAATTCGTCTGTTTTACAAACATTTGCTGAAGAACATGTTAAATGTTTGAAAAAAGTTACTGAATAGAATATATCTACAAATAATATGTCAACGCACTAGTAAAATGTGCACCCACACCCTGTAAGGTAAGTAAGGTAAAAAGACAAACCTTTTACTAACGAATATATGTACAGCACCAGTTAGCATTCATGGGGTAGCATCTCACACAAGATTACTACATACAGAATTACTGAAGAAAAGTGGAACACTAGGACTGCCTGCCACAGAGCAGACTCTGCTTGTGGCTATGTGTTACACAGTACTGGAAAATCTGAGAATGATTTTAAATAGCTAAATGTGTAAGTACCTTATCAATGAGAAGAGTTCTGGACATTTAGTACAAATGCCTGTATACAAATGTTCACCAGAACCTTATTCAGGACAGTTAAAGCTTCGGAGTAAGGCGTGTTTTCAATGAGTACTTGAACTATTCACTCTCTGAGCCAATACTCCACAATAAAAGTCCAAACCATTGATACCGGCACAACCTAAACAAATCTACAGAGGCAACGTTTAGTGAAGACAATTTCGAAAGATTGTTTTCATGTATAATTCTTTAAATGTGCAAGTGGTGAACAGGTTGATCTTCGCTGTAGGTTTTTGGCATGCTAAAAGTGTGAGGGTGCTAAATGTGACGGCCACTGGAATCACTCTTAAAAGAACTCACATCTTTTTTTTTTTTTTTTTTTTTTGAGACAGGGTTTCTCTGTGTAGCTCTGGCTGTCCTGGAACTCCGTAGAGCAGGCTGGCCTCAAACTCAGAAATCTGCCTGCCTCTCACCTCCCAAGTGCTGGGATTAAAGGCGTGCGCCATCACTGCCGGCTGATAGAACTCCATCTTGACTGTCATTGTCAGCATCCTGGTTGTGGCCTTGTATTATAGTTCTTCTTATACAATTGGAGCAACTTTAGACCTTTTTCTTTTGTTTTTTTTATCATTGTGAAATCTCTGTATTTTTATTTTTGTTATATATATATATATATATGTTTTTGTTTTATATATATATATATAGGTTTGGAGACAGGGTCTCACTAGCCTTTGTGTGGAACTTGGTACATAGACCAAGCTAGCCTTGCACTCAAATATCTACCTACCTCTACCTCATGAGTGCTAGGAATCAAGTTGCACACTTTCCTGCCATGTCTCTCTCTCTCTCTCTCTCTCTCTCTCTCTCTCTCTCTGTGTGTGTGTGTGTGTGTGTGTGTGTGTGTGTGTGTGTGTGTGTGCGTGCTCGCATGCACGCCTGTTTGTATGTTTGTATACTGTGTCCTTATATTGTTCATGGAAGCCAGAAGAGGACACTGGATGGATCCCTGGAGCTGGAGTTAAAAGGTTCTGAGGCTATGTGGATGTTAGTAACTGAACCTAGTTCATCTAGAAGAGCATCAAATGCTCTTAACCCCTGAGCCATCATCTCTTTTGTCCTAGATTCCTGTTCCTTTATGTCTTCAGGTAATTCAAACTAGGTTTGATTTAGAAAAAGTACTTAAGGTCAGAGCAACATCTTCACTACATCTTGAAAATCAAGAATTTGGAGAAATATCTTGGAACAAATTGTGCCACCCATAAAGGATGAGTACTTGCAATAGGAATTTGAGGTATACCCTCCTGGCACAGCTCGGTTCTTCCTAGAAAAAAGAATAGAAAATATTGAGTCACAAATAGGAAATAGCATCAAGGGAACTGCTTTCCAGGCATTATGGAGCAGTTTGATGTATGAGCTCAGAGTGATTGTGACAGCCTGCAGAAGACCTGCAGAAGCTCCAGCCATACAAAATTCCACCACTAGCTGAAGAGCTGTTGACATTTGATAACTGCTGGGAGAGGAAAAGGTTTTGTTTTAATGATGTGACTTCTGGTAGTTTAGCCACAAGCCAGAGCAGGTCCTACTTCTAAGATTACCTGGGCAACATAAGCTGGAATCAATAGGAAAGGGAAGAAGGTTGGCTAGGAGGGTGGAAAGGTTATGAGAGGAATTGAGTAGTGTATAAGTATATTCCAAAATACATTGTCTCAAATTCTCAAGAAATAAAAATACTCTTTAAAAGATCTTTTAAAAAAAAAAAAAAGAAGGACCAAATGGAGTTTATGTATCTGGATACAGAACCTACTTGTGCTTCTGGTGTCTAAATGAAGTGACCGTATATGCTGTTTTACTTACAGCTGGTAGACAGGAATGGCAGAGAGTGATCCTTAAACTAGTGAATCCTTGCTTTGCCTTAACAGTCCTTACTTTAGCTCTGGAGAGTTGAAGCCATCCAAAACTGGGAGAGACAAGCAAAAATACGCTTGCCACTTAAAAGCTGGAAAGATTGAAACGGGGCCCTGTTGAGGTGTAAGGCACCAGGGAGCTAAACTCGGGTAGTGTAAAAAGACTTCCCATAGGAAGTTCAGTTAATATCTGAAAATAGCAATAGTTCAGTCAGGAAAGACATTGTTTTAAAAAGTATTAGTCTATGGTAAAACATAATAGGTCTCATTTGGTTTTATGCATGTACTTATTATGCCCATGCTCATTGCTTTCTTTGTTTCCTCCCTCTGACTCTCCTCTTCCACCTTCCTGTAGGAATGGATTCCCATGGTAAAAGAAGCTTCTCTGAAGCGGACAGCAGCACTAATATTAGCATAAAATACTTAGGAGGCAATTTGATGTGCACAATATGCCTGTTTAACAAGTAACAGTCACTTCTGTACTATATACCACTCCACCCTCCAGCCGTGGGCTTTTTAACTGTATTTACAGTATCAGGCATGAATTCCCTTCTGTGGAGCAATCCTCAACTCCAATGAGGGCTGGTTACCTCCATAACTCAAGCCTCCATAACTTCATTCCTCCTTGCTAGATCTTGCCTAGCAGTCAGTAGTGAACCATCCATAGCTGAGTAAAACTTGATGGTAATTCTCCTCACATTATCGATAGCACCTTCCAACACACATGCACACAGAGTTCTAACTTGATTGAAGTCTTGCAACAAAATATATTTTCAGCAATAAGCCATTACCATTTAGTTCTGGTGGGTAACCAACAGCAATTTAGAGGCACCTGGTAGCTTCTACCAATAGCCCACCCTTGACAGTAGGGGACTTTCATTTAATAACCAATGGTTTCTGGCAGAAGCTTTAGCCACTCAAAGAACATATATTCTTGGTTTTTGTTTTTTAAAAAAGTATAAGGGGAACAAATATGGAACGTTTGAAACACTGAAAGAAAACCTCTGTGACTACAGTGTAAAGACATAAACCAAGTTTCAGGTGACAGTCTTAATTTACCCAGTAAGTAAGGATGAGAGTCTGGAGGCTATGGGTATAAAGAGCTCCCTCTTTGGTGGTTCAGTCTCTGGGAGCCCCCAAGGGTCCAGGTTAGTTAACTCTATTGGTCTTCCTGTGGAATCCCTGTCCTATTTGGGTCCCTCAATCTTTCTCCCACCTCTTTCATAAGACTCCCTGAGCTCCATCTAATGTTTGGGTATGAGACTCTGCATCTCTCTTCATTGGCTGCTGGGTGGAGCGTCTCAGAGGACTGTTATGTGAGGGTCCTGTCTGCAAGCATAATGCAGTATCAGTAATAACAGTGTCAGGGAATGGATCTCGCCCATGGGGTGGGCCTCAATTTGGGGCGGTCATTAGCCATTCCCTCAGTCTCTGCTCTCTTTGTCCCTGCACATCTTGTAGGCAGGAAACATTTTAGGTCGAAGGCTTTGTGAGTGAGTTGCTGTCCTTATCCTTCCACTAGGAGTCCTTCCTACAAGAAGTGTCCACTTCAGGATCTATATCCCTCACTGCTAGCAACCTCAGCTGGAGTTACTCCCTTGTGCCCTCTGGGTCCTCTCCCCATCTCAGATCT
Source organism: Tokudaia tokunoshimensis (assembly GCA_036184795.1). NCBI lineage: Eukaryota > Metazoa > Chordata > Mammalia > Rodentia > Muridae > Tokudaia > Tokudaia tokunoshimensis. The sequence goes on from BTHU01000011.1 coordinate 20,269,892, forward strand.
GTGGTGCATTCTAGAGATTGCCACCACCAGTCTATCTCCCTTTTCTCTCTTCTGCTTTCCCTACATAATGATCTACCCACCCCACTCTTCTCACCATCCTTTCTCACCCATTTCCCTCCTTCCATTGAGCTTTGATATCTATTTTGTTTCCCCTTCTGAGAAAGATGCAAGCGTCCTCCCTTCTGCCCTACTTGTTATTTGGCTTCTTTCATTATAGCATAGTTATCCTGTACTTCATCCACTAATATCCACTTATAAGTGAGTACATACCACACACATCATTTTGGGTCTGGGTTACCTCTGTCAGGATGATATTTTCTAGTACCATCCATTTGCCTGCGAAATTCATGAGGTCCTTTTCTTAATGTTTGAGTAGCATTCCATTGGGTAGATATACCACATTTTCTGTATCCATTCTTCAGTTAAGAGACATCTAGGTTGTTTCCAGTTTCCGGCTATTGCAAATAAACCTGCTAAGAACATAGTTGAGTAAGTGTTCTTGTGGTATGGTGGAGCATCTTTTAGGTATATGCTCAGGAGTGGTATAGCTGAGTCTTGAGGTAGAACTATTCGCATCTGAGAAACTGCAAAATTGATTTCCAGAGTGGTTGTATAAGTTTGCAATCCTGCTAGCAGTGGAGGAGTGTTCCCCTTGCTTCACAACCTCTCTAGCATGTGCTGTCCTTTGAGCTTTTGACCTTAGCTATTCTGATGGGTGTAAGGTGGACTCTCAGTCATTTTGATTTGCATTTTCCTGATGACTAAAGACTTTGAATATTTCTTTCAGTGCTTCTCTGCCATTCGTGATTCCTCTGTTTAGAATTCTGTTTAACTCTATATCCCATTTTTTAAAAAGATTTACTTATTTTAATTATACGAGTACACTGTACTCACATAAAGGGCATCAGCATCAGATCCCATTACAGATGGTTGTAAGCCACCATGTAGTTGTTGGGAATTGAACTCAGGACCCCTGGAAGAGCAGTCAGTGCTCTTAACCACTGAGCAATCTCTTTAGCCCCTTTACCCCATTTTTAAATTGGGTTATTTGGATGGTTCTTGAGGGTTTTTTTTTTGTTTTGTTTTGTTTTGTTTTTTTATATTAGCCCTCTGTTGGATATAGGGCTAGTGAAGATCTTTTGCCAATCTGTAGGCTGTCATTTTGTTCTGGTAATGGTGTCCTTTGACTTGCATAAGCTTTTCATGAGGTCCCATTAATTTCCGACCTTAGTGCCTGAGCCATTAGTGTTCTATTCAGGAAGTTGTCTCCTGTGTAGACAAGTTCAAGGCTGTTTCCTACTTACTGTTCTATTAGATTAAGTGTGTCTGGTTTTATGTTCAGGTCTTTGATCCTTTTGGACATGAGTTTTGTGTAGGGTGATAATATGGATCGATTTGCATTCTTCTACTTGCAAACATTCAGTTAGACAAGCACTATTTGTTGAAGATGCTCTCCATTTTCCATTGTATGGTTTTTGCTTTGTCAAAAATCAAGTGTTTTTTCATGAAGTCTTGTGTTGCCTAGGCTGCCCTTGAACTCTGAGACTTGAGTAGTCCTTGTACATGGATCTTCTACATAACTAAGACTACAGTGTGTACCACTGAAGATGGATTTCTTTGGGATTTTTAAGCATAGCAGAAAGATAAAGTAATTTGAAAAGCAGAAGAAACAAAGGGACTTTATCAGTAGTAGCACAAACATTGAAAGAGTAAAACCAACCACTCTCTAATTTGGTTTAAGGTGCACTCTATGAGATGGAATCTATTTCTGACACTACTCATGTGGCCAAGAAACCAAGACTGGATGGATAGACTGTGGATTTAGGGGAAAATCAAGTAATATTCTAAAGCAGTGGTTCTCAACCTTCCTAATGCTACGACCTTTTAATATAGTTCCTCATTTTGTGGTGACCCCAATCATAGAATTATTTTCATTGCTACCTTATAGATAATTTTGCTACTATTGTAAATTGTAACATAAATATCTGATAAGCTAGATAGCTGATATGTGACCCCTGTGAAAGGGTGATTCGATCTAAAGGGGTTGCAAACCACAGGTCAATAACTCCCATGCTAAAGGAACATAGCAATAAAATGACTCCTAATGGCATTTGGCTATACCCATAGATCTGTGCAGTTCTCAGCATCATCAGAGAGCCACCTTTTTGCAGTAGTTGGGAATTAATACAGAGAAGCACAGCTGGATAATGTGCAGAGTGAGAAACTTTGGAACACTCAATCATAAATAGGATTTCTTCATCAAATCCCTCCTCTTAGGGCTCAGGGAGTCATGTGGAACAGGAAGCTGGAAGATTATAGGAGTTAGAGGGAATGTGTGACTCCCAGGAGACAGTGTCCTCCACACACAGTAGGACTGATGCACACATGAAAGAGACTGGTAGCAAGCAGTGCCTTCATAGGTACAAACCGAACTGGGTGCCAGTAATGAAAGGGGAAGTGTACAGGGTATCCCACCCCTGACCAAGAAGCTCTCTGCAATTGGCACCCACTTTGTTGGACATTTTTATGTCACCTTGACACAAGCTGTAGTCATCTGAGAACAGGAAACCTCAAGACTATGCCTCAGTAAGTTGGTGGTGTAGACAAGCCTCTAGGGCATTTTCTTAATTAGCAATCCATGGAGGAGGGTCTAGTCCATTGTCGGTGGTGCTACTGTTGAGCTGGTAGTGCTTGGGTTTTATAAGAAAGCAGACTGAGCAAGCCATGTGGAATGAGCTAGTAAGCAGTACCCCTCCATGGCTCCTACCTCCTCTTATCTCCAGGCTCCTGCCCTATTTGAGTTCCCATCCATGATGAACAGGGATTCAAACTTTGCAAGTGGTTCCTTAGTCAATTAAGATGCCAAATCTTGTCAAGACAGCCAGGAAATGTGTAGGTTCTATAGAAGATAGAGTGATGTACAATGAAGAATAATTGGGAGAGGGTGAGACTAAAGTAGGAAATGATATGTACAATGAGGAGAAAGCAACATTTAGTGTGGTGGCTCAGTGATCGAGGTGTAAAAAAAAAGTTTTTAGGATTATACAGTTGAATAGACATTTGTGAGCATATCTTACAGACTGAAGAGAAAGAGATGGACAGAGGAATGCTACTATATGGTTTTGTTTATAATTGATAAATGGTTCATGTTGCACTATGAAAAGAGGTGTCAGACAAGGAGCATAAAAACAGCTATAAAAAAAAGGTTGATAAAGCCACCATCTTTTAAGACATGTCCAGACATGATTGGATGATTTCCTACTGCTTGAGCAATGAAAATTTCCAGGTCAAGTATTCAGTTATGCCCAAGGGTTTTAACAAAACAAGTTGGCAGTCCTTGCAATATGCAGATGCATTTAACTATCAGTTACCACAGTTCCTGTAACTAGTACCAGCCCCTTCCCCATCATGTTAGTTCTTGTTTTAAAGTTTGTCAGTTACTGATCACAAGTCCCCTTATTCAATTTATACCTATTTTAAACACACACACACACACACACTCACCACAGTGCAAAACATGTAATCATGTTGCTCTCTTGTCTTCCAAAGGTCAACTCCTGAAATATTTTATCCAACTAGATAATTAAAATTAAGTGCTATGACAGCTTAGAAATGTAGCATGGGAGTTGCTGCTTTTGAGGGGCTGAGAATAGCTGTTGATCCCAGAAGAGGAACAACTAAAACAGTCGCTACTTGTACTTTCAAGGGAACAATACATGGCTGGTTCTGAAAGTGATAAAGCATGCCGGAGGTAGGTGCCTAAGAGGGGATGTGGGAGAACCTTTCTCCTTTCCTCTTTGGCCTCCACTTTAGAGTCTACCATAGTCTCTTCATCTGGAAACAAGTTCTCAAGCCAGTCTGAGAACAAGGTTTCAGAAACTCAGTGCTGTTGGTTACAGAAGAAAAGTTGGGAAGGTTGACCTGAGTCTGAGAGGCAGTAGGTAAATATCTACCATAATTGCTACCAGCATTCTTCCCTGTAATTGGTGGCAATCTAGGACCACTAATATCTTAATTGTGAACCCAACCTCAACCCTATGTCTAAAAAGGCTCATCTCTATGGCCACTGTGATAAGACAACTATACATGTAAAACTCAGTAATACAGGTGAACACATGGAGTCCAAGTGTTTGGGTTTTATTGCTGTGAAGAGTCACCATGACCATGCCAACTCTTATGAAGGGAAACATTTAATCGGGGCTGACTTACAGTTTCAGAGGCTTGATTCATTATCGTCATGGTGGGAAACTTGGTGTGCAGTCAGACACGGTGCTGGAGAAGTAGCTGGGAAGTCTACATCGGGATCCACAGACAGCAGGAGACTGTTTGCCACACTAGGTGCAGCTTGATCATAGGAAACAAAGTCCTCGCCTACAGTGACACACTTCCTCCAAAAGGCCACACCTCCTAATAGTGCCACTCCCATAACCAAACATTCAAACACATGAGTCTATATGGGCTATACATATTCAAATTACCATACCAAGTAGTAACCAAAAATCAGTGACAACTACTCTTTACTTCACAAAAATCAGCCATTTTCTTTCCAAAGCTATCATGACTATTTTCTAATAGTGTATTTCATTTCTTTTCCTCGGGTGACTAACCTCTGTGTAGCTCCATGTCCACAATCTTTCTCTTGTTCTCTTTTGACTATTTGCAGGCAGTGGGACTTCTTTTCTTTGTCTTTGGTCTCATTTGTCTTTTTATTTCTGGTAATGAGGTATCCTGGGTGTTACTTCTTGGAGAGTGTTTTTCTACATCTCTTCTCAAAGAAAAGGAGGTTAAGGAATATGCTATTTTATTTCAACTCCTTCCCCCCATCCCCCAATCCCTGTTGACTGACTTGGAAGAAGCGAGTCTATTTCTCTGGAGAGTTTTAAGTTTGTGCTGAAACAGAACACAGTAGCTTATTACTTTTTGGTAATCTCGTTTCCTTTGGCATACATTCTTTTACATGTGCACATTCGTGCATTGCACAGTTAGGCATCTACAGAATTTGAATGCATTGAAATAGCACCAAAGCTGTTCTCAGCCTCCAGTTTCTCTTTATACAAAGGATCAGTGCTTGCTCTGTGAAAATTGAAATTAAATGACTGCCTCAGTAGCAATGGACAAAAACACACTGTAGAATTACTTATTATTTTAATGTTCATAACTATTTTTTATCTGAGTCTTAAATATGCTAAGAAGATAAAAATTATATGAATCAGTTTATTTTTACTTGATTTCTTTTTTTTTTTTTTTACTATTTTCTAGTAAATTATTTTTGTTTTAGGTATATGAGTGTTTTGCCTGAATTTATTCATGTGTACCAAATCTATGTTTGGTGCCTATGGAAGCCAAAAGGGCTTTGGATCTTCTGGAGTTACAGGCTGCTGTGAACCTCTGTGGAATGAACCTGGGTCCTGTGGAAGAGAAGCAAGTACTCTTAACTACTAAACCATCTCTTCAGTCAATATTTTACCATTTTCAAAAGGACTTTACTTTTGATTAAAATGTAGAATATATAAAATAATAATGGATATACTATATATAGAGTAGCATATAACACAAATCTGTTAATCTGGTTAAAAAGGGCAAATTGTCATTGAAGATGTTAGTTTTGTGTAGTGTATACACATATATCTGTATACATAGATGCATATTATTGATGATCTATAGACTTAAAGTATATTCAGGTAGTTATAGTGTAAAGGAGACTGAAGTTACCTGGGTTCTAGTCCAGGATTTGAGTACTAACCAGCTCTATGACTGAAAGAGTAATTTATTTTCCCAGAGACTCACTTAGTTTATCTGCAGCAAGAGCAAAGGAAATAGATCAATGGTGTCATGTAGGATTCATCTTGAGAACCAACTCCTGGAAGTAGTCTGCTGAGTGCTAACCTGTAAATTCTAAGGCAAGTCAAGCCTCCGAGAGAAAGCACTACCATCAATTAGTGCTGTGTGCTTTGGGTTCAGGAGGTGAAGAACAGGCCGTCTGTGCCATATGTTAGCTGTATCCCTAGGCTACATTGCCTTCAAGACTTGCACTCTGCTGTAGTATTCAATTTACTGGCCTTCTAAATTTAAATTTATAAACATAAAACAAACTGGAAGAACAAATTTTGAAGTTCCTTGATCTGAGTATGGATTTTGGAAAAAAACACACGTTTTCTTAGAAGTAAGAAATTTAAAAAGTAGTTTCTGCCAAAACTTTTTGGGGAAGTATTTTAAGATAATGTAAATTTATCTTCTTCACCCTTTCATTCTCTCATGAAATATGTATTAACTGCTAACTTTGAAATTGACATAGTGCTGGGTATTGAATATTTGCTGAGTTGAATTGAAATGGGGATAGAAAGGTGAATAAGATTCAGTCCTTGCTCTCATGGAGTTCATGGCCCAGTGGGGAAGGCGGCCATCCTAGAAGGCAATTATAATACAACGTACTAAATGCTGTGATACTCCGACAATGGAGCTCAGACAATGGAGTGACTAGCTTGTCTTGAGGAATCTGGCAGATTCCTCAGAGGCAGTGACACCCAGGCTCAAAATGAATAACCATGTCCCCTTCAGAGTGTAGCTTTTGTGTTTTGACACTAATGATAATAGACTCCCTACAAATATTTGCATGGGGGGGTTATTTTGATAAAGATTGAATCTAGAAAACTGAAGCATCATTGTTAGTAATTGTTTTGGTAATTGTTGAAGAATCTATGGCCAGATGATGTGAGCCTGGAAATATGATTTATCAAACCACATCCTTTACCTCCAGAGGTTTCAGATATGCTTATATTACATATCCGTGGATGATGACTTTGGGAGACTGTTCAGAAGAGAGGTCACAGAGGCATGACCCAAAACCAGAAGCTCAGAGGGAGGGGAGGAACATGGACTGGCTGAGAAGGGACACAGTAACCAAAAGGGCCTCTCAGAACCCTGAGCTTCTTCAAGGATATGGAGACAGAAACAGAATCGTATTCGGGAGCAGGACAGTAAAGCTCAATATGAGTGACATCAACAGGAGTCTGCCTTCAGAGAAGTGGCCATGGGGACATGAAGCAGTGACCAGTCCATTGGGCACCAGCAGCTGAAAACATCAACATTAACATGTGTGAAAAAGATGACATAAAGAGGAAAGAACAGAACACCGTCTACTATGCAGATTGTATTGTGACCTCCAGAGAAGTGTGAAAATTCTTGGGGCAAGGGCCTTCTAAGAAGGAAAAGATCCACATGTGTGTCCTCCGTTGGGCTAATGGAAACTAAAGGGACCAGAAGAAGCCACTGTTATCATCATCCTCAGGTGCCAGTTTTGTCTGTTTGAGACTATCATATGATTGGACTTAGAAGACTAAAAAAATGATATCCAATATGAATGGCTAACTATATAAGGTAGAACATCACAAATATGAAGATGTTTGCTTGGCTTGAGTCTTTTTTTTTTACATTAAGAAGTTGTACTTCATCCAGAAAGTAGTATTCTAATTAGCATATCCATTGTTTCTCACCAAAGCTCTGAGTTTTGAGCACGTGTCCGTATGCCTGCAGATGACACTTAAGCGGATGGATTTGCTTTATACATGGCTTATGTCCATTTGGGCAACAGATGACCTGCAGAGGGCCATGGTGACTTATGGAGCTGCCTGCTTTCTCTCTCATCTGAGCAGCCAGTCCATTTAGCCTATTTGTGAAATCACGGAAAGTGTAGCAGGATTTTTGCTTTCTGAAAAGAGAAAATCAGAAACAGATGTGTTAAAGGGATGACATGTAGCTCATACTCCATATGTCACAGCTTGGGTGTTGTGTTGGCCTCCTGAGGCTTTATAGGGACAGAGTCTGCTTTTAAGCTGAGCATACTTTGGAAGCTGCTCAATGATTGATTGTTTTTTGAAATCGTTTTGTAGGTTGCATCAGAGGTGATAGCCAAGAGAAGACAGTGCCTTCCTCCTCCTCCTCCTCCCCTTCTTCTTCTTCTTCTTCTTCTTCCTCTTCTTCTTCTTCTTCTTCTTCTTCTTCTTCTTCTTCTTCTTCTTCTTCTTCTTCTTCTTCTTCTTCTTCTTCTTCTTCTTCTTCTTCTTCTTCTTTTCTTTTTGAGTGAATTGTGACCAATTAGGCAGGACTAGATGAAGTCAACTTAAGCTTTTGATTTAGACACATTCATCTCATTTGAGAGTTTTTGTGTGTGAGATGTATGTTCAATTTTGGCCATTTTTTGCCTTTTTTGTTTTATAATCTAAAAGAAAATTCTACAGAGCATAGTGAGTTTCCTTTATTACATAAGGAATGCTTTATCTCTCTGAAGAAAAAGGTTAGAGAGAAACTACTGAAGATTAGAAGATAAGTATAAATTCAAAGACCTGGCAATTCAACTCCAAGGTATATAATACTCCACAGAAATAAAATATATACTTACCCAAGTAATGTACAAGCAGAGTATATTACAGAGCAAACTATAAGTAAATAGCTCAAACTTGAAAATAATTCCTATGCTAATAAATGGATATTTATTAATCACAAAATAGAAATGAAATTTCTATTCTTCATAAAAGCAGACTGTTCTAGATGTATAACAGACTATTACATAACAATAAAAGAATAAGCTATAATTTATACATTATGAATACATTCAGCAAATAAATGTTGATTTAAAAAAGTTATGTCTTACCACAAAAAGAAGACACCAGACCACAATATGCAGATTTCATGATTTGGGCTCAGCGGAGGTGTACGCAGGGAATGCTGAAGTCTGCTTCTGGTTTGAGGGCTTGGGTGGGCAGGATTGCTCATGGATTCCATGTTCATATTTCCTTCCTTGATGTGGATGGTGGGTGTGCAGCTGTGTTTGTTTTGTATGCTTCACATATAAAACAATGATGACTGTGCACTCTAAATATTTGTACCTTTTTCTCATATAATTGAGTCTGAGGCCTTACACATGCTAGGAAACCACTCTATTACAGAGCTATATCCCATGTCATGCGCACGCGTGCACACACACACACACGCATATAAACTCACACACACACAAACATACACACACACTCACACATACATACAATACACACACATATACACTCACACACACAAACATACACACACACATACAATACATACACACATACACATGCACACACACAAACATACACACTCACACATACATACAATACACACATACATACACACACATACACATACACACATATATACTCACACACACATACATACACACATACACATACACACATATATACTCACACACACATACATACATACATACACATACACACATATACACACACACACTCACAAACATACACACACATACAATACATACACACATACACATACACACATATACACTTGCACACACTCACAAACATACACACACACACACATACAATACATACACGCATACACACATACACATACACACATATATACTTGCACACACAAACATACACACACATTCACACATACAATACACACACATACATACACACACATACACACATATACACTCACACACACATACACACGTATACACACAAAAACTCACAAACATACACACACACATACAATACAGACATACATACATACACACACATATATACATATACACTCACACACACTCACAAACATACACATACACACTCATACTTACAACACACACACACATATACACACACATAAACATATACACACATTGAAACTGGTAAGTAGCAAACACATTCTAGCCCCATAAAAATGAGTTTCATAATTCTTTATCATAAGCACAAGATACTAAGGACTTTCACACAAGGGATTAATAATTGCACCCTCTGCCCTTTTTCTGCTTATTTTGAGGTGGAATCTCACAATATAGCCAATCTGTCTCATTGTATAGTCAAGTCCAGCCTCAAACTCAATATTATTCTGCCTCAACTTCTGGAGTGCTGAACTGCAGGTGTCTGCAGCAATGATACATTTTACGAAGCAGACTATGTTAACAAATTATGTGCCGACAAAGGAATGAGTTCAAGATGGTGGGATGGCTCAGTGGGCGAGAGCACTTGCTGTATACGCATGAAGACCTGAATTCAGACGCCTGGAACAACACAAAAATCTGAGTAAGGCAGAGATAGGAGGATTGCTGGCTAGAAGATTCTGTCTCAAGGGGAAAAGGCAGGGACAGATAGAGCAGGCCACTGGATATCCACACTTCTACATGCCAGAAATGGATGGACACACACACACACACAGAGAGAGAGAGAGAGAGAGAGAGAGAGAGAGAGAGAGAGAGAGAGAGAGAGAGAGAGAGAGAAAGAGAGAGAGAGAGAGAGAGAGAGAGAGAGAGAGAGAGAGACAGAGAGAGACAGAGAGAGACAGAGAGACGGAGAGAGACAGAGAGAGACAGAGACAGAGACAGAGAGACAGAGACTGAAGTTATGAAGTTATGTTAGAAGGAACTGAGTCAGTGGCTCGGGTCACTCTTTCAGATTAGAGCTTGACCCCTTAAGAAACAGCAGTGCAGACTGTTCTACTAAGACCTGACAGGCACAATGGCACCACACCGTGTAAGGGAAGCACACTAGAACAGCCTCTGAAGTGCTTCAGTCATTTTATTTGACAATCAATCACTGAACGTTAGAGCTAGGTGACAGTGAAGATGAACACCACAAATTCAGGAAAATGGCCCTTCAAGTTTCCAAGGTCCTGGCCTTCATGTGCCCAGGCTGTGTGAACAAAGGAAATGTCCCCTCTTCACCCCCTTATGGTCTCTTTATACAATGGTAAGGATGCACTGAAAGATACCTGGCTGTGCCTGTTTCACAGAGGGACCCTGTCCTGCTAGAGATTTAAGATGCCCTGAATTCCTTCCTATGGTACTTCACCTGCACATCTCCAGCTCTCCTCTCTTCCTAAGGATGGCAGTCCTTGGGGCTCAGCTTTACAATATTAGGCACTTTCCAGGGCAGGATAAACATATTGGGTTTAGCTAAATTATGAGTTCCGATAATATTCATTTGGTACAATTTACATTTTTCTTTTATCTTTTTATTTTTTGACAGTTTAGGCTGGGACATAAAGCATAATTATATTCTTAGCATCCTCCCTTAGAAGTTTTAAATCAGTTCATGAGGCTTTCAGAGAGGCTGCTGCCATTTATCCATCAGCATCCAGTCCATTTAATCCGGACTCTCAGCCCAGCAGCCCTAGCCCCTGTTGTGAGTGATTGGCCTGCTCCAGTGCTCCCAGCTTCTCCTGTCACATCGCATTTGCATAAAAGAGGACAGATAACCAAATTTGAGCACACAAATGAAAATGCTAAGCGCTAAACCTGTCACAGTTGTTGTTCAACTAATTGTGAAAAATTTGATTTCCTCGCCATTCACTGTTTGTCATGTGGACCCCCTTCTCAAACGCACCTTGGCTCCAGCCTCTGCCTGTGTAGCTTTGAAACTCTCGAGTGCAAGCAGCCCACCCTGGGGGTTACTTACCTCTCCTACCGGCTTTTAATGTTGACTCATCTTCTGGACTAAATTAGGCCACCATGGCAAACAAACACATAATTAAAAGAGGAAGAAAGACAAGTGCACTTACACTTCTTAAATCGATTTCCATAATGCTAGTGAATGCCTCTATGTGCCTCCATTTCACAATGTTATTTCTTTATATAACCTTTCAGTAGGAGGAATTTAAGGATGGGTGTTGTCGCAAGCTTTATATGATTTTAAAACTTATGTGCCATTTTGTTTCTTATTTTGCGTTCCTTAAATAACAAAAAAGAAAGTGTATAATGGGCCCTAAAGAGCATATTCCGATTCCTTAATACCTGAACTGACATAATGGTATACATTTTTAATCAAGGTTTAAAATGATTCCATTTGAAATAGTATTAGAAACAATGGATACAATTCCGTCGCTGCCAACACTTAATCACAGCAGCTGGGTTTAAATGGTACCCGCAATAGGAGTGTTTTGAAAATTTGTACTTGTAATACGCACACTTTGTTTCAGTATTTGTTATAAAGATGCCTTAGCTAATTTCTTTTTACGGGCATTAGCTTGGTAATTTCTTGATGCCCATTAAAACAATACATGTGTTGTGTCTGTAGTCAGTACTCACTTTTCCAGAGTCACACGAGACAATGTCCCTCCTGTTTAAAACGGCACGCCTCGTTGTTTGGCTGCATTACCTCGTCCCCATTGTTTTAAACATGCAAGTTCAGGCATCGAGATGGCATTACATACAGTCGAAATGCTCTAAGGTCGAATGTGCCTTAAATTGCCTTTGAGAATTGGAGGACGATGGACTTGAGATTGGGCTAAAATGAGATGTGACATCATGGTGACAGTTGGCCTGCAAAACTTGAGTGTGCCCCCATTTATTGCACTGTTCCTTTGGGAATTTATCTTTTAGTAGGTCATGGGAAGTGGGTTAATGGAAAAATACACACACACACACACTCACACACACATGTATGTATGAAGAGTGTTGAGTTACAAAATCGTCTCAGGGACTCAAACAAAAGAACACACTAAACTTCTTGCCAGAAATCTGAATGCTGAAAATTTGGGTATCCATGATTACCTTAAAGTATTACCTCAGTTTAGAGCAAAGGAGCTAGACTACAGTCTGAAGCTTCCTACTTCCGAATATAAATGGCATATATATATATATATATATATATATACATTTATATGTATATATATACATATACATATGTGTGTAACACACACATATACACATATGAGTTTATCTTCTCTTTGACAGAGCTCAGGGATGATTCTGCTTCTTACGACTGTTTTTGTCATCATTGTTTCTGATTATGACTGAGACTCTCCTTGAGTCTCCACATACAAATCCAAGTGGCTATGTAGGAACAGCAGCAGTAAATGCTAAATTGGGGGGTGTCTTTTCGTTTTCTTTACCCAAACATCTGGGGGGAAAAACTTTCAAAAATAATGTGCTGTGCTAAGGATGACTGGACAAAGCATTTTGTCAGAGAAGTTACATATCAAAACCCAACCCAGCCTTAGACAAGGGGTAAGTTTCAGTTCTCCCCTAACGTGTGTTACTTCTCTGCTATGCGACATTGTGCTCCTCACTCGTGGTTTGATTTTGCATTGGTTTAATTGTGAATTATCTAACCGTGGAGGCAGCAGCAACACTGTGGGCAATAGTTTGACTCTTGTGTCATGTTGCAGCAGCTGGGTGACCTTCTTCATCGCCATGATCTTCCTTTTCTACACAGTGGAAGGGATGGCCCCAACCTCATAGAATGGCCACTACTTTAATTTTTCAAAAATGTATTTTAATTGTGTACTGTGTGCATATGGATATGAGTATGTGCACATGAGCGCCAGCGTCCATGGAGCCAGAGGCATTGGATGTCCTGGAGCTGGAGTTGCAGGCCGCTGTGAGCCTCTGGAAAGGTGCTTTGAGCCAAGCTCAGGTTCTCTGGAAGAGCACACTACTGGCTCATAACCAATGAGCCGTCTCTCTCACGTAGTGTTTTACATTACAATTTGTTCAAAAGATAGTAGTTAGAGTGCATTTTGGGTCTGTACAATACTTTGAAATGTTATTTTGACATAAGATGTCTGCAGTTTCTATTTTCAGTGTCTACATCAAATGGCCTATATTTGTGTACTATGTGGCGTTTCAGTATGTTGTGCTATGATGGCTAGTCTTCATTGGATCATCAAATGTTAATTCATTGAGATTAGGGTAGTAAGACATACATTTCCAAAGCAGATTAGCTGAGAGCCTCTTTGAATGAGGCTAGCAGTATCTATTTGGATGGGGCTCCAAACTGCATAACAGGAGAGGCAGGAAGGAGGCTGCGAGCACAGGCATAGAGCACAGGCATACGCTCTCGCTGCGTCCTGGTCCCCAGGGGGTGAAGGACTCTGCTCTGCCATGTCCTGCCTGCTATGACGGATTGAGATTTCAAACTGAACTGAAATAAATCCTTAAGCTGTTTTGCTTGAGCATTCGGTCCCAACAGTAACTGCCACCAATATGCTGCATCCCAGAGGCATGCCTGTCTCCTCGGTTACCTCACCACACATTACTGTTGCTTTGACCAACCTCTGGTTTCTAAGCAGCAACATTTAGCATTTTATTCATATTAGATGGTGTTCCCTAGTTTACCTAAGAGTTTCCTAAATACTTATATTAATAGTTTTTCTTTTCCAGTTCTCTCCCTCCCCGCCTCCCTCTCTCCATCCCTCCCCCCCCCTCTCTCTCTCTCTCTCGGTTTGTGTGTGTGTGTGTGTGTGCGCGTATGTTGGGTCTCAAACCTAGAGCTTCAAATATGTAACCAGTTTTCTACCATTGAGCTAGATTCCCAGCCCCTTTCTTTTGTAAGTCGTTGCATCTGTCTGTATCTTTGTTCTTTAAGGCTCCCTTCCCTCCCAACCCAACTGTTTGTTTTTTTTTTTTTTTTTTTTTTTTTTAGCTTTCCAAGTTTCCAGAGGTGAGCTTCATGACACATACAATAAACACTTCATTTGGATGCACATTTTCCTTTAAAATCTTGCTTATATTTATTTATTGTGTGTATGTCTTTCTTGGTGGAATGTGGAATGCATGTGTGGAAGTCTGGGGGAAACTTCTGGAAATGAGTTCTCTTCCACCATGAGGGCTCTGAGGATTGAAGTCACGTTATCAGGCTTGGTAGCAAGTAGCTTTACCTAACTTAGGCACCTTGCTGGTCCACCTTTTACCTTTTAAAAACTAGTTTATAAAATTAGCACATAAGTAATGGTTTTCTAACAGCACTGTATACACATCTTTTGTCCCAATTCCTCCTCCCCCTTTGCCCTCTTGCTCTTCCCTAACGGTTCCATGTCTTACCCCAGATAGTCCCTCTTCCTTTATGACTTCCTTTGTCTAGTAAGTAAAATTGCAAAGCAGTTTTCCTCACAGACACATCCCTGTTAGTGGTGACCTCAGCCCACCTGGTGTTGCCTTTCCAGCACTCCTGCCTTTGCGTCTTCTTCCTCCAGTGAAGAGGTCAGTGAGAATTCTCTGAACCACTAGTGTGGCCTTGCAGGCCCATGCAACCACAACTGTGTTATTCTTCCTGTGACACTGTTTATCTTACAGTACTATTAGAATTATGCTCCAATGGCTTGATTCTTGATAAATAACATTACAAATTTTATAACTTCAACATTATAACAGTTGTCGCTGACCAAGGTGTCCTATTTTTCTGTACATTTCTTAGGAGAGGCTGTGGCCTGGTCCCAGGAAAGCAGACTCAGAAAGGTCAAGGTCAGATCCTGATGCTGAAACCTACAAAGTCCTGGATCCTCAGATAGACTCTATGAACCTCAGTTTCTCATTTTTGGATGTAAGCAGCTGTGTGACAGCTGCATGGCTGCTGAGACAGGAGGCATGAACCACGGTCCCTGAGACCAAGCATTCAATGAGTAGCAGCCTGCTTACTCATTCAGTCCCTGCAACATTCCAATTCTTGCTCTGTTCAAAATATTATTTGTAAATACAATTCCTCTACTATCTGTAAAACACTATGAATGTCCGAGATGCTCCTGTCCTTCTTTTGCTGAATTTAATGTTTTATTCTTGGGGATAGTTTTTGCATATTGAACCTATCTGCTCAGCAACATCTTTCTTTGTGATTTTTATGATATCTGAGATTACTATTCTTACATACACAGAATTTTTTAAGTATTTAGCCTAAGATGTGATAAAATATTGAAGTAATCCATCAATGAATATGGAAGTATGAGTTCTTAGTTCAGAGGAAAGATGGGAAAAGAGAAAAGAAATTGTTTATGGGATCATTTCTCTTCCCCGGAGAAAAACACAATTTCTGCATTTGAGTGGTTCTTTGTACATTTACGTTTTTTACATGGATAGAAAATATGGCAAGAAAATCAGTTTATAAAGCTCTTTGTCTACTTATGTTTATAAAATACTTTCTATTCTTCTTGCTCTGTCTGAGGTTTTCATTGTATAAAACATTTCTCTGACCTTAGTAAACTTACAAGTTAAGAAAAATATTTGTGAAACATAATAGGCAATGGTTATGGACAATGTCTCTATAAAATGTGTTTTAGACTAGGATGTTCAAACTAAAGTGGTAAGAGAAATATATACTGTTCAGGAAAGCATTGAGATGGACCTGGCGGTGCATGCCTTTAGTTTCAGTTCTAGGGAGCAGAGGCTGATAGATCTCTGGGATGCTGAGGCTAGCCTGGTTCACATAATGAAAACATAGGAAAAGCACGAATGAGAACCAATGTCAAAACACAGTAAAACATGAAAAATCTAGCTTACACAACAGCAAGAACACCACCCCAATGTTAACTATTTTTGGTTGTCAACTTGACTACATCTGGAATTAACTAAAATCCAAGCAGCTGGGTACATCTGTTGGGGATTTTTTCTTAATTAAATTATTTAAACTGCGAAGACCTACATTTTATTGCGATATTTTGAGAAGGGAAGATTCCTCTTTAATTCAGATCTTTTGAGATAGGAAGCTATACCTTCAGTCTGAGCCACACCTTCTTCTGGCAGCTCTTATAAAGGACATGCAAGAAGGACGTTTGCTCACATTGACAGCTTGCTCTTTCTGGCAAGTCCATTCCTTCACTAGTGTTAGAGCCTACTTCTTCGGGATTCTGATGTATGCTGAAGGCCAGCAGAGACATTCAGCCTCATGGACTGAGCAACTACTGGATTCTTGGGCCTTCCTTTGGTAGACAGCCATTGTCGGACTTGCTGGACCACAGCCTGTAACACACTCTAACAAATCCCCTTTCTATCTTTCTATAGATTCATTCTCCAAGTTCTGTTCTTCTAGAGAACCCTGACTAATGCAATCATTAAAATACATCTGATTGACTTCAAGAAGATAATATCTGTTTTTCAGATTTGTGGAACCTAGATTTTATATAGAGATAAGATCATCTGTGTGTATGGCAACAAGAGAAGTGAAACTTATTACAACAAATGGGACTAAATGGGGAGGAGTGGGAAAAGAAACAGCAGTGGGGGGGATAGGGGATATTTGGTCAATATACAATGTAGATTAGTATGAAAGTGTCCTTATGTAACATACTACCATGTAAATGCATATATACAACAAAATTTTGTGTGTGTGTATGCATTCACAAGCACATGAGTGAGTGTGCACACACATATGCGTGCACTGTGGAGTATGTGTGGAGGTCAGAGGATAACATGAGAGAATTGGTTCTCTCCTTCCACAATGTGTATCTTAGGAATTGAACTTAGGTCATCAGGCATGGTGGGTGGTAGTTACCTTTATTGACTGAGCTGTCATACCAGACCAATGAAAGTATTTTAAGAAGAAAAAAAAATCATGTCTGATTAGCCTGAAATATGCCTCCACAGTCTCATATGTTTGTATGTTTGGTCCCTATTGCTGGATTTTCTGCAGATCTCATCAATAAAACATGGAGACTTCTATATAGTTTTAAGCCTAGGCTTTTTCCTGGGGCAGTCTCCAATTTAAACTTAACCCAATTGTTCTAGCCTACGACCCACCACAATGCTAATTCTTTACTCCCCTGCTCTGGTCTGGTCTGTGTCTATTCCTTTCCATGCCCACTTTTGATTCTCCTGCTTTCTCCTCTCTGCATCCTTCTCTGCCTGGAAGTTCCTCCCTCATGCTTCCTGCTCCAGCTATTGGCTGTCAGATCTTTGCTACAACCAGTCAGCAACGAGACAACACTTGAACATCTCTTTGGTTCCTGAAGGCATTCAGGGTGGTTTCAAATAGGAAGCTGGTGATGGGCCATAGAAAAGACAATACCAAGACCCTGACAGCACTTAGCTCTCTGCTAGTACTGAATTAAAAATAGAAAATACAGACATACCTTTTATACAAAGAATAGAAGGTCAGCCTAACAGGTCCTTCCTTACCTGGTGATGCTCTTTTGGGAGGTTCTAAATCCTTTGGGAATGTAAAGCCTCACTAGTGGAAGTAGGTCACAAGGTGTCAGGCTTGAAGGTTGTATTTATTTCTGATGTCCATCTGTTTTCTGCTTAGTCCTGGCCCAAAGGCTATATGAACATGCTCAGCACATGATCCTATCACCATGAATTCTTCCTCACCATGATGACCTGAAATTGCCCTGAAACCTTAAGCTGAAATAAAACCTTTCTTTCTTAAGTTGCTTCTCTCATTGTCATAGCAATGAGAAAAGTCACATGTCTTCCTAATATGGATGAGTAATTTGATTTTATTTAGGAGGCAATCCATGCATAAAACAAGAGTTCAACCCCATAGGAAGAACAACAATATCAACCAACGAGATCCCCCAGAGCTCCCAGGGACTAAACCACCAACCAAGGAGTACACATGGAGGGACCCATGGCTCCAGTCACATATGTAACAGAGGATGGCCTTGTTGGGCATCAATGGGAGAAGAGGCCTTTGGTCCTGTGAAGGCTTGATGCTCCAATGTAGGGGAATGCCAGGCCAGGGAGGCGGGAGTGGGTGGGTGAGTGGGAGAGCACCCTTAGAGAGGCAGGGGGAGGGAGGATGGGATAGGGGGTTTCTGGAGGGGAAACCAGGAAATGGTATAACATTTGAAATGTAAATAAATAAAACATCCAATAAAAAAAAAGAAAAAAAAGAGTTCTTATGTAAAGTAGTTGTTGGTATTGTGTGTGCAGTGGTAAGCTATGAATGGCCAACAAAATAAATAATATTTTAGAAAGATTATGTATGTGACATGTTGAAATTAAAGATGCAGAAATACCTAGGGAAATGGAGATCAACTAGAATATGATTTTTTTTTTGCACCAAGTAAAATCGTGTTGAAAAATTGAAAAGGACACATAAAAGAAAGATTCCGTTAAAAGAGTTAATAGACCCCTAGGACAGACACAAACTAGAGCTAAGATAGCTGAAAGCTTGAACGTTTATTTCAAACTTGAGCAAAATGTTAATGAAAATAAGAGACAGAACTAGTTTGGGAGAGAATTATGAACATGCTTTTCTGCTCGAGGATTAAGACAGTCAATGTGAATTAAGATGTGTTTTGCTGAGTGAGTGATGGAAGGTGTGGATTTGGAGACTGAATGTCAGTGGTGTAGAGAAAGGGAATTAAAAAATAATGACCAAGATTCAGAGGATAGACCTTTGCTTTCATTGTCTGATAGTGAAAGATAGAACAGACTAGCTACTGAGGTAGCACAAGGAGGTGGGAGAGTTAATTAGGAAGTACTTTTTTGTCAAGAGAATTTGAAGAATCCAGTGGAATAGAGATATGATTTTCCTGTGAGGAACATGGTTTTGGTGGTCGTTCCCCTGTCTAAAGCAAATTATATCAGGCAGCCTTATATATTGAGTTTTAGAATGAGGTAAAAACTGTATTTTTCCCTAGGGTTGGGATTCCATTTCTTAAATCTGGTGCATGGGGAGAAGCCATTATAGATGTTTTTGTAGCATCTTCTCTTAGGTTATTGATCCTTTCCTATGGAACATTGTTAAGTACTCTATTAGCTTTGTAAGACAAGGACAGCATCTTGGGAACTCAGAACTGTCAAGACCCAGTGACCTGGAGAGTGTTTACTATGGTCATTCATTTGCAGGAGACATTCCCATACGCCCCTGACAGCTGGATCCCTGTTTTAAGGAGATGTGTGAGCTGCTGCCTCCACCCCTCTGATGTTCCTAAGTGTTAAGTACTGGCTAAAGTGAGTGAGTGGAGGCCCTGGGTGTCAGGGATGACTCCACAGCCTGGCCTGCTCTTCCTACCTGTGCCACTCAGTCACGACAATTCACTCTGCTAGTTGTTCACTGTACAGGAACGTTTTATTTTCACATAGTCCCATCTTTTGATATTTGGAGTTTCTTTCTATAGCATTGCTGTTCTGTTGCCTACCCTGACATGAATGGTATCTCCTAGGTTTTCTCCTAGAAACATGCTGTTGGTTATGAGGATGGAGTCCAGTGCCGACGTTCTGCATACTTGCTAACATTCCAACTAGCTAACAGCAGCTCTCACTGGCTGTCAGATCCGTCCTTGAGCACAACTAAGCTTTGAACAACCACATATTCAAGCTCTGTTCATTCTCTTATTTGATCCCAGGAAAGATGTTAAAGGAGAACGCTTGTTATTAAAGTCATGTTATAGATGAGGAAACGAAAGATGATGAAGATTTAGGAATTTGTTCATAATGGATCCATGTTCAAAGCTGTACTATTTGATTTTAGATTATACATGATTAAACATCCACAAATGACTTTCTAATGTGTCCATAAAAGGTGAGTGGTAAGGGATACTCTTTATTATGATCCTGAAATACTTTTTCTGAATCTCCCCCCCCCGTCTATACATGTATGATCTATGTATGGAGGTCAGAGGACAAACTTGCGGAGCCATCTGTCTATGGGTTCTGATGATTGAACTGAGGTTGACCGACTGAGGTTGACCGACTGAGGTTGACCGACTGAGGTTGACCGACTGAGGTTGACCGACTTCTACAGCAAGCAGCTCTGTTCACCAAGCCTTCTTTTCAGACCCTTTTATTTCTGAAAGTAAAGACTGACTTTCTCATTCTGTTACATTTTTCTATTACAATGGCACTCACCCAGCCTTCATACTTGAGCTATTTTCTTCTGGTAGAATTAATGAATCTTCTTTTTCTTTTATTTCCCCCTTTCTGACAAAGGAATTTTTATTTTTTCAATTATTTTATTTATCTACATTCCAAATGTTGCCCTCCTTCCCAACCCCCCTATGCAAGTTCTTCACCCCTACTCCTTCCCTTTGCTTCTGAGAGGGCACCCTCCCCCAAGCACTCCTACCTCACCCTTCTGGCATTTTTCTTTCCTGGGGCATTAAATTTCTACAGGATTAAGCACACCCTTTCCTATTGAGGCAAGACAAAGTAGTCCTCTGCCACTTATGTAGTGGGAGCGTCATGGACCAGCTCATGTATGCTCTTTGGTTGGTGGCTCAGTCTCTAGGAGCTCTGAGGGGTTCGGGTTGGTTGATATTGTTGGTCTTCCTATGGGGTTGCCATCCCCTTCAGCTCCTTCTGTCCTTCCCCTACCTCTTCCATATGGGTCCTTGACCTTAGTCCAAGGGTTGGCTGTAAGTATCTGCCTCTGTCTCAGTCAGCTGCTGGTAGAGCCTCTCAGAGGACAGCCATGCTACGCTCTTGTCTGCAAGCGCAACATGGCATCAATAATAGTGTCAGGGTTTGGTGCCTGCGCATTGCATAGATCTCAAGTTAGACCCCTCTCTGGATTGCCTTTCCTTCAATCTCTGCTTCATTTTTGTCCCTGCATTTTTCCTTTAGACAGGAACAATTATGGGTCAAGAATTTTGAAGATGGGAGGGTGGCCCCATGTCTCAAATGGGGCCACATGTCTATCTACTGGAGGCGGTCTCTTCAGGTTCCATCTCCCCACTTCTGGGCATTTTGGCTAATGAGAAGACAAGATACAATGGTTGTTTTGTTTTGTTTTTTCTCATTGAGGAAGGAACACACCACAGTAAAGTGAGCAACCCAGTTGCGCCTGCTACTGCTCGTGTGTCTCTGGGTAGACTTGTGCTGCAGAGAAGGCTTTCTGGATCACTTAGCATGAAGCAAAGGGAGGATTTATTAAGACGAGGGCTACTAGTACACATTCAAAGACAAATTCAGAGCATGGGCCTTAGAGAAGAGCTATGCTTATGTCTTTTAGCAATAACTAATTTTTATGGCTGTCGAAGTGACGTTGTTTAAAAGATGTAACTCAAAACCAGGCTCGAAGATTAAGCAACATTTAAAAATCAGATTAAAAAATGTCAAAGATGGCTTCCATGTTTCTCATATGTCAAATACCTTTTGCAGCTGTCTGCTGGATGGTGAGCTGACTGTCTAGGTTTACGGAGGACACAAGAGTGCTGACAATGCTAATTGTTAGTGTTTGCAGGGTTTGACTTTCACCTTGTACATGTTCACTATCTACTTCCATGCTCTTGGTTGAAGAATATCTCAGGAAAGGTGGCATTGTCTTCCTACAGACAGTCTTGACAGTGGCTTTGTCAGTTGTGTCAAAACTCTTGACTCTGGCTGGAGCAATGGCTCAATCAGTGAAGTGGGAGGGACCTACCCAAGCTGGAGACCCAAGTTTAACTCTTAGGATCTACAGAATACGTTCCTCACCTCTGGGGAGGCTGAGGCAGGAGGGTTGCTGCCTGCAGCTTGCTGACCAGAAGTCTTGCCAAATTGCTGATCTTCAGGGTCAGTGGGAGAACCTGTCTCAAAAAGGATGTGTGTGTGTGTGTGTGTGTGTGTGTGTGCGCGTGTGTGTGTGTGTATGTGTGTGTTTGTGTGTGTGTGTAGGGGTGGCAGAGAATAAAATGGACTAATGAGACAATAATGCAGAGGAGGGTATTGGAGAATCAGAGAATATGCTCAACATACTGTATTTACTTGTGCAACACCACAGTTTACACAAGCAATATATGGAGTGGACATAAAGAGGAGGGATCAGAGTGAGGTCTGAGTGACAAAGGAGGACATTCGATGACAGAGGAGGACATTCGATGTCTACTTGTGGCCTACATCCAACACACACACAATATACCCCTGCCCTTCCTCCGCAGCATGTGCATGCACACAACACTCCCCCTGCCCCCAGCACATACATGTACACACACATGCACTCCCCTCACAGCACATACATGTACACACACAATGTACCCCTGCCCCCCCACAGCACATACATGCACAGATACTCCCCCTGCCCCCTGTAGCACATACTTATACATATACACTCCTCCCTTGTACATGAGATCCTTGACTTTCAGTCAGTCGGAAACGTAAACCAGTTTCTGTGTTGGGCTAGAGAGTCTTTTCCTTCCTTGTGTTCCTTGATTTCCTATCTTTCTTCTCCACCTCAATGGCAGCTTGTGAAGATGAGAATCCTCATTAGCCTTCGAGCAGAATGCAGAAAACCACTGGCCAGAGCGTGGTTCCACTGGGACGCTGAGAGGACAGACAGACTGTCTACTGTTCGCCTGTGGGGATGGATACCACAAGATGTGAGTAAGCCTTGATTATGAAAGTTTTGGTGAACATTGACCTAGCACCTCTGAAGCGTCAAGGGGAGCAGTAGGCAGTGTGAGGACTCCTGGATGAATCCATGAGACGCTTCAGTCCACAGCTAGTAATGGCATCAGGGATAATATCTGGTATTTCTGAGCATGAAGATGTTCCAGTATACCAAAACTCCTTATCAATGTGCTAAGTGTCAGGGTGTTTCACTTCCATTTCTCATCTTAAAGCTCATCTTACATAACAATTTTCTACTGTGCATGCAGATAAACTTTCTGAGGAACAGAGAAATCAGGTAACTTTGCTGAGGATACGAAGCAGTGTGCAGAGTCAAGCTGAAATCTGTTGGGCAGTAAGGCCTGTGCCTTTCTTCCCTACACCACCAGCATTCCTAAAGCTTTAGGTCCATGCATGTGGTGTTTGGTGACTTGAATGTGATCTGCAATAATCAGCTAACCTTGAGTTGTCAGAGTTACTTTCTTCGTATGGGAAAAGATGGAGGCTTTCCATCTGCAGCCGTGATATGTGGCTTTATTAAAAACACGTGCATTCAATTGGGTAAATGTTAATGGATAAAGTGGGACATTTGGAGGACATTGGGACATTGGGAGCTCCAGCGTAGGATGCTCTGGCTGCCATGGCCCACACCCCACTATGACTGAAGGAAGCCTATGCTACTCCGCTGTAAACCAGTCCCAGAATCTAGCAGCCTAAGAGAGTGATTGAGCCAGATAGGCTAATGCTCTATGGTCCTGTCACTTAACCTGAGGATGGAGGTTGAGAGAGACCAGGCTCTTGAAGGGTTCAGGATCTGGGACTTATCCTGCTAGCAAGTCATTCATGGGAACACAGGCAGCCAGGGCCCAAGGAGGTAATGCATGTCTGGGGACTGTTCACTGTGGTTTATGCTATTCAAATCTAAAGAAATCCCAGGCTTATGCAGTAACCTTATTCCTACAACGAAAGGGTCTTTTGCTAAATAAAAGACTCACTGCAAGGTGTTCTTTTTTTTCTATATTTTTTTTATTTACATTCCCAATGATTTCCCCTTTCCCAGTTCCTCCCTCCCTGAAAGTTCCATAAGCCCTCTTTCCTCCCCCTGTTCCCCATTCAACCCCCTCTCGCTTCTCTGTCCTGGCATTCCCCTACATCCAGTCTTTCCAGGACCAGGGGTCTCTCCTTCCATCTTCTTGGAAATCAATTGATATGTGAATTGTGTCTTGGGTATTCCGAGCTTCTGGGTTAATATCCCCTTATCAGTGACTGCATACCATGTGTGTTCTTTTGTGATTGGGTTACCTCACTAAGGATGATATTTTCCAGTTCTGACCATTTGCCTAAGAATTTCGTGAATTCATTGTTTTTAATTGCAGAGTAGTATTCCATTGTGTAAACATACCACATCTTCTGTATCCATTCTTCCGTTGAGGGACATCTGGGTTCTTTCCAGCTTCTGGCTATTATAAACAAGGCTGCTATGAATATAGTGGAGCATGTGTTCTTATTGCATGCAGGTAAAGCCTCTGGGTGTATGCCCAGGAGTGGTATAACAGGATCGTCCTTCAACAAATGGTGCTGGTTCAATTGGAGGTCAGCATGCAGAAGAATGCAAATTGATCCGTTCTTATCTCCTTGTACTAAGCTCAATTCCAAGTGAATCAAGGACCTCCACATAAAACCAGACACACTGAAACTAATAGAAAGAAACTAGGGAAGAGCCTTGAACATATGGGCACAGGGGGAAATTTCCTGAACAGAACACCAATAGCTTATGCTCTAAGATCAAGAATTGACAAATGGGACCTCATAAAATTGCAAAGTTTCTGTAAGGCAAAGGACACGATCAAAAGGATAAAGCGGCAACCAAGAAACTGGGAAAGGATCTTTACTAACCCTACATCTGAAAGAGGGCTAATATCCAATATATACAAAGAACTCGAGAAGTTAGACTCCGGAGAGCCAAATAACCCTATTAAAAAATGGGGTACAGAGCTAAACAAAGAGTTCTCACCTGAAGAATATCGAATGGCTGAGAAGCACCTAAAGAAATGTTCAACATCCTTAGTCATTAGGGAAATGCAAATCAAAACAACCCTGAGATTCCACCTCACACCAGTCAGAATGGCTAAGATCAAAAACACAGGAGACAGCAGGTGTTGGTGAGGATGTGGAGCAAGGTGTTCTTAAGAGTAAACATTGTTACTGTGGGGCGGTGGAAACTCATTTGCAGCTTCGTGGAAACTCTCCTGTGATGAAAACTTTTGCCTGTTTTACAATTAAGAGAACAATGTGACTATTTTAAGATGTCCACATTGACTAATAACATTAAATGTGTATGGATTTATTTTTCTCCCAGAGAATACAATGAAGGCACATAAATGCAACTTTGATTCTACATTTAACAGGTGTAACCTGGGAGCCAAGAACATTTCTACAGCAGTTATTTAAGCTCTCTGACTCTTGGTTGACTGCTAGATCGGTCCCTAACCTACCATGTTTATTTATCATCTGCTTGAAGGGATGTCTTCTCTAGTAATTCTTAAAGAACAAAGCCTGTTATCTTTGTCTTTCTATTATCTGTCACAAGACCTGGCTCCTCGAAAGTACTGGGATCAATGTTTGCTGACTAACTAAACACCTTGAATTTTTCAGACCAAATTTCCAATGCAAAAGGCTTTTCTAGTGAGTTTCCCTCTGCTACTCACGATGTTCTTCTCTTCAATTGATCACTTCTACTGTTCAGCTGTACCTTCCCTAGGCTGAACACTTAATCCTAGGTAAATAAGAAACTTCTAGAGAGCCAAAGCATCCTTAAACTGTGGATTCTGCGACTGAGTGAGAAAAATGAGCGAACTCACACAGTTAATAAATTCCAGGCAACCTTCACAGAGTTGTCTAGTTTTAAAGTACTAAGGGCAATTCATCAGCCGTTACACTTTGGTTAAGTACTAATCAAGTTTATCTTTCTCCTCCATGCCAAGCAAGGGAGAAGAACTGTAATGGCAGAGGAATGGGAAAGCCCCCACCAGATCACCTTGAAGTGCTTGTGACTTTAATGTCTATGAGGAGAGCATGTTCACCATGTAAATAAATGTCAGTTTCATAAAAGCCATGTGTCTCAAGCAAGAGTGTCAAGTAGTGGGATGTAGATTTACAAAGAATGGATTTCTAGCTTCATGCTTCCACTTTCTAGGCATTTGTTTCTTTAAGTAAATTTCAATTCCATCTCGTTTCATCCTGACGGGACATACTGATGCGTGTGGCAAATTCTGTACCACTTGTGCCACTGGGAACACTGACTCCCCAGTGACCCTTGTCCCCTTGATGTAAGCTTATACATCATTCCGCATCCTTGAAATTCATGTGACAAGACACAAGTGTGGCCACGTTTGCATTTGCCTGGGAGAGTACAAAACTTGCAAACCGGTAGGAAGCAGATGCATTCAGCTCACTTGGATTAGCTCTTGAGCTCAGTAATAAAGGACCTGCCAGTAATTAACTACCTCCGAATAATGAAATGGTTGCACAGAGCACTGAGAGGCCCAGCATAGCTGAGGAAAGCAGGATCTGGGCTTTGAAGTGCCTTTTACCTTCCAGATGTTTGCTTTTGGTACTTATGAACAATGACATTCTTCAAAAGCACGCGGGTAGGGCATTTTTGTTTAGATAAAATACAAGGCTGGGGTTATAGTTATACTTCTGATGTGTCTTGGAACATTTAGATCCAGGAGCCTCCTTTTTTTTTTCTTTTTGCATTCCTTGTTAAGCAGAGAGGATCTTCGAAACCTAAATTTCCTGTGAGTTAAGGTACGCGTAGGGACCAGGCATTGTCTAGCAAACAGGCTTGCAGATCTTCCTCTGCAGCTCACGTTATTGTAGTCTGTTTCCAACAACACTTAAAGCCATTCCGACGGAGGGGAGTGAATAGGGATGAAGAGACCAATTAACCAATTTTTCTTGGCCTTTCCTCACACACAGACACGTTCGGTACAACACCCCAGTTTTGATGTATTATTTTAATTAATCCTAGTCTTTTGATTCCTGCAAAAAGAAGGTTAGCAAATGTAACAGAGCTCTGGAGTTTCTTTATCGTAAAAGACACATAATTTCAAGCATTTAATAAGGTAGATTTATTCTGGGTAGTTTAGCTTGCACATTCACTCAAACAGCCCTCCCCAAAGACAACATTAAAAATGTGATTAGTTAGCTGCCATCAATAACACAAAATAGGAAAACGCTCTCTGAAGGGACAGCTTTGTGGAGGGCACTGCACAGTGTGTAGTAAAAATATATGGCCTAATAAGTTTACATTTGCAGGCTCATTTGTTAAAACTCTTGAATTTCTAATTTGTGTCGGAAAGATAAATGGATGGAGCCGTGGTAAAGTGTGAGATTAATACTGATGGATGGGGACTCAGGTTTTTGCTAGCCTCTTAGTTCTACACAACCCAGTAGGCAGTTTATAGGAGAACCAAATGTAAATACCAAGATGGGCATTATTTACTCTGGTTGAGACCAATTACCAGCTATTTTGTTCTGTTCAACCCCATAGTTAAGGAAATTTCTACATAATTTAATTACTGTATGCCGGCAATCAAAGCTTACAATTTATAATTTGATGTTTCTGGTGTTGGGCCCCAGAAGGTTCCTTCTGTAAGGAACAGTTGACACCATCTAAGTCATCGGATCTCACAGAACATTTCCTTAGATAGTCTCAGGATGAGGCAAGGGAAGAAGGTGGAGGTGCTAAGAGATTACAGAAGGAGAATGAATTTCTCCATAACCAAGGAGGCAGGACAGCAAAGTGAGAACTTTGCAGGAAATTGGTCCTGAAAGGAAAAATTAAGGCTTCTTGCTACACTACCCCATGTACTTACCGCCAGTCAGAACACAGCCCTCAGAACCTTGCACAGTCCCCTTGATGTTGACTTTCCTAAATGCCTCATGAACTTCCCACAACCATGTCATCATCCTGTGGTCATGGCCATCAGCACGGGAATGGCCACAGGATTTAAAGATAGAGAAGGAGGCAGTCAACAGATAAAACAGTGCAAGCCAGATGTGCCGGTGCTCACCTTTGATCCCAGCACTCAATGAGGCAATGGCTGTGGATCTCAGTGAGTTCAAGGCTAGCCTCATCTACATAGTGAGTTCTAGGACATCTAGGGCTACATAGAAAGACCCTGTCTCAATGACAAAAAATGACAATGACAATAACAGCAAAACACAGAACCATAAACACACTGAGTACACATGTAAACCCGGAACCCTAAAGACAGTACACATGTAAATTCTAGCTTCTTATCTAAAGCCAGGCATATTTTTTATTAGACAACATGGTGAAATTTTTGTGCAAATAATGTTTGCTTAGACAGCAAATTCTCCTTCTTTCTTTTGAGTTTTTCTTTTTCCCTCCTCTTCTCTTTCTTCTTCTGCCTTCTTTCTCTCTGTATACATGTACATACATGTGGTGTGTGTGTGTGTGTGTGTGTGTGTGTGTGGTATGTGTGGTGTGTGTCTATGTGTGATGTGTATGTGTGTGCGTGTACATCACATACCACTACCCCTTTTGGTGCATGTTTATATACAAAATCCTGAAATTAGTCTCAAGAAGAAATTTCTAATTATTCCTGAATTCTCAGGAATTGTTTCAGCAGATCCCAAGAGTTAGTCTAGTATAGTGGAATTAACTAAACAAATAGAAAAAAAACTAGGAGTCGACTCTGGCTGCAAGGTTTAAAAGCTGTGGGTTGTGAGTATTAGTGTCTCATTTTCCTTATCTGTAGAATGGGAGAAATGTCTTATAATGTCTCTGCGAAGAGGAAATTCGATACATTAAACGGTGGCTTAGAAAGCACTCACCCCCCTATCTAGTAGTAGTAACTAAATCAAACAGCACTCTTAAAAAATAAAAAGCAAACAAACAAAATCAAAACAAACAAACAAACAAATCCCACAAAAGTTTACAAGGCTGGTGGGATGGCTCAGTGGGTAAAGATGTTTGTGGCCAAGCCTGAGAAATTTTGATAGACAGAACCCTCATAAAGGAAGGAGAACTGGCTTCCACAAGTCGTCCTTTGACCTTCATAAACACAACACAAGATGAAAGGAAACAAAAAAACACCCATATACCAAAACCAATGGTGAGAACTCTAACAAGAAAATTTAAAAGCACTCACTGTAAAGTGCTGGTATGGTCTCGTGAGTGGGTCCCTATGTTAGCCATAGAATTTCCATGGACATGTCATGTAGCTGGTCTTTGCTAATTTGTGGGTTCTTCTACCCTGAGCCCTCCAATTTCACCCCTAACACTGAATAGGAAAGAAACAAGGATAGAGGGGAGAGAAGCATTAGGAAAATCCCTGATTCTAATTTCTTTTGTTTTTTCTTTGACCACAGCTAACAAACTGAAACCAACCTTTCTAAACAACCAACGACCACCTCCCCACCTCTCAGGGGCCTAGCATCTATATACCCTCTGAAAAGTACCCAGAATTCCAAACATCACACAATCTCAGAAATGATCTGCAGCCAGCAAAACCATGTTTCTCCTAGAAGATGAGGCAAATCTTAGTCAGCTGTTGTGAACTGTCCAAAACAGCCCTGAACATGACCTGGGATTAAAATGAATGCACATTCTGTAATATTTCTGTTTTTAAAAGACTAAAAAAAACATTTTAAAATGTTTTTTAAAGTTGTTAGAGGACAACTTCTGGAAGTCTGTTTTCTTTTTCCACTTGTAGGTTCAAGGATGGAACTCAAGTCATTGGCCTTGGCGGCAAGTGTCTTTATTTACTGAACTTGTTACTCTCAGCTTCTGTGAGAGTCTTCTTTGTAACTGGGTTCTGCTTACTCCGGCCTGGAGGGGCTTAGTGAATCTGCTCAGTTTCAGGGAGTTATCGAAGTTATTTTGTTGTCATTTATCTCCCTGTTTAAGGAGCTCCCCTGCGGGATGGGATATTTTAATATTGGAGGAGGCTAGGAATATGGCTCAGTGGTATAATGTATGCATAGCAGGCACAATACCCTGGATTCAATTCCAAGCTGATCCCAGTCCACTCCCAGATCTAACAAAACAAAACAAACCCCTGCAAGCTCCTTAGCTCAGTATAGGGGCCTTTCATAATTTATTCCTAAATTTGTCTTTGTATCCTTAATTCCCTAACAAGGCATCACAGCCTCAGTGACCTAAAACTCACCTACAGGACACTATTCCCCAGACTAGAGTGTTGGGGAATTAGCTTCTGTTGACTGCCCCCACCCCCAGTTCCAAGCAAAGCCTTATTCCAATGATGCTTTGGATGAATCATGCATGAGGAGCCTATCCATGTCTCTCCCTCACTGGTCCCTAACTTCTCTTCCAAGTCACATCCTCTGCCTGGCAATCCTGATTGGTTGTTTCCATAAGCGTTAAACCCCTTCAAAAGAGAAACCCTGGCTATTGTTTCTACACATACTGGAAGGAAAAAGGAACTTGTGGTGTTGAGGGAAGGAAAGATGTTTTGTTATTGGTAGCAGGGGTCGATGAATGGGGGAGGATGGCCAGGAGGTCACTTGCTATGTATGGTGGATCAATGTACACAGTAGACATGGCAGAAACAGGCTGCAGGAAGGGCAGTGCTAGCTAAGTTGGGAAACAGAGACAAGCCCAAGTCCCTGGGATGTGTGACCTACATTAGATTTGGAATGACATTTCTCCATCATTTCCTTCTTTCCTTCATCCCTTCTTTCCCATCTCCTTCCTCCCTCCTGCTTTTCTCCTTCCTTCTTCTTCCCCCCTTTTCATTTTAATTTTTTAAATCATAATTTAACTTTTCTTTTACTAGGCTGACCACAAACCCACCATATAGCACAGGCTATCTTTGAACTCACAATTATTTTTCCTTCTTAGCCTCTTGGTACCACCTGTGCCACCATACCTGGCACATATCTGTATTTTCTTTTCCTTTTTAAGGCTTACCTCAACTCTGTAGCAATCCTTCTACTTCTCCCTCCTACCTTCTGGGATTATAGGCATGCGTCACCATACCGTGTTTTAGATCCATTAACAGTCATGTTTGACACAGGACCTTATCATATTGCCAAGGCTTGCCTAGAACTCTTCTTCCTCCTGTCACCCATTCCCTGGTGCTGAAATTGCAAGTGTGTGCTACTGCCTTCATGTATCCTTTGGTGCTTTAACGCAGCAACAGAAACATGCACTTAGGTGAGAGTTCTCATCTCTCATCAGATGTGAGCACACACTGTTAATCTGAATAGACCATATCCCAGTGAATGGACAATATCTGGCAGTCACACTCTGCAGTCTGGAATTCCTTTGGTCAGGCATTCAGAAGCTCAAGTTCTTGTGTCAATAATCAATAACCCCAATCCGCCAGAACCAAGCAGCCTGTCAGCCCCTTGCTTAATCAGAATTTTATGAAGGCTGAAGTCTGTAATGAATCCTTATGAATTTGCCTTCAATCCTCTCCTGGCTGATGACAGCTTTGCATATGTAGATCCGCATTTGCTGCTCGGTGGGAGAGCGCATATGACATTTCAAAGACTACAAAATATGATCTGGAAAATAAACACTGCTGTAGTAATTTTGATGGTTGATCATCTGTTTAATGTAATGTCAGTTAACTCGGAGACTGTAAACTAGGCTGACTTGATTTGTTATCAATTTTCAGTGCTGTTTAGCATCCTGAACAAAAAAGCAAAACAAAACAACACCCCTCCCTGTAAGATCCAAGGAGGAGGAAGCACCGGGATGGAGTTTTATCTTTATGAGATGAACTGTCAGATGGTTTCCAGACTCTAAATGTAGGTTGCTTTGATTAATTGTAAGTCACAAAAAGGCACTTTGTGTTTTCAAATGTAAGGAGATGATATTCCAGACAAAGGGCCTATTGATTTCTTCTTCATCTTTGTTCTCGTGATAGTGAGCTCCAACCCAAGGGCACTTGTTTAGGTTGAAATGACTCATGCAAATACGTTTCTTGGTGAAGTTCTGTTTGATAACTTCGGTGATTATGCTATTGTCTTTGTTAAAATGCTGACATTTTTCATGAACCGATAACTTTAATGACATAACAAGCTTGACTTGGGACTGAAGTTGTTATCTATCAGTTATTGGAGATGTGGGCAGGTTACTTAGAATATAGAAATTTCCATGTTCTAAATTCCATCTTTTCAAAGTAGAGGTATAAATTTCAGACTGTTCTGTGTGACCCAAATTTAAGAAGTATAGATACACACTAATCAGAGTAAACAGTTACTGAGCATATACTGTAGAAGAGAAGCCAGCTGCTACCTTGCTCTTCCTCATCAACTTGTTCCCTACGAATGCATCTTTGACATTTGCATTGTTAGCGTCTTGTGGTATCTATCCATGTAGTTCTAGATAATATGCTTCCATGACTATTTAAATTAATACAATCAAGTTTTAATCGGTCAATTTCAGAGCACCCCAATAGTTCACCCTTCTGGTAGGTGAGGCCATAGCTCTCATAACGTCTTGCCTGAATCAGTGTAGTTACATCATTGCTCCTGAAGACATCAAGATTTTCCGCAGTCCCACTGGGCTTATGTAAAGGCTAAAGATAGAATTCGTAAGATTAAAAGAAAGAGAATGAAGGTCACAGTTGGAAGTTTAGGGGACATGTAGACTGCCACATGGCATGCTTGGTCAGCCACCAACATCTGCACAATGATGGGGAGCACACAGGAGAATGTCCCACACAGCTGTCTATACATCATGTTTCAAAAATTAAAACTATTTTTGTTATTTACATATTTTTCCTTATAAAAACGCTCTTTAGTTTTGAGACAGGTTCTTACTGACATCTTACTAAATTGTTGAAGTTAACTTGGAACTCACTGTATAACTCAGGCTAACTTGCATTTGGAATATAATCTTCCTGGTGGCTGGGTTTACAGACACAAAGTCTAGCCATGTATGGAACTTCACATCTTGTCTTTTTTTTCCTAGGCTTGTAATATGCCTATCATGTTATATTAATTTACTCATGTATAAATATATCATCATGTTGTACATTATTATATAATATAACGACATGTGCTTTTAATTTATAGTATTAATATTATATTAATATATTCTTCCTTTTTGACCTTTTTTATTAGCTACTTTTGTGTCCCCAGCAAGATCAAAGCTTGGAGGACAACTTTGTGGCTGTCATCTCTCTTTTTCCACCATGTGGCACCTAGGGGCTGGACCTGCCTTATCATGCTTAGGGGCAGTTACTTCTTTCTAGCGAGTTACCTAATGAATCATCTATCTAGCCCTCAGTTCTGCAAATCAATATTAATATACAAATGTATCTATATATTATAATATACCATTTATTCAGTGTAATATATCAAAACAATACATTTATATATTATAAATATATTACATTTTATACTATATGGAATGCTGTAGTCCTTCCTTTATGCAATGCTTTATCTTTCATCACATATATATTTAGTATGCTGGGGATTGAATCCAGGGCCTTGTGCATGCTGGCAACTGGTCTACCACTGAGCTATACCTCTAAATATCTCTATCTTACACACTCACACACACACACACACACACACACACACACACACACACACACACACATTTTTGACATACTCTCATTGTGTAGCTCAGACTGTCTTCTAATTTGAGATTTTTCTGCTTCTCTCTCCAGAGTGCTGGAATTATAGGTGTGTGCTACCATGCTTATCTCTCACACACTCTTTCCCAACCTTCAAATCATTCTTTATGTTTTTGTTTGATACTTCATTAGAAAATTTTCTTTCTTCTCACTCTCTCTGTGTCTGTGTCTGTTCTGTGTCTGTGTCTGTGTCTGTTCTGTGTCTGCGTCTGCGTCTGCGTGTCTGGTCTGTGTCTGCGTCTGCGTCTGCATCTGTGTCTGTGTGTCTGTTCCGTGTCTGTGTCTGCGTCTGCGTCTGTCTCTGTTCTGTGTCTGCGTCTGCGTGTCTGGTCTGTGTCTGTGTCTGTGTCTGTGTGTATGTGTCTCTCTCTGGTTCTGTGCAGCTCTGGCTGTTCTGGATACTTGCTCTGTATACCAGGCTGAACTTGAACCCAGAGATCTACCTGCTTCTTCCTCCCAAGTGCTGGGATTAAAGGTGTGCCCCGTGACTTCCTGGCAATCTTTGCTTTCCTTATTTTCGCAAAGCTTCAACTTCTGATCTCTTCTCAGCACTTTGATTAACACTGTGGTTCAAGCTGTCCTTATTTCTTGTTTTATGTAAGACAACAGAATCCTGACTGCACTGCTTCTGTTACTCATTCTCTGGAGGCGCAGCGGCCAGATGGTATTTGAAGAGGGCCGAGCCCCTCCCATTGCCCTGCCTCTTTTATTTTTCATAGTACATAGATCCAGTGGATGTCACTGAACTGCTTGCTTCTTTCACTCTCTTCTCTTTTGAAATGTAAGTTCCACAAGCATCAGGGCATCACTGGTTTTGTTCACTTCCATATCTCCAGGGCCAAGGAGGC
The DNA here is from genome assembly GCA_036184795.1 of Tokudaia tokunoshimensis. Taxonomy (NCBI): domain Eukaryota; kingdom Metazoa; phylum Chordata; class Mammalia; order Rodentia; family Muridae; genus Tokudaia; species Tokudaia tokunoshimensis. The sequence continues at coordinate 20,304,412 of BTHU01000011.1, forward strand.
TAGTCAATGATCAAGAAATGAGTAAGTGAATGATCTCTGACATGACCTCCTCCTGGAACCACGTACTTGTTTCCTCATGTAGTACCACATCCTTTTCCTCCTCTCTTATCCTAAATAGTTACTATTCTCAAAATTTCTTAAGTGCAATTTAATTTTGGCACAATTTAATGTTGCCCAATTTTTTCTATTGCCCTACTCAATTTATTTAAATTAGTTCAGAATGCTTAGAATAGAGTATCCAATAAATAATGAAATGATGAATGGCTTTTATGAATTTTTCTACACAACAATCTTCCTTCCTTCCTTCCTTCCTTCCTTCCTTCCTTCCTTCCTTCCTCCCTCCCTCCCTCTCTCTCTCTCTCTCTCTCTCTCTCTCTCTCTCTCTCTCTCTCTCTTCTTCTTCTTCTTCTTCTTCATCTTCTTCTATTTTTGTACAGTAATCTTAAGGAAAAAAACCCTTTATCATGATAGCTTCAGAGAGAAACAAATTTGAATTTAATTTGATCTTACAGAAAATTATCTTTGAACATAATTGTGGTAAATATCTAAGTACTTATTTGATGCCATGCACTGTGTGTCCAGGTACACGATGTTGTGTATGTATGTATACACAAGTGTCTTATAAAATTGAGTCAGTAACATAGTAGTAAAATACATGGACTTTGCCCATGTAACTTGGCATAGTTTGGATATATATCCCCAAAGTCTTTTGTGTTAATGTCTTCCTACAGGGAAGATGGTAGAACTTTTTAGATGATATGCCGCAACTCATTGAGGATGTGTAATTGAAGGAAAAGTAAAAACTCCAGCCTCTTCTGCTTACACTACTCTCTCTCTCTCTCTCTCTTCCTTCCTCTTTCTTTCTCTCTCACTCTTTCTTTCTTCCTTCCTTCCTTCCTTTCTTTCTTTCTTTCTTTCTTTCTTTCTTTCTTTCTTTCTTTCTTTCTTTCTTTCCTTCTTTCTTTCTTCCTTTCTCTCAGTCATGAGGTCAATGTTTTTATCATGTGCTTCTACTGTGATGTGTTGTATCACAAGCCCTAAAACAGTGGAGTCAATGATGCATGACATACTGAAACCTGTAAAACCATGATCCAGAATGGGACTCTTTATAAGCTAGTTACCCCAGGTTTTTGTTATGGCAATGGAAAACACGTTAGCACACAGTCTGTTTTCACTCTCTTAAATTAAAAATCAAAGAAAAATCTTTCATTACTGAACTGGCTATTTTATGTCAACTTGACCCAGGCTAGAGTCATTTGAAATATGGGAACCTCAGTTGAGAAAATGCCTTCATAATATTGGGCTGTAGGCAAGCTTGTAGGGCAGTTTTTAAGTTAGTGATTGATAGGGAGGGCCATCCTGTTGTGGAGGGTGCCATCGTTGGGCTGGTGGGTCTGGGTCATATAAGAAAGCAGACTGAGCAACCCATGGGGAGCAAGGCAATAAGCAGCACCCCTCCATGACCTGGTCTCTGCACCAGCTTCTGCCTTCAGGCTCCTGCCCTATTTGAGTTCCGGTCCCGAATGCCTTCAATAATATGAAAGTGTAAGTCAAATGAGCCCTTTTTCCCCAGGTTGCTTTGGGCATTGCGTTTCCTCATAGGAATAGAGACCCTAACTGGGACAATCACCTAATGTTGTTTGCCTAAAATAGCACAACTCTAAACAAGCACAAAACAGAATTCATGACCCAGTTGAGTCACACACGAAGTTTTCTTGTAATGTCTATGTGTCACTTTTCTACAATTTTCTTAGACTATTTGTGCAGTGGGTTGTTATACACATTTACAACAAAACAATGAGTTCTTTTTTTCCCCAGACAGTATTGTATTGGTTTAACTTAAGAGCATATGGCAATTTACATATAAACTGTTTTATGTTTGGAATAATAAAAATGTCAGGACAAATAGGAGATGTTAAACATGGTGATATTTTTATACCATGTAAATTTATTGCTCCATTTAAAAATTAAAATTATGAAGGCATATGATTGATCTTGCTCAGTGCAGTTACCACAGAGACCAGGCAACACTACCAGAGCTGTTCCTTCGTTTTCTGGCTGAGTACTGTTTTATTTGGTAAATAATTTGACAGCTGCAATGCACTCTTTCATCTTGTAACCCCATATGAAGCCTACCTAGAAAGCTGAAGAATGTTCTGGACGTATTGACTTAGGTATAAACACGTTTCTTTTGCAGCCTTCCTCTTAGGAACAGAGCGAAGTACTATCTATCGGCTTCTTCCTTCTGCTCTGCCTCCCTACCTGGAGTTTTCTCTGGTGGTTCTCAAGTCTCTGTGGAGGCTCATTTTTATATTCTTCTCCCAGGTTAAACAACAAGAGTACAAGGTCCTTGGAGTGCAGGCCGAAGGGACTTGCTCTCACCTCTTCAAATGGAATAAAATAGACGAGACAAAGAACGGGATGGGGGAAAGAGACACATCTGAACAAGAGACGAGCCAGTCAGACAGTAGATCTTCTGTGATTTACTCAAGGCTCGTGTTTTTATTCCTTCTAAATTTTGAAAGAGGTGAAAGATATGTGTGAACACCTATGAGTATATATAAAAACAAATGTGTGCATAAAATCCTGTCTCTAAACCATCTCAAATAACTCAGGCCTGTCAGCTGGATTCCCTAGGAAAAAGAATTGGTGGAGAGAAATTCTTTAAAGTAGTTATTGCCTCTTTTGGGATCAGAGAATGAATTTTGACTTGTGTTTAGAGACTCCATTAATATGGGCAGTACAAAGATCTAGATAACATATCCCAACCATAAAAAAAGAGATAAAACCAGGAAAATGGAAATTTTTGCATCAACTTCAGACTCAGACAGGGGTCAATGGGGAGTTGTTGAGCTGTAGTCTCAGGCAGTGATACCTCCTGCTTTCCCCCCATAAAGTGCTGGGTGGAGGGAAGTGTTCCGTGCATGCTTTTGGTGCAGGCAGAAGACAAGTGTTTACTCATGGTATTAATTCTAAGTAATGTCACTGTGAAGGGAGGAGTTATTTCTTGAGTCTGGGTGATCATTCCCTCTCATGTGTGCTGTCTCTCTCAGCACAACCCCGGAGGGTTAAGATTCTGCACCTCAGGTTTCTAGTTTCTTTTGATGAACTTAGTCTTCCCCACAGTCTCTCTGACAAGACAAAGTAAAAAGAGTAGTGAGAGATACAGGCCAACTCAAGCACATAGCCTTCTTGGTTATAATTCACTCCCTTTCTAGCACCTTCTTGAGTGAAGTTCCCAAGAAGGATCTGAAAGGAATATCCCTGGATTCAGCAGAACCTGCTCTCAGCAACACATTGTGTGGACGTGTGGTAAAAGCAGACAGGCTTCACAATATGTGTGCAAGGTCCCTAGTGTTGCTGATGATGCTATCCTACTGGGGGTGATGGTGCTATCCTACTGGGGGTGATGATGCTATCCTACTGGGGGTGATGATGCTATCCTACTGGGGGTGATGATGTTATCCTACTGGGGATGATGATGTTATCCTACTGGGGGTGATGATGCTATCCTACTGGGGATGATGATGTTATCCTACTGGGGGTGATGATGTTATCCTACTGGGGATGATGATGTTATCCTACTGGGGGCGATGATGCTATCCTACTGGGGTGATGATGTTATCCTACTGGGGGTGATGATGTTATCCTACTGGGGGTGATGATGCTATCCTACTGGGGGTGATGATGCTATCCTACTGGGGGTGATGATGTTATCCTACTGGGGGTGATGATGTTATCCTACTGGGGGTGATGATGCTATCCTACTGGGGATGATGATGTTATCCTACTGGGGATGATGATGTTATTCTACTGGGGATGATGATGCTATCCTACTGGGGGTGATGATGTTATCCTACTGGCGGTGATGATGCTATCCTACTGGGGGTGATGATGTTATCCTATTGGGGGTGATGATGTTATCCTACTGGGGATGATGATGTTATCCTACTGGGGGTGATGATGCTATCCTACTGGGGTGATGATGTTATCCTACTGGGGGTGATGATGTTATCCTACTGGGGATGATGATGCTATCCTACTGGGGGCGATGATGCTATCCTACTGGGGATGATGATGTTATCCTACTGGGGGTGATGATGCTATCCTACTGGGGGTGATGATGTTATCCTACTGGGGGTGATGATGCTATCCTACTGGGGATGATGATGTTATCCTACTGGGGATGATGATGTTATTCTACTGGGGATGATGATGCTATCCTACTGGGGGTGATGATGTTATCCTACTGGGGGTGATGATGCTATCCTACTGGGGGTGATGATGTTATCCTACTGGGGGTGATGATGCTATCCTACTGGGGATGATGATGTTATCCTACTGGGGATGATGATGCTATCCTACCGGGGGTGATGATGTTATCCTATTGGGGTGATGATGTTATCCTACTGGGGGTGATGATGTTATCCTACTGGGGGTGATAATGTTAACCTACTGGGGGTGATGATGTTATCCCTATCATTTTCTTTGACATGGGAAAGGAAGCCAAGAGATATTAAATATTTGGGCCACAATACATACTTTATGGCAGATCTGGAAATGAACTAGCTTCAAAGTGGAAGCACCACAGGACAGACTATGACTCAGTAAATGTTTGTGAAACAAATTGATAGGTAAGTGGAATACTTTTAAGGCAAAGCCACTGTTGTTAGCATATAAATAATTTTGCTTTTATCCATTTTAAATCATTTTAAGATTAAAGAAAGTATTTATTATAACTGATATATCAGCAATGATAAACATATTTTCATGGTAAAATGGTACTTTCAAATGAAATAAAAACTTAAAAAATACAGATTTGTCTACGTTACCTATTGAATTGTGTAAGAATTGGTGAGATAAAAAAGTACTATTTTTCACCATTTTATAAGACTATGTTAAAATCTGCCCATTGAAAATGCCTCTTGAAAAGTGAGGATTTAGGACCTTTAACTTTAAACTTCTCTATTACTTCTTTCTGTTCTCACTGTTGCAGGTAACTGGTTGCTTAATCCAGTATTAAGGATGTGTCTGACAAGCTGTGGAAAATAACTTTCATGCTCGTTTTCCATGAAAGACAGATAGAAAGCAAACAAGTATTTATTCATTGAAGCTTTTTACCTGCTATGTTTCCACAGGTGGCATGCTAAGCCATGGCTTGAGCAAGAAGCTATCTCTATGAAAGGAAACATGGAGCGTGTGTCACAGGGCGAGACTAGGTACTACCAGGTTACACATGCACGAGGTTGTATGGGACCAACATGGGTATCGCCTTAGCAACAGCAGAAATAAAGGACAGGTAGGATTGTGAGACTCTGAGGCTTAAGACAGGTCCATACAGACTAAGCAACAGATAAATAAAAGCAAGCAAGCATGAGACAAATACAAATAAAAAGATGCAAAAACCAGTTCAGTTATCAATTGCTACCTTCTTACCCTTTAAAGGATGCTAAAAGAGTTGATTAGAGAGAAGCAGAGTAGACAAAAGTCCCTAGACTATAGGGATGGCATGGGGAATGGGCACCAGCACATAGAGGGAAAAGAAAGGTAGATCTGTCGTTCTATAGCACAGTGTTAGCTACTAGCTGCAATATTAATCACACATTTCAAAATAACTAGAGCAGAGGTTGGAAGTTCCTATCACACATAGATGATAATATTTGAAGAGATAAGAGTGTTAACTAATTGAATCTGATCACTAGACACTACAGGTATATGTAAAGTTATAGTATTAAACCCATAAATAAACAGAAATACCTTACCTCTCACCAGAGAATTCTTGGAACTTTGGAGTCTCAATTGATTCTACAGTCAAAGATAACTAATGACCCTGCATATTGGAAATAAAGAAAAATAGTTGTCAGTAGTCAATGAATTAAATAAGGAAAGAAAACTGAAATGATAGAATGGTTTGAATCGAACAACCATGGCATACTGCGCCATGACACTGGCAAATGCAGGAACTTGAATAAATACCTGGAAAATAAAAAAAAGTATAAGTTGTAAGTTCCAACTATGCCAAGAAAACAACCCTGAGAAGCAGAGTGTTCTTGCTTGCTTTCTGCAAGCAAGACCAAAGTCCAGAAGAAGAGATCCTGCTCCAGATTACAACTCCCAGGTCAGGACACGAACTCGAGGCAGGAAGTGAAGCAGAGACCATGGAGGAGTCCTGTCTACTGGCTTGCTTCCTCAGAGTGGTTCAGCCTGCTTTCTTCTTCATCCCAGACCTACCAGCTCAGGGACTGTAAGTTCCACATTGGGCTGGGCCTTCCCACATCAATCAGCAATCAAGAAAATGCCACTCAAAGGTACCAGTAGTCCAATCTGATGGAGGCATGTCTGTAACTGAGATTCTCTCTTCCCCAGTTTGTCTAGCTATGCCTAGTGACACAAACTACGGCATAGATTGAGTATACCAGCTAATAACAGGGATGGTCAGATTAATTTAAGAGATTCTAGGTCAGACATAAAATATAAAGAAAGGCAGAGGGTGGCTTAATGGATGTAATTGTACATTCCAAGGAAATAAACACTAAAACAAAAGCCATAGATGTACAACATGCACAAACGGGCTTTCATATAAAAGGACATAAAAAGCCCTTAAATAATAGCCATATACTAAAATTGCCAGGAAGACATAGCAAGTCTGAACTTATATGTCTCTAATAAAATATGTTGAATATGTAATGCAAAATTTGATAGAACTTTCCACCTCTTTAGACAGTGTGGAGTAAGGACTGTGTGAAATTCTAGGGGTGCCCGAGTGAGTATTTTAGATTTGGGTTGGTAGTGTTGAGAAAGAATAAATAGGCTCTGGGGCAAACTGACAAACTACTCCCAGTAATAGCCAGGCATAAAAATATATTCTTCTTTTGTAGAAAATGCAAAATGAGAATCAGAACTGAAATAAGAAGGCAAGAACTGGAAAGAATTCAACTCATCAGCAGCTTTGGGTACCCAGCTTCTAGTCTAGGAGGAGTTATTGGAAACCTAGCTGAACCAAGGTGAAGAGATGTTTAGTTTATTAGAGAGGAATGAAAAATGTTTAGATGTTGAACTATGTCAGAGAAGGTCAGATAATATGAGTTAATGTGAAACTAACCAACTCAGCAATGCCTGTTTCACGCTGTGTCTACAATTTAGGGCCATTTCTTCCAGGTAGTATATGCTGCAAGTACAGCCACATACAATTTTAATTTTCTGGATAATATCTTCATTCCGCTTTTTTGTTTTTTGCAGCTTTTTCTGGTTGCCCAATCTGTAGAGTTGTTGCAACACTTTAATCCTTTAATCCCAACTCCTTTAAATTTTAGTTTCTACCTCAGTGATGTGAGCATGAATTGTACATGCATCTTCACACTCTTTTGATTATTGTTCATTTAAGGAAGCGTTATCATTCTGGGGGAAAAGGAATATTAAGAGCTGGTTGGGCACTAAACTTTACTACTAACATTACCTATTAAGTATCTCTAAAGGAAATAATAAAATGGCAGCTTTTTAGAGCCCATTTGTGACTCATAAAATATGGGTTAAAATCTCCCACTTTATTACACTTTTACTTGTTTAATTATTACTGTGATAGGACAGTGCAGGGCTATCAAGAATCAACTCTCTCAACAATTCCAAAGAGCCAGACCCTACACTGGAAGACTCTCAAAGTCTAAAACTTGTTGAAATAAAAGATAATCAGAGTAAATAAAGAAAACCAACAGGCAAAAGATAATCTAATAAAGAAATGTAATAAAGAGGATATTTAAATCTGAGATTATGAGTTCATACAACCCACTACTTTCCTGTTCCACTTACGTGTGACTCCATGTTTACTCAATGTTTTACCTTAATTTACTCATCCAGAAAATGGGCAATAGTCATTGTAGATTAAAGAAGTTGGTGTTAGGACTAAGGAAGCTGGTGCATGTAAATATAATGGTACTAGGGCCGATGAATTCTATGTAGCCAGTGCATATTAAATCATCAAAGTTTTGTTGGAGGAACTATGACTTTTTTTTTTAATACTTGATCATCTGATGGCCTACTAGTATGTCTAGTGAGTTTATGAAGCTATTTAAGTGGTAGTCCAGCTGTTTATAAATGTCTCCTCCTATTTTGATATCTGCCTAAACTAGTTGTTACATACAACTGACTTTCCATAGGGGGGAAAATCTGTAGCTAGGGGTGGCTAGGGAGAGAGCAAATCTATTAGATTACAGAAATACTATGCGAATGCCCACTAACTTCACAGCATTGTTTTTAGTTGTAAGAATAAGCTACAGTCCCTGCTTTCCAGTATTTATAGTGTAATAAAGTACACAGATACAGATTCAAATACTGCCATACAATAGAGAAAGCTTAAAAGGGGCTGCCTGAGGGGGGGGTATGCCTGGATTAAGATTCAGATTTAAATTAAACCAATATTTAACCAATAAGCTACTGGATTTCAGACACGTTTCTTAGCATTCACTGCCGTTCCATATCGAACCAATCACCCACAGCTCTAAATTGGAACATTACTTATTGTGATATGCAGTAATCACTTTAAAATCCCATCGTAACAGCGTTAGTTAAGATAGTTCTGTCTATGTTTCAAGTCAGGAGAAAAGATAAAAGGATCCTTGAAGAAACTGTACGCTGTTGAGTAGAGTTGCCTTTCTCAGTCCTCCTAGGGCTTGTGGCTACATTCATTTATTCACTGCATTGATTCAGTCAGTGAATATGCATTAAGCTTTTCTTTCATTCATTCATTCATTCATTCTTTCTTTTCTTTCTTTCCTTCCTCCTTCCCTCTCTCCCTTCTTCCTTCCTTTCTTCTTTTCTTTCTTTCTTTCTTTCTTTCTTTCTTTCTTTCTTTCTTTCTTTCTTTCTTTCTTTCTTTCTTTCACTTTTTTCTTTTTTCTTTCTTTTTTCTCTTTCTCTCTCTCTCTTTCTTTCTTTCTTTCACTTTTTTCTTTTTTCTTTCTTTTTTTCTCTTTCTCTCTCTCTTTCTTTCTTTCTTTCTTTCTTTCTTTCTTTCTTTCTTTCTTTCTTTCTTTCTTTCTTTCTTTCTTAATGTACTGTGCATTGCGGATTTACAGATAAATATTCTGCATTCCCCAGATTCAAGTTTACAGAAAAAAAACCCCAATAGTCCATCAACAGAAATTTCACTGTCAGTTGGCAATCTATAATTGAGAAAGGAAGTAGTGAGTCACTTGTTTCCTTGAAATTATTTATGCCTCTGGGGAAGTTGATAAAACATGGCTCTGAATTCTCAGTTCTATGATCCCGAGTTTGTTGGGGCCTTGGCTATCAGTCCCTATGTTGAGCACCAGGCTATCCACCCCTTAGCTGAGTGCCAGCCTCACAGTATGAACTCTCTTTTACTTGTCATCTAACTCACCCCCAAAAGATAAAATAACTCTAATGTGAGATTTCTCCTTTTTTCAAGGTTACAACATCTGCTGATACACCTCAAAGAAGTGAACACTTAAATTCAATGAAGGGATGAGAGTGATAGAGGTCTGTAGTTAGGATAGAGGTCTGCCTTCAGGATCTGTCTGTCCCACCATAGAAGGTCCTAAGTCACAGTAGAATATAATGGATCAGGGTGATTGACAGGTGAGATTTCTTAAAAAATTGAACTTGTTCTTTGCTATTCTCATACATACATTAAGTACATCTGATAATCCCCTATCCTCTCAAAGTTCTTCCCACCCCTATTAACCTCCCTCCTCCCTATAATTGTTAAACATTCATGTCTTCTTTATTTTGAGATGCATTGAGTTTAACCAGGATCATCTGTGTGAGTCTGGCTTTGGATTGTGCTGTCGGGCCTTGGGCACCTCAGTGGCTGGACAGATAGAGACAATGACTATCTCTTTCCCAGAATCCTCCTTGATCACTGTTGCTCACTGTTGAGGGGCGTGTCACCCTGAATGTACCTTCTTTTGTCAGAACTGAACTTCTGCAGACCCTGACAGTTGAGGGTCAGTGTCCTAGTCTCCTTTAGTTTGTGTCCTTATTATTACAAGACAAAGAATCACCATTCCAGAGTCATTGCGCAAGCCAAACAAGGTCAACATATATAAATTGCCTAACATAATGCTCTGTGGACTGTGGACAGTAGCAAATTACAGTGTGGGGAGACCAGCAGCTGATAAGGCAAATGACTAAATACAGAATGCTGTGGCGACGGGGACTACAGGGAGGCAGTGAAAAGGGACTTGTGATTTTAAATGGGATGTTGAGGGAAAGGAATGCTTGCACAAAGCTATCGAAGAAATGAATATCCAAGAAATCTGTACTGTCAGCATGGGTGAAAAGGAAGGAATGCCAATGCCATGGGTGTGCTCTTGTGTGTATATGTGTGTCTGCATGTGTTCATGCCTCTGTGTGTGTGTGTTTATGTTTGTGTGCTTGCATGCGTTTGTGCCCCACCCTCTGTGTGTGTGTCTGCATTTGTTTATGACTCTGTGTGTGTGTTTATGTGTATGTGTGCTTGCACATGTTCATGCCTCCCTCCTCTGTGTGTGTGTGTGTGTGTGTGTGTGTGTGTGTGTTAGGGGAACATCAAGAAGCAGGGGCAGATGAAGAGAGAACCATAGAGATATAGTGGATAGGACAGTGTAGATGGCTGGAGCCCTTGTTGGCCTTTCTAAGAGATGAGCTTCTACCCTTAAGGCAGAAGGAAGCCCTGGGATGTTCATGTGGAGAGCAATGTGATCTGCCTTATGTATCCTAAGTGACTCCCTCCAGAGGAACAGGCAATGCGACCAGACTAGTAAAGATTGAATATCTTTATCTGACATACTTGGAACCAAAGCTATTTAGGTCTTCAGTTTTTCTTTTGGATTTTAAAATATTTGCACGCACACAGCAACACGTTAGGATGGGACCCATGTCCACATTTGAAATTCCTTTCTGTTTCATGTATATGTTATACACATAGCTTGAAGATACATTTTTGCAACATTTTTTTTTACTACAACCCTAATGAGAAGCCAGATTTATTTCCTTGTGGTAGTGTGCTAACACTGAAAATCTCCTGAATTTGGAGAATATTAGATTTTAGATTTTTTAGATTAAGGATTCTCAACTGTATTATTAATATTGATGGTAGAGTCTAGGATGTAATTTTTTCTGTTAGAGATTGGCTATTATGTTCTTACCATAGAAATCCTGCTTAATCTTTTAAAACAACTCCATCCATGACTTTCAATTGTGCAGGGAATATGCTTGTTTTGCACACACACACACACACACACTTGCACCAAATACATGCCACAAACACATACACACACCCATATACACACTATGCACATATACATACCACATGTGCACACATGCATATACACTGAGTACATTTAGTGCTGTATATATGTACATGTGTTTAGGGCTACTAATAATGACAAGGGAGACTGGATAACAACTTCCTTTTTTTCTTATAAAGGACCTTTAATTGGGACTGGCTTACAGGTTTAGAGGTTCAGTCCATTATCATCAGGGCAGGACAGCATCCAGGCAGGCATGGTGCAGGCAGAACTGAGAGTTCTATATCTTCATCTGAAGGTGGCTAGCGGAAGACTGACTTCTAGGCAGCTAGGATGAAGGTTTTAAAGCCCATGCCCACAGTGACACACCTACTCCAACAGGGTCACACCTTCTAATCGTGCCACTCCCTGGGCCAAGCAAATACAAACCATCACATTCCACTCACTGGCCTCCGTAGCTTATTAAAACACGTGAATCTATGGGGGCCATACTTATCCATAGCATAATAAAATTCTTAGGCAGACATCTTGTTGAGATTTGGGGGATGCAGCTTCCCTGCTGTGCCTAAAAGACACTGTCTCGCATCAGACATCCTGATTGTCTGGCTGTTACAATCTTTCTGTTTCCTCTTCCTTGATGTTTCTTGAGCCTTAGGTGTAGAAACTTCTTTGAAGGGTGAGAGTTCCATGTAACCATGGGTAGAAGGATAAGTATTTAAAATACTGTTAGAAACTATATTTATTTGGGGATATAGCAGTAATAGGTACTCTTTTAGGGTCTATTTCATTTCCAGTCATGTGTAATTGACAAGATTTACAGTACCACACATAAGTCTGACCCTATTGATCAGGCTTTAAGTCCAATCAGACAGCTATTGGTTACCCCCATGATACTAATGCCACTGTTACACCATTGAGGCTATTTTGCTGGGCCAGTCACAATTGTATTTTCCCGACTTTACAGCCAAATAAGATTTATTGCTTTTCTCCCTTGGCAGCTTGTAGAGCACCTTCCAATACTATGAGAACCTGTCCTCAGGAAGGAGACTTCCAGGTGAGTATCAGTTTAATTCCTGCAGGTCCTGTGTCTACATATGTGGAGTTTTCAGCAACAGGCTCTTAAACCTCACGTTCTATGGGGCTATGAAGGAAAATGATGATAGTTTATTTTGCTTTTGGAGGTCTCTTGGAACCCTCTAACTAACTACTTGAAGGGTAGTACTAAGGACCAGCCCTGGCTTAGAGAGGAATTCCTGAGAGATGGGGCGTTTGAGAATGGCAAAAAAAGAACTCAAGCTAATGGCCTGTGTTCTGCTCAAGAGAGCTTTCTCTGGAATATACACACATAGACTATTATATGCATTTTGAGTTAGCTTATAAAACATTGGTTCTGTATCTCCAGTCAAACATCCTTAGCATTGTTGATTCCCCCCCATCCCTCTTTCTGTGCTCCTCTTACTCCCCCTTTTTCAACCCCCAGCCCCCCACTGTAGCACCCACATCCACTATCTACCTAGCATCTTCCTAGCAACTAATGACATTGGGCAACTTTATCCATTTGTCACCAGTACATTTTCTTTGATCAAATATCTGTTTAATTCTTTAGGTATTTCAGTAGACATGTTGTTGCAGTCTGATTTATTGGTAACATTTCTTTATATAATCTAAGTATATGTCTTTTTAGATGTATTTCATATATTTTTAAATTTTATTTTATGTACATAAGTGTTTTTCTTATATGTATATCTGTATATCACCTTTGTGCTGGGTACTCATATATGCCAAAAGAAGGTGTTGGTTATCCTGGAAATGGAGTTGTGAACTGCCATATGTATGCTGAGAGTTGAACCTGGGTCTCCTATAAGAACATGTGTTCTTTTTTTTTTTAATCAGAAAATTTTATAATTTGTATGATTTTTTTTCTTTTTTTAAATTAAATATTTTTCTCATACAATATATCCTGATTATAGTTTCCCCTTCCTCTACTCCTTCCACTTCCTTACTACTCCCACCCCCTTGGATCCACTCCTTTTCTGTCTCTCATTAGAAAAGCATGCACTTCTAAGAGATAACAACCAAACATGATAAAATACAAGAAGAAGCAAAAAATCTCATACTGAAGTTGGACACCGCAACCCAACAGGAGGAAAAGAGCCCCAAGAGCAGACATTGGAGTCAGAGACTCACTCATTGTCCTTGTCAGGAACCCCACAAAAATATGACACTAAAAGCTACACTATATACACAGAAGACCTAGTGTAGACCTATATAGGTCCTGCGCTTGCTGCTTCAGTCTCTGTGAGCTCAAATGTGCCTTGCTTAGGTGATTCAAAGGGCCTTCTTCTTCTGTCCTCTATTCCCTCTGACATAGTCTTTCTGCCTCCTCTTCGGCAGGGTTTCCTGAGCTCTGAGGGGTGGATTTGATGGAGACATCCAATTTAGTCCCTCTCTCCACATAATGTCTGACTGTGAGTCTCTGCATCTGTTCCCATCTACTGCAGGAGGAAGCCGCTCTGATGATGACTGAATAAGGCACTCATCTGTGAGTACGAGCAGATCATTATTAGAAATCATTTTATTGATTGTTTTAGATTAGTTATGTTTGGATTTATCCTAGATCTATAGGCTATTGAGTCCCTAGTATTTGGATACACAAATAGTGTTGGGTATGAGTTCCTTCTCATGGTAGGCCTTAAGTCAAATAAGACATTGGTTGGTTACTCCTACAAGTTCTTTGTCACTATTGCCATAGTATATTTTGTAGGTAGGAAAGATTGTAAGTCAAAGATTTTTCTTTTAGTAGCCTGCAGAGTACCTTCTTGCACCACAGAGACTAGAACATAGAGGTGAGGTCTCTATGTAGGTGCTGGCTTGACCTTTCCATGTTCAATGAGTAGTATGGATGTTGTCCTTGGAAATGGGGTCCCATTGTCATTTTTTGGGGAGCAACACTTTGTCTTGCCATCTTAATGTGGGTTGTGTGGAGATTTCCATGGGATCCCCTTGACCAACAACTCAACTGAACACAACTCAGTCCTTCCACTGGAAGCTTTGCCTGGCTACAAGTGATGGACAGTTGACACTTGATATCCCCTCCAATACAAGGAAGACTTATTAGAATCACCTTCAGAGTTTCTATTGTTCTAGGTTTCCACACGAAGCCCCAAATTCTCCCAAGTCCAATAGTCTTTCCCTGTACACTCTCCTCCCACCTCACTGCCTACTCCTTTTTGCTTCTATCCCTAGTTCACCTGCAAATTCTATTCTTTTTTTAAGGATTTATTTATTTTATGCATGTATGTGCTCTATCTGCATGTATACTTGCATGCAGAAGAGGGCATCATATGGCAGTATAGATGGTTGTGAGTCACCATGTTGTTGCTGGGAATTAAACTCAGGACCTCTGGAAGAGCAGACACTGAGCCATCTCTCCAGCCTGCAAATCCTATTCTATTTCACCTTTCAAGAGAGATCTGTGTCATCGTCACCCCCAGGCCCCTCCTCTTTACCTAAATAACTTCTCTACATCTATGAATTGTAACTTGGTTATTGTTTACTTAGCAGTTAATATCCACTTACAAGTGAATATATATCATATTTACCTTTCAGGGGCTGGATTAACTCACTTAGGATGGTTCTTTCTAGTTCCATTCATTTTCCTGCAAATTTCATGATGTCATTGTTTTTTTAACTGCTCAGTAATATTCCACAGTGTAAATGTACCGTGTTTTGTTTATCCATTCTTCCACTGAGGAAAACGTAGGTTGTTTTTAGTTTCTGGCTATTATAAATAAAGTCGCAACAAGCATGGCTGAGCAAGTGTTCTTTTGGTAGGGTGGAATATTCTTTGGGTATAGGTTGAAGAGTGTAATAGCTGGGTCTTTTCTCTGAAAGCTCAGGATGCTGAACATTTCTTTCAGTGTTTCTCAGCCATTTGAAATTCCCCTATGGGGAACTCTTTGTTTATATCTATACCCCATTTTTAATTGGATTATTTGTTTTCAGTATGAGGGTGCCTGTGATATCATAAAACGAATTTGACAGTGTTCCTTCTGTTTCTATTTTATAGAATAATTTGAGAAGTATTGGTATTAATTCTTTGAAAGTCTGGTAGGATTCTGAGTTAAAACCATCCAACTCCTGGGTTTCTTTGGTTGAGTAACTTTTAATGACTGTTTATATTTCACTAAGGGATATAGATTTATTTAAATTATTTAGCTGATCTTGATTTAACTTTGATAAATAGTATCAATCAAGAAAACTGCCAATTTCTTTTAGATTTTCCAATTTTTTTGGAGTACAGTTTTTATTTTTTTTCTTTCTTTCTTTCTTTCTTTCTTTCTTTCTTTCTTTCTTTCTTTCTTTCTTTCTTTCTTTCTTTCTTTTTTTTTTTTCAGACGGGGTTTCTCTGTGTAACCCTCGCTGTCCTGGAACTCACTCTGTAGACCAGGCTGGCCTCGAACTCAGAAATCCACCTGCCTCCGCCTCCCAAGTGCTGGGATTAAAGGTGTGCACCACCACCGCCCAGCGGAGTACAGTTTTTAAGCTATGTCCTTATGATTCTCTGGATTCCCTTCATGTCTATTGTTATACCCCCTTTTTGTTTCTGATTTTGCTGATTTGGATTCTCTCTCTGTCTTCCAGCTAGTTTGATTTGGATTCTCTCTCTGTCTTCTAGTTAGTTTGATTTGGATTCTCTCTCTGTCTTCTAGTTAGTTTGATTTGGATTCTCTCTCTCTGTCTTCTAGTTAGTCTGGATAAGGGTTTGTCTATCTTGTTGACTTTCTAAAAGTACCAACTCTTTGTTTCACTGAGTCTTTGTACTGTTCTCTTTGTTTCTATTTATTGATTTTAGCTAGCAGTTTGATTATTTTTTATGCCTCCTGGGTGTGCTTACTTTTCTTCTAGAGTTTTCAGTTGTGTTGTTAAGTCCATAGTATGAGATCTCTCAAATTTTTTTTTTAGGGTTTATTTTTTTTTAAGATTTATTTATTATGTATACAGCATTCTGGATGCATGCATGCCAGAAGAGGGCACCAGATCTCACTATGGATGGTTGTGAGCCACCATGTGGTTGCTGGGATTTGAACTCAGGACCTTCGGAAGAGTGGTCAGTGCTCTTAACCGCTGAACCATCTCACCAGCCCATTTTTTTTTTTATGTAGGCACTTAGTTCTGTGACCTTTCCTCTTAGCACTGCTTCCATTGTGTCCTATAAGTTTGGGTATGTTGTGTATCCATTTTCATTGAATTCTAGAAAGCCTTTACTTTCTCTCCTTATTTCTGTTCTGTCTACTCATTTTTTCATTCAGATTTCCATGAGCTTGTAAGCATTCTATTGTTTCTGATGTTGTTGATATCCAGCTTTAATCTATGGTGGTTTATAGAATGTAGGAAGTTAATTCATTTTTCTTGTATCTGTTGAGATTTGCTTTGTGCTTTGTATGTTGTCAGTTTTGGAGAATGTTCTTATGTGTTTGGATGAAATGTTCTATAAAAATCTTTTAGATTCATTTGCTTTATAGCATCTCTTAGGTCCAGTATTTTGTGTGTGTGTGTGTGTGTGTGTGTGTGTGTGTGTGTGTGTGTGTGTGTAGTTTTTGTCTGGATGCTCTGTCCATTGGTGAGAAATAGGTATTGAAGTCTCCCATTACCAGTGTGTGAATATCAATGTTTGATTTAAGCTGTAGTAGCATTTTGTGTACATACTTGTGTGCCCTTGTGTTTAGGACATAGATATCAAGAATGAAATGTCATCTTGGTGGATTTTTCTCTGATGAATATGCAGTCTCTCTCTCTCTCTCTCTCTTTCTTCACTAGTTTTGGTTTGAAGTCTATTTTGTTAGATATTAAAATTGCAACTCCAACTGGCTTCTTAGGTACATTTGCTTGGTATATCTTTTTTTAACCCATTACCCTAAGATAATACCTATCCTTGATACTAAGGTATATTTCTTGGATGCAGCAGCATTCATTCCGTTACTCTGTGTCTTTTTACTGGAGAATTGAGACCACTGATATTGAGAAATATTAATGACCAATGATTGTTGGTTCTTGTTATTTTGTTGTTGGTGGAGGTGCTGGTGTGTGTGTGTGTGTGTTTGTGTGCTTCACTTCTTTGGGATTTTTGGTTGAGATTATTTATTTCCTGTGTTTTCATGGGTGTAGTTAACCTCCTTACATTGGAGTTTTCCTTCTAGCACCACATGTAGGGCAGGATTTGTATATTGATATTGTTTACATTTGACTTTATCTATGGTGACTGAAAGTTTTGCTGAGTATACTAGTCTGAGCTAGCATCTGTAGTCTCTTAGAGTCTATAGAACATCTGTCCAGAAAATCTTTTTGGCTTTTAGAATCTCTAACTGAGAAGTCAAGTGTGATTTTCATAGGTCTGCCTCTATATTTCAATTTTATATGGTCTTTTCTCTTTGCAGCTTATATCTTCTGTGTCAGTTGTTTTTCAATTATTATGTGATGATAGAACTTCTTTTCTCATCCAGTCTATTTGATGTTTTGTATATTTCTTGTATCTTTATAGGCATCTCCTTTAAGTTGGGAAAAGTTCCTTCTGTGATTTTGTTGAAAATATTTTCTGGGTCTTTGGGTTGGCCTCCTTCTTTTTCCTTTATTCCTATTATTCTTAGGTTTGGTCTTTTCATAGTGTCCCAGATTTCCTTGATGTTTTGTGTCAGGAATTTTTTAGATTTAGCATTTTCTTAGATCAATGTATCAGTTTCTTCTATTGTATCTTCAATGCCTGAGATTCTCTCTTCTATTTATTGTAATCTCTTGGTGAAGCTTGCCTCTGTAGTTCTGGTTTGCTCCAGCTATGTTGGAACATTCAAGAACTGCTGTGGCAGGATAATGAAGACATTGTTCTTGCAGTTATGGATTGTGTTTTTTTATTGGATGTTTTATTTATTTACATTCCAGATGTTATCGCCTTTCCCATCTGGCTTCGGGATGGTTTCTGGTCTAGGGCTGATTTCTGGGTTTGTTTTTGTTGGGTGAGTGTTTTGTTCCTTGGCTCCTGTTTCCTCTCTGGATTTTGGGACAGTATGATGGCTGTGTGTTGCCTGTTCCACTGGACTTCTCAGCTGGTGTGTTCACAAGGAATGCCTACTTTACTTGGGGACTGAGTCATAGAACAGGTTGGGAGGGAGATTAGAAGGGGAGGTCTGTGGGATCCACAGGAAATGTAGGCAGGGAGACTGCAGCTAGTGTTCTGTTGCAGTGTGAGCAAAGAGACTGAGGTACTGGGTGTGGGAAAACAGAAAAAGACCGAGGAGAAGGCCTACAGACAGCCTGCCTAGTTTTCTGGCAGGTGTGGCCTGTGTAATAGCAAGTGTTCCTAATTGCTGAGTCATATTTCTAGCCAGATATGCTTCTTATTTGTAGTTTATGTTTTGCAAAATTTTTCTTTCAGTTTGGGGTCTGTCTTTCACTTTTGTTATAGTGTCTTCTGAATAATCACATTTTAATTTTTTCACCTAGACTAATTCATTACAAATCCACAAACTAATTAAGTTTTCTGAGTATAAGTCTTCATTTAGTTAAATATTTTTTTGCTTTGAGAATTCCATGTATGAGTACTATGTTTACATCAACCCCACTTTGTCATCCTGTTTGCCATTACTTTTCAAATTAATGATGTATTCTTTTAAAATTTTTGTTACACAAACACACATACTCACTCACACACACACACACACACACACACTTACACACACACACAAATGTATTGAAATGTACAGCATGCTGAATCTGTTAGTGTTGCCCATAAACACTTGCATTTAGGGTTGGTCACTTGGGACTGGGACATGGCAATTGTCATGGAGAAAACTGCTTCTCCCTTTCTCTTCTCCCTTTCTCAGTTGCCTGTGCTCTTCATTTAGAGCACTTGTGTGGAGACTTATGAAGACGTCCCCACCCCTGCTGGCATGTTAGCTGGCATTGTCATTACACAGGTCTTATTTAGACTGTGATATTGTTGAGCTATCCTGGGTGAAACTTCCCTGTCATGTGTAGGAGACACTAGCCAGATAGCAGCAGGTGTTTGTGGTATCTGGCTCTTAAAATATTTCTGCCCCCACTTCTGTGGTTTTGATGTATTCTCAGTTATTATGTAGTCTAATAGTTTGTGTGTTGTTTTTGGTAAGATTTAAGAAATATTTACAACCAATGGTCACAGAGTATCTTTTTTCTACTTTCAGAATGATTATAATTTTAATCCTTATATTTAGGTCTGTGGATTAATTTCGAGTTAAGTTTTAGTCTACAAATGATTGCTTCATTAAAAAATTTGAAAACCTAAATAAATGTAAGGATATATCATATTCATACACAAAACTCAGCATTATTAGTCAATTTGCTCCTTGCATTAGTTAAAGTTCTCTAGAGTCACCGAACTTATGGAATGGCTCTATATATTAAGGGAATTTATTGGAATGACTTTCAGTCCGCAACCCAACTAACCCAACAATGGACATTTGTAAATTCTAAGTCCAAGAATCTAGCAGTTGCTCAGTCCCACGAGACTCTGTGTCTCAGCGGGTCTCCTGTATGAGCTGGAATCCTGAGGAAGTAGGTTCCAACAGATGCACTGGCAAGAAAGTGCAAGCAGGTGAAGAAGAAGGAAGTCTTTCTTCTTCCACTGTCCTTATGTAGGCCTACAGCAGATGTGGCCCAGATTAAATGTGTGTACCACCATGCCTGGACCTAAACTGTTCTGTACTTGGAAATTGTTCTATTCCAGGCTGGCTTTGAATTCAGAGATCTGCTTGCCTCTGTCTCCTGGGATTAAAGGTGTGCACCACCCTGCCTGGACCTAAGTTTTTATAACTACTATGCCTCAAGGTCTGGATCAAAAGCCTGTGTCTTCCAGTCTCAAGATCTGAATTACAGTGTGGCCTCCATTTCTGGATTGTAGTTCATTCCAGATATAGTCAAGTTGACAACTGGGAATAGCCACCACACTCCCAATTAACTTAGAAATGGAACATAATCTCAATTGATTAACACAGCCCATAATTTTTTGTAGAAATTTACAAGCTGATTTTGAAGTTTACATGGGATTAGGAAGTGAGTGCCTAAAGTAGATTTTTAAAAAAAATCTTGGAAAAAATCAAATAGAGGATTTTTAATAACTAATTTAAGACAGTATAAATCTGTAGTATAAATCAACAGTGAAAAGCTGGTGTATAGATAAACAGATAGTGGAAGAGAATAGAAAACCCAGGACTCTGCCTCATAGTTCATCAATTAGTATTTGGCAAATGTGCCAAAGTCAGATAGCTCCGGGAAAGGATGATTTTATCTTTTTAGTAATTGTGCTGGAACAATGAGATATTTACACTCAGTCAAGTAAACCTTGGGGGTGTGAACATTTTAATGAGCATTGTCTAATGAAATATCATGATTTGAAAAGGATATGGAAACAAGTGATTAGCCGTAATATTTCGGTTTGAAATTGTGAAAAATGCATTTGCAGCCACGTGAGGAGAACCATAGAAATGGTCACATGCACAGAGGCCAGCACAGAGCACACGGCACACCAGCGCCTAATGTTTCTTCTGCAAAAGCACGCAGCGAGTCCAGCACCACTGCCATGTCTAGAGAGAAAAACAGGACAATTACAGGACCTTTCATCTGTCTGCCTGGGCAAACCAATTTGCAAACACTTTAAAATATAAAGTTCAAGATTAGGTTGCTTCCAAACATCCTGACGAGTTAGTAAAGCAAATACTTGGTGCTGTTCTATTAACCTCTTCTGGGTCAGAACAGATCCTACCGTCAGGAATACTACAAAACTTTGATATCATGGTGAAAGATTTACTAGTTAAGAAGGAACTCTTTACTTGCCTGGGTCCTTTATTATCACTTTATATATCACTTTATTATCAATACTCCGTTCTCTAGCTGTTAATCTCCATAGTGAAAAAACCGGAAACATCCTCGGTCTCTTGCTCACTGTGGATTTATTAAGAGTCTCTCTACCTCCCACACCAGTAGATGGCATTCTTATTCTTGTTTTTACTTTAATGGTCTCAGGTTCAGGATGGGTGTAAAGCCAATCTAGTTCCTTTAGTTCAAGATGATCAGCTTCTGATGTCCACAAAAGACGAAAGGCAAATGTAAAACTTGGTGAGCTGAAATGTGCCTTAAAAAAAAAAAACAAAAAACAAAAAACACACCTCCTGATTTTTTTATTTTGTTGATTGCTATGCAGCTGAGTAGGGCAAGCAAAGCCTCTGCCTTTGAACATGGGGATGCGAAGTATCCACAGCCCTCTAGAGTTGCACAGTGCCTGATAGGCTAGCTGCCACTTCTGGGCGTGGCTCAGGCTTTCCTGCTGGCTGCACCGCTTTCCCTTCTCGGGTCAGGGTGCCTTCTGGGTATGGAAAGAGACCTTGTGAATCACAGGGGTGTGTAAGACGCTCACTTTGGAGATGTTCTTGATTCAAGCTGCTTCTGTATCTGGGACTCTGCTGCTGTGATCTTACAGCACTCTCAGGGATTCCTGCCCCGAGTCTGAGGGGCTGAACGCCCATCTCAGCTACAGCATGAGATCCTTTGACTATCCATCCCATAGGGCCTGACTCAGGCATGTTACATTGGACAGGGCAAGCTCCAGATAACCTCCTGGCTTGGGTACTCTTGGTGCCGGCCAGTTCCTCTACTAAGCATTTCTGAGCAGTATAAATAATCTTGGGTCTACCATTTTTTGCTTGCTGCTTGTATGTGCCACACTGCCCTTTTTATTCTAATGGTTTATTTTATTTTATTTTATTTTTATTTTTTATAGTATTCTGGATGGGACATGAGGCAAAGCAGCATCTTCCTAGGGTTACACGTGAGAAATGTGCTCTCAGGTTCTGTCTTTGTCTTAACTCTCCATCAATTGCGGGACATGACTGTATATGGTCAGGGGTCTCAGAAGCTGTCTGCCTTACCCTCTCCCTTGATAGTTCCACCACTTTGAGATGCACCTAGAAAGACCAGCTCTTCCTCTTCGGTCTGTTGAGAGCTTCTCTTGTTTTCTTCATCTGTCATACAGACTCCCTTTGCCTTAGGTCAGAGTTCTTAACAGTGATATGTCCAAAATTCATTTTTATATTATGAACAGTAACTTCATTACAAGGAGAGAAGAGACAGTGATTTTCTCTAAAAGGATACATAGTGTCTAAAAGGAATCACCATAAATCCTATAGCTATAGATACAGAGTATTACAATACTACATTGTTTACTCAAATACCCTGACAGATATGCTTTTTCCAAAATTGAGACCCTTCTTGATAAAAATATGAATACAGACACGACATACCCTTGATTGTGTTTTTAATGGCCACTCTAGAAGTTCACACATGCTAAACCAGGACAAATGATGCTGCATGTGCATTTGTAAAAGAAAACTAAAGATTAATGAACCTATGGTCATCAATGTGATTGTGTATAGAAATTCTGCAGGAGATAGAATAAATCCTCCTTGCTCATTGTAAGACATGGAGAGCCCTGACCCTTGTCTAGAAAAAGCCAGAAATGCTCTAGTCATTGTTTTAATACATGTACAACCCCATTTCCAAAACCTTTTTCAAGGACCAGTAACATTCCCACCGAGACCCATGCCTTCAGGCCCCTTTCTGTAAAATATGTTTGTGCTCTCTGTCAGATCGGCACATCACAGAGGATAAGCCTTTTAGTCATATTCCGGACAGTCTTAAAACTATGCTAGGAAACTTTTTGGTACAAGCCACCCCATTACTGATAAGTCTAACTTTGTTTGAAGATCACAGTACAACCCTACTTTGTTCATTTTTATATAGAATGACTTTCACATAGATATAAATCAACTCCTACTACTTCCCCATTAGGAAATAAGAAACTATGAACCAGAGGCCAAGTGGCTCCATCTGCCTACCAAGTAGGCCAAATTGAGAGCCTTTATCATCCATCTATTGAGGGATTTTATACTATATTATATTATTACTGAGGTAAGGATTAATCAGGTGCTCTTTTTATTTGAAATCAGGGTCTGAATAGTTTTTTTTATTATTGTTGATGTCAATCATCTCATTAGGGCTTGTGTGCTTGAAGGAAGTGATGCATGCATTTCTTGATCAGAAGACTTAGAGGGTAGGCTCCCATTAAAATGACAGCCATCTCAAGATTCCTATCCAGAGAAGCCATTCAGTTATACCAACAACTCCCTTAATAATGCAAGGAGTTAAGCGTAGAGATGGCTCAGGAGTTAAAAGCACTGGATACTCTTCCAGAAGACCCAGGGTTCAAGTCCCAGCACCCAAATGGCAGTTCACAGCACTCTGTAAGTCCAGTTGTAGGGGATCTGACACCCTCACACAGACAGACGTGTAGGCAAAGCACCAATGCACATAAAATAAAAATAAAAAACTCATTAAAAATTTCAAATGACTATGGCAATGGCTCTCAACCCATAGGTGACGACCCCTTGGGGGGGGTCACATATCAGATATTTACATTATAATTCATAAGAGTAGCAAAGTTACAGTTATGGAGTATCAATGAAATGCTTCTGTAGTTAAGGGTCACCTAACCTTTATAGCTTTATAAAAGGTTTGCAGGATCAGGAAGGCTGAGAACCTCTGGGTGATGGTTTCCTCAACTTCCTAGTTTGTTTTTGTTCAGCTTTGGTTTTTTTTTTTTTCATTTTCTTCTTTTTTTTAAAAAAATCAATATTTTCATTGCAACGTCTCCAAATGCTAACTTGGAACAATCCATCTTGCTTGAAACCAGATAATCAGATAAATCAAACATGTAAAACAGAACTGGAAACAACTTAACCTTCTTCTATTGATGTAGCAAATCCCATTTAAGGGAAAGGAAATTTGTTTCTTCTATGCAAAATTAGAAAAAAAAAGATTCTGTGTCAAGAGAAAAATGTATGCTCTAATCCTGTCTGTTTGAGCACTTCTGATCTACGTAAATGTTATCCTTTCTAAATCAAGAAAAGAACAGTTGGAGTAATGGTTGGGTTGTGGATGATAAAATCTATATGTGTATTAGGAAGAGCATGCATATGTAGCAATTGACTTAACAAGGTGTGCAGCCCCATGCACATTTATGTCTGCGATTCAAATCAAGCCCTTAACAGGCAAGGTTCTTTAATATAAATGAGAAATAGGCTTTATCCTGCCATAATGACCCGCAGCCTCTCAGACACGACTCTCCACAGACCGATCACTCCACAGAAAGGTTGGCCAGCTCACTGAAGCCATTATCTTTTATTTATGCAGATCGGATTGTGACAATCCTTGGAACTCTTTGTTTTATCTCTCTCTTTAAAAAACCCTCCCGATATGGTTCTTTCTTTCTCTTTCTGCACGGCAACTCCCCAAACAAGCATTTTCATGACTTTCCAAGTCATTGAATGAAAATATTAGAGTATAATTTGATTAGCATGTACTACTCTACAAAGAAAACTGTTTTAATTTTGGAGGCTTCTAGATAAAGCAAGAAGAGAAATTTTAGGGTTTTTTTTTTCCACACAGGGATCTATATACTGTGCCAATATGCCAACCAGCACCAGATCCCAATAGTTTACACTTTTATTATTTAACATGCCCTCTGGAGTTTTGGATGTGGCTCAGAAAAAAATTTAAACAAATTTCTTGCAGATGACCTTAATTTCAATGGATTTGCCTTAAAAAGCCTTAGCTCCCTTCCTTTTAGGGTTCCCATTAGTCAATATTAGCTACATATTCATGAGTGCGGATTTAAATAGCACACTTTTTATAAAAAAATATAGTGGTGATTTTTTTTCTTATGCGTGTATTTCCAGTGATCTTTTCCTCAGGGGAGGGGTGGTATTCCACAGTAGGAGTTGAAAGAAGCAGAGAAGAATATTGTTTTTGAATGTGGCAGTTTAGTTTCTGTAGCACATTATTACTTTTGTTTTCTTCTCTATTTTTTTTTCTAGCTTTCATCTGAGCCAAGTCGTGAGCAAGAAGCCCACTGAGAGAACAGGCAGGAACCCCAGCAGGAAGACTTTTCCCAGCTGACGCAGGCTACTGCTGAATTCAGCTGTCATCCTTAGGGTTCTTATTCCTGTATTTATCCACAAGCATTTTACTGAATGCTAATTAGGGCTCAGTTACCACACAAGATGTAGCAGCTATACTGTAGTAGTATTTGAAGATTCAAATACTGTTCTTACCTTTATTCTTCCATGTGATAAACATCTGCATATATAATACAATACATATATATTATACATATATATGCATATATACAGATGTAGCATACGTATATAATATAATATAATATAATATAATATAATATAATATAATAATGTATTAAATCAGAAGTCCCAGTGCTTTTGAAGTCTGCTGTGGGAGTCAGTTTGAGTAAGTGGTGGTGAATATTACTGAGTAGGCTACGTGTCCTGCAGTCATTATCATAGAAGTATTGGGATAAGCACCCAGCACAAATACTGTGTGTTCTTTCTGAGAAATAAAGTTTCTGTTGAGACTGAAAGAAAGCCAGAGACCAGGTTAGACCTTGGGATGGTCTGGAGTGGACAGTGTCCCAGGAAGAGGACCACCAGCCTGTATGAAGCTTGAGCTGACTGAAGAATGTAGTGTAGCAGAAGAAGTCAGAGGAAGCTTGACAGCAGGTGAAATTCCATTCCTTTCTCTTCTTGAGATGGTGAGCATGAAGGGTGGTCCTCTGTGGCTCTGAGGTGAGTTTTAGTGAGAAGAGGCTGACCCCATGCAGCCCATATTCCTCTAGGAGTCGAGGAAGCAAGTCTCCCCAAGAGGAGCTTAGAGCTTGAGATTTAGCACAAGATGTGATAGAGGTTTCCCAGAAGAATATCACCTAAGCATGTCAGGAAAGGAAGGATATATATTTTTTTCATTTAAATTTACAGTTATCATGGAATATTGCACTAAGTTGCATTGCATTGATAAATACCTTATTATTTTAGAGAGATTATTTATTTGTCTATTCCTTTACTTTTTAATTCAGGAAAAAACATAATTTGATATTTTCAGAAAAGTATCCCTGAAAAAAAAGAGGCAGAAACAGAGAAGGAGTTGTAAATCACAATACTTTTAAGACTCCTTTATACAGTTATAGCTGTGTTCTCTCTTTTTAAAAGTGTTCCCTATTCATGTATTTAATGTATGAGTGCCCTGCTGCATGTATACCTGCAAGCCAGAAGAGGGAACAAATGCCCTTATAGATAGGTGGTTATGAGCCTTCATGTGGTTGCTGGGATTTGAACTCAAGACCTCTGGAAGAGCAGCCAGTGCTCTTAACCGCTGAGCCATCTCTCCAGCCAAAGGCTGTGTACTATGAAGGAGATTGTATCTCCAGACTGACCCTACCCTTGCACATAGCTCTGACAAATCAATGCCAGTTCAAGACAAATGAGTCTTATATTCACATATCCTGGTTAGCTTTTTAAAAATAACACTTTCCATTTTTGAGGTTTTAATTATATCTTCTCTCCCTTCTTCTTCTTTTCCCATGTACTTCAAGTGTCAACTTGATAGAACCTAAAATTGAGACTTTCTGTTGAGGAATCGCCTTGGTCGGATTAGCATGTGGGCATGCTTGTGGGATAATCTTTGTTGTCCGTGTGGAAAGGCTCAGCCCACTGTGAGTGGCACCATTCCCTAGGTGGGTGATCATGAGATATGTAAAAACACAACCGAGCTGCCTATCAGCATACCTAGCTAACACTAAGCCGCATATCCCTGGATGCCTGCTACACTTCGACTGTGAAGTCGTTTCCTCGGTAATGCTGTGTAGAATAGCAAGCAGGCTTGCTTAGGTTTCTGCTCTGACTTTCTGCCTTGACTTCCCTTCACGACGGACTGTGACCTGGAGTTGTAAATCTAATAAACCCTTTCTCCTCTAAACTTGTTTTTGGTAAGAGTGTTTTAATCACAGAAACAGAAACAAAACTAGAGCAATCTGAATCACTGAAAAGACCATGGAGGGGAGTTCCCACCACACGGCCTATCTATGAAAATGGTCTTTATTTATCACATTCTGGCTAAGACAGACTACCTGGCTCATGTGCTAGAAACCATAATGCAGCTTTTACATTTAAAGTGCCCTCTCATGCTTTCTGCTCTACAACCTCTCTCCTTTCCCTGCTCCCTCTAAATTTTTTATATCATCTTGAACATCTCTCAAAGAATTGCAAATTCTAGTTGGAACATGATTAATTTAGCGCGAGGCCTCCTCCGATGAAGCGCTTCGCTGTCTATCCTCCTTAGGAGAGGCTACCTCTCCTCTTGGCTTTTAGCAGAGAAAGTGAATTAAGGCAAAGCACAGGCTGTTCCCGTGTGCTGCCTGAAAAATGAATTTTTACGGGTGGTGCCGCAAAGTCAAGCGTGTGGTGTTGCAAAAGTCGAATTACAATGTATAGTTGATGGTTGAGCTGGGAAGCTCCGCCACTTTCCATTTACCTCTCTCGGTGTGCAAAAAGTATCTATTATTCTTTATTTGGAGGTGAAAGGCAAAGTCTAGGCATTTCTCCTCCATAAGGTTTCCCACTTTTCTTTTGCTTATGTACTTAACGCTTTCTTATATATTTCATCAGCTGATACTTTCCATGAAATCACTTCTCTCTAATATTGAAAGGAGTAGCTCATTCGTTTCTGACATCGGAATTACTTTAATAGAATTCAGAAGCATGGAGCCATGGAAGCCAATATCACTGTGGTGACAGATGGCCTCCCCTGGTAAATACCAAGGAAATCTGCCACAGAACAAGTTTGTGAGGTGGATCTATTTGGCTAGTGGAGTCTTCACGAAGAAGGAAAAACGTTAACCTCATCTTCGGAAAGCATTTTGAAGGGGCCTCATATAGTTTAATTACTTGTTTGAAAACACTATTCATCTAAAAATGTGTTTCTCAGGTATCCCCAAGCATTTAGCAAGTACCTGAAATGCCCTGAGAAGATCATCTGTATTAATGATGAGGATGGTGATAATGATGATGATGACGGTATGATGAAGTTGAAATTTATTACTTTATTGTTGTAAACAGAAAAAAGGTGACATTTCTTTTTTTTTTTTTTTTTGGTTTTTCGAGACAGAGTTTCTCTGTGTTGCCCTATAGACCAGGCTGGCCTCGAACTCAGAAATCCTCCTGCCTCTGCCTCCCAAGTGCTGGGATTAAAGGCGTGCGCCACCACCGCCTGGCATAAGGTGACATTTCAAGGTAAGTGATAAAAATAATACTAATAAGAAAACTACCTGCCACACAGGGAAGGGTGTTTGTGACTGCATCTGAGTATGTCAGAGATGACTCATAGAACACTTGAGGTGAGTAAGAGGAACTGACCAATGGAGAAGGTGCATGCTATAACTCCAGATAGCAGGGTGGTCAGCATGTGCAGAAACCGAACCTTTGGGAAGTAATTGGGAAAACTGTTTAAAGAAACCATTGAAAAATAACTGAAATATTTGGTATCCTCAAAGCAATCAATTATTTAGAAGTCTGTTAGTACATGATAGCGCTTCACCAACAGTACTGCTCCAAAACCAAAGTGCCTG
The DNA here is from genome assembly GCA_036184795.1 of Tokudaia tokunoshimensis. NCBI lineage: Eukaryota > Metazoa > Chordata > Mammalia > Rodentia > Muridae > Tokudaia > Tokudaia tokunoshimensis. The sequence continues at coordinate 20,333,212 of BTHU01000011.1, forward strand.
CTCTAATCTCTTCCCTTTACTCTGATGTCGTGACAGCTGTAGTACCCAAAGAAGTCATAAGGGAAGGAAAAAAACCATGGAATCGAATCATACTTAATACAGGGGGGAGAAAATGGCTGGTGTTGGGAGAGAGAAATAGGAAATCATAGTCTGTGAGGAAGGGAGACAGTTTCAACCACAGATAACAGAAATAGGTTCTGAAGGAGGGTTGTTGAACTGAGTTTGTCTTGTGCAGAAGGTTTCAAAACATTTCCATCAGCTTCGTTCTGGTGAGGTGGAGAAAAGAGCAAACGCTGTGGTCAACCAAGCAGGAAGCAAATGAGTAGCGGTTGGTGGAATGACATTACAACAGCAGGAGACGCTCTTGGTCTTGGGGAAAGAAGCGGGTAGCCTAGAGAGAATCAACAGAGATCAACAGAAAGATTGTTCAGGCAACAGGGCTTGGAGAGGAGGAGCCAGACATAACACTGTGGTCTTTCAGCTCAGAAAATGGTGAAGATGATGGGGAAGGAGATGAATTGGATGAGATATGGGAGAGAGGAATTGAAGTTGCAGAAAAGTCATTTGTTACTCTTTTTTCTTCTTCTAAATTTTCATACCATTTTAGTTTTGTGCATGAAGCACAATGGTACCTTTCCTTTTGTTAAACAAAACAAAACAACCAAATCAAACCAACCGAATAAACAACCCTCACCCCCCAAACACGGGCAAACAGGAGCTGTGTTTTCTGATTGGTGATTTATAGTGGGTTGTATTGTGATTTATAGTGGTTGGAGAGGTTTGCTCTCTGTTTGACCTAAGCTCTCAAAAGACAGCTCTTGCTGGGACAGACGTTCCACTGTGGTGTTTTTGTATTTTACACGGGATCTGAAATGCGCCACTTCAGAGTGAATTAGGAGTAAGTCTGTACATTTTTCTGTTTAGCAAACTCGAATGGCTTCCCGGGGAATACGTTCTGTTCTCCCAACATCTTTCCCTGAATCCCCAAACAGATTAGCACACGTTTCCCACATTGTCATCAGAGAGAGCACAAGGGAGAGATTGGGCATAGGGCATGGTAATTTTACACTTGAGACAGGGATGTACAAGATCTGAGGTTTCTAAACTCCTGGAAGACTCTCCGGTACAAGGTATCTTTTGTGTTCCAGCAAAAACTAACACAATCTATAGAGTAATCCCTGTAGATGGCTAGGCCTGCAGACTCTGTATCTAGAGACTCTTGTGTTCAGAGCTGGGAAACATTTTCATATTGTTTTCTCAGTGCCCAGCCACACGCTTATGACAGATAATAATTACAAAGAAGCTTTTGTTAATATTCAATAAGCCCAAAACAGGGAAATGTAGACACAATTTCTTTTACCTCTTAACAATTCCCTCCCATGTTTAATCTCATGGGGGTCCCTTCCTCCTCTTTTCTACCATTGCTGCTACTGCCCACCCCTCCCTCTGGAGCGCTTACACATTCCAACTTCACTGAATGACAGTTTGGGGGGATTCTCTGATGTTCACGTGGTGCCATCCAGATGCACACTGACACATCGCATCCATTGGAGGGCGCTTCTGAAGTGTTGTTAATGCTTTTAAAGTTCATTTAAAGAGGGAAACCTTTAACTTGTATATGCTGTACTGAGATAGGTCAAGAAAAACAAGTTATCCAATTTGAAGTTTTAGGAAAAAAAACTAGAAAAAAAATCTAATAGTGTACTATAGTTTGAACGTTACCTACAATCAAAGCGCCCCCTTTGGTAAGGTTCCCTCCTTCTCTACCCAAAGAGTATGGTCACCTGTCCTGTGCTGGAAGTAGTTTCTGACCCTAGGAAGGACCCTGGAGGCTTGTGTGGCATCCTTAGCCCATCCCTTGCCTGTTTGGTCCTGGGGCAGTGTCCCTTGTCCTGCCAGTGGTCCTTGTCACGCAGTTGAACTGGTCTATTTTGATTGGTCAGGTCTTGGAAACTCTCCTTGTGTGACTCAGTCTTCTTGTAAGCATCAGGCAACTTGTGGCCAGATTCACAAACTCCTTGGCCTTTGGAGCCTTTTGAGGAAAAGGGGAGATGTTTTGGGGAGACTGGACTTCATCCCCATCCCTACAGGATCAAGAGTGACCTCTACCATCTTCCTGGATGTCACGTTATTAACTTTCTGTGGCTGAGTGTTAGGTGGGTCTAGGCTGCCTTTAGGGTGTGATTAGGTATCATAGGGAGAAAGACAGTTATTTCTCAGTATAGACTCGGACTCTGCACTCCTTATTACATGTGCCATCATGTAGGGTAACCAGAGACTTAATGTGTCATCTTGGAAAACATTGAGACCAGAAAGGAATGCTATGATAATTCTCAGTCTATAATATTTTAATTAAAATACTAAAATACAATATAATTTTGATGAAACATTCAGATAGCTCTATCTACTTTTGTCTAAATAAAATGCTTTGGCCAAAAGAAAAATGTTGTGTATCTGTGTGCAGGCGGACTGGGAACTCACACCTTTTCTACCGACTGAGACTGAAAGAATATCAGATTTTTTTTTCATAAGAAATTCTCTAGTTCAATAGCCGAGGGCAATGAGGCCTGTCCTCTTAGGGACTCTTGTCCAGACCTGAGCACTGTGGGTCTTCCTAGTCTCTGTCAAGTCAACCGACACCTGGTGGCAGAAATCTTCAATTGCCCAGAGAGCAGTGGTCACTCGCTAGACGAGCAACATTGCTGCTGAGGCCATCAGGCCAATGACCTTAGTGTCATTCATGGGCAGCTCTTGGCGGAGTAATACTTTCACTGAGCAAAGTCCACAGCTGCTTTGGCGTTGGGTCTCTCGATATCTTGGGAGAAATTATTAGAGCCACAAAGTTCATTCTGCAGAGAGAACCCAGAGCAACGGAAGAAACAAGATCAAAGGAGCCCGCTGACCAAGTGACCACAGATGGACTTTTCCCCCTGCAGCCATTTTCGTGATTTACCGGAAGGTTAGAAGCATCAGCCGTAGTTCTTCAGGAAGCCCTTTAAAAGTAAAACGTGTAAAACATGAAAGTCACAATAGTCAGGATCTAGGATATATCCCCTCAAAGAAAAATACCCAGAGAGACTACCATTATTTGGGACTAAGAACAAACACTGTATTAAAACTGTCAGCTGGAGGAAGTGAACACGAGAAAGAGCTTCTTCTCAAATGAGCTGGAATGACTTTTTCAGTACCGCCATTACTTACCTGCCTTCGACCTCAACTAAAGTTTTCAAATAACTAATGAGTAGAGAATAACATGCTATTCGCATCTCTTCAAGTGAACCTGAAAATGATAAGTTTCCGCTTTTGCTGAGGCAATGCAGGGGCTGGGGTCGGGGAGGGGGGATCGCCGTCATTATGCATCTCAGTGTTTGCAAATGGATGCCATCCATTAGTGCTGACCTCACAGGAGCTATTTACCAGCAAGGCTCATATTTTCCTGCAGGAGAAGTGGAAAAGGGGCAGCACCCAGAACTTAGGACCGGCCGTTCAGCCCTTGTAAGGACGCTGAACCGTTTCATCTGGGACGACAGGGAAGGACTTTTGGGATTTATGTGATGGTGGTTTGATAGACTTTGGGTTTCAGATCACCCTGGCGCCATCCTGATGGGGGGTAAGGCAGTGACACAGAGTTGATCAATACTTCTGGGATGATGGCCAGAGGATCAAAGCCTCCAGAAAATAGCATCTCTCTGCAGTCAAAGGCTTCAGCCAATGACAGGAGAGTCTCCATGGTGGGGTCATGCCAGGAGAGTCTGACACCCTAGATGACAGTTTCGAGCAATAACTATTTTGCAAATACAAATTTTCTGTTGCTAAACAGATTGCTTTTTCCCCTCTAGTTAGATAAACATAGGGCTTTAATTTTTACTAGTGTTTGAGAAATGATTCAGGCTTTTAAGACACTGAAAGGCAATACTTTCACCTAGATTCTTACAAATAGTAACTAAAATGGGTGACTTGAAGGGAGTTATTATTTTAAGAGAGGTAAGCTATTGTCTCATAAGATTAAAAGCCTATAAAACCAATACTATTTAATGCATAAAATTTTGGATCAAATGGCAAGTGGATTACAAAAAAAGTAAACATCTAAAAAGTTCAGCAAATCACATTTTCTTTTCACTCTTGGAAAGATAGTTCAAGGCCAGGAAGACACAGTGCCTCGTCTTGCCATGTGAAGGAGTGTTAAGTGTTTTCTTCTCCGCTGCCTCTGAATCAAGCAGATTATCCTTCAGTCTGCATCTCCTAGAACTGGGTGTGCTCTCTCCTTCTCCCTCTCAAAAAATGTATTTATTTTAATTTTATGTATATGGGTGTTTTGCCTGCATATCTACAAACTACATATATGCAATACCTGTGGAAGCCAGATGATCCCTTGGAACTGGACTAGAGTTATCATGTGGGTGTTGGAAATGGAACCTGCATCCTCTGGAAGAACAGCCAATACTCTTAACTGCTGAGCCCTCTCTACAGCCCTAGACTCATTCTTTCCTTTTTTTTAAATTAGCATTTATTCTTAAAGAATTTTATACAATATATTTTAATTATATTTTCCTTTCCTCTAAATCCTCCAGGTTCTCCCCTGCCTACTTTCCCCTTCAACTTAATATTTTTCTCTCTTAAAAAAAGAAATGAAAACAAAACCTAAACAAAACATCCCCCTCCATCGCCCAAACAAACACACAAATAGAGTGTCAGCCAACTACTTCTGAGCCTGGGGCATGCCCTGGAGTATAGTTGATATACCCAGTGTCATTTCATTGAAGAAGACTGATTTCCCCTTCCCCCTTTTTCAGTTGCAATAGTTTTATGACTAGGGGTGGGACCTTTATGGCTACTTCACCTTTTCTATGCTAGGATTTTGTCTGTCCTGAGCTTGTGCAAGTGGTGTGTATGTGTGTGTGTGTGTGTGTGTGTGTGTGTGTGCTGTCACAGTCTGTGTGAGTTCATATATGCATCAGTCCTGTTGTGTCTGAAAAATACTGTTCTGACACTCCATCTTCTCTTGCACATAGATCCCTCAGCTTTGAGGGGAGGGCTTTGATGTAGACAACCCATTGTATTAGTCAGGGTTCTCTAGAGTCACAGAATGTATGGGTAGTCTCTGTGTAGTGAGAGAATTTGTTGCTGACTTACAGTCTGTAGTCCAACTCCCCAACAATGGTCAGCAGCAGCTGTGGATAGAAGTCCAGGGATCTAGCAGTTGCTCAGTCCCACAAGGCAAGCAGGTGAAGAAGAGTGAATCTTCCTTCCTCCAATGTGCTTATGTAGGTCTCCAGCAGAGGGTGTGGCCCAGATTAAAGGTGTGTGCTACCATGCCTGGATCTGGGACTTGCTTTGTCCCATATGACCTTGAACTCAGAGATCTCCCTGTCTTAATCTTCTGGGATTCATAGCCACTGTGCCTCAAGATCTCCAAGCCAAGATCCAGGTCAGAGTCCATTCCAGATATAGTCAAGTTGACAACCAGGACTAACCACTACACCCATTTAGGGTAGAGTGCTCCAAAGTCTCTCACTCTGCACATAGTCTAGTTGTGGGTCTCTGTGTTAATTCCCAGGTACTCCAAGACATTTCTCTCATGGGGGTTGGGTGATGAATGGATCCACAGATATGGCAATATGTTACTAGGAATTATCTTACTGCCATGTTCCTTTAGCAGAGTGAAAGTCTTGTCCCCTAGGACCCGTACTCTATCTAGTCTCATATTTTTGGCCTAATTAACAATGTCAGGTGTGGGTTCTATCTCACGGAGCAGATCTCAACCTTCATTAGAAAGAGCTTTGTTACTCCCTTGACATTTGCTCCTGTATTGCATCGATGGTCGGTCAGGTGACTATTGTCCCTCATATGGTTCGTGTCTGGGTGAGACGGATGATCACTTCCCCTCTGTAGTACATACAGCACTTTCCAGCACTGTGAATGCCAACAGTAGGGGTGAAGCTTGTGGTTGGGTACCAGTTCCATTTCTCCATGTTTGATGACATGAGTATATGGTGTTTTCAGCAATAGAGCCTTGTCAGGGTGTGGAGGGTGTCTTAGTCAGGGTTTCTATTCCTGCACAAACATCATGACCAAGAAGCAAGTTGGGGAGGGAAGGGTTTATTCAGCTTACACTTTCCACATTGCTGTTGATTACCAAAGAAAGTCAGGACTGGAACTCAAGCAGGTCAGGAAGCAGGAGCTGATGCAGAGGCCATGGAAGGATGTTACTTACTGGCTTGCTTCCCCTGGCTTGCTCAGCCTGCTCTCTTGTAGAACCCAAGAATACCAGCCCAGAGATGGTACCACCCACAAGGGGCCCTCCCCTCTTGATCACTAATTGAGAAAATGCCCCACAGCTGGATCTCATGGAGGCACTTCCCCAACTGAAGCTCCTTTCTCTGTGATAACTCCAGCCTGTGTCAAGTTGACACACAAAACCAGCCAGTACAGAGGGTGACCAAAAGCAATGGAAATTGACTGTGATGTTCAGAAAAGGTCTATGGGATCCCTTTGGCCAATGACTCAAAAAGATGCAAACCATTCTTGCTACTGGGGTTTTTATTTGGCATAGTGGTGTCTAGTTAAGGTATTGACGTGCAGAGATGTCCTGTCTGTTTCCAGAGTGCTGGGATTAAAGGTGTATGCCATTTCTTGGTTCCATTTGGCTTTTCAAAAGACCTTTAGCATGTAGTTATCTCTCACCATATTCTGTCTTTTAGGATGCCCCCACCCCACCCCATCTCCCTTATTCCTCTTGTTGTAATTTTCTCCTTATCTCTTTATAAAACTTTATTCTACTTCCTAGACTAACTCTTAGCAGTCTGCATGGAGGCCATTTGCATTACTGTGTATTGTTGATGTTCTGAAAAAAATAAGATATCAAACACCCTTTTTTCTTTTTGTCGTTGTTCTAGCGCGGAGTGTTGTTTTCAGCTTGATAGGTCCACACAGCAGAACCCCGCCAGGGGAGGTTTTTGAAATGAAGATGGGTTTACGTAGGCAGCTGTATTCTGTTACACAGTATCTTGTGCCTTGCCTCCAGGAAGATATCTGTATTCCCCGAAGTGTTTGATTGCAGCTCTTGGTCCCTGACTCTTTGGAGCTGGCTGTCTCTTTATGCCGGTGGCTGCCAGCTGCGGCAGGCAGTGGGGACATCTCCTCTCTGGGGGCCTTCTGATGTCAGGGTCAGGGGAAGTTCAGACTTCAGGTCAGATGTCCTGACAGAACTTTGTTTGCTCCGCTCGTGTGGCTCATATTTTCCAGATCAGAATCCCAGGAGACACAGAAACAGACACAAAGCAGTAACGCTGTATTCCCCCCCCCCCCCGACACACACACACACCTCACAGGCCCGTGCAGTGCGCTTGGAGAGACCTATAGCCCATGGCGATTTCTTTACGGTAATCCTAGAAGTCCTCGGGGAGTGTCTGTGCTCTCTAGCTTTACTCATCATCAAACGTGCCCAGCATTTTCCTCCTCTCCTGGATCCAACTTGCTGTGATAACACTCCAGTTCTCTGGGAAACTGCAGGTGGCTACCCCGTTCATCGATCAGCAGCAATGGCATCTCTGGGACTAGCGCTCACTGGGGGAGCCATGGGTAAGAAGACACATTCTGCTTCCCCATACATGCTCCTGCTTACTGGGGCAAGCACTCAGTAGAGGGCAGCTCTCTCGGTGCAAAAACTAGTGCAAACACCAGGAATGTCTGAGACACATTGCTCCGAGCTTGGATCAACACTCTCCTAACTGTCCGTTGGTGTCCACCACCCTCCCCTGACCCTTACTTCTCTTTCGTGGTAATTTACCTGCCCACCCCCGCTGGTTCTCTTTCTAAGGAGCACTCCAGGATCGTTCAGACTTGAGTCCTTCCGGTTATGCGGACCAGACTAGAGGTTTGAAGGTGACCAGCTCTCTTGGCCCTTACCGTTTTTCCAGAAGTTTCTCCCTACTCCTGCCAATCCAAGTTACTCTCTTGTTTTTCTCTCTCATTCTCTCTCCTTTTCCCTTCCTTCAGCAAATATCAATTATATGGCCTTTAAGGCATAGGGCAGGGCTATACACATAACGTGGTCATATTTTTTTTCTTACAGAAACTTAAATTTAACCTTTTCATGTTTCCTGTATTTGTAAATTTCCTTCCCCATCAGAATTCTTGTGGCATTCCTAATATGTGCTGTGAACTTTTTTCTTATTTTATTGTTAGTTTTTAGATCTCTGGCACTCTTGGGCATCTTGGATGGTTTTTATACACCTTCAAGTTACTGAGACTCATCTGCCTTTGTGTTGATGATAACTCTTTGAGCGTGAGCTTGCTGACCTGACTATACACTAGAGGGTGTGCTGGATCTGACAAACTTAATAAATGGATCTGACACCTGAATGTAGGTACACGGCTTTGTCATGAACTGCCTCTCCTTGTCCTTTGTCATAACTGAGTCCTAACCCTAGTTTACGACCCTAACTTTTCTGAAGCATCCTTAATACAAACGCTTGTCAGACCCAAAGTTTCTTTTTTGCAGCACTGCGAGTACAATCCAAGGCTGGAGCTGGTGGGACAAGTGCTGTACCACTGAGCCACGCCCCTCAGTCCTCTGTTAACCCAGCTTTCCTCCCACACTCTGACTGCACCTCTCCTCTCCTTAAAAACAGCATTTAAAGGCTATAGAGAGCATGTCCTTACCTCATGAACACACAGACGGGTACTGTGGTAGGACAGGTGTATCCGATCCTTACCCTGCCTGCTTTCTATGTTTTAAGAGGTGTTGAAGTCATCTAAAAGCCTGTTTGTATCTGCAAATGGTCTGTACTCCTCTGCAGTTCACCCCCCTAGAGCCTGCCTCTGTGACCAGAGTTTAAAACCAGCACATGAGACATAGAAGGCCTGGATGTGAGGTTGTGAACTGCTTGATCCCTTACAGCACGGGGTGGGGTGGGGTGGGGTTCTCACCTTGGGGTGAACTGTGGCGACAGAGGACTTTGTGGAATGAGACAGCAGTGACTAATCATGAGGGATTAAATGTTCCTTGCTCTGACCATGAGGTTTTACAACTGGGACTGTTTTACTTTCCTGTTAGGGGTATTTCTCCATGAACCTTTGTTTCAGGGTATGCCGGAGAAATGCTAACATCCATGACCCTTAATATCCGAAGCAGCCCAGCCTGCCCATTCTACATTTTATTGCTCTACCTCCCTTGCTTGTCCGAATTTTTTACCCATCACTTCTATTGCTTATATCATCACTTTCTTAGGACTAATGAAGTTGCACAAATGAGTGCCTCAGAAAAGGCAGAAGATACCCTCTGTCAACTGTGGAAGCTAGACACCTCAAGGCATGTGTGTGTGTGGGGGGCTGTGTTCTCTCTGAGAGCTCTAGGGGAAAAAAAAATCTAGTTTTGCTTCTCCCAGAGTTTCAGGCCACCTTTAGCTGGTGCTCGTACACATGAGGAGGCAAAGGAGAGACTCACAGGGCTTGGCCTGAGTGTGGGGGGTCATAGTGGGACGATACAAGGGCAGGTAGGGATGGACTGACTGAGGGGAGACCAGGGGGATCTGAGGTAGAAAGATGCTCTTCATTTGGACGTGTGGTCCAGAAGATTCCTAATGAGCCTACATTGAATGTTCTTTTGTCTGAGACTCCAAGGGAAACATTATATGTTAGCTATATTTGGAAGAAAAAATTCAAAATACCTGCTTTAGTTTGGTTATTGAATATTCCCTGAGAGAAATATGTATTAAATAAAGGTTTGAACACCAGCATATGGTAGTACTGAGAAACGTTAGGAGGTGGGACCTAGTGAGAAGGACACAGATCCACTCATGGTGGTCTGGAGGGGATGCTGGGACCTTGGCTCCTTCCTGTCTCTCTCTCTTTTGCTCTCTGGTTGCCCTGAGCTAAACAGCCTTTCTCCACATGTTTCTTCACCATGCCTAATGCAATGGGACCAAGTGGCCTTGCTGCTCGTGACTGTTTCTGTGTCTTACCGGAGGACTGGCCTGCCCACTTCCTATCCGACCCACTCTAAAATCGCCTTGAGGTTCTAAAATGTTTTGAGGGTAGAAATGACGGCCTCTTCAGTTTTATCCCCTTTCCCAGAAGCCAGCATGGTGGTTTTCATGACATAGAAACTCAACAAGCGGCGAAGGAAAACAAGTGTGTAAGAAAGTGCAGAGATTCCACTCACTCCACTAACGGATCATGGGTTACACGTGGTGAAAAGATTGTCTCGCACATTTGAGATAATCTTTATCTCTTACCACGTTAGTCACTTTATCATGATCATTAGGAAAAACATCCTATGTAAATAAATAGTCATATTCATAATCTTTACTAAATATCAGCTATATGGTTTATGTACTTGCTAATGTTTTTTTTCCTATTTTTCAACGTTAACTAATTTGAGAGTGCCCGAGGTCACAGTGAGTCAGTAAGTTCCCAGCCTTGCTGATTTCATCAACATGAGCTTTTCAGTCAGGCAAAGGGAACTCAGATGAGCAAATGGGGCTCCCAGTCTGCTTTGCTTTCATTAAAAAAAAAAAATCAAACGGTATCATCAATATAATGATGGTAGGAGCTGTTAGAATAATTCTGTAAGAGTTAGCTCAGTTAGTTGAATTTATCTAAGTTTGGTAGACCTGGAGACAACAAAGGCCCAGTGAGGCACATGGAGAGGAGTGTTTCTTTTGAAGAGAGTGATTTCTCCACTAAATAGTTTTGGGCCCTGTGAAGGCTGAGTAAGACTTAGTCTTATGTACCTGATCCTTCCGTTGGTTCATAGCTAATCACCTGCCCTGAAAAGAAGCACAAAATGTTTGCTAATAGAAACAAAGGTCCAAAACTCCTGAGCAAAGAATGTGTATTGGGTCCTGAGAGTTGGACTTCCACAGACAGGGGTCTTTCTTTCTGACTGTGACCATAAAAACCACAGCAGCTCAGCTTTTGGTGTCTCAGTATCTACCCAGAGTGAACAGAATAGAATTTCTATGAGGGGAGTGATTAGAAGTTTTATTCAAAATGCTTTTCTCACTGTCCCATGCAGTAGAAAAGCTAAGCAGGTTAGCACAAATTAATAAATCGTGAAATGTTACTTACTATTTATAGTATTACTACATTATGACATTGATGGCAGAGTAATAGTATATTATGGACAGACTGCTGTCCATAAATGTGTGGAGAAAGGCTGGTTTGGCATTATTCTGTGTCTGAAGCTTTTAACATGCCTTTACTACTTTTACCTTCTGTGCTCAGAGAAGCTGCCCCGTGTTTTGCTATGTGGCAGAGCCATGTTAGACACCAACCTGCGGAAGGAAATGGCTGAAGGAGGCGTTTCACTTTAAATGTAAAACAGCAAGAAGCATCCTTCTCTTTCATTACACAGAGTAATGATCCTGTTCTATTACACAAAGTGCCAGGATTGCCAGTTCCCAAAGAGCATTTCTGTATGAAAATGCTATTACCAGCCTGGAAGTACTACTTCTCCATAACTTACCCAATAACTAAAGATGCCCAATCTTACAATCTTATTTGGTTTTTTTTTCACAATAATAATGTAAAACCTAAAACAACTAAGCATGCTAGCTGTCCATCATTATAATGAGTTCCTGGAGGCAACTCACTCATAAAAAGAGAAGATTTATTTTACTCCTGGTTCTTGGTCCAGGCCTGGATAGCATGCCATTGTTACTTTGAGTCTCTGGTGCAGGCTGTGCATTATGGTGGGAGCACACAGGACTGCATAGGTGGGAATGGACGGGTAGGGGTGTGGCAGAGCAAACCTTCTCCTTCATGATTTAGGGAGCAGAGAAGAAAAGAAGCTAAGGTCCTTTGATCTCCTTTAGCGACATGCTTTCAGTCACCCTCAAAACCTCTATAAGCACCACTCTGGGCCCAAACCTAACACATGGATTCCTGAGGGGAGCACTTTTCATATAAATCTGATACTGAGAATAAGAGTTTATGTTTGTATAATCCAGGTCCTATGCTCTTTTCTCTGTTGGAGAGTGAAACAGTGTTCAGGAGGCGAGGTCTTAACCGCTATTGAATAGTATTTGGTGTGATGACAGCAGGGTAGAGGAGGGGTTAACTTGGCTGCTGATAAAGAGGTAAATTGGCTGGAGCTGGCTTTCCATTCTGATGAACATCTGTGTGCAGTCACACTTACTGAGCTGACTGAGGACTCCATAAATACCATCTTAAAAGCAGAGGTAGCTTGAGCTCCAGGACACTGCTTCAAATAGAAACATCTAGAGATAGAGAACGAAATTGCTATTTAATTGTTGGGGACACATCCACAATGTAACAAATGCCCTGAGAGAAGCAATTTTGAAGAGTGAGTTGGAAACCTTGAGGGAAAGTCAGAATCTTTAGTCATAAAACACCTGAACAAGACATAATTATTAGCCCTGAGCTTTATTTTAATGATGTACTATGTCTTAAGTATAATTCTGACACTTCACTGAAAGGTACCAGATGCTCAGAATGAGGGAAACAAAAGGCAAGAGGAACCATTTGTAATGAATGTAGGTCTTTTCACAACATGTCCTTTTGGTCACCTGACGCCCTGGTGCCCTAAGGGCGACAGAATGTGCTGGCATATGCTATGAGACATCTGCCAACAACCTCTTTGGCTGACAATGTCCTTACTTTGTTCTGTCACCTGGGAAGGGATTCAGTATGTTTTCTCAGTGACACAGTTGGAAGAGATGCTGGTAGCTGGTCTCCAGAGTGGCCAGTAAGATATTTTTCTTGGCATCTGGAGATCTGGATTCAAATTCTCATTCAGCTTGACAAATGGCCTTGCCTTTTGACCCCTTTCAGTTTCTGAACAGCAAAATAGGATTGAGTGTAGATACTTAGAGGGTTATGGTGAAGATTAAGAGGATCCTCTTTGTGAACATGCCTGGAAAGTAGCTGAGGCTCTTTTGAAGGAAAGAAGATTACCTTGGTGTCTGATGGAGAAGACCAAATGCCATGCCACCAATTAATGTCAACCTGTACAAGCAGCCTTTTTTTATTTATATTAATCACCTCTTTCTTTGTGTTATAAAAATTAATCACCTCTTACTTTGTGCTATATATCCTTCAGCTTATACTCCTTGAGAAAATACCTTTGTGGTCTGGCTAGGTGGAGAAAAAGATAATTTTTACTGAAAATTAATTAGAATTTTTCTGTTATTTGAAAAGGAGCAAGGTAAGCAATACCCTTTGAAGCACTTAACTATTCAACATTGTTTCTTCCAAGAAGCACTTTATAAACATGGGGTTGAACTTCAAGAATCCATTCTTTGGATTCAGAGAATATACACTCATATTTCTGCCTTCCAAAATCATAAATATAGCTCCATCACTTTTCTTATCCTTAATAGCATACCATACCAGGCCATAGCATCCCATAGCACAGCACAGCATACCATACCAACATAACAACATCATGAGATAATAAACCTCTCTGTTACCCTAGATTAATATCTACATTTTCAACTAGAATTAATGATAGTTTGGGAAATGATACCATGTAACATTTCTTTTGTAACCCCACAAGAACATTTTAAAGATGGATGAGAAGATGATCATGTTGATAGGAAAAGAAGATCAAATCCAAAGACAGAATTGTAGACTAGGAAAAGATACTTGTGATAGAATTCCAACTTATTCATGCTATGTAGGTTGTAGTGTTTGTCATTGCTCTTCCTCTAGTCACAAGGATAATGTGATGAAATGGTCATTGGCAAAAGACAACAATGGAAGATGGAACTCTATTGAATGAGGGATGGATGGTGGGGGAGAACAAAGAAAAGAAGCACCTAAGAAACTAGAGAGAGGCTCCCCAGTAAGAAGAGCTGATCCTTTTCAAAGATTCCAGGGGTCTCAGGAGAATGTCATCTGGGGTTCCGAGGGAGGAGGAAGAGGGATGAGAGCAGGAGAGAGTTCAACGTCCATTGGTGGAATTTGTGCTCCTGCTTCCCATGTTCATCCCACATAGTAGGCCTACAGGCCCTGGCAAAAGAGACGAGGTTTATTCAGACTGACCCAGTCTCCCCGGTGGAAGCAGGAGCATTACATTAAATTCTAGTGGTTAACTTGAGAGAGATGCTTCACATGTGAAAAATCTTTGTAATGTGCATGTAGTAGATACCTTTCTTGTTGCTGAGATCAAATACTCATCAAGAAGCAACCAAAGGGGGTCTATTTTGGCTTGCAGTTGGAAGGTACAATCCATAATGACAAGGAAGGCAATTGGTGGTTGAGGCATGAGGCAGCCGGTATCATATTTTGTCCACTCAGAAGCCATTGATGCTGCCACTCAGCTAGCTTTCTCCTCTCTATGCATCCATGGACCCTAGCCCATGGAATATTACTATTCATACTGCCTCAGTCAGTGTTGCGCTGCTGCAAAGAGATAACGTGATTATGGCAACTCTTATAAAAGAAAAGTATTTGATTGGTGCCTTAGTCAGGGTTTCTATTCCTGCACAAACATCATGACCAAGAAGCAAGTTGGAGAGGAAAGGGTTTATTCAGCTTACACCTTCCACATTGCTATTCATCACTAAAAAATGTCAGAACTGGAACTCAAGCAGATCAGGAAGCAGGAGCAGAGGCCATGGAGGGATGCTACTTACTGGCTTGCTTCCCCTGGCTTGCTCAGCTTGCTTTCTTATAGAACCCAAGACTACCAGCCCAGGGATGGTACCACCTACAATGGACCCTCTCCCCTTGATCACTAATTGAGAAAATGTCCCTCAGCTGGATCTCATGGAGGCACTTCCTCACCTAAAGCTCCGTTCTCTGTGATAACTCCAGCTTGTGTCAAGTTGACACACAAAACCAGTCAGTACAACTGCAGCTTGCTCACAGCTCCTGGGATTTAGTTCCTTCATTGTCAACATGGAGGGGATCATGGCAGCATGCAGGCAGATATGCGCTGGAGAAGGAGCTAAGAGTTCTGTATCTGGATCTGCAGGCAGCAAGGAGACACCCTGGGACTGGCTTAGGCTTTTGAAACTTCAAAGCCCACTTACACTGTCACATCAACTCCAACAAAATCACACCTACTACAACAGGGCCACATCTCCTAATCCTTCTCAAATAGTGCCACTCCCTGATGACTAAACATTCAAGTAGAAGAGCCAATAGGGGCCATTTTTATTCAAATCACACACACACATTTAGGGTGTGTCTTTGCTTAAACCAATCTCAGCTAACCTAACATAGTTAATCCCTCACAGGCATGGGCAGAAGCTTCTTTAGTGATTGTGAAGCCAAAAACCAATGGTAAGGATCACAGTGGTCTTTTCTGTCTCTAAAACATGGCTTCCCCAGCACGAGTTGCCAAGGAAATAGAGACATAGGTGCTCATGGTTCTTCTGAATAAAACACCTCTGCAATCTTGCCTTAGAGTTAGTAAGTCCTGTTCTGTTTCACAAAGCTTCCAAACAGCTGGCTAATAACCTACTCTTAGTTATTATGCATAGTCAAGGCTCATCATGCAGTCAAGGAAAGCCTCTCACAAAGAAAACAGAGGGGAGCAGGGGAGATGACAGGAGTCAGAGGAGCAAGTGTAATGTGGTCTGTGTAAGGAAGCATCAAGTGAGAAGGTGTTATTATATTGAACAAAATTTTGATTCTATGAAAATCATAGCATCCTGCTCCATGGGTTGAATTTTTTTGTACACCGGGCAATTTTAGGGTGAACCCAGCATTAGGAGCAGTGCTTTTGGGAGGATTTTAGGTCATGAAAGCAGAGGCTTCGTGAGTAGAATTAGTGTCCTTTTCAAAGAGCGACATCTTTTGTTTCTAGGTGTGAACTCCTTTCCTCTCTTTTTATTTTCACACTTGCTCTTTGTATATGTGTTTGTATGTGCATGTGTGTAGGTATGTGTTCACGGGAGGTTGGAGGTTTGTGTTCATATGTATACGTGTGCATGCGTTTATGTATACAGAAGATAGAGTTAAACCTTGGATTTCACTCAGAAATTTATTTATTTATTTATTTATTTATTTATTTATTTATTTATTTGAGTCAAGGCCTTTCATTAGGACCCGGGACTCACAGGTTACTATCCTGTGCATGACCACTAGGCCTCATCACCCCTGTGCTTAGGCTGCAAGCACCCCATAACTACCTTTTTGTGTGGCTGCTGGTGAGCTCAGATGTTCAGGCTTGCACAACAAATGTTTTACTGACTGATCTCTCTACTGAGCTCCTCAAGGTCATATTTTCTCTGTGATCTTTCCACCCCTCAAGCTTACACACATTCAGTGAGAAGGTAATGATTGACAGACTAGTAAGGAGTCCAGACCACACACTGAGTCAAGTAGCACTTTAACCTTGAGTCTTCCCTGCTCAAATGAAAACAAATTTCTGTTTTATTTTGGGATATTTCTGGCTTGTATGGATACTAGAGAGGAGAATGAAATGACATAAATATGGAGGGCTTGAGTCAGAATTACATCAAACTCTTCAACAACATTGGAAAACAGGCAAAAAGAAGAAAAGGAGTTGTATATCAAGCTACAGGTTTGTGTGTGGTATGTTCTAATCAAAAAGTCAATCACAGTGTCAGGGAATGACTTATGAAGCAGGAAGAGGAAGCCCAGGGAACAGAGACCTTTTCACACAAGGAGAAACTGACCAAATTCCTGGGGTGAAGTGGGTCTCAGAATCCCAGGGACAAGACATTGAACTCAGCCGGGAGAATGAACAATCCAGGTTGCAGCAGAAGGACAGGGGGCTTCTCATAAAGAAAAGGAGAATCAATTAGATGCCGTTATGCAGAAATCGAGCTGAGGGTAGAAGAAGAATTGGTGAAGGAAACCAAAGGAGGAAATGAGGCAATTATTTATTTCAGGAAAACTAATGTTTAAAAAGGAAAAGCAATAATGGTAGTAATGGTCTAAGCCTTGGTCGATTTTTATATAATCTAGCATTCTAAATTATAATATTTTAAGAAGAAAATGAGTTATAATTTTATTGGGAGGATGAGATAATGGTATAAGAATGTTAAACCCTCACCCTCTCTATTGGAAATCAATAATAATAACAACATATAATCACATTATTTCAAAATAGAGGAGATAAATTTTATGAAAAACAGCTGAAAGGACATGAGGTGATTGACTCTCTGGAGAAAAATTCAGGAGTGGATGACAGACAAAGGATTTCTGTCTTCCCTTCAGTCAGCTGTGGAACCTTCAATGTTGTTTTAGAAGACCTAACACACAGCTATAAGCACAAGGAAAGCTCACTTGGGGAAGGAAAAAGCAATTGATGGATGAACAGATTCAAATGGCTGATGTTTTATGACAAAAGGCCGCTCTATTATGCATGTTGTAAATTAAAACAATAGTTTTATATCCACCAGAGTGGCAAGGGCTGGACTTTGACAATGACAAATGCTGACAAGGATTTAAGAAGGGAATCATAGCCTGGTCATGAGTGTGCGATTTCTACTTTCTACTTTGGGGGACCATCGGGCAGTATGTTATAAAATGAAAGATAACCATGCATCATGACCCAGTTTTCATGTCTGAGATATCCTGTCAACATAGGGTAGTTAGTTCCTTGTTAACTTCCCAGAGGTTAAGTCTGAGTCAGAGTGGATAGATGTGTGGGACACGTAAAAGACATATACAGTGCCAGTCTTTGCCTCGAAGACTATACTTGAGGAAGAATGTGAATGACATTTTTTAATTAAAGGAATATTTGCATGTATGGCACAGCTATTTATTTGTATGTATTGCTTTTAACAACTACGATTTGAAAATTATTAAAAATTTTAAGGTTTTAATAAAACTATAAAGCTATATAAATATACAGTTAATTAGTAAGATGAGAACGTGCATGGGTCTCATTGGAGAGGTTGTGTGGTATGCACTTGTTGTATATATTACACCAATATTGGATCCTTGATGATTTTCAATTAGGGATTTTTTAAAAAAAAAAGAGCAAAAAAATAGAACCCTGGGCTACAATTTGAGAGCATATAGGGTTATCTTAGAGCTTTATTGCTTTAAAATATGATTTGAGAGTAGTTTTGTAGATTTTAATTTTTCTTTTTTTGAGATTATAATATAATTACATTATTTCTCCCATCCCTTTCCTCCCTACAAATCCCCTCCTATGCCTCTCCTTGATTTTTTTCTTGTCCTCATTATTAATTGTTTTCAGGGCTGACCATTCGATAGTGGATAACCAACCGGTGTGCTCTTCCCTAGCAAAGCTCTTTTTCTCACTCTCACCATTTCTTCGTTTCCTGTAGCTCTTTACATAGGGTTATGGAACCTCCCAGGCTCTCTCCTGTCCACCTTGTCATGAACTTGCCCAGCTCCTGTTCAGGCAAGCCTGCTGGTGAGGCTTAATGTGTGTAGCTTCTGACATTACTAGGAGACAAAGAAACTTAGAGCAAATCCTCTGCTCCTGTGCTTCTTACAGTCTGTCTGTCCTTCTGCAATGTTCTCTGAGTCTTAGGTATGAGAGTGTTTTGTAGACACATTTGGGACATTTTTTTAAATAGCGTTTTCTATTAGAATATAAGAGATGGGTTTTAGTGTCACATTCTCACGGATACATGTCATTATCTTCACATTTCATTTTTACTCAGCCTCCTTCCCCCCATGTTCTCACAAGTCCTAACTCTCTTTTGTTGGTTCCTTTCCTCCCAACACATGCTCTCCCCTTCTGCTTTCATGTCACGTGTGTTTTATCTTTCATGGCCTCTTTTCTACTTTCATCTGTGTCTCTCACACACATATTTAAGTCTGGGTTCTGAGTACAAAAGGATCAGTCTAGTATTTGCCTTCCTGAGTCAGCCTTATTTCCCTCAACATAATCTCTGTTTCCACCAGTTTCCTTGAAAATATCATGGTTTTACTTTTCTTTATAGCTGATAAAGTTCCATTTTGTTTATTAGTCACTTTTTATCTGTCTCTGGATCTGTTGATGGAAGTATAGACTGATTCCGTCGCTTTACTATTGTGAATAAGGCAACAACTGAATTGGATGTGAAGAATCTCCATGTCACATTGACTGAGAATCTTTTCTCCCCCGGAATGGCGTCACTGGGTCATATGAAATTTCTATTTTCATTTTTTTGAGGAGTCTTCAAACTGAGTTCCATAATAGAAGTGTCTGTTTACATTCCCACCAGGGATGCATAAGAAATCCTTTCCCCACACCCTTAGTATGGGCACGGCATTTGTTTTTGTTTTGTTTTTTGATGAAAGCTGCTCTCACTGGGATGAAGTAGAATGTCAAAGCAGTTTTAATTTGCATCTCTCTGGTGGCTAAGGATGTCGAGCACTTTTTATGTACTTATTGGTCGTTCACATTTCTTCCTTTGAGAACTGTCTCTGTCAGTGGTTCTCAACCTTCCCAATGCCCTGACCCTTTAATAAACTGTACCTCATGTTGTGGTGAACCCCATTCATAAAATTGTTTTTGTTTCTACTTCATAACTGTAATTTTGCTACTGTTATGAATCATAATTTAAATATCTGGTATGCAGGAGATGTGACCCCTATGAAAGGGTTATTCAATTTCCAAAGGGGTTGTGACCCACAGGTTGACAACCACTGGTCTATATAGCGTGTTATTCCATTTACTGATTAAATGATTTGTTTTATTTGATCTTTACATTTTGTCATTTGTTTTTGTTTTTCTTAAACAGTGCATCATTTGTAGCCCAGGTTAGTCTCCAACTAGTTAGGTAGCTAAAGGAGACCTTTAATTGATCTTCCTGCTTTTACCTCCCAGGCATTGACAGTACAGGGGTGTGTCTATGTACCTAGTTTTATGTGGTTCTGGGGATCAAAACTAGATCTTCATGAATACTGGGACAGTTTTCAATTAGGCCATATCCCTAGGCCAGCAATTTTTTTTCCTGATAGTGCTGGTGATTGAACCCAGGGCCTTATATATAGCAGAAAAGCACTCTACCACTGAACTATAATTTCAGCTCAATATAGTGCTTATATACTCTGAAATATAGTTGGCAGAGATATTGTCACATTCTACACACTGTCTCTTTACTGTGGTGATCATTTCCTTTCCTATGGAGAAAGTTTTTAATTTTACATAATATCGTTTGTTGACTGAGTCACTTCCCATGATACTGGAGCTCTTTTGAGAATGTCCTTGAGTCTTGAAGGGGTTTCCTCTAGAAATTTCAGCATATCAAATCTTACAATAAGGTCTTTGATCCATTTGGAAATAACTTTTGTGAAGGGTGAGAGTTAGGCATCTAGTTTCATTGTTTTAACCTGTGGATATCCAGATTTTCCATTTTGTTGAAGAGGCATTTTTAATGTATGTTTTTTGACATTTTTGTCAGAAACAAGATGGCTACAGTTGTGTGTTTTCCTGGTTCCTTTATTTCATTGCGTTGTTCTGCTCATTTAATTCTGTGCCATTACTGTGATGCTTTGTCATAATTACATGAGAGATGAGGGATGAATATACACAGCTAACTCTTGAAGGGATGTGACACCCTTCAAGAAAAGAAGACAGATAGGCATAAGAGAGTAGCCAAACATATACTGAACACTGAAACCAAGTGCTCTACATATTGTCCACATCTATAGGTATATTTTATGAAGGAATGCTAAGTGTGGTGAATCTAATAAGTTAGAAAATTTGAGTTTTGTTAAAGTATCTTTTATACTTAACAACTATCTGAGAATAATTGTAAATAACAACTCAGCGATTGTAGTAACCAAAAATATAGTTTCTCCAAAGTACAAAAAAGCTTGTGTAACTTTCGAGACAGAAATGATTCTAAACAAATCACTACTTTATGCCACATGACAGAGTAGAAATGTTCATAATCTCTTAGAGAAGAAGATAATGTTTTATGTGTCACAGGAGGAAAATGTAAAACAAATATTTTACAATTTTTCCCTAGTCCATCTATTGTTTTGATTTGACTCAAATAACCTTCTCTTGTTATTGTAATCGACTTCCTAATGCATCTTCTCAATCGTGTGGGCAGGTACACAGAACTTTATATGCATGAATAATATAAGTTGATGTAACAATATATTTTCTTTGTTTTCACATTTACCCACACAGCACAAATCCTAATAAAACTAGACTGGAATATATTACAAATTCATTTGGTTAGGATTCAGTTACTGAGTGAGCGAATACATATATATGATTTAAATGAAGAGCGTGCCGTCCATAACTTACATGTCACCTCTCCTACTTTACTTTGACTTTTGCACTTATCATGTTTTATTAACATTTTGAAGTTGTAAACCTGAGGAGAGTGGAAGTCATATCATGAAGTTGAAGCTGGGGGAATTGGAAAGTCTTGGCAGTAACTATAGAGAAACTTTTTCTCAGATGCATTGACTGAGAGTAGTGCCACATCAGTAATGTTCCCAGCATCCCATTGTTGATAGTATGGTCCAGTGAACCATAAGGGGTGGTCAGTGGACTCCTCTTTTGAATCCATACTTAGCACTGTTTTAAAATGTCCAATTATCAGCTTTATGACACATTTATAAAATTTACTTCTCTAGAGGAAGGGTGAAACAACCTGTACTTTAAATTAGGCTTTTCTTTTTTTGAGACAGGGTCTCTTTCTGCAGCCTAAATGGATCCAGAACTCAATATGTAGCCCAGGGTAGCATGAATCACATGATGATAGTCCTCCCTGAGCCTCTCAAATGCTGAAGTTACAAAATTGAGCCACCACACATGTCTTAAACTAACCCCTTCTATATTTCTTATCCAATTAAGTTGGTATCAACTTAGTTTCAATTTCATAGGAAGAGAGCCTTTGATTGGGTAGCTTTAATCATAACGTGGGATTTATTGAGGAAGGTTTTTCAATAAAAACTTAGGAAGTTGATGGTAAAATGAGCCAATCCAAGAAAGAGGAAGAAGCTGATCATTGGTCTTACGAACTGAAAACCTTGCCTTGCGATCATTTATGGAAGCAGCCTCTAGAGTTATCTCAGTCTAAGACAATGCTTACAGTATTCAGCACCTCCCTTTTAGCCAGCCCTATGGAGGTGGAGGTCAAGACTGCTGTCGAGCTTCTCTGGTAAATCCATTCTTGTTAGCAGAGGATTATTTTCACAGAAGTTGGAGATAGTGGTTTGATGAAGTACTATAGAAGACTGTAAAATGATGTATTCTGTATAGAATGATGAAAACTGTATATTCATGCCTTGCCTTCTTGCTTCCAAGTAGATGAATATGAGAATTCCATAACTATAAGCAAGACATTCTGTAAGCCGTGAGGCAGTACTGCTGTGTGATAATCTCTTTCCCTCTCCCTCCCCATCTCCCCTCTCTCTTTCCTCTCTCTTCTCATGCAAAAGAATATAATAATTGGTATATATAATATATAATATATATGATTGGTACCAGAGAAGGAGAAGATGCTGGGAAAGACCTCCTTGTTGTTTTGGAGAAGATTGCGGAAGCATTCAAAACCAGGTAGGGCTCAGAAATGTCCTTCATTAAGTGGGAACTGGTAAGATAAGGATTGAGAGACATGCAGGTGATGGAGGCTCAAGTGGCTTGTGAGATCTTTAAGGGACGCTTGAGAACCCTTCTTAGATTCAATCAGGACTTTTATATAATGAATACAAATTGAGACTGTGTGGAATAAAATGCTTTTGCTAGCATGGTTAGATGAGGCTGAAATATCCGCTGTGATTTACATGGAATAGCATTATTAAAATGACATGTACGAAGGAATACTTTATTTCCCATGGCCAGCACAGGCTGCATCCCAGTGTGGGGTTAGGACTGCATACCAAACTGACTGGAGAACTTGGCAAATATTGTGTGAGAGTCTCCCACATGAAGGGGTCATGGAGAGCAACTAAGCTGAAGTATGGCTTGGCAGAATTGAAGCTTTCATGAAGAGAGGCCGTGGGTGAAGGCGCAGCATCAGTTGCAGTGGAGACTCCAGAAGATGTGAGATTCCAGGTTAGTAGGATGCCTGCCAAGGACAGCAGTAGCTGTGAAGGGGAGCTGGCCTGAGCATATGAGGCAGATTATCTGTGTTGTGGATGGCTCTGAAGATCAGGAGTGAGATCCAGACATCAGAATCTGAGTTTTCATTCGTATGGCTGCATCTTGTTTTTGTTTTCATCTGATTTGTAACTATGGCCTGGCTCTTGACTTTTATAATAAAAAAGAATATAACTTATTTTAGATTTATCAGGAACTCACAGTTAAGAGACTCTGGGTATTTTAAAGAGACACTGGCATTTTAAAAGTGTTTATATTTGCCCCTTCTGCCTGGTCCTTTCTGCTGGGGCAGATTCCTAGCTGGTCTTCTTCAGTGACGACACCATATCCTGATCCGTCCAGGAGAACCCGCTGCACTCAGAGCAGTTGGTAAGACTTCCTCACCCTAGGTCTGGAGTCCCAGAGCTGTCGCTTGTAGCCTGGTGGACTTGGGACCCATCATCCACCAAAATCTCCGCCTTCCTAAATATCACTACCCCTCCGTCCCTTCTGCCCCTTCTGCCTGGTTCTTTCTGCTGGGTCAGACTCCTAGCTCATCTGCTCCCATGAAGACAACCATAGCCTGAACCATCCTAGAGGACCTGCTGCACTCAGAACAGTTGATGATTCACTGCATTCAGAGCAGTTGAGGATCGATCAGCTGCCACTGAGAGCAGCTGGACAACAGCTAGACTGCTCCACTGAAGACCTAACAATCTGAAGGCTTCCCAGGAAATCTACTGCAGCCAGGGCAACAGATCAGCAGCTTCTCTGCCCCTGTGAAGAGCCCCCAGTTGGAAGGCCCCACAGGTGGTCAGCTACAGTCAAGAATGCAGGCCTACCAGGAGACCTGGAACAACCCAGGGACAAAAGAGGCAGACTCCAGACAGTCACTCAGACTAACAAACACCAGGGATATCCAGATGGCGAAAGGCAAGCACAAGACCATGAACAACAGAAGCCAATATATGTGGGCATCATCAGAACCCAGTTCTCCCACCACATCAAGACCTGAATTCGACAACACACCTGAAAATCAGGAATCTGTCCTAAATTCCTATCTCATGAAGATAATAGAGTCCTTCAAGGAGGATATCAATAACTCACTTAAAGAAATACAGAAAAACACAGGTAAACAGGTGAAGGAATTGAATAAAGCAATCCAAGACCTAAAAGTGGAAGTAGAAACAATAAAGAAAACACAAATGGAGGCAAACCTGAAAATAGAAAACCTAGGAAAGAGGTCAGGAATTATAGATATAAATACCACCAACAGAATACAAGAGATAGAAGAGAGAATCTCAGGTGTAGAAGATTGACACAACTGTAAGAGAAAATTCAAAACATAAAAGACTCCTAGCCCAAAGCATTCAGGAAATTCAGGACACAATGAAAGGACAAAATCTAAGAATAATTGGAATATAGGAGAATGAATATTCCCAGCTCAGAGGGCCTAAAAATGTCTTCAACAAAAGCTTAGAAGAAAACTTCCCCAACCTAAAGAAAGAGATGGCCATAAAGGTACAAGAAGCCTATAGAACACTAAATAAATGGGACCAGAAAAGAAAATCCTCTCATCATATAATAATCAAAACACTAAAAGCACAGTACAAAGAAAGAATATTAAAAGCTGCAAGGGAAAAGGTCCAAGTAACATACAAAGGTAGACCTATCAGAATTACACCAGACTTCTCAACAGAGACTATGAAACCAAGAAGAGCCTGGTCAAAGGTCATGCAGTATAAGAGAACACAAATGCCAGCCCAGGCTACTATACCCAGCAAAACTCTCAATCAACATAGATGGAGAAACCAAAATATTTCGGGATGAAACCAAATTCAAACAGTATCTATCTGTCTGTCTGTCTATCTATCTATCTATCTATCTATCTATCTATCTATCTATCTATCTATCTATCTATCTATCTATCTATCTATCTATCATTCCAGCCCTACAGAGGATCCTAGAAGGAAAACTCCAACACAAGGAAGGTACCTGCACCAAAGAAAGGACAAGATATTCAGGAGGGTAGATGGGGTGGGGGTGGGGGAATAAAATATGGAGTGCAAGTAAATAAATAAATAAAAATTAAAAAACGTGTTTATATTTTTATTAAAAAAATGGGACTTTTAATGTTATACTTTTTTTGAAATTTTTTTATTAATTATTTTATTTACATTTCAATTTTTGTTCCCCTTCTCGGTCTCCCCTCTGCAAACTCCCTTCCCTCTCCTCTTTGCCTCTAAGAGGATGCTCCCCCACCCACCTACCCACTGCTGCCTTATCCCTCTAGCATCTCTCTTCCCTGGGGCAATGAGCCTCCACAGGCCAAGAACCTCTCCTCCCATTGATGTCAAATAAGGCAATCTTCTGCATAGCCATGGACCAGGCCATGTATACTCTTTGGTTGGTGGTTTAGCTCTGGGTGGTCCAATTAATTGATAGTATTATTCTTCCTATGGGGTTGCAGTACCCTTTAGCTCCTTTAGTTCTTCCCTAACTCTTCCATTGGGGTCCCCAGGCTCAATCTAATGGTATCAGTCAGGTGCTGGTAGAACCTCTCAGGGAACAGCCACATCCTCTCTGCAAGCACTACTTGGCATCATCAATATTGTCAGGGTTTGGTGTCTGAGGATGGGATGGATCCCAAAGTGGGGTGATCTCTGGATGGCCTTTCCTCCATTTTTCCCCTGTGTTTCCTTTAGATAGGAACAATGAATATGAAGTGTCCTTTCCATCTCTTTTGATAACTTCTGGTTGAAAGTCTTATTTTATTGGATATTAGAATGGCTACTCCAGCTTGTTTCTTGGGACCATTTGCTTGGAAAATTATTTTTCAGTCTTTTAGTTTGAGGTAGTGTCTATCTTTATCACTGAAGTATGTTTCCTGTATGCAGCAAAATGGTGGGTATGTTTATGTATCCAATCTGTGAGCCCATGTCTTTTTATTGGTGAATTGAGTACATTGATACTGAGAGATATTAAAGACCAATGATTGTTGGTTCCTGTTAATTTTTGTTGTTAGAGGTGGTATTATGTTTGTGTGGTTCTCTTCTTTTGGGTTTTGTTGTGAGATGATTAATTTTTTGGTTTTCCTTGGATGTAGTTTCCATACTATGTTGGAGTTTTCCTTCTATTATCCTCTGTAGGGGTGGACTAGTGGAAAGATATTGTTTAAATTTGTTTTTGTCATAGAACATCTTGGTTTCTCCATCTATAGTCATTGAGAGTTTTGCTAGGTATAGTATCTGGGGCTGGAATTTGTTTTTTCTTAGGGTCTGCATGACATCTGTCCAAGATCTTCTGGCTTTTAGAGTCTATGTTGAGAAGTATGGTGTAATTCTGATAGGTCTGCCTTATATGTTACTTGGCCTTTTTCCCTTACCAGTTTTAATATTTTTCTTTGTTCTGTGTACTTAGTGTTTTGATTATTATGTGATGGGAGGAATTTCTTTTCTGGTCTAATCTATTTTATGCTCAGCAGTCTTCTTGTAAGTTTATGGGCATCGTTTTCTTTAGGTTAGGGAAGTTTTCTTCTATGATTTTGTTGAAGATGTTTTCTGGCCCTTTGAATTGAGTATATTCTCTCTGTCTTAATCCTATTATTCTTAGGTTTGGTCTTTCTATTATGTCTTGAATTTCATGAATGTTTTGGGTTAGGAGCTTTTTGCACTTTGTATTTTTTTTTTTTACTGTTGTGTCAATATCTTCTATGGTATCTTCTGCCCCAGAGATTCTCTCTTCCATCTCTTGTATTCTGTTGGTGATGTTTGCATCTGTAACTCCTGATCTCTTTCCTAGGTTTTCCATCTCTAGTGTTGCCTCCATTTGTGATTTCTTTATTGTTTCTATTTCCATTTTTAGATTCCAGACATTTTGATTCAATTTCTTCACCTGTTTGATCGTATATTCCCGTATTTCTTTAAGGGATTTATGTGTTTCGTTTTTAAGGGCAACTACCTCTTTACCTATGTTCCCCTGTAATTCTTTAAGGGCATTATTTATTTCTTTTTATAAGGTCTTCTATCATCTTCAGAA
The DNA here is from genome assembly GCA_036184795.1 of Tokudaia tokunoshimensis. Classification (NCBI taxonomy): domain Eukaryota; kingdom Metazoa; phylum Chordata; class Mammalia; order Rodentia; family Muridae; genus Tokudaia; species Tokudaia tokunoshimensis. The sequence goes on from BTHU01000011.1 coordinate 20,360,201, forward strand.
GATGAGATTTTTAGATCAAAGTTCTGCTTTTCTGGTGTTTTAGTGTATCCAGGGCTTGCTGTGGTGGGAGATCTAGGTTCTGATGGTGCCAAGTGACACTGGTTTCTGCTGTTTATGTTCTTATGCTTGCCTCTCACCTTCTGGCTATCTCTGCTGTTAACTGGCCTTGCTGTCTCTTACTGGAGCCTGTTCCTCCTGTGAGCCTGGTTATGATGGACTTCCATGAGGCAGGCAGTTCAGTGTGTAGGAGGGGTCTCGAGCTCTTAATCTTCGAGGTTATGACCTCTTGGGAGTCAAACTGTCTCTGGGTGTGGGTGGGTGTGGGGTGCCAGAGCATCAGATTTACACCTAGGCTCAGTTGTAGACCACAAGGATGATATCTGTCTGCCAGGGCAGATAGGTCCTGCATCTGCTGGGTCCTGTAGGGGTCCCACTTAGGCCAGGTATTGGGGCTGAGGCACTCAGCTGTGAGCCTGGTTGTGACAGACCTCCTGGGAGTCAAGTTGTCTCTGGGTGTGGGAGGGGCTATGGAGTGCGAGGTCTGCCCCAGGGAGGGTTGTGGGCCAGAAGGAAGATGTGTCTCCACCAGGGTGGCTATAGGTCCTGCCTCTGCTGGGCCCTGTGGGGGTCCCAGTTAGGTTAGGTATTGGGGTGTGGTTGGGCATAGGATATCTCACCTGTGTGCCTGCTTAGACAGACTTCCTGGGAGTCCAATTCTTTTTTTAAACGTATGTGAGTATACTGTAGGTCTCTTCAGATACACCAGAAGAGGTCATCAGATCCCATCATGGATTGTTGTGACCCACCATATGGTTGCTGGGAATTGAATCAGAACCGCTGGAAGAGTAGTCAGTTCTCTTATCCATTGAGCCATCTCTCCAACCCATTATACTGTGTTTTATTTTGTAATACTAACATAAGATCTTGGGGAATAAACAAGAAAGGAAAAGTTATTGTTTAAGAATTTTGTTTTTGTCTATCAAGCTGACAAATGATCTGTTACACTGATTAGTTTTTGTCAACTTGACATAAAGGAGACTCACTTGGGAAGAAGGAACCTTGATTCAGGAATTGTGTCCATAGGCATGTCTGTGAGGCATTTCTTTGATTAATGGTTGATATAGTACTGGGGAGCCAGCCCACTGTAGGTGGTGCCATCTCTGGGCTGATAGACCTGGAATTCATAAGGAAGATAGTTGAGGATGTCATTAAGTGGTATCTCTCAACGGTCTCTGCTTGTGTGGTCCTACAATCAGTTTCCTGTTTTGAGCTTCTACTCTGTCTTCTCTAGTTAATGGATTATATAACCTGTCATCCTAAACAAACCCTTTCTTCATCAAGTTGGATTGGGCCAATGTATAATCTCAGCAACAGAAAGCGTACTGAACAATCTGATTCATACACTTTTCATTGTTTACAGTAGGTGGGCTACCTCTAAAAATGAGTAGTTTCATGTTGAAGTGAAAAATCTTTATGACAGTTGGGCATGGAGGTGCGTGCTTGTAATCCTACCATGGGAGACTGGGACAGGAGGTTTGATACGTCTAGGTTGCATCGATTATACCTTTACACATTAAAAATTTTATTTTAAACTGTTCATATAATATTTTTGATCATACTCTTTCCCCTCTTCCAAGTCTTCCCAGAGTCTCCCACTTGCCTCCTCATCCAATTTCATGTGCTGTTTCTCTCCTTGTCTTTTTTCTTTCTTCAAAAGCAAAACATCCCAACAAAATGACAAAAAATGTCAAGAAACACCAAACCATAAGAAAACAGCAACAACACACATGGAGCCTGCTCTAGAATGTGGTTGATATCCACTGAAATGTGGTCATTTCACTGAAGAAAACTGATTTAACCTCTCCAAGCAGGAATCAATTTCAAATAGCTTCTTGGCTCGTGGTAGAATGTTGTCAGCACTTCCCGTTCTCTGTGCTGGGATTTTTGTCTAGTTTGAGCCTGTGCAGGTCTTGTGCATGTTGTGAGTTCATAGGTGCATCGACTCCATTGTGTCTGGAAAATGCTGTCTCCTTGGAGTCTTCCATCACCCCTGGCTCTTACATTCTTTCTGCCTCCTCTTCCACACTGGTCACTGATATACTGATCTATGGATATAGAAATATGTCATTAGGAGTCATTTTATTGCTGTGTTCATTTAGCAAAATATTAGTAGGTATTTCCCTGTGGCCATAACCTCTCTAAAGACTCCATTTTCTATTGGACTATTAATATAAGTTATTGTGCATGAACATAATGATATTCATTTGTTGAATTACAGTGTAAAGAAATATAGCAGACTTTTACTGAGAGCTAACTATATGCTAGGAGTATTTTACAGGAATATATATGGCCTTGACCTTAGGGTTACTCCTGCCTCTTCCTTTCAAGTGCTAGCATTAAAAGCATGCTTGGGCTGGGCGGTGGTGGCGCACACCTTTAATCCCAGCGCTTGGGAGGCAGAGGCAGGCGGATTTCTGAGTTCGAGGCTAACCTGGTCTACAGAGTGAGTTCCAGGATAGCCAGGGCTACACAGAGAAACCCTGCCTCGAAAAACCAAAAAAAAAAAACCCAAAAAAGCATGCTTGGTGGAAAAGGTATATTTTTAAAATTACTTTTTTTCATACATAGTTTTTTCTTCAATTCTCCAAATACTGGCACATGCCATGATTATTTTCAGTGATAAACAATAATCAATGGGGAAAATTTATAGATTGTAAACTTCCAATAGATCTTGGGAAATGGACTGTTCTAGAGATGTGATTCCCTGGAAATGAAGGAGTGTCAGGGAAATAAGTTGAGTTTTATTTTTAAAGGGTCCTATGTGAACTTACAAGTGGATAGCAGTGAGAAGAGGAAGGATGTGAGAGGAATGACACTGTACTCTCTCTTCAGAAAATTGATTAATTCAGACAAGTTATGTGCGTGACCACATTTCTTATGGAAAACAGTGAAACTGCATTGATCTGAAGACTAGCTTATGAAAGGACACTCCTTGGCTGGTAGATAAATATTGAGATACTGAACACTCCTTGAGTGTCAGGAGCCATGATGGGACAAGCTAATATACTAGCAGGTGATCATCCTGAAAAGGGCTGCTCCGGATTATTATATAATCTGCGACAGGTGAGCCCTCATTCAGCAAGGCTGTGGGGGACAAATTTTAGGAAAGATTCCTGCTATTAATATGCTTTTCCTATTATTAATATACATATATAATAATCAATCAGTAATAGCACAACCCTTTGGAGCAGATCTCTGCAGATCCACAAAGATGTACTGTCTTATTATAGTAGTGTTATATAGACAAATAGATGACTTAAGTTTTAATGATGATGATATAAGAATTCCTAAAATTATATCCATGATTATTAAGCTCTTTTCTTTTCTTTTTTTTTCTTTTATTTTTTTTAATTTACATTCCAAATCATTTCCCCTTTCCCGTTTCCTCCCTCCCCGAAAGTTCCATAAGCCCCCTTCCCTCCCTCTTTTCTCCATTCAACCCCCTCTCGTTTCTCTGTCCTGGTGTTCCCCTACATCTAGTCTTTCCAGGACCAGGGGTCTCTTCTTCCATCTTCTTAGAAATCTATTGATATGCGGATTGTGTCTAGGGTATTCCGAGATTCTGGGTTAATATCCCCTTATCAGTGACTGCATACCAGGTGTGTTCTTTTGTGATTGGGTTACCTCACTAAGGATGATATTTTCAAGATCTGACCATTTGCCTAGGAATTTCGTGAATTCATTGTTTTTAATTGCAGAGTAGTATTCCATTGTGTAGATATACCACATCTTTTGAATCCATTCCTCCGTTGAGGGACATCTGGGTTCTTTCCAGCTTCTGTCTATTATAAATAAGTCTGCTATGAACATAGTGGAGCATGTGTCCTTACTGCATGCAGGTAAAGCCTCTGGGTATATGCCCAGGAGTGGTATAGCCGGATCCTCCGGGAGTGTCATGCCCAGTTTTCTGAGGAATCGCCAGACTGCTTTCCAGAGTGGTTGTACCAGCTTGCAATTCCACCAGCAGTGGAGGAGTGTTCCTCTTTCTCCACATCCTTGCCAACAACTGCTGTCTCCTGTGTTTTTGATCTTAGCCATCCTGACTGGTATGAGATGGAATCTCAGGGTTGTTTTGATTTGCATTTCCCTAATGACTAAGGATGATGAACATCTCTTTAGGTGCTTCTCAGCCATTAGATATTCTTCAGGTGAGAACTCTTTGTTTAGCTCTGTACCCCATTTTTTAATAGGGTTACTTGCCTCTCTGGAGTTTAACTTCTTGAGTTCTTTGTATATATTGGATATTAGCCCTCTGTCGGATGTAAGGTTGGTAAAGATCATTTCCCAGTTAGTTGGTTGCCGCTTTGTCTTTTTGACAGTGTCTTTTGCCTTGCAAAAACTTTGTAATTTAATGAGGTCCCATTTGTCTATTCTTGATCTTAGAGCATAAGCTATTGGAGTTCTGTTCAGGAAATTCTCCCCTGTGCCCATATGTTCAAGGTTCTTCCCTAGTTTCCCTTCTATTAGTTTCAGTGTGTCTGGTTTTATGTGGAGATCTTTGATCCACTTAGAATTGAGCTTAGTGCAAGGAGATAAGGATGGGTCAATTTGCATTCTTCTGCATGTTGACCTCCAGCTGAGCCAACACCATTTGTTGAAAAGGCTATCTTTTTTCCACTGGATGGTTTTAGCTCCTTTGTCAAAGATCAAGTGACCATAGGAGTGTGGATTCATTTCTGGGTCTTCAATTCTGTTCCATTGAGCTACATGTCTGTTACTGTACCAATACCATGTGGTTTTTAACACTATTGCTCTGTAGTACAGCTTGAGGTCCGGGATACTGATTCCCCCAGAGGTTCTTTTACTCTTGAGAATAGTTTTAGCTATTCTGGGTTTTCTGTTATTCCAGATGAATTTTTGAATTGCTCTTTCTAACTCTATGAAGAATTGAGTTGGGATTTTGATGGGGATTGCATTGAATCTGTGTATTACTTTTGGTAAGATGCTCATTTTTACTATATTAATCCTGCCAATCCATGAGCATGGCAGATTTTTCCATCTTCTGAGGTCTTCTTCAATTTCTTTCTTCAGAGACTTGAAGTTCTTGTCATACAGATCTTTCACTTGTTTGGTTAGAGTCACGCCAAGATACTTAATATGGTTTGTGGCTATCGTGAAGGGTATTATTTCTCTTACTTCTTTCTCAGCCTGCTTATCCTTTGAGTATAGGAAGGCTTCTGACTTGCTTGAGTTGATTTTATATCCGGCCACTTTGCTGAAGTCGTTTATCAGCTGTAGGAGTTCTCTGGTGGAGTTCTTTGGGTCGCTTATGTATACTATCATATCGTCTGCAAATAGTGATAGTTTGACTTCTTCCTTTCCAATTTGTATCCCTTTGACCTCTTTTTGTTGTCTAATTGCTCTAGCTAGAACTTCAAGTACTATATTGAAAAGATATGGAGAGAGAGGGCAGCCTTGTCTAGTCCCTGATTTTAGTGGGATTGCTTCAAGTTTCTCTCCATTTAGATTGAGGCTGGCTACCGGTTTGCTGTAAATTGCTTTTACTATGTTTAGATATGGGCCTTGAATTCCTGATCTTTCCAAGACCTTTAGCATGAAAGGATGCTGAATTTTGTCAAATGCTTTCTCAGCATCTAATGAGATGACCATGTGGTTTTTTTCTTTGAGATTGTTTATGTAGTGGATTACATTGATGGATTTCCTTATATTGAACCATCCCTGCCTCCCTGGGATGAAGCCTACTTGATCGTGGTGAATGATCGTTTTGATGTGTTCTTGGATTCGGTTGGCAAGAATTTTATTGAGTATTTTTGCATCGATATTCATAAGAGAGATTGGCCTGAGATTCTCTTTCTTTGTCGGATCTTTGTGTGCTTTTGGTATTAGTGTAATTGTGGCTTCATAGAACGAGTTGGGTAGTGTTCCTTCTGTTTCTATTTTATGGAACAGTTTGAAGAGTATTGGTGTTAGGTCTTCTTTGAAGGTCTGATAGAATTCTGCACTAAAACCATCTGGACCTGTGCTTTTTTTGGTTGGAAGACTTCCAATGTCAACTTCTATTTCTTCAGGGGTTATAGAACGGTTTAGATGGTCTATTTGGTCCTGATTTAATTTTGGTACTTGGTATCTGTCAAGGAAATTGTCCATTTCCTCAAGATTTTCTAGTTGTGTTGAATACAGGTTTTTGTAGTAGGATCTGATGATTTTTTGAATTTCCTCAGTTTCTGTTGTTATCTCTCCCTTTTCGTTTCTGATTTTATTAATTTGGATACTATCTCTGTGCTCTCTGGTTAGTCTGGCTAAGGGCTTATCTATCTTGTTGATTTTCTCAAAGAACCAACTCCTCGTTTTGTTGATTCTTTGTATGGTTTTATTTGTTTCTACTTGATTGATTTCAGCCCTGAGTTTGATGATTTCCTGCCTTCTACTCCTCTTTGGTGTATTTGCTTCTTTTTGTTCCAGGGCTTTCAGGAGTGCCATTAAGCTGTTAGTGTATGCTGTCTCCCGTTTCTTTTTGGCGGCACTCAGGGCTATGAATTTTCCTCTTAGCACTGCTTTCATTGTGTCCCATAAATTAGGGTATGTTGTGCCTTCATTTTGATTAACTTTCAAAAAGTCTTTGATTTCTTTCTTTATTTCCACCTTGACCAAGTTATCATTGAGTAGAGCATTGTTCAGCCTCCATGTGTACGTGGGTTTTCTTTTGTTTTTGTTGCCATTGAAGACCACTCTTATTCCATAGTGATCTGATAGGAGGCATGGGATTATTTCTATCTTCTTATATCTGTTGAGGTCTGATTTGTGACCAATTATATGGTCAATTTTGGAGAACGTACCATGAGGAACTGAGAAGAAGGTGTATTCTTTAGCTCTAGGATGAAATGTTCTATATATATCTGTTAGTTCCATTTGGTCCAAGGCTTCAATTAGATTCACTCTGTCCCTGTTTAGTTTCTGCTTTCCTGAACGATCCATTTCAGAGAGCGGGGTGTTGAAGTCACCCACTATTATTGTGTGCGGTGTGATGTGTGCTTTGAGTTTTAGTAAAGTTTCTTTTACGAATGAGGGTGCCCTTGCAATTGGAGCATAGATATTCAGAATTGAGAGTTCTTGATGGTGGATTTTTCCCTTGATCAGTATGTAGTGTCCTTCTGTGTCTTTTTTGATGACTTTAGGTTGAAAATCAATTTTATCCGATATTAGGATGGCTACTCCACCTCGTTTCTTGGGGCCATTTGCTTGTAAAATTGTTTTCCAGCCTTTTACTCTGAGGTAGTGTTTGTCTTTGACACTGAGGTGCGTTTCCTGCATGCAGCAAAATGCTGGGTCCTGTTTACGTATCCAGTCTGCTAGTCTATGTCTTTTAATTGGGGAATTGAGACCATTGATATTAAGAGAGATTAAGGCATAGTGATTATTGCCATCTGCCATTCTTGACGCTATCTTTATGTTTGAGTGGTTATCTACTTTTGGGTTTGATTCAAGAAGGTTATTATCTCATTTTTTCCAGGGTGTTGTTTCTCTCCCTGTATTGGAGGTTTCCACCTATTATCCGTTGCAGGGCTGGATTTGTGGAAAGATATTGTGAAAATTTGGTTTTATCATGGAATATCTTGGTCTCTCCATCTATGGTGATTGAGAGTTTTGCTGGGTATAGTAGTCTAGGCTGGCATTTGTGCTTTCTTAGTGTCTGCATGAGATCTGCCCAGGATCTTCTGGCTTTCATAGTCTCTGGTGAGAAGTCTGATGTGATTCGGATAGGTCTTCCTTTGTATATTACTTGGCCCTTTTCTCTTACTGCTTTTAGTATTCTTTCTTCGTTTAGAACATTCGGTGTTTTGATTATTATGTGATGGGAGGTATTTCTGTTCTGGTCCAGTCCGTTTGGAGTTCTGTAGGCTTCTTGTACGTTCATTGGCATCTCTCTCTTTAGGTTAGGGAAGTTTTCCTCCATAATTTTGTTAAAGATGTTTACTGGCCCTTTAAGTTGCAAATCTTCACTCTCATCTATACCTATAATCCTTAGGTTTGGTCTTCTCATTGTGTCCTGGATTTCCTGGATGTTTTGGGTTACACGTTTTTTTGCATTTTGCATTTTCTTTGACTGTTGAGTCGATGCTTTCTATGGAATCTTCAGCACCTGAGATTCTTTCTTCCATCTCTTGTATTCTATTGTTGATGTTTGCATCTATGACTCCTGATTTCTTCCCAAGGTTTTCTCTCTCCAAAGTTGTCTCCCTTTGTGATTTCTTAGTTGTTTCTACTTCCTTTTTTAGTTCCTGGATGGATTTGCTGAGATCCTTCACTTGTTTGTTTGTATTTTCCTGTATTTCTTTAAGGTATTTTTGCATTGCCTCTTTCAGGATTTCTTCCTGATGACCCACGTTCTCCTGCATTTCTCTGAGTGATTTTTGTGTTTCCTCCTCATGGGAATCCATCTGTTGATCCATTGTCTCCTGCATTTCTTTAAGCAGTTCTCATGTTTCCTTTGTAAGGGCATCTAACCGTTGATTCATTTCTTTAAGCAATTGTTGTGTTGCCTCCTTATGGGCATTCGTCTCTTGACCCATATTCTTCTGCATTTCTTTATGCAATTTTTGTGATTCCTTTGTGAGTGCATCTACCCGTTGATTCATCTCGTTAAGCGATTTTTGTGTTGTCTCCTTGTGCGCCTCCATCTTTTGATCCATGTTCTCCCGCATTTCTCTAAGCGATTTTTGTGTTTCCTTTGTAAGGGCTTCTAACCGTTGATTCATGGTCTCCTGTAATTCTTTATGAGATTTATTTGTGTCCTTCTTGTGATCCTCTAATAGGATCATGAGAAGTGATTTTAAATCCAGATCTTGTCTTTCGGGTGTGGTGGGGTATCCAGGACTTGCTGCTGTTGGAGAGTTGGGTTCGGATGGTCCCATATTACTTTGATTTCTGTTAGTAACATTCCTACGTTTGCCTTTTGCCATCTGGATACCTCTGATGTTAGTTGGTCCTGCTGCCACTGGCTGTTGGTTGGACCTCCTGTGAGCCTGCAAAGCTATTTCTGCCCCCCCCCCGGATTACCAGGATTCCCCTGGCACCGATTTCTGGGGCCTGCCTGCTCCTGAGTGACTTTGGAGCCCTGACGTGCCTTGCCCCAAGTGATCTTATATTGGGGAGTCCTTGCACATTCAAAGGCTCAGCCTAGTGGATTCCTGGAGCAGAGGTCGCCAAAGGGAGGCTAGTAGGCTCCTGCCCTGTGCAGGGGTGTGTGATCTCTCCTAGGGGGGGAGGGGGCGTCCCTCTGCCAGGCAGAAGTCCCATAGCAGAGCTAGCACGCTGGTTACTGCAGATCTGCCCAGCTCTTGGGAGCCACGTGCACACAATCCGCCCAAGACCCAGGTGATATTCTGCCTGTCCGTCTCAGAGCCTGCCTGTCCCAACTTCCCGGCACTGGAGCAAAGATGGCAGAGTGCACTCTGCACACTCTCCGTGGCGCTGCTCACCCTGCAGACGCAATGGCCTGCAGATCTGGCACCCAGATGACCACAGCGCTGACCCGTTCTTGGGTGCAGACGGAAGCCCCAACAGGCCGTGTCCCAAGTGATGTTATATTGGGGGGAGAGCCTGGGTACCTGTCTCTTCAGTGCAGTCTGCGGGAACAGAGGTCGCGGAAGCAAAGCTCTATTAAGCTCTTTTATATTGGAACTTCTATTAGGTCCTCTTCTGATAGTCAAAACTGCAATGAGAACTCTGCCAGTCTCCCAAGTGTCACCAGTTAATTGCTCTTAGATGGCAACCAGACTTTCTCCTACTTAGAGCACATTCCAAGAGGTTGTAAAACAATTAACCAGAGGTCATAAAAAGGGAACTAATGATTTATTATAGATGCTAGGACAGAAGATAAAATATTGACTGGGTTTATTTATACAAAACTTCACTTATAACTTAGTTATGATGTTAAACTTTCTATGAACCTGTAGAGAAGGCAAATGGTAGATGTTTAGCTAGATAATTACTCCTAATGGATATGCATGTAAGCATTCTCTGTTGTAAACTTCTATTTCAATTTATGGTTTGATTTTTGTGTGTACTTGTGATGAACTTTGTAACATGTGATCATGTATTCTGAAAGATGTATAAGTACTGAAGCAAAAGAGAGAATCATCTCATTCTCATTCTCAATCTCATCTCTTCTCATCCCTTCATCTCGTCTCTTCTCTCTCTCTCTCTCTCTCTCTCTCTCTTTCTCTCTCACTTTTTACCTTTCCCCCACTTAGAAGAATTTTTCCCTTTCTCCACTTAGGATCTTTCCGCTTTTCCCTCTTAGAAAGATTTCATAGGAAACTTTTTACAACTTAGTAATAAACTCATTAACTACTTCTCTAAGTGTCCCATTTTTCTCCCTGTGACTTCTGACTAGCAGGCTGAAAGTTAGAGCCCAGCAGTTCCTGTGGAGATAGGACAAAGGCAATTTACCTAATCTTTAGCAGTTTGAGGAAGAGGTGCTAAATGCCAGAAACTGCAGTTTCTGGCCTCAGAGGATTATAGAAGACAGGCCAGCTACAGTAGCATAGTAACTTAGACTTAGATAAGTAAACTTTTTTATTATACAGCAACCCTAAATTTTCTGTAAGACAAAGTTTTACCCCCAGAATTTTGTAAGACAGAGTCTTACTCCCACCAACGCTCTTCCCCCCTCAGCTGCTTCAAGAAGAACTAAGTAGAAAGAACACCTCTGCTGGGGCTGGCTCCCAGCACTTGAGGAATTAATGTCTACATTCAAAACATCGACTAAGTTCCCCCCATCAAAAACAAATCCAATAATGCTTAAGCATTTATAGTGAAGGCTCTTGATTTAAAACACTAGGAAGCTGGATATTCTGAGTCAATATCACAATAAGTACAAGAATAGGAAGTCTTCTGATAATTTTGGGGGCCACATTTTCTGAATACTCAGCATCATGTGGTCATAGCTTAGACTCCTATTTAAATTTGCAGAGAAGAAAAGATCTTTATTTGCATGCCACCAGATGAGAGTCCTCCTGTAAGGGCCATTATATATAAGCTGGCATGCAAGGTGGCTGGGAAAGTTATATCATTGCTTGGTGTGAGGCACAGGGGAAACTCTTTATAGATGAACACAAGAGGAGAAACAGATTAAGAGAGGCAAGGTCTTAGCAAGTATCTCTTGATCCATCTCCTCCCTTCATTTTCAATTGATAAAACTAAGCAGGATAGAGAAAGATGAGGAGTTGGAATCGATTATTCTGAAGTAGCAAGGCTGAACAAGGGTAAGGTTCATATCAACTTGGTCTTTAAGAGTTGGGGGTCAATGCAAGGGTGACATAGGTTTCTCTTTCTATACTATCAAGCTAACTTTGAATCAGGCCTCTCAACCTTAGCACAACTGGCTCCATGATGGATCTACCCTTCAGGTCATAAAACTCAGCATGTAGACAGCCTCACCAGCCAAAATGAAAACAAAGATCTACTCCATCAAAGTCAACAGTTCTAGGAAAGTCTCTCAATGTACCAACCTTGCCTTTTGAATTCTTTTGTTCCACTTCCAGCAAATAACTGTTCTTGTTAATGGTAGTATGCCAATCAAGAACATGGTTTTTGTGTTTAAAAGCTTACCCTGAGAAAGATCCCAGCACTACATTAGGATCCTGAACATAGTGCAGTCACTACCTGCCTAATAAAGACTTTTTATTGGCTTAAGGCCATGCTTGGGCAGTCTTTCCTGATGGATACCCCACAACATCATCATGTAAAAGGAATAAGTATGAGAGAAAGAACAAACTCCTCACTCATTGGTGACCCCACTCTCACTTATGTGATTCCCTTATATGATTTCTTGTAAAATGCAAATGTACACCAACACTATTTCTTTCCTGCCCCTTCAAAGGCTTCAATATGGGAACACTATTTGAACTGCTTAAAACTCTATGAGATGTTAAAAACTTGGTGGTTAGATTCATTTGTTGTTGAGTTAGGTATTTTGTAGGTTATTCAAGACTTGAAGACGTTAGCCTTTGAAAATGAGCATTGGGGCTGGTAAGCTGGTCTTAGTCAACAAGAGTTAGCATTCAGGAACACATTCTCCTTTTTCTCCTCAAAATACAATGTGTGGGCTTCAGCCTCAGGTGTAGGATCATCTGTAAGTAAGTGAGTCCTTCCATCCTCTTTTCAGATGTGATATTTAAAGAAGGTAGTCTCTAGGATATGCTTTTCCCAATCACTGATCAAGTCAGACCACCAGAATGCTAACACAAGTGCTACATTGTCTTATTTATGTGTGATACATGTTGCATTATGCAGTAAGCACAACTTTAAGATTTGTTACTAATGTAAAAATAGGACAGTAAGGAAATCACTCTTTTTTTGAGAATTTGTCCCTTAGTCTACTTGGTACTCTGTTATATAAACATTCTGGCTGTGAACATTATTTCAAGATTTACTAGGAATACATTGTAACCCCAAGGAGATTGTTTCCTCTTTGAGATAATTTAAAAGAAGTGTCTTGCATCATTGTTCAACAGAGACTCAACTCAAATTTGTTGATTATCTGTAATAGCATCATATTCTTTATAGTTAGTATAATTTGTTTGCTACATATAATTTTGAGTTTTTTCCTTTTTCATTTTATTAAGCTTGTCTCAGTAGTCTTTGTTGAAAACCACTGCAAATCCTCATTATTATTTGTGATGGTTAATCTTTACTGTCAACCTTACTGGATTTGGGTTCATTTAGATGAGTTAGTCGTGTGAGTGTGTGTGTGTGTGTGTGTGGCCATCCATCCATTTTCAGAGAAGGTAGAATAAGAGGGTCAGAAAGAGAAAGGTAGTGGTATACACTGATGCCCTCCTGAACTCTATATCATGAACACTCCTAAATCATTCTTCCTTTAAGTTGTTGGGATTTTGGTCACAGTTCAGGCACAAAAGTAACAATGCATTATTTCAATCATTATTTTTTGGAGACATACATAAATTTGGTAAACGAAACTACTGCTAACTACATCAATGGGTTATGGAGCAACACAATGTAGTCTCATTGGAATACCTTAATTTTTATGGACTTGACCAAAAAGTTAATTATTTTGGTACCCAATTTGAAACTCATGGGTTTTTTAACTTCTTTTTTTAACTTCTGAACTAAATAAAAAATATGAATAGAAAGCATGGCAGGCATTTACCCCATCCTCTGACCTGCACACATGATGTATTACATTCCTTATTTTTCACTTCATTTCTTTCTGATAGTTTCCACATATAATTGAGAAATTATATTTCCTGTTTATCTCTCTTTTCATGAAGTGGATGTATCTGGTCCTAATACTTAGTTCAAAGTAATTATTTTTCAGTTCAAAGCCATGATTTAATCTCTTTTTTATTATGAAATGAGTAAACTTTCCCAGGCAGTGTATTTATTAAGGGACTTATTGTGCTTCATTGACTGCTGGAATGAGATTCGATAGCTAATTTATTCCTTTTGAGGAATTTATGTGTCCAGCCTTTGGGGTTTTCACTGAAATGCTCCTCTAGGAGAGAATAATGCGGGATGGTTTTGTGCAACTTGGATTTGCAGGGCTGGAGTTTCAATTAGACTGGAAAGTGCTCGATGAGCAAAGGTTGTTAGCATGCTATCTTGTGATGGGAAGGATTGCTCTTCTGATAGTCTCTTTTTCAATTTGCTCGGTAGACTCCCTCCTGGGTCTGCATAAAGGTTGAGGGAATATTTAGTGCAGAAGTGCCTGAATAAGAGGGATTTTCTTTTCCTCTGAAAATTTTCCTGAGAAGGATGATAAAGTATGGAATACTTTAAAGTTTTTGGTGGAAGAGTACTTTGTTCTATTGAAGATCTCTCTACATGTATGAATGTATGTATGTATAGTATATACTGTATATACAAAGTGTATATATGAAATAAACACAGAAGTAGATGTTGTGGGTTTATCATTCCAGTGGGATGCATGAAAGGAACCTTTACAATTTCAAGGTACTGACTTAGCTATACAAGTTCTTTATCTGTGTAGCTTATTCTTTCTCTCCTTCTACTTCTATTGATATAAATGTATGAGATAGAAGAAATGCAGCTGATGTTAATCGCAGGGCCTATCAGGCTTCTAACCATGCACATTCATTATTTAAACTTGCTCTAACAGCCTGTCAGTAAAAAAGATCATCAAATCACTTGTGTAACCTGATCTCCGTTCTGGGAGGATCTTTGTCCCCTTTTATTGGTACAATCCCCTGATTAGGATCCTAATCCTACATGTCATAGAATTGTCATTGAATGTCACAATTGTGGCCCATCCATTGCTAACATTTTGTGGTGAATATAAACTACTGCACTTGCTTATTAATGAGAGATCACTGTAGTGGCTTTCCCAGCTTGCCCATGGCTATACAGAAAACATTTGTATTCGTTCTACTGAAGACTTGAAATTCAAACTTAGACTCTAATGGGGTTGAATTAAATAAAAAGTTTGGTTAATTTAGCTGAAAACAAAACGTAATGCACAGTAAACTCTTCATCCCTAAGTTTCACAGAGTTAGAGCCTACAGCAGGAGACCTGGGTTTGTGCCATTATGTGAGGCCTCTTGCTCAGGTGACCTCTGCTATTGTCACTTAGAATGCCAAGTCTCAGTTCTCTGACCTCCGCCTCAGAACTGAGAATTTCTTAACATTGGGTACCCAGGAAGAAGAACTGTGAAAAAGTTTCTGTAAACTGTAATCTGGGCCAGTCATATGAAGAATATTAATAATTATATGATGCCATAATTTATATCTTATAAGATATTCTGATCAAATTTGGGAGAGCAACTGACCAGATTTATTTCTTCCAAAGGTGTCCTGGGTACGTACAGCAGTAAATAAGTAATGAGGATAATAAATAAATCCAGGAATTAAGTATTTATGTATAATACTTTACAACTTCGTTTGGTGGAGCATCTTTCATGCCAACTATATCCCCAAACAGATTACATTCAATAAAGACGTACAGTGATAAGCAATAAATACTAGTAGGGAGACAGACATGGAGATAAACAGGCAAGGGAAAGTGCTGCTCAGCTAAATTCTGTGAAGAAATGAAGAATTTAGGGGTGAAGAGACCCAGGAGAGACGCCACAATAGTCAGATAGTATTGAAGATCAAGGGCTCACACTCAATTTTCTCAGTAAAAGGCCTCAGGCACAAAATACCAAGGTCTTGAACCTTTTTGCTGGGGTCATCTCACAGGAAACAGGCCTTGTCTGTGAGGGAAAGCAAAGGCATAGTAAGTCTGGGAGAGGAAGCTCAACTTCTCAGCAGCTCTGGGTCAGGGAAGGCCTGTTGTATACAGTTTCCTTTTGATCTGGATGGGCCACCACTACCTGTGATTCTCTCATTAAGCAACCGTGACAGTGGATCTGATCCATAGTCTGGGATAAGAGGTTTCAAATTAACGCAGAACAAGTGATTTCTTTTTCTGATACTTTGATTCAACTCAGGGCCTGCCCCTACCAGTGAACCGATTCCTCTAATCCAGTAGAGTAAACTGAGATCTAAACTTTCTATATATCTGCCTTTAGCTCTCCCAGGTTAGACACACACAAGAGTGATTTCTTACGCTCGTTTGCCCTTTGGAATCCCGTGGACAACATAAACTCTTTGAGCTTTTTGTTGTATGTTTTGTGCTTGTGTGCTTAAAGCACTAGGTGGATGCACATAGGGAAAAGAAGAAAATGATACCAATTACAATGCAGTTTTAGGAAAGAAGTCGATGTTGTTCTGACTT
This sequence comes from Tokudaia tokunoshimensis, assembly GCA_036184795.1. NCBI lineage: Eukaryota > Metazoa > Chordata > Mammalia > Rodentia > Muridae > Tokudaia > Tokudaia tokunoshimensis. Next base: position 20,375,982 of record BTHU01000011.1, read on the forward strand.
TTGGTCCCTCTCACATTCTCTGATGGACCACACTTTGTTAGAAAATGACAAGGAGAACATTCATAAAATTTTTTAAGGTGCAAATTTTAAACTAAGCTTGCTTTAAGGAAACTATAAAATAATAAAGAACTTATTATTGGGCTGTAGTTGAAATATACTCCCTCGAATAAGGGAGAACAGACTCATTCTCATGAATGGATTCATTCATGCCTTTATATTTGTAGTTTCCAACACTTCAGCTACAGATGGTCATCTTTAGTTTAAACATATTAAGTAAATGATCCCCAAAACTAACAGTTCTTAAGTTTTCTGTTGTCTGTCATCTGACTAACATAATTGAAACTCACCCTTTGCTTTTTCTTTCTTTGTTAATTAAAAAAGAATGTCCAGAGTATTCACACTGTATATACTGCCTACCTGTTAGCCAGTTAGTAACTCAGTTATCAGATGTGCATTATTTAAAGTATATACAGAGTATCCACACTATATATACTACCTGCCTGTTAGCCAGTTGGTAACTCAGTTATCAGATGTGCTCTTTTTAATGTAGCTCTTTCCTTGTCACTTAGTACCATGTCATAATGTCCTATGCCCATGACAGTCACCCGACCGTGTGTCATCATTCTTCACAGGAACAGCGAGCTAAGGGTGAGAAGAGAAACCATGTGCACACAGCTACAATTGTAGTATATGATTGTAATTGATCTGTTTTAATACTGCTCTTGTTAGTTTCTCCTTGTGCCTAACTTGGAAATTAGACATAACGGATATACAGAGGGGAAATCTCATTATATATAGGATCTGGTACTACTTGCAGTTTCAAGCATCTACAAGAGGTTTGGACTATGTCCTCTATGGTTAACAAGAAGTACTGTGTTCGAATTTCTCAACATCCTAAGAGAATTAAATGCTTAATGCATTTTCTTTTCCTTCATTTAACTGACTGTATGCTTGGGTTATTTTGCACACATATATGAAACTATTTATTTCTACTTTAATTTTACATAGCATTGTTATACCCAATTATATCAAAGCTTAACAGATTATAGTTCATGTACTTAATTGCTCCAATATGTGCACGTCAACGAATGTTGAGAGTTTAAGGTAGATTTCTTGTATTAAAAAAGGAAGTGAATGGTATATATAAATAAAATTAAGGCAATAAAGCAGTTTATTTGTTTTTTTTTTTTTTGGTAGCAGATCAGCTGCTTCTATTTGTATCCTTTAACCCTTGTGTTCATCAACTTATGTGATGCAAAACACTAGCTGGTATACATAAGACATTCATAAAGCCATTGCCTTTAAGAAAGCTTCTGCAATGCTAGCTGGTGTACACAAGACAGAGCCATTGCTTTTAAGAAAGCATCTGTAACTCTGGCTGGTGTACGCAAGACAGAGTCATTGCCTTTAAGGAAGCATCTGTAACTCTGGCTGGTGTACGCAAGACAGAGCCATTGCCTTTAAGGAAGCATCTGTAACTCTGGCTGGTGTACGCAAGACAGAGCCATTGCCTTTAAGGAAGCATCTGTAACTCTGGCTGGTGTACGCAAGACAGAGCCATTGCCTTTAAGGAAGCATCTGTAACTCTGGCTGGTGTATGCAAGACAGAGCCATTGCCTTTAAGAAAGCTTCTGTGCAGCCTACAATTGTTCTGGTGTGGCAAAAGGAGACTGGAAGAATGATTTAGGAAAGGGCACAGTGGACTTACAAAGGTCTCCAGAACATAAGTCCTCATCTGCATTAGCCTGTATGTACTATTGTTCTAGGACCCAGGAAGAACACAAGGAAGTGGTATATATATGCAGTATATATATATATATATATATATATAAATATATATATACATATATATATAAATGTGTGTGTTTGCATGTGTGTGATATATATATATACATACATATATGTGTATATGTATGTGTGTATATACATGCAGATTTAATTATTTTGGTATATGTGTATATTTGTGAGTGTGTGTTTATTTGTATAGGATATATATGTATATATACATATATAAAATCACGTTTATTTACAGATTTATTTATTTTCGTGTATGTGTATATTTGTGTATGTATGTATGTGTGTGTGAATGTTTGTATATGTTATATACATATATAGGTGTATATAGATGCAGATTTATTTATTTTGGGGTGTGTGTGTGTGTTTGTAGACCAGTGGACAATTGCTAGAACTGCTTCTCTTCTTATAGTACATGGTTCCTGGGATTACAATCAGGTCATCAGTTTTGGTAGCAGACACTTTAGCTACTTAACCATCTTACCATTCCCACCCCCTTAAAAGGCATTTTATTTTTTATAAAATATTTTGCATTAGAGGCATAATTGTACCATGGAAACTTTGTAGAGTAACCAATTGAACACCCTTTTATACTTGATTTGAAAATACATTCTATGTATTTTCATCAATCTTAGCCTCCTTAGCTTATCTAAAGGAGGCTAAATTGGGTGTATTTCTTTGACTCCTACAGACTGAGCATGGGGAAAGGTAAGAGTAGAGAGAAGTAAGCAGGTTTAAAGAAAGATTATGTGGTTTGAGACAGTTAACTCAAATGATCTCAAGAATGCATCCTCAAGCCAGAGTTATTATGCTTTCTTTTCCCAGAAAACTTTTCGTTGGAGTTGGGTTGATTTGAAGATAAACTATTTCTGTCTAGTGAAAGCTGACCTTACAAACTTATTGAAGCCTTACTCCACTATTTTATATTAGGCTGTGGACAGAGCAATAGCATCCAGTATCAGGATGGCTTTGACTTGGTATGCACATATGAAAGTTAAAGGAAGACCACACATGTGTTAAGATGTATCACAATGGCAAATTGTTATAGAAAAGCCTATTAAAGATTACAAAAGACTTATATATGGATGACGATATGATGAAAGACAGAATATTTGAAAACAAAGAAATTACTACAGAAGAGCTAAGAACACAAGAAGATTTCACAGCTGCTCCTCTTCCTGATAATAGTAATAATAATAATAATAATAATAATAATAATAATAATAATAATGACAATAATAATAATAATTAGTTAGTCAAATTGTTCCATTGAAGGTAGGTGTCCTGTCTAGTTTGGTAAGGTCCAATTCCAGTATTTGCAATATGATAGACACGTACTAGCTTTTCCTATTCAAAGCAAAACAAATAAATAAATAGCAGGAGTTAATAACTTGTTAAGAGGGAGTAACTTGACCTCCTTCTCCTCTTTCCTCTTACCCCTCTTCCTCTCCCTTCTTCCAATCTTTTATTTTCTTACTTCAGTTCCATGACAGAGCTGTCTTACAAAAACTTCCTTCAATTTCCAGTTGTCTTCTATCTGGGCCTGAACTGTCTCCTATATCAAAAGACATTTCTGTTGGTTGTATTCTTGATGAGCTCACAGACTTAGGAGACGTGCTTTAAGGGATAGAGATGTGAAGTCATTTCACTAAAAAAGTTTTCCAGGATAAGTGAGAAATAATCTGGAGTCTGCTCTTTGGATATAACTTTTACATTGACTATACATGAACATAACTATCCATTGTACATCACCTGACTGTAAAACTCATTTGAGTGATAAAGAAAAAGCATAAATCCGTGTTGCTTTTACAACTTTAGGGTCCTGAGATACTAATGTGAGTATAAGAGATTCATTTATTCCAAGAATTCAAGACATGATTTCTGGCTTCATGGGATGAATGGAAAAGCCTGGGCAATACAGGGAATCATGGATGGGATGGATTTGGGAGGGAGACAGTTCAGGTTCCAGATAGAGACCCTGCAAAAGTAGTGGGAGTTTGGATTGAGATTTGGAGAACAGTAAGGTGCATCACAGTCATAGATTAATGGGAATCAATATGTGGATTTACATATGATTGATGGAGAAAAGTCAAGTTGATTTCTGGAGACTTGTGGTCCAAGATATTAGATGGGACCTAACCCTGAAGTTGTCATGGAATCAGTGAAAGTGGGAAAGAAGTGTCAGGAAAGGTGATTTACACAGATAAGGGGGTGGATTTCAGGACTTAGATTTGTCCAGAAGACTTGTCTAATTCTTCTGACACAAGTCAGGCTTAAAGATGATTTTCAGTTTACAGCTAGAAGAACTGATGTCTTAAGTCCACAGAGTAAAAAGCTGGATGCTCCCTGAAGAAGCCTGTGCTCGACTGAACATATATAGAGGAGCAGGAGGTCTTGGGATGCACTAATGTGGATTCTGTGACCAGGGAAAACTATCCAACTCAGAGGAGGCATTGGGAGTTAGCACTTGGGAAGGTTTTGCTACTGAAAGAGGCAAAAAAATGCATTCATGAGGATGAAATTATAGAACAATCTATTTAATGGTCAATTCTTTGACATAGGAAGATTATCTTTCTTTCATTGAAATGCAGGAAATTTCCAAAGTAGAGACATTCAGTTGATTCTCCCTGTATCAGTTATTCTTCCTGTTGTTGAGATAAAGTACCCTGGTCAAAGCAACACGAGAAAGGAAGTATTTATTTTGGCTCACAGTTCAAGAGTATCATCTATCACAGACAGAAGGTCATGGTTAATGGATGTTCAGGTCACTTGTCACATGGCATCTACAGTCAGGAAGCTGAGCAAGATGTGCCCCGCTCACACCCCCTTTTAATTCAGTTGGGGATCTAACCCCTTGGATGGTGCTCTCCACAGGTAAGGTGGTCTTCCCACCTCAGTCTCCTGTTGTAACAATCCCTCACAGATGTGTTTGTTGGCTTGTCTATTAAGTGATTCTAAATCCTATCAAACTGACTGTATGATCCATCTAACTCCTTAAGCCAGATGTCAAATAGACACAAGACGTTGCTACTGAGGTACATGTAAGATGTCATTTTCAGATATCATGGCCCTAGGAGTAACAGCAAGCACAACATCTCTCTGGTTCCCTGAATAGCACTGCACCTGCTCCCAGGTGAGTAGATTTTTCTGTCCAATAATGCAGAGTGCCATTGCTTCTTTAAAAATGCCCACAGTGTCTACACCATAATAATTTTAAAGAGCAGTGTCATTTTCAACTTCTACCTTATTCACTTTTTTGCTGTAATAGAGATCAAACCCAGAGCCTTAAGCAAGCTCTTTATTCTGATCTATGGCTATTAGTTTGTCTGTCTGTCTGTCTGTCTGTCTGTCTGTCTGTCTGTCTGTCTGTCTACCTGTCTGTCCATCCATCTGTCCATCCATCTGTCCATCCGTTTGTCTGTCCATCTATCTATGATCTTATGCCAACACAGCACAAGTAACTGTTCTTAAAGTATTTGAGTGGTGCTATTGTCTATAATTAAATTATTTCAGACTTTCCATTACCAGTTCTTCTTTCTAAAGTTTAATATCTCATAAATGTGTAATCCCACTAGGCCAAGCAGTACAGAATTGTCAGCAGGAATGTGATTTTTTTTCTGTTCACCACTAAGTATTTATGATCAAACAAATCAATTTTTTTCTTTAGTATAATAAAGGCATAAAGCAATAGGCTTCAGGCACTCTTGAAAAGCCAAAAGAAAAAAACAATCCAAGCACAAAATCTGACAAAAATATACATGACTGTTAAAACTCTCTTGTAGGTAAGGTGACAAATAACAATGTTTCAAGTGTCAGGGAACTATTTTCCCTTCTAATTCTCAACCACCATCAACTTATAAACATGAATAACCTTAACATTAAAGCATAAATATTGATTGGATATCCTTTTTTTAAAAAAGAGAATTCTTTGTTGCTTTTGTGAAAATTTAAGCTGTTCCATTTATTCCATATATTAATTGACTTGGGCTTTGATCAAAATATTTCATTTTCATTTCCTTTAATGTGGGGCCAATTGAATGAAAGTTTTCATACTTTTTTTCTGCTCTAAATACATAACATAAATATACACCCTTTCCTCTTATCTGTGCTTTCAGTTCAGGAGTCTTAGGTGTGTTCACCACACTGGGTTCCTACATTCTGAAACTTTTCCATCTTGTAAAACTAAACTTCTGTGCCCACTATACTGTGTTCCATTTTCCCATCTACACCATTTAGCAATAACCATTCTATATTCTACTTCTACAAGTCTAACTACTGATAAAATAATAACTAAAGAAACCGTAGAGTAGTTGTTTTCTGTGAATATTTTTGATTATTTATTTTATATATGTGAGTACACTCTCCTGTTGCTGTCTTCAGACACACCAGAAGAGAGCATCAGATTCCATTCCAGATGGCTGTGAGCCACCATGTGGTTGCTGGGATTTTAACTCTGAACTCAGGACATTTGGAAGAGCAGTCAGTGCTCTAACCACTGAGAAATCTCTCCAGCCATTTCTGTGACTTTCTACTAGGGTAGTTCTTAAAGATTTGTGCATGTTATACCATGTACCAGATTTCCTCCTCCTCCTCCTCCTTCTTTTTCTTATTCTTCCACCCTTTTTATTGGTTCTTTGTAAAGTTCACACCATGCTTCCTAATCCCACTCATCCACCCTCTGTCCATGAAACCTCCCTGCTTAACAGAGTAAAAAAAAAAAAAAATAGTTGTGGAGGCTGTAGTATGTCTCATTGTGCCCCATAGTATACCCTTTTGTCCACACATTTTTTTTGAGATATTTTGTTATTTGTTTTATTTTTTTTATTTTCTAAGTTTTTTTATTTACATTCCAAATCATTTCCCCTTTTCTGTTTCCTCCCCTCCCCGAAAGTCCCATAAGCCCCCTTCCCTCCCTCTGTTCCCCATTCAACCCCCTCTCACTTCTCTCTCCTGGCATTCCCCTACATTCAGTCTTTCCAGGACCAGGGGTCTCTCCTTCCATCTTCTTGAAAATCTATTGATATGTGAATTGTGTCTTGGGTATTCCGAGATTCTGGGTTAATATCCCCTTATCAGTGACTGCATACCATGTGTGTTTTTTTGTGATTGGGTTACCTCACTCAGGATGATATTTTCCAGTTCTGACCATTTGCCTAGGAATTTCGTGAATTCATTGTTTTTAATTGCAGAGTAGTATTCCATTGTGTAAATATACTACATCTTCTGAATCCATTCCTCCATTGAGGGACATCTGGGTTCTTTCCAGCTTCTGGCTATTATAAATAAGGCTGCTATGAACATAGTGGAGCATGTGTCCTTATTGCATGCAGGGGAAGCCTCTGGGTATATGCCCAGGAGTGGTATAGCCGGATCCTCTGGGAGTGTCATGCCTAGTTTTCTGAGGAACCAGACAGCTTTCCAGAGTGATTGTACCAGCTTGCAATCCCACCAGCAGTGAAGGAGTGTTCCTCTTTCTCCACATCCTGGCCAACAACTGCTGTCTCCTGTGTTTTTGATCTTAGCCATTCTGACTGGTGTGAGATGGAATCTCAGGGTTGTTTTGATTTGCATTTCCCTAATGACTAAGGATGATGAACATCTCTTTAGGTGCTTCTCAGCCATTAGATATTCTTCAGGTGAGAACTCTTTGTTTAGCTCTGTACCCCATTTTTTAATAGGGTTACTTGGCTCTCTGGAGTCTAACTTCTTGAGTTCTTTGTATATATTGGATATTAGCCCTCTGTCGGATGTAGGGTTGGTAAAGATCATTTCCCAGTTAGTTGGTTGCCGCTTTGTCCTTTTGACAGTGTCCTTTGCCTTACAGAAACTTTGTAATTTTATGAGGTCCCATTTGCCAATTCTTGATCTTAGAGCATAAGCTATTGGAGTTCTGTTCAGGAAATTCTCCCCTGTGCCCATATGTTCAAGGTTCTTCCCTAGTTTCCTTTCTATTAGTTTCAGTGTGTCTGGTTTTATGTGGAGGTCCTTGATCCACTTGGAATTGAGCTTAGTGCAAGGAGATAGGAATGGGTCAATTTGCATTCTTCTGCATGTTGACCTCCAGTTGAACCAGCACCATTTGTTGAAAAGGCTTTTTTCCACTGGATGGTTTTAGCTCCTTTGTCAAAGATCAAGTGACCATAGGAGTGTGGATTCATTTCTGGGTCTTCAATTCTGTTCCATTGATCTACCCAAAGAACTCCACCAGAGAACTCCTACAGCTGATAAACAACTTCAGCAAAGTGGCCGGATATAAAATCAACTCAAGCAAGTCAGTAGCCTTCCTATACTCAAAGGATAAGCAGGCTGAGAAAGAAGTAAGAGAAATGATACCCTTCACGATAGCCACAAACCATATAAAGTATCTTGGCGTGACTCTAACCAAACAAGTGAAAGATCTGTATGACAAGAACTTCAAGTCTCTGAAGAAAGAAATTGAAGAAGACCTCAGAAGATGGAAAAATCTGCCATGCTTATGGATTGGCAGGATTAATATAGTAAAAATGACCATCTTACCAAAAGTAATATACAGATTCAATGCAATCCCCATCAAAATCCCAACTCAATTCTTCATAGAGTTAGAAAGAGCAATTCAAAAATTCATCTGGAATAACAGGAAACCCAGGATAGCTAAAACTATTCTCAAGAGTAAAAGAACTTCTGGGGGAATCAATATCCCGGACCTCAAGCTGTACTACAGAGCAATAGTGTTAAAAACTGCATGGTATTGGTACAGTAACAGACATGTAGATCAATGGAACAGAATTGTCCACACATCTTTGCTTGCTAGTGTTTATTGCAATGGTCTGATTTGAGGCCTCTGGCTTCTGCTACTCTATCAACACTGGTACGTCACTGAGACTCCTTTCAGATACCCTGTTATAGCCTTGTGTCATGGAGATCCTGTAGTTTTAGATCAGTAGGATTAGCCCCTTCACATACTCCAGCAGTTCATCGATGAGGTAGATATTGGTAGGGGTATTCAAAGCCCCAGATAGGGTCTGAGAGCTGGACAGTTGGCCTGCTCTCTTGCCATCATGCCCTTGGGACTGTCTCACCAGAAACTCCTGTTACCATGGTCAGTTCTACCCTGCTGCCAAGGTGAGGTACAGGTCCTACTCTTCCCAAGTATTGCAGCCAGTGAGGGATATGGCCAGCTCTGTTCTCATGACCCCAGGTCCAGCTCTCTTGTCTACCATAGGTGTTGAGGGTTGAGGGAGGAGAGGAGGGCATATCTCTCTCCTTTGTGCCATATCTCAGCAGATAAAAGGCAAGATGGCTCTCCTCCACATACCCTTTGGAGACATCTCACTCTCCACCCCTACATCCAAGGCCAGTTCTACTGTGCTGCCCATGTGAGGTGCAGAGCCTGCTCTCTTGAATGTTGCAGCAGGTGATGGGTAGGGCCTGCTCTCCTGTTCTTATGACCTAGTTAGGGTCCACTCTTCCACCTACCAACTGTGGGGAATTAAAAATGGAGGGTGAGGGGATCTCTTTCTCACCAATGCCACATCAGCAGACAAGAGGAATGGCCAGCTCTCCCACACTCACGCCCTTGGGGCTTGATCACCCACAACCCCTACATCCAGGGACAGCTCTACTGTGTTGCCCAGGTGAGGTACAAGTCCTGTTCTTCCAAATGCTGCAGCAGATGAGGAGCAGGGCCAGCTTTCCTCATCTGATGACCTTGGAGCCAACTCTCTTGCCTGCCACAGGTGGCAAATCAGGAGGGGAGGTCATCTCTCTTTTTTACCCATGCCACCGCACAGCAGACAAGTTACAGGGCCAGCTCTCCCACACTCATGCCCTTGGGGCTGGCTCACTTGCAATTCTCACAATGTGTGGGACCACTCTCCCCAGTACAGCATCTGGCTAGGGGCAGAATCAACTCTCTGGCTCTCATGCTCCCAGAGCCAGCTCTCCCACAATGCTCATGTGTGTGTGTGGGGTAAGTCAAGTTCTGCATAGACCTCAGACATCAACATGTCCCCGGGCAACAGCCCAGGCTAGGGATGTTTGCCTGACCTTTGGTAGTAACAGATCCTTAATGCTGGACCACAAACTCAGACATGTACCCTTATGTCAGTACAGGCCAAAACCCCACCATTGTTCCAGGTGACACCACTGGCTACTCACATCAGGCTGTTCCTCACTACCCTAGAGTCTCCAGGTCTGCCTCTCTTTTTCCCTCTCTTTCTTTTTCTTTTTCATTTCTCTACCACTTACTTGTACCTTTTAGGGGTGCCTGGGGCGTCTGAACATCTGGAGTGGTCTCAGAAGTGCTGTGTCCCATCTCATGCATTAAGGAGAATGGCAGGGGTTATCCTGAGCATGGGTCTGCACGGTGCCTGGCTGGTGGTCATCTCAGGCTAGCTCTCTATCCAGGCCTCATGGTGATGGTCATCTTGGCCTTGCTCCTCGCCTGGACTATCTGAGTGGCCCTATTTCAGAGTTGCCTATCTAGGGCTCACTTCTGCCAAGGGTGTCACCAGGTTCTTCTAGTGTATGGGTTGCTCCCTGTCCTGCGAGCCACTGGGACTTGCAGGGTGTCTCAGGCTGACTGTTTACATTAGGGTACTAATCATTCAGATGTTCGTAGGTGAACACTGAGAGTAGACATAGCCTCTTTCTTCTCTGTTACTTCTTGAAGCAAATGTGGCAGAGAAGCTACACTTGGAATGCTTCTGAATTTCCTTCCTCTTCAAGAGTGAGTTATATAGCTAATTAACATTCAGGTTTGGGGGACTTACTAAGTCCTTTTTTGTTGTTTATTACTAGTCAAAACATCCAGTTTCTCAAATAGAGGATCATGTTGTATCTTTAAGTTGGTTCATGCTCATTAAATTGAAATTTCTCTTTGGCTTTCAAACATCCCAGATGAAGACAATAGGTCTTGACAAAGACTGTTCCACTTGAGATTGGGCTGCTGTGTTAACAGCCTGATTTTTATGCAGTAGAAGATGGGACTGTTACAGTTTCTAGAAAGACTGTTCTCTTTCTTTATATCCCCCCATCCCCCCCACCCCCTACCTTTTCTGTTCCTTTATGGAACCGAATCAGGGCTGTACATGGCAGGCAAGTGTCCTGCCACAGTACTATCTTCCCAACCCTTCCTTTGTCCTTTTTATGCATAGATGTCTTTCTGTAAAGCACAATATACGAGAACTTAGGACCCAATTGAGCTAGAGTCTTTCCTGACATCTGCTCTGGCACCTTTAGCTAGTTGGAGTAGGTAGACCCTGACGGGTGCAAGGCTGAAAGGCTCACCTCTGTGTGGTGAGAGGATGATTCTGGCTTCAGGGCTATACAGTACATCTGTAGTCTACTGGAGTATTTTCAGTTAGCTGTTGTACCAGCGTTAGGGAATACTCTTTGTCTTTTGGTTCCCAGTGCTTTGCCTTTGTGTGGAGTACAGGAACCAAGGGGCTGACAGTTGACTGGGGTAAAAGGCTCTTTGAGGAAATCTCCTTAGGAGATTGGAACCACCTTAAGTCTGAGTCTCACCATGGGATAAAAAAAAAATCAATGTAAGATAGAAATGTAATGAAAATGACACCTTATTCCCACTAGTGATATTGAATTGGTGACAACTAAGTATTCAAGTTTCATAATCTGGATTGATTTCTGGAGAAATTTAAAAGCCGTCAATCGCTACAGTGCAATGAATATGCACAAGTATGAGAGGAGGTAATTCTGAGCTAAATGAAAGCCAGTGCTGTCAATGCTAATTCGCTTTCTATTCTGTTCATGATTCAACAAAGCAACTGAAGATAGACTTTGGCTGCTGTCAGTTACCTTTCACAGAGGGTAATGGTAGCTTCAGCACCGTCTTTGTATACAAAGTGAGTGGCATACATTTCTCAGTGCTTGTCAGACAGTGCTTGTCAGACAATAGGTGCTGCATGAGAATTTGTCTTCATTTTATTTTTTATCAGTGTGTATTAGCTGCATAAAGCAACAGCTTTGGTTACGACATTTCCATAATATAGACAACAGACATTGACTATACTCACTGTCCCGGTACTCTCTATCCCTTACTACTCTCGCTGACATCCTTTCTCATCTCAAATAGCTTCCCTGGTCTGCTTTAGTATCTGTTAAAAATAATTAGACTTGATATTTTGTTTTTGGAGACAAGGTTGTTCTATATAGTCCTGACCTGGAACTCACTATGTAGACAAGGATGGCCATGAACTCAAAAAATTCCACCTGCCTCTGATTACCTAGTGCTGGGATTACAGGTGTGTACCACCATGCCTAGATTAGAGATTTAAATCTTTATTTGATTGGGTAAGTATGTTTGCCTGAATGTATGTTTGTGTACTATGCACATGCAGTACCCACAGAAACCAGAAGAGGACAGCGGATCCCTGGAACTGGAGTTACAGATGGTGTGGGAGCTGACCTATGATTGCTGGGAATTGAACATGGGTTCTCTGAAGAGCAGTCACTATTCTTAAATCCCGAGTCATCTGTCCAGATCCTTAGTGTCATAAGGAAAATCCAAATTCTGCATATGAGAGAAAGAAAGGAAACCTGTATCTGACAAACTCTATAAACGTACTGTAACAGTGATCATACTTAAACAGCAGAATCCCTTTTGGTATTACTGGGTTAAAGTCCTTCTGTAATATCATATAGATACCACCCATAAATTGTTTCTTAGACTCACACAAATTTAGAAGGGAATTATAATAAATAAATAGAAGAAAAGAGATGATGAATGAGGATTTATTTATGGATTAGTAAAGGATTGAAGCAAATTAACTAAAAACAAAGAGATTTAACTTACAGACAGAAGTTGAAAGTCATAGTTGTCTTAAAGCGCTCTATTAAATTAACGGTGTAAGTGATGATTAGTTCCTGCTGTACGATGTCTTTGTGGAGAGTGGTACTGCCTCCTTGGGTGCTTGTAAAACAGGTGAACCAAAGAGATGCTGACGTGGAGGTGTGGCTAGTCGTTTGCAGCTCTGGACATAAAGCTTCCACATTACTGATCTTGTGAGCACAGTACAATGAGAAAGGGTGGGGTCTCATCTATGGTGTTGTGTGCATTTTCAATTTTGATTTTCGTAAGGCTTAATATTTTACCTTGAAATGTTCTCATTTATTACATGTCTAGTCAAATTTTAAATTATATCCTTGAGGCAAGGAATTGCTATATAGCCTAGGCTAGTGTTGAACTATCTATGTAGCTCAGACTAATCTTAGACTCACAATCCTCCTGCCTCAGCCTCCCCATGGCTTTAAAGATCTCTTTCTAAACAGTGTCAGAAATTCAAGAAAGGGTTTGTTTTCTACAAACAAAAAGTGGTAGTTCTATGAAAATGCAATTTTTAACAGTGAATTTAGGCAACACACTGAAAATGTGTGTCAATAGAAAAGACAGAAGGAAAGCATGAGTTTGGGAGCATCCTGTCTGTCCGGGACATGTGTGACTTGATAAGGAAACATAAAGTCTTCATTTTGTGTGTTTGACTAAAACATGATTTGGTTTGTTTTGCCTAAGATGGGGCATGTCCTTGTCCTATCCACGTTTGAAGCTGTTTTTCAGCATCTTAGGTTTACATAATTTATGCATTTGATTTTTTTTTTCATTTCTCGTTTGCCTGTGAAGAAACAGAAAGTTGGTAACTGTACTGCCAGTGGCTACACACTAGTGATAATAGTTCTGGGAGTCACCAAACACCAGTCTCGTCTTGCCTGACTCCAGATGTGTGCTCTCTGCCGTGGCCGAGAACTCAAGGTGCTCAGCTCCTTATTTGCCTGTGCGGTACTGGGTGCTGTTTCTTCTGATTGATAGACCCCTGTTTTGTTTTGTTTTTTTTTCAGTGTGTTTCTTTCTTCTACTTTTTCTAATGATCAGAATCATGCTCTAGTATTGATGGATGTCAGTGACTTTGGACAAAGGCATTGGCCTTAACAAGAAGAGAATTAACTATAGGAATGTAAAGCCTGTTATCAGTCCTCTTACATTGTCTTTATTATTCTTGTGACTGGGAAATCTGAAGACATGATTTCTTTTAAGAGTCTAAGGATGTAGCTCAGTCTAGAACTGTACGTTTGTAGTAGATTTGCAAAATTGTATTGTACAGATAGATGACTGAGTGCATCATGGGCTGCATCTGACCTGGACAGACAGGTAGCTTCCGTAGATCTCCATTCATGGTCTCCTTTTCATTCTTCATGGGTATGCAGGCTGCTTATACCAATACAGAATTGTGAGCCAGACAAAACCTGGTTCAACCCAAGAAATTACATATGATGCATGTGCCCTGCCTTTACAAGTCTGAGCAATTTATAAAACCACATTTATGCTTACAGATAGTCTTTTGTCCCTCAGAGCACATTTTACTATCTGAATGAAGATCACAGTGTAATGTGCTCGCCCAATTTGAGCTCTGTTAAAGCATCTGACTGCCTTGCCGCTTTAGTGTTTGTGGCAAGAGGCAGCGCTGGGTGATAGCAAAATGAAATATTGATGGAAATGTACAGAAAAAGTGGCAAAATCACGTGTTTGAAATGTATGTAGAGCTCCTTGAAGTGAAATGGTGATCTCAGTGAATTTATAAAGATGTTAGCACATCTCTTCAGTGATAAAACTGTGTTGACAGTGAGTGGAATTCCTAACTCATTCAAGAGCATGGATTATAGAACTTGTTAATTTTACAATTTTAAGAATAATTTAATAATAACAATGTAGGAAATATGTGCAACAAGCACGGTTCTTATGGTAAATCCCTTTAATATTGGCACAGTCTAATAAAGATGCATGCGACTACACACCATTTCCACATGCTAAATATTTTTAGATTGATTTCAATGAGAGAGACTAGCGAGTACCCCTTTAGAAGCCTCAGGAGAACTGCTTAGCATTCTTTTGATAAAGACCCATATGCACACAATAAACAATCTCATGTATAATACAATTTGAACCGTTAATCAGATTTACCTTTTAACCTTCCTGAAATGTGAGGCCTAGGTTTCCCACTTAATCAGGGAGGTGAAGTGAACATATTTGTGTGCATATTGTAATGACTGTATGCTTTAGAATACAAATAACAAATTTCATGTTCAAGGCAAAAAAGGAGAAAAAATTTCAATGTATCCATGCCTTTAAAAGTTTTTATACAAGAGGTCAGAGACCTGTCCATTTGGTAAGGGTGTAGTTTGGAGAAGCTGCTCTTTGCTGAGACACAATATTCCTCTGATGGACATGGACAGAGGGATATGAGACAGACAGCTAGATGGAGCTGCCTTTCCATCAGTCGCAAGCTTTTCCATTGCTGAGAAGAGCAAACTCGAGGTGGCTTAGATTTATTCTGAGAAGAAAAGTAAAGAGAATATCCTCTGGTGGACCAGTAATGACAGTAAATGACGAGCCCCATTACAAACAAAAACAGAATAAATTGTCACTTAATTGAACACAGCGATGTGAAGGTTGCCAAGGGGCTCCCTTCCCATGTGAAGTGTTTTGCGAGACAGAGCCAAGATCACAGCTGAACCCTAAATCTGTATCGACCCTAAATCTTCAGTGTGTAATTGCCTTACTACTCGCTAACTAGATTAAGTTGGTGAAATATTTTAAATGTAACATCTAGGGATATATACAGCACACTCAATTTCTTTTATTAAATGAATTTATTCCTGGTTGCTTTGTATTTCATGATAGCTGCTATAAATTTCTTTTCATACATATTAATAGAGATTGTTTTCTGAAGTAACTTAGACCCCCAAATACACAGTTAAATTTAGAAAGCAAAGGCCTAATCCCCCATTTTTTTTTTTTTTTTGGCTAATAATCAAATAGCCCAGTAAAAGAAAACAAAATAAACATTTCCTTTTCTTACCCACCTCCAGACTCATTATGTTGAGTTTAAATTCTTTAAATGTTCTTGTTGTTTTAGGTTCTAAGACTTTTCATAGGCTCAGTAACTTAGCACAAATTACAGCATTGATTTATTTATTTACTTATTTATTTGAGACTGCCCTACACCTTGTTTTTCCTAGAGAGGGGCCTCAACCCCAACAAGAAACTCTCAAAGTCATTCTTTCTTTGAGAGGGAAAAGCAGCATGCTCTCCTGAACATATCTTTTTCTAGTTTCAGCACAGTTTATTTTATTTTATTTTATTTTATTTTGTGTGCATGACTGAGGAAAGAAATACAGGACCAAGGACAGCGCTCTTCACTTGGGTGACCTGTTTCTCACCAAGATGTTTCCCAGCCTGCCTGGATCACATTTTAGATGTCCTCAGATTGTTGTTAAGGCATAATTTGCGAACTTCTGAGGGTCAGTGAGATCATTTCAAGGGCTTCCCATGGTCAACATTATCGAGAAAACAATGCTAAAGCATCTGTGGCCTTTTCTGCTCTGATGGCTTTTGCACTGACAGGAAAGAAAAAGTCTCAGGTTCCTTATGGCCAAGACGCATACACCTCTTGACCTGTAAAGTGTTTTATATGGCTTGGAACACTGGGAAAGCTTGGAGTGCTTCTACAATGCATACCCATGAGGCTTTGGATCAGTCAGTTCTAGACTGGACTGTGTGAAGGAGAAAGCTGGCTTTAGCTCTTGAAATGCATACACTGAAAAACAAACAGACAAAAGCGAAGTGAGACGCTCTTCTTTTACACTTGTGTGGGGAAAAGCAATCTGCATTTTAGGTCGGGAACAAGAAGGTAAGAAACAAGAAGACCAGGGAGATGCGTTGCTAGCATTTCTTCACATTCAATAAATACCAACAGCCCAAATCTGGTCACTTCATGACCTAGATGACAGCACAAGACAGTCAACCACACTTGGCCTGGGGATATTTCAGGCTCTTAACTTCTGAAAAATGGACTCTAGGAGCCTTCTCTATGGCCCCACATACACAGTTATGTGATCACAACAGAATTTCTATTTCCACTTTGATAAAGTCAGCTTTTGTTGTTCAGATATTAAAAAAAAATTGATAGGTCCTCTATCTATAAAAGGCACCTTGTTTAAAAAGGAATGCAAGCCTTAATTGTTTTATGAAAATGTTATGCAACATTTGAAACGACTCATTTAAAAATGACCATCTGACATATACGATTAGTGGAACAATTGGAAAAGGAGTCTTCCCTTCCAGCTTCCATCTGCAGCAGGGAACCAGGCAGCTCCAAAGCCTTCTGAGCTTAGCCCACCAGGAGAGAGTGATCTCCCAGCAGTGATTTCACTTCTGAGTGTGGAGGTGAGATCTCCACCTTCTTTCTGGAGGGGCACAGCTAGGAACACACAAGGCATACAATTAGTGTTGCTGCTGGGGCAGGAGTCTTCCCTTCCAGTCACCATTTGCAACAGGGAACCAGACAGCTTCACAGCCTTCTGTGCACAGACCCTGCCAGAAAAGAGTTGGTCTCCCAGGAGTACAGACACAGGCTTACAGGCCCATAGGAGGGACAAGCTCCAGCCAGAGAAAACAAGACCAACTAACACCAGAGATAACCAGATGGCAAAAGGCAAGCGCAAGAACCCTACCAACAGAAACCAAGGCTACTTGGCAACATCAGAGCCCAGTTCTCCCACCACAGCAAGTCCCGGATACCCCAACACACTAGAAAAGCAAGAGTTGGATTTAAAGTCTTATCTCACCATGCTGTTAAAGGACATCAAGAAGGACATAAATAACTCCCTTAAAGAAATACAGGAGAACATGCGTCAAATGGTAAAAACCCTTAAAGAGGAAACACAAAAATCCCAGAAAGAAATACAGGGGAGCATGGGTGAGCAGGTAGAGACCCTTAAAGAGGAGACACAAAAATCCCAGAAAGAAATACAGGGGAGCATGGGTGAGCAGGTAGAGACCCTTAAAGAGGAGACACAAAAATCCCTTAAAGAATTACAGGAGAACACAAACAAACAAGTGAAGGAACTGAACAAAACCATCCAGGATCTAAAAATGGAAGTAGAAACAATAATGAAATCACAAAGTGAGACATCTCCGGAGATAGAAAATCTTGGAAAGAATTCAGGAGTCATAGATGCAAGCATCAACAACAGAATACAAGAGATAGAAGAAAGAATCTCAGGGGCTGAAGATACCATAGAAAACATTGACTCAACAGTTAAAGAAAATGCAAAATGCAAAAAAAACTGCTGAGTCAAAACATCCAGAAAATCCAGGATACAATGAGAAGACCAAACCTAAGGATTATAGGTATAGAAGATTTCCAACTTAAAGGGCCAGTAAATATCTTCAACAAAATTATAGAAGAACACTTCCCTAACCTAAAGAAAGAGATGTCCATGAACATACAAGAAACCTACAGAACTCCAAACAGACTGGACCAGACCAGAAAGTCCTCCCAGCACATAATAATCAAAACACCAAATGCACTAAACAAAGAAAGAATATTAAAAGCAGTAAGAGAAAAAGGGCAAGTACCATATAAAGGAAGGCCTATCAGAATTACACCAGACTTCTCACCTGAGACGATGAAAGCTAGAAGGTCTTGGGCAGATCTTATACAGACGCTAAGAGAACACAAACGCCAGCCCAAACTACTATACCCAGCAAAACTCTCAATTACCATAGATGAAGAAATCAAAATATTCCATGATAAAACCAAATTTACACAATATCTTTCCACAAATCCAGCCCTACAACGGAGAATAGATGGAAAACGCCAACATGAGGAGGGAAACTAGCCCCCAGAAAAAAAGCAAGAAAATAATCTTTCTCCAGCAAACCCAAAAGAAAGTAACGACACAAACATAAAAAGAACATCAAATATAACAAAGCAACAATCACTATTCCTTAATATCTTATAACATCAATGGACTCAATTCCCCAACTAAAAACATAGTCTAAAGGAAAAATTTTTCATGTAAATCTTCAATTTTATCAGAAAATGTTTGTGATTCCGCTTTCAATTTAGTAAGGTTTTTTATGTCTACCATTTTAACTGTATTATTTTCCATGATAATCTTTAATTTTAACACTTTTTCTACACATATCTTCAATTTTATCAGAAATATTTTGCATGTAAATCTTCAATTTCATCAGAAAATGTTTATAATTCCACTTTCAATCAATTTAGGAATATTTTTATGCCTACCCTTTTATCAGTATAATTGTCCATGATAATCTTCAATTTTAACATTTTCCTATATTTTTCTTCAATTTTATCAGAAATATTTTCCATGTAAATCTTAAATTTTATCAGACAATGTCTATAATTTTACTTTCAATCAATTTAGGAACATTTTTATACCTTCCATTTTATCTGTATAATTTTCCATGAAATAGTCAGTTTTAACATCTTTTTCTATGTATTTCTTGAATTTTTCAGAAATATTTTCCTTGTAGATCTTCAATTTTATCAGAAAATGT
The DNA here is from genome assembly GCA_036184795.1 of Tokudaia tokunoshimensis. Taxonomy (NCBI): domain Eukaryota; kingdom Metazoa; phylum Chordata; class Mammalia; order Rodentia; family Muridae; genus Tokudaia; species Tokudaia tokunoshimensis. Next base: position 20,395,135 of record BTHU01000011.1, read on the forward strand.
TTATATTTCCACTTTCAAAAAAACCTAGGAATATTTTTATGCCTACTATTTTATCTGTATAATTTTTCCATGAAATACTCAATCTTAATGTGTTTTTTTAATATATTTCTTCAATTTTATCAGAGATATTTTCCATGTAAATCTTCAATTTTATCAGAAAATGTTTATAATTACACTTTCAATCAACTTAGAAATATTTTTATGTCTACCATCTTATCTGTATAATTTTCCATGATAATCTTCGATTTTAATGTTTTCCCATATATTTTTTTCAATTTTATCAGAGATATTTTCCATGTAAATCTTCAATTTTATCAGAAAATATTTATAATTCTACTTTCAATCAACTTTGGAATATTTTTGTTCCTACCAATTTATCTATATAAATTTCTTCAATTTTATCAGAGATATTTTCCATGTAAATCTTCAATTTTATCAGAAAATGTTTTTACTTCTACTTTCAATCAATTTAGGAATATTTTTATGCCTACCATCTTATCTGTATAATTTTTCATGAAATAGTTTTAACGTGTTTTTCTATATATTTTTTGTGTTTTATCAGAAATATTTTCCTTGTAGATTTTCAATTTAATCAGAAAATGTTTATAATTCCACTTTCAATCAATTTAGGAATATTTTTATGCCTACTATTTTATCTGTATAATTTTTCCATGAAATAGTCAATCTTAACCTTTTTTTTAAATATTTCTTCAATTTTGTCAGAGATATTTTCCATGTATATTTACACAATGGAATATTACTCAGCAATTAAAAACAATGAATTCATGAAATTCTTAGGCAAATGGGGAACAGGGGGAGGGAAGAGGGCTTATGGGACTTCCGGGGAGGGGGGAACCAGGAAAGGGGAAATTATTTTGAATGTAAATAAAGAATATAGAAAATAAAAATAATAATAAAAAAAAGAAAAAAAAATGAGCATCTGAATACCATGATTCAGCAAGCTGATATAGCATCAAGATGCCTTATGCATATTTATGCTTATGCTCACAGACACATGCTGTTCTCAGTCCTAGTCAGAGAAGTCTTCTTCAGTGGATGATGCTGAATGCAGGCACATGGTTGCCCAAATGCTGAGAGTAAGTTATGGTTGAGGTCTCAGTCCTGGACAAGATGTTTATACAATCCCCTGTGAGGCTCAGGGAACATTTCAGAAAGGGAGTCAAAATGATATAAGAATCAGAAGATAGAATCAGAAGATAGAAAGAAGGGTTATAGATATGTCATTTTCTGAACTGAGACAACCGTGGAAACTACAAACTCATAGCAGCTTTATATGCCTGCCTTCAGTCTGGACAAGAATGCCCCCACTGGGCTCAGTGGGTAAAGGCAGCCGCTGCCAAGCCTGGTGATCCCTGGGTTTTATTCCTGGTTCTCATATGGTAAATGAGTTCTTGCAAATTGCCCTCTGTTCTCCACACATATGCATGGCCTTCTCAGCATACACAAACATTTACAAACACAAACAAAATATGTAAGCGTAATTTTAAAAATTCAAAAAAAAAATGAGATTGAACTCATCAATAGTTAGGTAAGGATGGAGGAAGCGGCAGGGTCAGTGGGCGACCCCTCACTGCTGAACTACTTGCTATGGGTAGATTAAGGAGAAGGGGAGCTATTGTCTTCAGTTGTGTGTCCCTGATGGCACCACTAGGCTTCATGGGCAGTTGTAACCAAATGGACACATAGGTGACCCCGGATAAACAAAATCTGTCACAGAACGAACAGGAAAGACACGAATCTGAGATAAGTTCTCTTGCAGCAAGGAGGGATTAATAGGAATGTGAGGGAGATAAGAGAGGCCATGTGAAGAGAATAATCCTAGTTAGTTTGTACATTAGACACATGTACAAACGTGTCCGACAACAGAATTCATAAATACAAAGGTAGGAAAAATTACCCATCTACTCCATGTGTGAAATCTCCATTCACCCCATAAATCCCCAGCATCTATGAGAGATTCAGTAAATGACATTGTGTCCAGTCTGGTATCTCCTTCCTCTTTTCTTTAGTTTTGTGGTATTTTGTGCCCAGTTCTCATAAACTGTAACAGAATTTCCCCAGAACAGACAACAAAGAATTCAATACACAAAATTTTCATACAGATTCTGGGTAATTGACATGAAAAACCTGAAGACTCAGGGTGAAGAAATAATTTTGACACTTCTTATATTTCATTAGAAATGTAAAATGTTAGTATCAAAAGGATGCATTCAAGAAATCAATTACAAAACCAATAATTTAGATTACAAAACCAAAAATAATCAAGAAAATAAAATATCTGAATAACAATCATTGTGACTGATATATTAGTTAAATGACGAAAAATACACATTGGTTCCAAAATACATAGCAAGTCACATAAATTTACCATGTATTTGAAAACAAGTTAAAGTAAAATACACTTTCCCAAAGTTGAATTAATAGTGGACATAATATTTTTTTGCACAATGTAAATGATACTAGCAATAAAAAACTTTTTTGTTCAAAATCCTAAACATTTTTAAAGAGGGAATCAAAATCATAGCTATAAATAATTTAGTAGTTAAAATAGCAAAGTGGCTTATTATTAAGCTTGTGGGATATAGCCAACACTGTACTTAAGAAACTTTATGGATTTAGATGCATCAAGTAGGAGATAGAAACTTGAAAGTAAAGGGGAAAGAATTCATCATGAGAACTTGAAAGAAGAAAATAAGTTAAAGTAAAAAAGAGTAGAAAAAGAAGAAACCATGTACTTAACTGTGTCAAAGTAAACAAAATGTAATATATGTAGTAAGAAAAACCACCGCCAATACCTAAGATTTGTTCTTTGAAATAATCAGTGAACAATTAAAGCACTTACTGAACTATACCCATGAAAAAGGAGAATAAGACTCACCAGAAATGGGGAATTATGATATACCCTTAGATATGGCGAGGAATTTAAAATGTGAGAGTCTCATGTGTAATATTTTATCAATGATGTTAAAAATTTTAATATTAAAATATTAAATGAATGACTTTCATAGACTACTAAGAATGACTAAGGAAGACATTAGAGAATACACTAATAAAGAGAGAGGAACTTGAGACCTCAGTGCGAAAAATGTACATGTTAAGAAAGAATTCCAAGAGGGTAGTTCAGAGAGTGAGGTCAGCCAGCTCCTCAGGAAAACAGTAACTCCTTCCTATCAAGTGTTACAGTTAGACACTTTCCCCTTGTATGAAGAAACAGCCACCTCAATGTCCTAGTTAGACAGACACAACCCCTAAAAATGGTGGTATAATAGTTTAACTTAGAGAGAGGGAGAGGTAGAGGTAGAGGGGGAGGGGGAGGGAGAGGGAGAGGGAGAGGGAGAGGGAGAGGGAGAGGGAGAGGGAGAGGGAGAGGGAGAGAGAGAGAGAGAGAGAGAGAGAGAGAGAGAGAGAGAGAGAGAATGTCTTTGAAAGGGCATGTCTTTTCCTACATGCATCTCTGTCTAAATACCTAATAAACTTTATTAATTTTGTTACATTTTGGCTGGTACTAAAATTCTTTTCTGCATATAGTCCAGGATGTGGTTTTGCCTGAGTGGGATGCAGGTTTCTCTAGCTGCTTGTGACAGTACCTGTTTATGTCTTTTAGTGACTGCTGACAGTCTTATTTCACACCTTCAGTCCCTCTCAGGGCGGGTCCTACTCCCAGTCCTGGCATTTGGAGAGTAAGAGTGTCCAAAGTGTAGATGTCAACCAGAGATGGTCCTACTCTTTAGTTTTTCCCTCCTCAGATTGCTCAGACTGAGAAAGCAAGTCTTACTTTACAATTTTCAATTGAACTTTAAAAATTTGTAGTTAACTTACAAAAGATGAGTTTCAACATATTTTTATAAATGTACATTTTGATACTCAACAAAATTCTGGCCAACTGAATCCAAGAATGCATCAAAACAATAATTCACCATGATCAAGTAGGCTTCCTCCCAGGGATGCAGGGATGGTTCAATATATGGAAATCCATCAAGAAATCCACTACATAAATAAACTCAAAGAAAAAAAAACACATGGTCATTTCACTAGATGCTGAAAAAGCTTTTGACAAAATTAAGCATCCCTTCATGATAAAAGTCTTGGAGAGATCAGGAATTCAAGGCCCATACCTAAACATAGTGAAAGCAATATGCTGTAAAATGGTAGCCCACATCAAACTAAATGGAAAGAAACTTGAAGCAATCCCACTAAAATCGGGGACCACACAAGGCTGTCCACTCTCTCCCTATCTATTCAATATAGTACTCGAAGTTCTAGCCAGAGCAATTAGACAACAAAAGGACGTCAAAGGTATACAAATTGGAAAGGAAGAAGTCAAAGTATCACTATTTGCAGATGATATGATTGTATACTTAAGCAACCCCAAAAATTCCACCAGAGAACACCTAAAGCTGATAAACTCAGCAAAGTGGCTGGATATAAAATTAACTCAATCAAATCAGTAGCCTTCTTATACTCAAAGGATAAATAAGCTGAGAAAGAAATTAGGGAAATGACACACTTCACAATAGTCACAAATAATATTACATACCTTGTTGTGACTCTAACCAAGCAAGTGAAAGATCTGTATGACAAGAACTTCAAGCCTCTGAAGAAAGAAATTGTAGAAAATCTCAGGAGATGGAAAGATCTCCCATGTTCATGAATTGGAAGGATTAATATAGTAAAAATGGCCATATTGCCGAAAGCAATCTTAGATTCAATACAATCCCCATCAAAATTCCAAATCAATTCTTCATAGAGCTAGAAAAAGCAATCTGCAAATTCATTTGGAATAACAGAAAACCCAGGATAGTGAAAACTATTCTCCAAAACATACCTGGGGGAATCACCATCCCGGACCTCAAGCTCTACTACAGAGCAATAGTGATAAAAGCTGTATGGTATTGGTACAGAGACAGGAAGGAAGATCAATGGAATAGAATTGAAGACCCAGATATGAACCCACATACCTACTGTCACTTGATATTTGACAAAGGAGCTAAAAACATCTGGTGGAAAAAAGACAGCATTTTTAGCAAATGGTGCTGTATCAACTGGAGGTCAGCATGCAGAAGTATGCAAGTTGACCCATTCTTATCTCCTTGTACAATGCTCAAGTACAAGTGGATCAAGGACCTCCTCATAAAACCAGATACACTGAAGCTTATAGAGGAGAAAGTGGGGAAGAACCTTGAACACATGGGCACAGGGAAAATTCCCTCAATAAAACACCAATGGCTTATGCTCTAAGAACAAGAATCGACAAATGGGACCTCATAAAGCTGCAAAGCTTCTTTAAGGCAAATTACGTGGTCAATAGGACAAAACGGCAACCAACTGATTTGGAAAAGATCTTTACCAATCCTACATCCGATAGAGGGCTAATATCCAATGTATACGAAGAACCCAAGAAGTTATACTCCAGAGTGTCAAATAACCCTATTAAAAATGGGGTAAAGAGCTAAACAGGGAATTTTCAACTGAGGAAACTCGAATGGCTCTGAAGCACCTAAGGAAATGTTCAACATCCTTAGTTTTCAGGGAAATGCAAATCAAAACAACCCTGAGATTTCACCTCACACCAGTCAGAATGGTTAATATGAATAACTCAGGGGATAGCAGATGCTGGAGAGGATGTGGAGAAAGGGGAACACTTCTCCATTGCTGGTGGGATTGCAAGCTGGTACAACCACTCTGGAAATCAGTTTGGCAGTTCCTCAGAAAATTAGACATAGAACTACCAGAGGACCCAGCTATACCACTCCTGGGCATATACCCAGAAGATGCTCCAACATGTAATAAGGACACATACTCCACTATGTTCATAGCAGCTTTATTTATAATAGCCAGAATCTGGAAAGAACCCAGATGTCCTTCAACAGAGGGATGGATACAGAAATTGTGGTATATATACACAATGGAGTACTGTTCAGCTATTAAAAACAATGAATTCATGAAATTTTTAGCCAAATGGATGGAACTCGAAGGTGTCATCCTGAGTGAGGTAAAAGATAAAAGAATCATAAAAGAACACACATGGTATGCATTCACTGATAAGTGGATGCTAGCCCAAAAGCTCAAAACAAACAAGTTACAATTCATAGACTACAGGAAACTAAGAAGAAGGATGACCAAAGTGGGGGTGCTTTGGCTTCTCTGAGAAAGGGAACATAATACTCACAGGAACAACTATGGAGACAAAGTGTGGAGCAGAGACTGTTCTCCCTTGGGATTAATCCTATAAACAGTCACCAAACCCCGAAACTACTATAGATGACAAGAAGTATATAATGAAAGGAGCCTGTTATGGTTGTCTTTTGGAGGGGCCCTGCCAGAGCCTTACAGATACAGAGGCGGATATTAGCACCCAACCATTGGCCTGAGCGAGGGGTTTCCAATGGAGGAGTTGGAGGGCGGACTGAAGGAGCTTGGGGGGGGGGTTTGCAGCCCCATTGGAAGAACGAAGATGTAAACCATCCAGACGCCCTAGGACTCCCAGGGAATAAACCATCAACCAAGGGGTACACATGGTTCCAGCCAAAAGAGTGACAGAGGAATTCCTTGTCAAGCATCAGTGGGAGGAGAGGTCCTTTGCTACGGACCACCCCAGCTGGGTATAGGGGTCCCTAGAATGAGGGTTCTGGAAGTCCAGGTGTGTAAGGATTTGCTGGTGACAAACAAACAAACACAAAGGCAGTTTGAATCTGAGTGTATTATGCAGCTCTCTAGCAGGGGATTTTATACATTAAACCAAAGATGACACAACTCTTAGAAACCATATCCAGCGAAACAATCATGAATACCAACAAGAATTATTTGGCACAGTAAAGTACAAAAATCATCTAAACATTATGACTCTGAACTACATGTTCAGTGAATCACAAACAGAACAGATAATGTCATCATCAAAAATATAACAATTCTAAAGGAATATTATTCCTTTATTATCAACAGAGTGATCATTCAAGGCTAGTTGCATATTCCCAAGAACAGGTTAATAAATATTTTTGGTCAGTGCTCTTAAACGCTGAACTAACTTCCCAGCCACTAAGGATAATTATTACTTAAAATCTAATACCTGATTTTTTATATAAATCTTCAAAGCATAAATTTAAACTATTTTAATTCTTTCTAATTAAGGCTTTCTTTTCCATATACCAAACTCACCTCCGATGATACATGTGTAGCCATATGAAATTTTATTGTTGGGAAAGTTTTTATTTATCATAATAATTTTGTAAATGATTTGAAAAGTAAAGCATTGGTTTCCCTGGAGATAAGGTCATGTTAGCGACCCATCTCAAGGGATGGTTTCGTACCCATTATTCTTGCATAAGATCATTGTCTAGGCTACCAGGAACCTGTAGGTAAGAAAAAGAAATGAAAGAGAACAAAACAGAAAAATTGCCATGAGAACTATGGCTCAATTGTTTTCTCTGGCCGAGAGTTCCACAACCAGTCCAGGAGACCTCCTTCTTTTGAAGTCTAATGCCTCAGTCTGTGGAACTTGTCACACAGATTCTACTGGGGTCAGTGTGGCAGTCCTTGGTCCTGTGAAGGCTCAATAGATGCCCCAGCATGGGGAAATCTGGGGGGGGGTGTCATGGGAGTGGGTTGGGTGGAGGAGCATATTCTTGTAGGAAGGGGGTGTGAGGATGGGTTGGGAGTTTTCAAGGTGGGGGCAAAGTGGGAAGGGGTATAACATTTGAAATGTAAATGAAGAATATACTCAATAAAAATGTACATTTTGGTAGAGCACATAAATGTGTGCAGGAATGTTTATAGTAGTTTTGATGCAATGGAGAAAAAATGCAAAAGTCATATCAAATAACCCATTAAATAGATTATGAAAAAATTAGATTATGAGAGTGCTGGGGAGATGGTTCACTGGTTAAGTGTGCTTACTTCACAATCATAAAGGCTTAGAGTTCAGATTGCAGCATCCATATGATAAGCCAGGCATTTGGTGCACGTATGTAACTTCCTCTCTGAGAAGGGCAGGGATAGGCAGGTCACTAGGGCTGGCTGGCTTGCTGACTTCCAACTTGCTGAGAAAACATGAGCTCAAACTTCAGGAAGAGACTTTACCTCAACTAGATGACAAAGTGATAGAGGAGGGTACCTGACACTTTCTTCTGGCCTCTGTTCAACTGGACATACATGTGTGCACATGCACACATGTGCATGCATGCACACACACTCACAGGTGCACATACTCATGCATATATATCCAGTAACACACAAATATGAAACCTTCAAAAACAGAGTAGCATATCGTTGTATAATATATTTACTATGTACAATCAAAATGGGTGAATGAGTGCAGAAGGATTTTAATCCAGCAACACAACTGCTCTGACAGCATCCAAAGGCCTCCCAGGTCTGTGTGGTCCAGCTAGACTGCAGACATACCCTTAGCACACACCTTTAGTCCTTTGGGCTGGAGTCCTTTAGTACATGCCTTTAATTCCAAACAATGATATCTAATAGAGGAGCAGACAAAGAAACAAGTCAGAAAGATCTGACAGAATGAGAGATGTTGGGGAAAGAGAAGCCATGTAAGAGTAGCACAGGGAGAGTGAGTCAGTCCGCTGTGAGTTCGTGCAGTTCAGTGTGGTCAGCAAACATGGTTGAAGCCAGAGAAGAAGAAGGGACCTGGGATATAGAACCTGTAGAGACCACCTCCAGTAGAAAGGTACCGCTCCTGGTCGAGGGATGGGGCCACCCACCCATCTCAAAGTTTTTAACCCAAAATTGTTCCTGTCCAAAGGTTGAACAGGGGCAAAAAAAAATGTAACAGAGGTTGAAGGAAGGGCCATCTGGGGACTGCCCCACCTGGGATCCATCTGTCTGCAGACACCAAATCTGACACTGTTGCTGTGGTCAAGAGGCGCTTGCTGACAGGAACCTGGTGTGGTGGTTCCTTGGGAAGTTCGGCTAGCAACTGACCATTGCACATGTGAATGCTCGGAGCCACCTATTAGACTGAGCTCAGGGAACCTGGTGGGAAATCTTGCATAGGACTGGAGGAGCAGAGGGGGACTGCAACCCCATTGGAAGAACAGCATAGGCTGGCTTGACTACCCAGTTCTCCCAGAGACTAGACCACCAACCAAGGAGTGTATCTGGAGGGATCCATGGCTCCAGATACATATGTAGCAGAGGATGGTCTTGCCTGACAGCAAAAGGAGGGGGAGTCCCTTGGTCTTAGGGAGTTTTGTTGCCCCAGCGTAGGGGTATGTTGGACTGGTGGTGTGGGAGAGGGTCAGAGCGTCGGGGAGCACCCAATGGGAAGGGGGGTGGCAGATGTGGAATGGGGTGTTGGTAGAGGGGTAACCAGGAAGCGGGATATCGTTTGAGATGTAAATGAATGGAATGATTAACGAAAAAGAAGGAGTCAGAATATTAGAACAAATTGCCAGAGGTAGTTTAAGCCTGAGCAGAACAATTCAGTCAGAAGCTGAGAGAAGTCAGATTGAATAAGTCAGCTTGGTGAGGAATTTGAGTCAGTACAGCTGAGTTGAACCAGACAGCCAGAGTTCAGAAAGAGCTAGGAAAAGTGAGGTAATTCAGCAATAAGCTTTGGAGATGACAATTGCATCTGGCAAATACAGTTACAAATGAGAGCTATATATAGAATCTCATAAAAATAATATTGAGCAAAAACTGCAAGCCGTTAAAGTAATGTTTAAATTTGGCTTAGTATTTACATTAAGCCTATGTCCAAACATACCTATAACAGTTATAAGCAGTGTAGCTAAACTGAAAATATGCTATCTGTTTTGGGGGACCTATTTTTTCAAAACCAGGAAATTAAGGAAAATATTATAGTATATCACTGTTAAAGGTTTTATTCAAAATATTAGTTAGCCTTTAAAAAGTATTCCTTTATCCTATTTGCAAAAGTTATTTTTTAAAACTATTTTTTTTGAAGTAGTTTTAAGTTTACAGCAAATTGGGAGAAGCATAAACAGATTCCCTATATTTTCCACACATCAGAGCTTCATCGAGACAGAGAGTGGTTTTAGTATGACCCAAATTACAGGAAAAGTCAAGCAGATATAAAGTCCCTAGAAGTAATTGAATATTACCACATTCTTTTCTGGGTAAATTTTTGTTCTCCTTGTTTTCAGTGAAAATATATTAAATGAAAAAAATCCCAGAAATGAACACTCCCTAAGTTTTTAATTGTCCGTTGCTCTGAGTGATATGCATACCACTGTGCCCTGTCCATCCAGAGAGTGAGTGGAGACTATGTCTAGTTATCCACGCTTCATATACTACCTGCCTATTCATTGCCTCGATGCCTCCATAACCACATTAATTGACCTGGTGTTACCAGAAAAAGAATCCAAGGAGTTTAGAGGGCTTTGGGAATGGAATTTTCAAAGGGAAAAGATTGGAAATGGTACATCACCTGTTTGACTATTTCTAAATCATTTTCATAGACCATAGATAGATATATTGGAGCATTTGATTAATTAAGCCCTATATTTATATTAAAACTAGGCAAATGAAAAATAGCAGACTTGTTTCTCAAGGGAAAACAAAAGTTAAATTAGAAAAGGAATATTGTTAAAAAAACATTTTTGATTCAGGAAAAAAGATTATTGGCATTTCATGACTAATATTGCTGATGGCTTTCAGCAAATATGTTATAAATCTATGATGAAGATAGAGACTTAAAAATGTTAATTTACTCTATCAGGAACCAGGAATCAGAGTAGGAAACATTTGATACAGCGTGTGAGAGCCTCTTTTTCTTTGAGACATAGGCTCTTTGTCTTCTGCCTGCCTTAGTCTTCCTTAAGCTTCAGCCCCTGCCTCCCAACTCCAGGAGACTGATTAATGCTACAAGCCACTGGTTTTTACTCATCTTTTGACTCATGCTACAAATTACCAAGTGTTTCAAAGGAAAAGGCAGCAGAAGTCCTTCTGCTGGACACTCTTTAAAGATCATGAGCTTGAGCCCTAATTCACAACATGAGTGTGTTTGGAGACCAGCATTTAAGGTTTAATGGGGCCAGAAAGATGAAGTATTAACACCATAGGGTTGATGATCTTATAAAACATCTCTCTCATAGCATCCTTGGATATTTGACCAAAGGACTCACCTCTGTCAAAGTCAATACCATAGAGACACTTGCATGTCCATGTTTACTGCAGCACAATTCACATCTGTTGCTGAGATACGGAACCATTTTAGGTGTCCATCAAAAAAGGACTAGTACTGAGACTCTGCATGCCTCTCTGGATCAGTGAGGGAATGAAGAAAATGGAGACAGACAAAAAGACAGACAGACAGACAGACACACACACACACACAGAGCTAGAGCGAGAGTGAGAGCAAGAGCTGGGTTAAGTTGGATTGGGCTCTCTGATGGAGAAACTTCAGTGTAGTATTTATTATCTAGAGTTGAACACAGAGGTGAGGTTGTAGCATACAGCTGAATAAAGGGTCTGAGTTATCACATACAGATAAACAAGGAGGTGGGGTTATGGCTTATAGCGGCATCAGGAAGACAGTTTAGCTAATCTCGGTAGGCACAGTCTCTATAGGGGAGCAATATTCAGGCCATAAATATCTGGGAGAAGAAAGCCACCATGGACATTTTTCTGCACACACCGTCAGCACCCACACATGGAACATGGAATGCCTTTGCCAGGCCTCTGAGTCTCCCAATGGGGAGCTTTTCCATCCTACTGTGGTCTGAGGCTCTGGGTTCCTTGACATGGTTGTGCCTATGCCACACTCAGGGCTTCCTCCTTTCCTCCAAACAAATGCAAAACAATTGTAGTAAATATGAACAATGGGATGTTTTTCAGCCATGAAGAAGAATTAAATTATATCGTTTACAGGAAAGTGTCTGGAGATGATTGCATCAAGGGAATAAAGTTATTCTTAGATATCGTATATCTTCTCTCATTTGTGGACTATAGATTTTACAGAGATAAATAAAATCGCAGAGGTAAATACATTTGTATGTACAGTATTCTTTTTATATGTATAGTAATAGTTTTTTAAAAAATCAGGTATGTTCATATTGAACTGTAGTCTATACCCATGAGGCAGCGTGTCATGTAGGTAGGCAAAAGGGATGTTGAGACTGTCCCCACGGCTGTGGCTTGTGACCATCTCCTTCTTTTCTGATTGTTCAAGTTCGTTTTTGTAGTCACCAGGGTGAGAAAAAAAAGTAGTGCTTATTAGGTAATGTTTTTTAAAGATTTCTATTGAATTTTTAAGCATGGTTTTAAAATAAGACATAGATACCCTCTTCCTAGAATGGTTTATACTTTCAGTACATTTTCAAGACCATACGTAATGATGGAAGGACAGCAAGCAAGTGACTTCATTGCAGTGATGACAGATACAGCCATGGTACTCTGACCTCTTGCTTGCTTTGTAGTCTGTTGGTAAATATTGGTACATATTGAATACAACACCATAAAGACATATAGTACAACTGAACGAAAGCTGCTTCTGTCTTGGATGATTAAAAACCTTATGAAAGAAGCCTCACTGTGGGCTTTTGAAACTGCTACTGAATCTTGACACTTGAGGAGTGGACTTTGTCCATGTACATTATGGGATGGGTTTCTTTATTTTTTATATTTGTTAAAAAGTGTTTAATTAGATTGACTTACAGACTGTGGTCTGGCTTAGTTCAATATTTGCCATCTCCCAGCAGAGAGGCTTAGATGTCTCAATAGTGCTAATGTGGTGCTAGAGCCCTGGAGGATCCTGGAGAGATGCTGCCCTTCAGTCTCTGTTGGAACCTTGCAGAAATTGTCTCTAATAGTGGATAGATGAACTTGCCAGGAAGAGTGAAGGCAAGCACATAAAACACAACAATTTCTTCCCCCACGTCCCTTTATCTGGCATAACAGCAGAATATGCTATCCAGATTTAGGGTAGGACTTCCAGTTCAAAGGGTCTCTATGACAAGCTATGAATTTAGCAAAAATAGTGTGTTGAGATAGGGGAAAGGTCAAGAAGAACCCAGACCATGTCCCCTTTTGTCATGGAGCAAGGTATTCAGCAATGCCTGACCTCAGCAATCCAAGATACATCAAGCATGTAAAGAAGTAATGGTGTGCTTCAGGATGATGCAGTGGGACTTGGACACAAGGAGACAACTCCGTTCACTGGAGACTTGGCCATGGATCCAATGGATTTCTTAATCAAAGACTCAAAACGATAGGTATCCTAAATGTCTTGAGTGCTACAGGCTTGTTTTTCTCAATACTATTTCTATCTTATAATAGTTTCATTGACACAGAATTTGAAATTATATCAAGATTGCTGGATCTCCAACCTCTCTCATTTCTACTTTTTAACTTTTTAATGGACAATTACTAATTACACATGTGATACAGTTTGATGTTTTGATCTATGCATGCACTCTGAACAGAGTCAGTTAAATTTATGTGTATATTGCCTGCTGGTTTACGTCCATGTCATCATTTAGATATGTATTGATTTGTACTCGTGGTGGTTTAGTCATAGTAAATACTAATTATAAACTGTAAGTAACAATTAAACTGAAAATCTTAAGTTTCCTGAACAATAATTTTGGTTTTTGTATAATTTGAAATGAATTTACTTTTAAAATAATTTTAGCAGGAAAGCTCATTTGCTGTGCCCTGACAGTGTATGATATACAATCTAAAGGTACTTTAGTGAATACTTGGCAAATGCCTTACCTAGTAATTAAGAACTAAGTGCTTTGCATTTAGAATTCCAACCTTCTTCTTCTTTTCCTGAGTTGAAATATGTTCAAAGTAACTACAAAAGTTTTCTGACAGGTTGACATATAAGAAGAGACAGGGAGATAAAACAAAAAGACGATGTTCATGGATTACAAAAATCAGTTTATATTTTAAAATCGTATTTGAGATGAAGAAGAAATATATAATAAATGACTGAATTTTATTGGGGAAAAAGCCAAACTATCATTTGAAATCATAAGCGTCTTTTTGACTCAGAAAACACATAATTTATGAATGACTTAGTGGTGGAAAGGCGCCCTTGCCTGTTTGGCTTGCCCCCAGGTGGTGATAAAAGTTGCTCTGCAGAACAGAGAGGAGCCAAAAAGACAGATGTAAGCAGGATGCTGAGTTTTCTTCCGAGGACTCGCGTGGGCGGTGATTTTCGATTCCTTGGAATAATTTGACCCAAGTTAACTGATGCTTTTCAGTACTGTGGGTCACCTGAAGGAACACAGCACTCTTTCCAAGTCCTATATCCTGGACTTCCTTCTCCCACCCCAAGTCCTTTTTCCAAATATCATCATGTCATCCCTGGGCTCTTATTTTCTCAGCTACCATCTTTGACAGGCCAAGCTTCGATTTTGACAATCTGTGGTAATTACAAGGATAGTAATAAAAGAAGGGCTACTCATAAGCAACATTGAAACTGCTTGCCCTGGAATAATGTTGCATATTTAATTTTTTGCTTACAGACATGAAAATGTGTCTTGCCATGTAATTACATATCTAATTGTCACGTTACAAATGAATGTTAGAATTTCACATTCGTTTATCTGATACAAAGACATATTATTTGGCAAGACATCATTTACGGATGGGAGAATTTTATTGCTAATATGTAGTCTGAAAATTGAACACCACTTTTTTTTTTAACAAAAGCTTCTCAGAGAGAAACCAAAGTGTCTGTTTGTTTTGCTTTGATATGTAGATGGGTGTGGATCTCGGATTTGCTCTATTCATTTGCTCTTGCAATGCTGAGGATTTGATTTTGGGCCTTGTTCATGCTAGCAAGTAGTCTACCACAGAACTACATCTCCATTCTTCATGTTCTAGTTTTGACACAGCAGATCACTAAAACTCTGTTCTGTTAGTGATAAATCTGGTATATAAATTGTGACATTAATAGAGATTACTTTACCTGTATTAGAAAAGAAGCTTTATGTTAGAGACATTTAAGTTTATAGAAAAATCATAAAGAGTACAAAAGAGTGCTCCCTGCCTCAGTTTCCCCCAGCATTGATATTTTACACTAGTATAGTATTTATTTATTGTTATTAATGAGCCAACACTGAGGTTAGGAGGTGGCCCAGAGGATAAAGTGTTTGCAGTGTAAGCATGAAGTGTAACCTATGTTTGGATCCGCAGTGGTTGTACACATCTATAATTCCAGATCTGGAGGGGGACACAGAGATAGGGAGAATCCGTGGGCCTCACTATCCAGTCAGGTTTAGATACAAGAACTCCAAGCCAATAAGAGATCCTGGGTCTGAACAAAGACAAAAAAAAACATACAAAAGAACAAAGCCTTGACTTTCAGAGAAGTTGATCTCTGACTCTAGTTCTCATGTACCTCATGTACACACACACACACACACACACACACACACACACACACACATACCCCAACATTGATATACCTATACTTCATTCATTTTTCCTTAGTTTTTAATCTAATAGCCTTTCTCAACTCTAAGATCCTACCCAGGGTGCAACACTTCACCTACTTGTCGCATTTCCTTAGAGTCCCCTTGGCTGTGACTGATTACCAATCGTTCCCCATAACCATGATGACCTTGACAGTTTTAAAAGCACTGGTCAGGTATTTGCAGACTTGTTCCAGTCTAGGACTGTCTGGTGTTATTCTCAGGATTAGGCTAGGGTATTGGTTTTGAGAGGAAGGACACAGACCTCTGAGCGCCACTCATGTTACGATAGAGGAATATGCTGTCAACATGACTTTTCATTGTCACTGCTGACCTTGCTTGTCTGCTTGAGGGAGCACTTGTCTTGAATACAAAGCCATTTTCTCCACACAATCCATACTACACACTTTGAAGGAAGTCATCCTGTCAAAGTTCGTATTAAAAGATTTCGAAGCTGTGTCTCATGTCCTTGGATAGGAAGGAAGTATCTACAGGAGTTATTTGTAATTCTCTTGAGAAGACTGTGATGAACAGAAGTCTACATGGCTAACCACTTCCAACAAACCTAACCACTCTGCATAAAGAAACACACCACCAAGACTTTAGGCCTTATATATTTTGAAGAAAATGCATAAGAAATATTCCATCAACGAGCTTGTGTTGAGTAGTTTTATGTCAACTTGGCACAAGCGAGAGCCATTACAGAGCAGGGAGGTTCGATTGAGAAAATGTCCCCATAACATCAGGCTGTAGGCAAGTCTGGAGGACATTTTGTTAGTGATTGATGTGGGAGGGCCCTGCTCCCTGTGGGAAATATCTCTGGGCTGGTGGTTCTGGGTTCTATAAGAAAGCAGGCTGAGTCAGTCATAAAGAGCAAGTCAATAAGCAACACCCTTCCTTGGCCTTCATACCAGCTCCTGCTTCTAGGTTCCTGCCTGATTTTGAGTTACTGTCCTGACTTCATTCAATGAAGAAGAGTAATTTGGAAGTTTGAGACAAATAAACCCACTCCTCAGACTTGCATCAGCCATGGTGTTTCATTGCAGTAATAAGTACCCTAACCAAAACAGAGAATTTTTGCTGTCCATTTCAGATCCTACCCTACCTATCATCTATCTAATTTCATGTTCTCTCTTTTTGTTCTCTTGTTCCTTCTCCCTCTGGAGTGTGTGTGTGTGTGTGTGTGTGTGTGTGTGTGTGCATGTGTGTGTGTGTGTGTGTGTATGTGTGCTTGTGTGTGTGTGCGTGTGTGTGTGTCTGCCTCTCTGTGTGTCTTGTGTTTGTGTGTGCCTGTGAGTGTCTCTGTATATGTGTATTTGTGTCTCTATATGTGTCTATGTCTGTGTCTGTGTCTCTCTTGCTCTCAACACATCGAATCCAGTTTGTGTTGACCAACTACTTCTGGGTATGAGGCCCACCCTGGAGTGTGGTTGATGTACCCGGTGTCACACCATTAAAGAAAACTGACTTTTTCTCTCTCAGTGGCAATCAAATGCCAATGGCACCTCAATCTATCTCCTCTCCTCCATGCTAGGATATTGCTTGGATTGAGCTCATGCATGCTGTCACAATTTTCATGAGGTCATATGTACATCTGTATTGCAGTGTCTGAGAACAGTTTTCTTTAAGTCCTTCATCTCGTATGGCTCTTCCATTCCATCTACTCTTCTTGCACATAGACTTCTGAGCCTTACAAAAGGGTCACACGGGAGTCTCATGAAGAAAGCTGACCTTTCAAAATCTATTTTTGTTCGAATATAGAATGTGTGAAGAGGCAGACATGCTAGAACATTTGTTCTCCTGTTTGGTACCTGTGGAACCATTAAGAGAGAGAAATTGGTTGCTGGGGACAGGCCTTGAAGCTTAATAGCCTGGCCTTACTTCCTGTCCATTTTCCGCTTCCTGAGTGTAGATATAATGTGACCATCTGATTCGTGTCACCTGCTTTCCTGACCTGTCTTCCCTACCATGATGCACTGTTCCCAACTGCAACACAACCTTTCTCTCTCCACAGCCTCCCCACCCCACCCCCAGGTCTTTGTCACAACAATAAGAAAACAGTGAAGACATCATCTGACAAATTGAAAAAATAAATCTTATCCCTGTAATTTCAGGCTACAGTAGTCAGTAAAAATTTGAAACTTCCCACCTCTTTCATCCACTGCCTTACTCTTTCTAAAATCAAATTGAATAAAGAAATCTTGGCTGACTTAAACAGAATAGACCATCATTGAAAATGTAATGGGATCTCATGGCATTATTAGAAAGGGTTCAAAACCATCTGAGTGGAGGAAAAAGGAGATATTATATAGCCAGAAGCTCAGTTAAAACAAGGCCTGGAAACAATAGGAAGAGACATCACAGCTAGTAACAATTTCCACAAGTGACATTGACATGGTGATGTTCCAGCCTAGAGGAACAGCGTGAGGCATGAAGAGTTGTAGGAACAAAAATTAGAGAATGATCAAAGACTTCAGCAATGAAGAGAAAGAATGTTTCAATTAATATTTTAAAAATCAGTGCCAAAATCCACAGTGAATAACATGTCAGAAAATAAATACGTATACAGTCGGGCAGTGGTGGCTCACGCCTTTAATCCCAGCACTTGGGAGGCAGAGGCAGGTGGATTTCTGAGTTCGAGGCCAACCTGGTCTGCAGAGTGAGTTCCAGGACAGCCAGGGCTATACAGAGAAACCCTGTCTCAAAAAACCAAAAAAACAAAAACAAAACCAAAACCCATATACAATGATGTTAGAATATAAAGAATGGAGTGAGGCTCAGAACTGAGGAGGAATGCACATGATCACGATCAGATGACTTGAATTGATTTTAAATTTCTGTGTACAGTCCAGTTCAGTATGTAAGCTGACCTTCGCTAGCAAAGCCTGGGATACTGCTCTGGCTCTTTGTGTGGCAGAACACAAAGTTTGAGCTTAAGCACCTGCCATAGTTAGGGTTTACTGCTGTGAACAGACACCATGACCGAGGCAACTCTTCTAAGGACAACATCTAATTGGGGCTGGCTTACAGGTTCAGAGGTTCAGTCCATTATCATCAAGGTAATTGATGCAGGGCAGCATCCAGGCAGGCATGGTGCAGGCTGAGCTGAGAGTTCTACATCTTCATCTGAAGGCTGCTAGCAGAATATAGCTTCCTGGCAGCCAGGATGAGGGTCTTATAACCCACACCCACAGTAACACACCTACTCCAAGAAGACCACACCCACCCCAACAAGGTCATACCTACTCCAACAGAGCCACACCTTCTAACTGTGCCACTCCCTGGGCTGAGCATGTACAAACCATCACAGCACTTTTTCTTTTCTTTTCTTTTCTCTTTTCTTCTCTTCTCTTCTTTCTTTCTTTCTTTTTTTTTTTTTTTTTGGCTAGGCCTTAGCTAATGTCATGTAGCCTTTTAGGCTAAAGTCATGGAAGAGAATGGATGACTTAATCCTAAATCTACCTACAATTAATGGAGGGTAGAGTCACTAA
Organism: Tokudaia tokunoshimensis; assembly: GCA_036184795.1. Classification (NCBI taxonomy): domain Eukaryota; kingdom Metazoa; phylum Chordata; class Mammalia; order Rodentia; family Muridae; genus Tokudaia; species Tokudaia tokunoshimensis. Next base: position 20,414,048 of record BTHU01000011.1, read on the forward strand.
GGGAAGAAAAGAAGACAGCAGAGCAGTGACCAGGATGATAAGAAGGACACGTAGACACCACAACACTTCCAACATGAGGAAACATGTAAGTAATTGATAGTATGGACAAGGCATCTGGATGTTTTCCTTTTGAGGCATTGGCCACACACATGAATACCAGTCCTCACATAAACCCAGCAGGACAGCTGTCATCCTCATTCACTGACTGAAGAAATGCAAAGATATAGAAAAGGAAAGAACTTGTTTAAGGTCACATGACCATGGGTGACAGAGGTGTGCACCACAGGTCTGAATGCAAAGCTCCCTATGTCTGGAGTTCCCAACAGATGATATATGTTTCAGAATTTCTGTTTGATCTTCAGGGTCACCACAAACCTGCAGGAATTGCAGGTGCTGAGGCCCTGAAGAAATGAACTCTTCAGGTCTAGATGGTATTAGTGAGCTTACAATGGAAGCACAGCACTCTACTTTCAACAATTATATTTGTAAAATAAGGGGATTTAGCCCAATGATAACTAAATCCAATGATCTATGACTAACTCCTCAGACAAGCCAACTGATTTACTCTAGCACTTGGCTTTGATTATCTTATTGCATAAGATTGTCAACACAGAGAACACTCCAGCAATGTGCTGCTAACTTTAACACTGAGCATATCTTGTGCTGAGTGGGTACTTAATCATATTATTTATTGAACAAAGCAGAAAATAAAATTAATACAGCTCTTATTCATGTGGTATTCATAAGATGTTTACAAAGCTTGATTTCAGATCATTACCCTTGTGACTGTACAACTGAGGGCAACGGGGAGACAACTCAGAGTTTAGTACTTGCAGGGCAAGCATGAGGACCTGGCTTTGGATCACCAGCAGTCACATAACGGAGCTGGGTGAGCGGGTGTGCATCTGCAGCCTCAGTGCTGGAGGGATCCACAGGTGGATCCTTGGGGCTTCCCAGCCCATCATTCCAGCCAAAATTGGTGAAGCCCAGGTTCAGAGAGAAATGTCTTACAATATGAGGTGGAGACGAACTTGAAGAAAACATCCAATAACAATATTTACACAGGTGAGCATACATACACACAGACATACACACATCCACAGACAGACAGACCCAGATACAAACAGACACAGAGAGACATACACACATATACACAGACACAGATAGAAAAACAGATAAGACACATATCGTGTAAGTAGGGACAAAACACATACTAGCCACATATGGTGTTTTATAACTTAGGACAAAATACAAGAGACATTGCATGATTTGCGTTTTTTTTTCTACACCTACAAGAATTCTTATTAAAAATAACTGCAGTAAAGTGTAAGATTAGAAGTTATTTATATCAAGAGTGCCCGTGCATGTCAACAGAGTAACATATTAAAAATAGAATTATAAATACAAAGTACAAATATTGACTTTTCTGATGAAATTTGCTGTTGCCTTGGATTGTTTTTTTTTTTTTTTTTTTTTTTACTAAACCACAGCACTTGATCTGTATTTATGTTTTATGGAAAGAACTTAAAATGTTTTGTAAATATTGAATGTCATTTTGGGTATCAGGGGCAACAAATACATTAGTAATTGATGTACCACAGAGCACCTGGCCACTTGAATGTGAGACCTTGTGAGATTTCCCACAGACTCCTTATTCCAAGGAGTACAAATTGCCATATCTCTGTACTACAATTCCACAAACACCAACTCCACGGGAAATAGTAATAAAAGGTAGCTACTGAAAAATTATCATCTAAAATATATTCTCTTTAGATTTTATTTTTCAGAGTTGGCCTTAAGTGTTAGTCACTGGGTAAACCTTAAAATAGCCAAACACTAATCATGTGAACATTTCATGTATTACATTTATGATATTCAACTCCTATGTAAATTAGGTTTTTCGAAGACTCTTATGGAGACTTAGTGGTTAATGATTTTGGTCAACTCAAAGGAGTATTTGATGGTGGAGTCAGACTTTAAATTTGGAACTGTAGTCTAGACTAGTGATCACTGTGACATGCACACATACAACTTTATAGTCATGAGTAGGGTTGATGCTCATCATGTCTCAGAACCCGATGAAGAACACTAGGACTAGGTGATTCTACTCTTTGACCAGGGAGATGAACAATGGTTCTAAGTTGTCTGCACCATCTTAGATTTGTGTAAGATTCCTTCTGCCCTTTAAAACAAAGACAAAAACAAAACTGTGAGCCTGAGCCATTGAGGCGGAGCTCTCTCTCCAGGGGGAAAGTGATGATAGGATGTGGGTTGGGCAAGAGAAATGGAGGTGAGAGGGTAGATTTGATCAAAACACATTATATGTATGTGTGCAATACTGAAACAATAACAAAAATATAAGGAAACAGATCTGCCCTTAAATAAAAACAGTTGTCCAGTGGTGGTAGCATATTCTTTAAATAAATCACCTTAAATTTTGGAGCAATCAGTGTCAGTTCTTTAATTAAGTAATTTCCAGATACTTTGAGAAAAGATACACATTATAAATAACTACCAACTTGGGCCTGGTGATATACGTCTTTAAACCAAGTTCATATGTTTAGGAGGTATATAAACATTTATTCTGAATTTTTCCATCATAGTTATTTTATTTCTTTATGCTAAAATACGGATTTCATTCTCTGGAAAGGAACTTCAGACTTATCTTCAAATGGTCTCAGCTGTCCTCTTAAGGAAACAAAACAAAAGGAAACACCCCAACCTTCTCCAGCCACAGACCTAGCTCTGTCTCTGACCTCTTAGTCTGCCTAATACCATCTTACTGTTAACAGCCTGTCACCAGTTCATCATCCTTCCAATAATGCAGTGTAAGTGGCTAACCCCTGGAGCTGATTACATCACAGGGACTAGCCCAGTCCCATCCTGAGAATTTAATCTATAGACAAAGGCAGGCAGCTGGGTCTCCTGCATCCATTTGATATCATTTGATAATCAGTTGTACTTACTGTGTACAATTGTGAGCATTCTAGCTGTTACCTCAAGACTCTGCCCTCCACCCTTCTTCTGTGAGCTTTAAGTACTCTGCACTGTAGTTAAGTTCATAGCAATTGAGAGGATATAGGGAGCACTTAAAGAGGCTAGGGTGCTGGGCATCCTGGAGGCTGGTTTTCTGAGTCCAAAAAATGGTAGAACTGAGTGGGCTCTTGGCAAAGATTGAAGTATTGTCTGTAATCACTCAATGCTAATGTCTTCCCTCCTCTCAGCTCCTCAGGAATGCTTGCCTTCCTGCTAGTTCCCTTGCCTTTGGGAGAATGGACTCTAGAATCAGAACTGCAGTAAGCAATATCGCTATTTTTATTTTTATTTCCTGTTTGTCTTATATGCTTTAGTTTTTGCTTTCAGAGATAGAATGGTCAAGGGAATGGTTTTCAGATAATCTGTCTTTATCCTACCAAGGCTTACTACTTACATGTGGCTTACATATTTGCATGCTGATATTAGAAGCCAATTTTAAGGCACTTTGTCACCATCTATGATTAGAGTCTGAGGCTATGATGTTTGATTGCTCTTGTCAGTCTCACGCCTTTCCAGGTTGCTGCGTAAATGTGCGTCTGTTGCTTTCAGCCTGCGAAAGCCCTTCTCAAGTGGGATTACATATTCAAAGAGACTACACTTGAAATGCCTTCCCCAAGTAACACAGGTTGGTAGTGCCTGGGATGTGCCTGGAAGCCAGGCATGAATCGCGTTTCGATTGAACTTCAGCCCTGGGTTCAGATTGTTACCCAGTTTGACTTCAATGCAATCCTTCAAATTGACCCAGCCCTAGAAGCCGGGACCTGATGGGTATTGGGCCAGAGATAAAGTAAATTATATTGGAACAATAAAAATGTGAGCAGATAATTAGCCTTAGAGTTCTGGAATTAATGTGAATAGTGCTAGCAAATAAGTTTAGATGTAAATTGTGCACAGTTTTTGTGTCACAAATTAGTATCAGTGAATGTTTGAGGACAGCAGGACCCTTACTGATTCTGGAAAAAAAAAAATCTATCAATGTTTAGGGGATCCTAAAGCAACTTTTTGTCCCCTATCAAAAGTGGGGTGCTGATCATTTAGATTTTCTCAGATTTTAAGCAGCTCAGACAATTAACAGGAGGGTGAAAATTCCACCCTAAATGGATTGAAGATGCTCAGCTTTATTGTTATCTACGATGTTGAAGACATCTTGCAAAGGAAGTACAAACGTGCATCGCAATGGCAACAACGTCTTACCAATAACCCCAAGTGCAGCTTGTCTAGTATTTCCCAGAATTCCTTTACCGTGTCCGATGGGTAAGGGATGGTCCTCAATTAGTTGGGCCGTGCTTCCTCTTGCTTGGTAAGCATTTTTGGTCAAACAAGGAATGGCAGAGTCCCACAATTAGATCAAAAGATCAATCCTAATGTACCATTTTCTCCTCACCCTCCTGCTGTAATAAAGTGGTTGCAGTTCTCCAGGGGACAACTCAAAATCCTAGGACTGATATTTCTAAATTAGCTGACTCTCTGACCTTGCTGGTAATTGCGTTAGTTTATCAATGTTCAACACAATTTATTACTCTCCAATATGTACCAAAGTGTTTATCTCTCAACACTAACAATATTAAAAAATCTAAACTATCTATTGCAGCACAAAGAGGCATCCTTTCATTAGGGAAAATATAAATGAATAGGAAACATCACGTGACCTGACTTTGCACAGAAGACGGGTGACTTGAGACAGAGGACAGCTGCCATCTGCTCTGATTTCGCGACATTATGTTACCAAAAAAAAAAAGAGAAATTAGGTTTTGTTTTTATTTGTGTGTCCGACGCAGGAATAAAGTGACATATTCTGCAATACCACAGTAATGGCCGCATTCCAAGATAAATAAACGATACCTATAAAACCTTACAAAAGCATCAGAAAGCAATACAGTGTTAGAAGTCACTTTGACTTTAAGCATCATTTATTTTGCACTGGGACGCGGCGGGGGGCATTAAGGTAATGAGTCCTATTTTGGGATACAGGAAAAAAAACCTATCCCCTTTGGTCCCCTTATCTCCATCATTTTTATTATGTTATTTAAGCTTTGTGTTTAATTATGGTGGTAGGCAAGCTATTAGATTAGCTAAAGACAATGCAACATTGAAGTTTCATGTCATGCACATCTGTTTTTAACCCAGTTTGGACAAGGAGTGTAGTGTGAGCTGTGCTGAGGGCCACTAGTGTACAAGCCCAGGAGATACAGATAGTGCTCTAAATAATGGGCTGGCTTTTATTTAACTTCTCCTTTCTCGTTAGTGCTGGGATGTGTTTCTTCAAAGATGATAGAACAGCTAGGATGCGTTTGGTGAACCCCATCCACTCACCCACCTGCTCTCCCAGTAAGCAGCAGCCCTGAGGTCTTTAGTCATGACAAAGGAGCTTCAGAGGCAGCTAAGACTCAGGTAACACCAGTCCTATGGCTTACAAGCCATTTGCTATCTTCATCATGAAGTTTTAGCATCTTAGAGTGATAGATCCTTTTCTTTCTTTCTTTTTTTTTTTTTAAAGATTTATTTATTTTATGTAAGGACACTGTAGCTGTCTTCAGACGCACCAGAAGAGGGCATCAGATCACTTTACAGATGGTTGTGAGCCACCATGTGGGTGCTGGGATTTGAACTCAGGACCTTTGGAAGAGCAGTCAGGTGCTCTTACCCACTGAGCCATCTCTTCAGCCGATCCTTTTATTTCTTATTATTGTCATTACATTATTAGCAATCCCAAGGCTAATAGTCTTTTAAAGGCACATATATTTTGATGTATTTTATTTATTGGTAACTCACTTTAGTGCAAAAACTGAAATTTCTTCAGTAAGGGAATGACTATATTTCAACCATGAATACAGTGTAGAACTTTTTGGATCTACCTCTGAAAAACATTGTTTTAGCTGCATAGTAAAGCCATGGAAATCCTTTAGCTTTTAAAAGCCTCCAACTTCATTTTTTTAAAAAAATATTATAAATAAATTTTTTATACAATGTATTCTGATTTGGGTTTCCCTTCTCCTAACCCCTCTCTCTGTCTTCCCCACCCACCCAAATCCACACCCTCATTAGAATATAAACAGGTATCCAAAATGGTAGGGATAATAATAACAGTAATTAATAAAAAATAAAAATAAAATCAACCAAATCAGAATAGGACAAAACAAACAGACAGAAGAAGAAAAAGATCACAGAAAAAGAAAAAGATATAAACGAAGCCTAAGAAACACATACAGATGCAGGGATACATGTGTCTACATATAGAGAAATCCCATAAAACCAAAACTATAATGTATATGCAAAGGACCTTTAAAGTGGAAACCAAACAAAGCCCTGAAAACATTACAAGACAAAGAACTTACAAAAGTGGTGTTGAGTTCAATGTGTTTTAGCCGTCTATAGACGGGCATGGGGCCTGCCCTTAAGAAAAGTTTGTATTCCCCATGAGACTGTTGGAGAAAACCAATTTTCCATTTGCAAGTGGTTATCAATAGCCTCCAACTTCTTAATCCCATCGCAGGGCCTCATTCTTATTCACGGTATGTTCACTTTGCCAACTCAAGAGAAGAGACCTTGGAATATGCCCACTGAAATACACACTCGAATGGCTAACCGATAGACTCAGATAGGGGCTTTCTTTATAATTAAAAGAAGTTGTTTATAATTGCTTTGCTGTGTGGGATGGATGCATGCCTGCAGAACCCCAAAGATGGCTTTCAGGGCTCAGTTTTCCTACTATGGAGTCCAGTCACTGGGCTTTCAAGGCAAGCTCCTCGATCCAGTTCTCTGGCTCTTTGATTAAACTTCTTGAGTCCCATTAAGAGCACCATTTTGTTTCATCTATTTTACACACTTATTGCATCCTTTCAGGAGAAAATATAATAACTAAAAACTTGCCCTTTTTAAAAAAAATTCTTGGTCAGATGCTTTGTGCATGATTTTATTTCCTTCTTGACTTAAATAAATAATTGATTTGTTTATTTTAAAGTGTGTGTGTGTGTGTGTGTGTGTGCCCGAGTGCACATGCCCACGCATGCTCCCTTTAGCCTGTGAATAGAGATCAGAACATGACTTGCCAGAATCTGTTTGTTCTCTCCACCTCGTGGGCCCCAGGAATCAAATAGACTCTGATGCTTGGCAGCAGGTGCCTTCATAGCAAGAGCCATCTTTCTAGCCCCTAATTTGACTTTTGATAAATAAGCACATCATTTTTTTCATTCAGATAATAACAAAAGGGAATTTAATTTGAGTAATTAAGTAATTACATTTTTCAAAATAAGAGTAATTTTGTAAATGTGAAAAACTTTGCCATTCTATTCAAGTTTCTATAAAAAATATTTTAGATGGATTAATTTGTAAACTGAAGGCTTTTTTTTAAAAAACAAAACAAAACGGTTCTAGAGACTGAGAAGTCCAAAGTCAAGCAGCCAGTAGATCCATTGTATGCCGAGAGAGAACACGTAGCAGGTACTGTTTTCATATGTGGACAGGGAGTGAGACAGTGTTAGTTAAGAACTGAAATTACTTTTTTTTTTGTATTTTTTACGCCTATGATTCTTTTTAACAATTATTAAAATTGTTAAAGTGGCACCTGATAATATCTAACAACACAAACAGAAAGCAAAAGTTATAAAGTCCCTTGCTACACATGTCAGTTGGTCATTCTTCTAAGGTGACAAGATGATGTGTTTTCCCCAAACAAAAGCAGACAGCATTGTCCAGATTATTCTGTAACTTGCATTTTCTATCAAAATTTTATTTATGAAGCTTCGGAATAGTTTGGGATCCCATGGCACACACGATCAAAATGCTCCGTGATGATGTGTTGCCGTCATGTGTCACTATCTAAACGCTTGGTGACTGTGACTCCTTCGCGCTCTTACATCAAGCTGTCATTTTCTTGTTTGCTCAATAGTCTTACACCAGGAGATAAGACCAACCAAGGTGACTTCCATCCCACAGCCGTGGACTTCTCTCTTGCTTTCTGCCACTCCTCATGCTATTAAAATTGCCCTCACTTCCAACAGCCCCACACTCAGTTTCCTTCCCGTTTACCATTTCCCCAGTGTACAGAGCATCACCGCGGTTTGTGCACGTAACCAAATGTGTGTAAATATTATAAAAATTTGATTACATATGCAAATAATGTTGCATAATGGATGAAATAAAATTTGGTCAACTGCTCTTTTTTTTTTAACGGGTGGTCAATTTTTTTTTTGGAGAGCACAAACAATCCTGCAACAAATACCCTTTTCCACATGCGCTCTGTGCTAGACTCTGTTCCTGAACACTGGAGTGACTGGGTCTTAGCTCAGGCGTAGGTGCATTTTTTGGTTTTATAATACTTATCAGATTGCTCTAAGGCTGTAGGGTAGACAACTAACATATGAAATTATTTTCCCCCCCTCTGGTGACTTTGAAGATGGTAATGATATTTTCTTGAACTATAATATTTTATTAATTCCTAGAGAGCTTCCTACAGAGCCCATTCACCGCCAATTCTCCCCCTAATTGCAGAGCCCCACCTCCCCACTGCCTCCTCACTTCCTGCCTTTTTTAACTTCCAATAGCCAACCCAGAGTCAAATTTGTGCTGCTCAGGTATGGCTGTGGAACCCTTCACTGGGGCATGGTTGACCCATCAGGGGCTGAAGTTTTAAACTAATTATCCCCATCCCCCCGAAGCCATTACCTGTCAATAGCTCCTCAGATGGGAGTCGAACTCCTCAGACAGGAGTCGGGCTCCTGAGTCGGTTGGATCTCCTTCAGGTCTCTTGTAGCCAATCATAGCTGTCCTGTGTTCTTGAATGTATACGTCATGTTATCTCCAAAAGACAATGGTTCTCTCTGGTATACTTCCTCCTCCGGCTCCTACAATCTTTCTGTTCCCGCTTCATTCCTTGATGGTCTCTGAGTCTTGGGTATTATGTGTCTGAAATAAGTGTTCAATTTGTGACTGAATATTCTACTTGTTTTTCTTAGTAACACTTTGGTCAGTTATGAATTATAATCTTTCTAATTTTTGTATCAATAGGAACTGGCTGGTTGTGTAGTCGGGGATCTATTGAAAGATATTAAGTACTGGAAGAATTAATGGATTAGGGACCTGAAGAGCGTCCACCTGCGCCTACTGCCTCGCTGCATGGTCCACTGACCCCTGGATGCAGCTCTGCATCCTCAGGCTTTAGGTGCTGTAGCTTCAGGCAATTGGCTGAGCACAGCTAACAAGGCTCAACAACTCTCTCCAAACCTTCCACTCTCAGATTTTCTGAGATCTCACAGTTTTCTCCTCTGAATGAGTCAGCAAACTTGTTTATCACCCAGAGACATCATCAGAAAGCATATGATAGAAAAATCTCATAGATACAGGTTCAATCCTATTTACCAATATTGAGTATCTTGAGCCTGGAAAATACAGTTACGGCAAGGAAGAACTTACATAGATTTTGCAAGGGTCTCTGGGAGGGTAAGTTTTCTGAATTTTACTGTGTGAAGGTGGATGGGACTCAGATGTGGGGAGCTATTGAAAAGCAGGCTGAGCTGTCAAGTCAGTTTGTGCACTGCAAATAACAAATGCAGACAGCACCTTCTTTCTAACCAAGTGTAGATGTTTTCCCCTAGTGTATGTGCTGGCTCCGCTCGGATACCACTTGCTAACAGAATTCTAAAACATCAAACAACTTCACCTCATGACAACTGAACTTCTGACTTGGTTAAGTAGTTTCCTGGCATCCGAAGTTCATACAAATAATTTCAAAATTTTCTTTTACTTTTACATTTGATTTTTGTGCTTGCATCTTTAATTCACGATTATTTTTGCATATGACACAAACCTGACTGTAATTTGTTTTCTTTTCCAAATTAACATAAGCACCAAAAGGACTCTTTCCTTTCCTCGAATGAAAATTCCAATTACATAATCATCAATTTCCCACACAAACTTTCATTTTCCTCCACTATATATTTTCTCCCCTCCCCTCTTCTTCCCTCCCCTCTCCTCTTCCTTCCTCCCCTTCCATCATCTCCTGTTGTACAAATCTATGCTATACCAAATGGATCTGTAATGACATTTGTTTAATCTCAGATGCTTTTCACTCAGCGTTGTTCCTAGAGTTAGGTCAAGATACTGTAGCTATCAAACATGAATTAGAAAGCAGAACTTCATCAGACTCCAGCCTCTTGGCCTGTGGGAAAGAAACTTCCCACTACAGTTTTTTGTTTGTTTTGTTTTTTGTCACTGTAGCCTGGAGAGGGTACAACAGTAACAGTTAGCCTGGGTCGTAAATAACCTTACCATTTCTGTCTCGCTCTGAGTCTTCTAGCACTAACATCCACGATCCCTTCTCTCAGTGCATCTGTGCTGCAGCCTGACAGAGGTCTGAGTCAGCTCTATATCTTATCATTTGATGTTTCTCGACGTGTGGTTTTGTGAATGTCACGAGGACTGACAATGGGAGACCATAGACTTCCCTCGGTCTTTCTGTACCCTGCAGCTCTGGAATCCCAGTTCATGCAGTCCTCTCTTTTCACCATTACATTTCAGTTGGATAAATGAATGAATGTGAGAGTGAATGAATGAATCAGGCTGGAGATTTGTTTTCTAGCGCTTTCTATCCTTTTATCTTTCTTCTTCCTCCTCTCTCTTCCTTTAAGAGAGTCTTGTAGGCTAGGCTAGGATGACTTTGAGCTTCTGGTTCTTTTGTATTTACCTCCCGGGGATTTTAGGCCAGCATCACCACAGCTATTTGTATGGTGCTGGGCTCTAAACTCGGGGCTGGGCAAGCAGTCTACCAACTAAGCCACATTCTGGGGCACAGGGTGAAGATTTTAGGTCTTAGATCTATCTTTTATGATTTCACTTCTGTAAGGCTGACTCATTGAATATATAGACACATCACATCTCGTGGAAAGCATTCGTACTTTAATGGTTAGTTCCACATTAATATCTTTCAGGTTTCAGATTATGAGAGAATTGATCCTTTTGCTTAGAGTATATGGTTATATACATTGGGATCTGGGACTAAGGGAAGATACCCTACATTTCTTTATGTCTCCTGCATAATTTAGTAAAATACCCTGGGCAGAGTAGGCACTAACTTAATAGCCAGTTGATTGATTGAATAATTACTCGGGATATAAACACCTCTGTAGTACATTACCCAGTGAGTGTCTATTTCAATATGACTACAGCTATGACCTTCCTGTCGTTCATTAGCAAATGAACTATGCTCATTTCCATGGAAGGAAATGAGAGTATAAAAAATGTGCTTCTATTTGTAGTGCCATTACTGTCTTACTATTTGATTAAGAACAAATTCTTAACCTTTTAATGTTACCAGTTACCTATGGCTCTGATCTCTCCCGGCTTCTGCATTATCAAAATCATGGGGAGGATAAGACAACAGTGCTAGGTGAAGAGATACAAACAGGCCTCAGGTGAGGGAACTCATCGGCCAGAGTCAGTCAGCGGGAGAACGGGGAAAACGTCTTCAGGAACACAGAGAGGAAGAAGAAGCGCAAAGGAGGTTTCACAAGATGAAGCCAGTAGGTTCAAGGTTGAGCTTCGTCCCTGAACTGCCCCAAGCCCTTTCATTCCGCACTCATAAGCACCTTCTCACTTCAGAAATGCCTGTGGTAGGTTGTCAAATCCCCGTCGTCTATCTCATTCCTAGGGAAGAAGAAAAACAGAATCAAGTGAATGTACATGACGATAAAACAAATACACAAAGGCGTTTCCTGAATCTTGGGATAGTCTGCGTGGTCATTCACGCGATAAAGATTTACAGGCCTCCTTGCGAGTTCCCAGGCATCCTGGTTGGTACTAAAGGTGTGAAAAGAAAAAGAATATAAGCTCTGCTTTTAATGTTCAGGGTTAGGGTGGGTGAAAGATCAGAGGACTCTCTCGGGCAGTCAAGGTGGAAAGAATATCCCAGGGAGGAGGGAAAAACAGGAAGAAGACAGAGAAGTTCTTGCAAGTGTGGGGGTTTACTTCTGCCTTGCTACTGTGGAAGTGGAAGCAAAGGAGGGATTAAAGGGAAGGAATGGCCAAACCCTAGAGACCCTTGAGTCATAGGCAGTGACAAAGCAGCAAAGGTTTTAAAGCTGGAAACTCCTCGGGTCAGATTTAGGCTGCAGAAATCAAGGCGGATACAGAAAGGAAGTGGTTCTTGACCTGCAGGAGTCGGAGAAAGGTTGGACACTGGTGTCTCTGGCTGTCAGCTGGCTGCAGAGGGCGCTACTCCTCTGGTTAGTGGGTGGGGCATGCATATTATTCCGGTTCCTCAATGATATGGTTTGAGCTGGAGTTAAAACGTGTATGGTAGTGGTCTAGGGTCTCTTTCTTCTGATTCACGGCTTGGCTTACCCTGTGGTCTTAGAACACTCCCTGCTGAGGTGTGAAGTGTCTCTCCCTCTCTTCTTCCACCGGACTTAAAATCCTTTCTTGTCCATTTACAATTTATGTCTTAACCATCCTGTGTTTGCTCCTAACGTGTTATGCTTCCGCATAATTTGGTCCTCACCTGATCCTAATTCTCTCTAATAATTCTTTTTCTCCTCTTGAGGAAAGCACATTCATTTTTTTTTCTTTTCCAACACTCATCGCCTTTTGTAAATATTAAGGCACCAATTCAATTTAATTTTAAAAATAATGTTTTTCTATTCCTTCCTCTGTCGATAAATTACGTTTGCCATCTTTTAAAAGCTGTGTAGTCTCATCATTTTCTCCCATGTTCTTCTTCTTTCGGTTTGTTGGTCCCCCGAGGATGCAGGAATATATATTGATATAATGAACAATGTGAAATAATAATAAGAAAAAAAGGACAAGAAGAACTCAGGTCATAGTCACACTCTACAGTGTTTGCCAGGGATCTATTCGAAAAGAAGGCTTGTATTTCAGTCCTGATGAATCAAATATTTAAGAAACATTCTTAAAGTAGAGAAATATACATGGAAAAAAATCACTACTGACCCTGAGAGGCCTCCTTGAGAGATTCGAGCCATGGATGATTTAACTTCAGTTTTAGCCCCTGCTTCTTCCACTAAAGGTTATCACAGTGAGCATTGCTCATGAGGGTTCTGGGAATATAAACAGGGGTCAGAGATCAAAAAACACAAAATATAATATCAGATAAAATATTAGCAGCCCTGCAAATATTCACAAAGTCGTACATTATGTTAGAGCGACTGTATTCCACGTAGGAAAATAAAAATGGGGAATTACATGAGCCGCTTTCTTTTTTATTACAGAAATTAAAGGTCTAATTTAGAATTGTGAATTTATGTAAATAGCCATTAATGCAATTTTATTAGTTCAGGTACTCGGGGTATGAGCATATAAATATAATGGGATTTTTATAGAGTCTGTATTAGTAGGAATTTTGCATGTATAGATCCATGTATTAGAGGTTTTTAACCTTTACAGAACACAGGGCTGCTGTGACTAGGTATTTACGTTATTACACGTCGATGAAAGTTACTTAATAGAGGCCAACTGCCCTCTTCCTCTCTATCTATCCTAGGCTTCTAAGTGAATTACACTGATGTAATTAACAAAGATGGTGATACTGACCATTGGTTCTTTGCACCTTGCAAGTATGTTGGCACCTTCTACCAAATGTTTTGTGTCCCTTAAATTGCCTACATCTGCCAGAAGTTTAAGCATTAGTCTCATTTCAGAGCCAAGGAAACACATTCATCGGAAAGAAAAACTTGTTCAAGCTTATATAACATGATGTAGATGTATTGGAGCCAGGTCAAATAGGGCTATCTCTGCATTTGTTAGACAGGTGCACTGAGAGCCACCAGCCATAGCTTTCTTCTTTTTCCTCCACTAGGGATGTTCACAAAGAATTCTGGTGACAAATTTGCATAGTTTCTAGGTTATTGTTGGTTTTGTTTGGGTTGTTTCTTTGAGGCAGAGTTTCATGTAGCCCAGGCTATCCCTACCTTCTGTATTTAGTTGAAAATGATCTTCCTGTCTTGATCTGCCTGGCTCCACCCACCTTGTGCTGGGATAACAGACATATGACACTCTACCTAGCTAACTACATAGCTTATTTTAGTATGACTGAGACAGGATTAAGGAACTTTATACATATTTATCTATGTCATGGACGAAAGGTGATCACTTTTCTATCTCTTTAACACTTCCCTTGAGATGGCTTGAGAATCTGTGCTGGTAAAGTAGAGGACCACTTGATCAACTGTCTTGATCAACCTGGATAATTAATTCATTCCATTTCCTTGTTTGGATTTTATGCTGTCTTCAAAAAAATGAGAAATGCATATTTCTTTTTTTTTATTTTCTAAGTTTTTTAATTTACATTCCAAATCATTTCCCCTTTCCCGTTTCCTCCCTCCCCGAAAGTCCCATAAGCCCCCTTCCCTCCCTCTTTTCCCCCTTCAACCCCCTCTCGCGTCTCTGTCCTGGCATTCTCCTACATCCAGTCTTTCCAGGACCAGGGGTCTCTCCTTCCATCTTCTTGGAAATCTATTGATATGTGAATTGTATCTAGGGTATTCCGAGATTCTGGGTTAATATCCCCTTATCAGTGACTGCATACCATGTGTGTTCTTTTGTGATTGGGTTACCTCACTAAGGATGATATTTTCAAGTTCTGACCATTTGCCTAGGAATTTCGTGAATTCATTGTTTTTAATTGCAGAGTAGTATTCCATTGTGTAAATATACCACATCTTCTGAATCCATTCCTCTGTTGAGGGACATCTGGGTTCTTTCCAGCTTCTGGCTATTATAAATAAGTCTGCTATGAACATAGTGGAGCATGTGTCCTTATTGCATGCAGGTAAAACCTCTGGGTACATGCCCAGGAGTGGTATAGCCGGATCCTCCGGGAGTGTCATGCCCAGTTTTCTGAGGAACCGCCAGACTGCTTTCCAGAGTGGTTGTACCAGCTTGCAATCCCACCAGCAGTGGAGGAGTGTTCCTTTCTCCACATCCTGGCCAACAACTGCTGTCTCCTGTGTTTTTGATCTTAGCCATTCTGACTGGTGTGAGATGGAATCTCAGGGTTGTTTTGATTTGCATTTCCCTAATGACTAAGGATGATGAACATCTCTTTAGGTGCTTCTCAGCCATTAGATAGTCTTCAGGTGAGAACTCTTTGTTTAGCTCTGTACCCCATTTTTTAATAGGGTAAGAAATGCATATTTCTTAAACTGATGTAAATACAGTACTTGTTTATGAAATTCTTAAAAAAGAATAATAAATGAATGTTAAAAGTATAAATACATGCATACATGCAATCTAAGATAGAAGAACAATCAAGCATTCACGCACTTACCAACCCACTAACTATCAACATGATGAAACCCCTCTTTTTCCAGTAAACTCTTTCTCTCTCCCTCCCTTTCTCCTTCTCTGTCAGATTGACATTGCCTGAATTTTGTGCTTAACATCCCCTTGATTTTCTTCCACACTTTATCAGCTGTGAAATTATTCCTCTGTATTTATTGCCTCAATTTATTTTGGTTAATCTGCAGACCAAATCCAGGGCCTCTTGCATGCTGAACATACCCTCTGCCACTGATCTACGCCCACAGACCAACCTTATCATTTTAGTTTTGAGTTCTGAAAGAACTGCCAAGTAGATCGTATATTTGGTAACTTAAAACAATCAGCATGAGATTTGGAATTACCCAAGACTTAGCAGTTAACGATAGAGTTGGCCGAATTTTCATCTGGAGCAGGGGTAAAACCTGTTGCATGTATTTTCAAGAGGGATTAGGAAACGAAATCATGTTGCATGATGGTTAAGTCTTGAGTTCCACGTATACCTGCATCTAATGTGCATCTGCTGAAGAACTGAGTGTGGGTGGTTGGCTGGGCTGAAGGAGGAGGGATGAGCAGGGCAAGCACCACTCCTCCTCTGTGGGAGCCACTGTGCAAGATGGGTCACACAGTGTGGCTCCAAGTAAGGGAAAGTGCGGCCCAAGTTTTCTCTCAGCTCCTAAGCTTGACAAGGCCACTTACGGGAAGTCCAGCTTAGGTGAGTGTGCCAGCCTTGGCTAATGGAGCTTACGTATGCCAGCCTTGGATAATGGAGGACTTCTGAACCACCCTTCTCTGCCAATTATGCCTCTTCATCCATGAACAGGAGAGTAACTACACTCTCTTTTTAAGAAATGATATTTTTCACATGCCTTTTTCCGTAGGTGTTCACATCTTAATTTCACAAGTAAAAACCCTAATAGAATTCAATGGAAAATAGTGATAGTTCAGATAGACAGGTTTGTGTGAGTGCAAAGTAGCTTGACAGTAGCTTCAAGGGGAAAATGTTTGCAAATGCCTCTAAATTATGCCAGTTAAGTTGCCAGAAGATAAAATTATAGTAATCTCAAGGTTATTGGAATAAGAATTGATTGATTACAATCATTCATTAAGCAATAACGAACAGCTAGTCTTTCCAATGTTCTACAGGTTTTAAAATGTAACGGAATACCTGTGACTTTTGGTTTTTATTGGTTATTTTATTTATTTACATTTCAAATGTTGTCCCCCATCCCGTTTTCCCCTCTGCAACTCCCTCTCTCCTCCCTTGTTCCTTCCTGCTTCTGTGAGGGAGCTCCCCAACTCACTCACCCACGCCCACCTCATCGCTCTAGCATCCTCCTACACTGGGGCATCAAGCCTCATCAGGACCAAGGGCCTCTCCTCCCATCCTCTGCTACATATGTGGCTGGAGCCATGGGTCCCTCCATGTGTGGGAAAAAGGAGAGCCGGATGAACCGGCACGGGTCGGTGTAGGATAAACACTGGCAGGCAGAGCCCACAAAGAGGGATAGGGGACATCGGAAGGACTGCATGCCGCACTGTGATAGGGAGTGCTGGCACCCCAAATACCTGTGGAACATGAGACTGTCTGGCTAGCCGAGAAGGAGGTCTTACTCGGAAGGCGGTACCGTTCTGGCATTGGCCTCCCGGGTACCTGTTAAAGAAGTTTGGATGGCTGAGACGACTTGGATCCTTTCCCTGGCAACTGGAAACGCTGAGGCCTGCTCCATGCTTCTAAGTGGCAGAATTTGATAAGAAAAGACAGTTCATGGTTTTAATGCTTTATTATTAGGAGAGTAGAAAGAGAAAAGGAGATGGGGAAGTAGAGAAAGAGAAGATAGAGAGATGAGGGAAGGCCATGACCACGTGGAAAGGGGAAAAGAATAGAGAAAGAGGTGGGAGAGAGAGGGAGAGAGAGAGAGAGAGGGAGAGAGAGGGAGAGAGAGAGAGAGAGAGAGAGAGAGAGAGAGAGAGAGAGAGAGAGAGAGAGAGAGAGAGGCGCGAGGGAGATGTAAGGAGTGAGGAGGAGCAAGAAGCCCCCTTAGATAGTGGGCTGGTTTACCAGGCAACAGGCAGGTAACTGAGGGGCAGAGAAAGCCTGGATGTAGCCAGGTGACTGCAGAGGTGGAGTCCAGCCAGAACACTAGGGCATGGCCACACATGACTGATAGCCACAAGATTATGGAGTTGAGGAGTCAGCAGTCTGGGAGCATAGCTCACGGGACGGTCTCCGGAGTGGCCTTGCTTAACCAAGCTACAGACTGTCTCACACCACAGTCCCACATCCATGTGTACTCTTTGATTGGTGTTTAGTCCTTGGGAGCTTTGGGCGTTCTGGTTGGTTGATATTGTTGTTCTTCCTATGGGATTGCAATCTCCTTCAGCTCCTTCAGTCCTTCCCCTAACTCTTCCATTGGGGTCCCTGTGCTCAGTCCAATGGTTGGCTGTGTGTACCTGCATCTGTCTTAGTCAAGTGCTGGCGAAACCTCTCAGGGGACAGCCATACCAGGCTCCTGTCAGCAAGCACTTCTTGGCATCTGCAATAGTGTCTGGGCTTGATGTATGCAGATGGAATGGATCCCTAGGTGGGGCAGTTTCTGGATGGCCTTTCCTTCAGTCTCTGTTCCATTTTTTGTTTCCTTTAGCTGGGAACAATTCTGGGTTAAATTTTTTGAGATGGGTGGGTGGCCAACTCCCCTTCTAATGCATCTATCATGATCTCATAAGGGAGACAAGGTTGCAAACCAGTATACAGAAAACTGCTGGATACATTAGATATATTAATAAACTATTAGATATTTAATAATAATACCAATAATAGTAATAAGCTGTTAGATACATTAGTAAACTCCCACAGTGTACCACAACTGGAGACATGACAGGAAAGAAGAAAAGAAAGGAAAAGAAAAAAGAAAGAGAGGGAGGGGAGGAAAAAAGATGCGTATTCTGGTCCTATGGAGTTAACACTGCGATGAACAGACATGAGTAAAAGCAATCATACAAACACAAGAAGGGTATGGATTGTGATGTGTGGTGAACTGGAGGAGACCTGGTTGGTTAAGACTCCGGCACAGTAGCCTGTGCTTGGTCAGCAGGTCAGGGCGGATTAAGAGGGGTATCACCTCACTGAAAGGCTTTCCATTACAGCATGGAGATACCTCCCATGAAAAGGGAGGCAGCTAGAGACTTCCTTTCTCAAAGTATTATTTTTCCTCTGTGAGAAAAACAGACTGTTAATATAAATAGGATTAAACTTGCATTCATCTCCACAGGGAAAATGTCTTACTTGCATTGATCTAGGAAATGTGAAAATTCAAACTTTGTGCTTTTGGTAACTTCTGTGCTTTTAATTTTTGTGGAATAAGCCCTTTGTTATTCTCTAGGCTTTGAGGGAGTAGGAATTAATTCTTGGGCTTAGGTTTCTTCTTTCTTTCTTTCTTTCTTTCTTTCTTTCTTTCTTTCTTTCTTTCTTTGTTTCTTTCTTTCTCAATATGACAAAAAGGAACTTCCTGGGATCCAGTAGCAGTTTTTACCTCCTGAGGCAGGATAAGACTGGCAGGGGAGACATGATGCTGAGTGAGGGCACACAAGGTCTGCCATGACTGTAGCAGTCAGGTGACCAGAAGAAGTGCTGGCAAAAACTAAAGGCAAGAGGGAAGAATGAGCTTTAGGGAAGAGAATAAATTATGAAATGATCCAAGGTATCACCAAGGAAGCAGATGACCCTGGGGTAAATTTCCTTCAATTCTGGGACCTTTGTTTCTCTGTTATGTAGTTCAATGCCTTGGCCCTGTGCATTTCAAGAAAAAAGGATGTGCAGAAATCTGCATGTAGAATGAATGAGCACACTATTTTTTCAATAGCTTGACACCAACACACACACACACACACACACACCTATGAATACACTCAGGGGCATGCACACACAGTGAGGTAATTAGTAGAAAGCAGGCAACTTGGAAAGAATGGGAGAAGAACAAAGTTGTCGGGTCAACGCAGATGTGGAGGCCACACTATCCCAGTTGACTACAGCCTTCTTTGCAGTCTGCACATTGACATGTTTTGGTGTCTTGATTACTGTTCCAGAACTGCTGCCCTTTCTCAGTAGCCAACACGCTGGCTTTGCAGACCTTGAAAACTATGCCTAGTCCCTGGAGTGGAGAGAGTTGTCTTGCCTCCTGAGTTGGGGCTATTGCCTGCTGGTCTGGAGAAGTGGCACTGTGAGGAGGGGCAGCATGCACAGATTATTTTAAGGCAACTGGAAAGTAGGGTAAAACTGCTGGCAGGGAGAAAGGCACCTGCCCTTTTGGTTTTGGTAGGAGTAATGACTTAGCTCCATTGCATCCATCTCTGAAGTATAATCACTACATTTCTAATTACTAGTAGCTGTCACACAATGGCACCATTAAATGAAGTTTCATGTGTATACTGAGATATCATGATTACACCAAATCAATGACTTTCTACTCTTTGAGAGTATTTATAATTGTACCGTAGCCTCACATATAGTGCATTAATCAAATCAGAAAAACATTGTAATAAATCAAAAAGCAAATTACAGAAATAATGTAATTGTGGAAAAGAGGAAGAGAATTACTGCTCATTCAAAAGGCTGTAATAAGTTTTAGAACCTATTAGTTTGCACTTCTCTTTTGAGAAAATTTTGATCTATAGCACAGTGTCTAATGATTGTAGGCACTCAATAAATATTCATTGGCTGGAAAAAGGAATGTGTGCATCTTCACACACTGTTGATATTCATAGTGTGACCATGTACAAATTAATTATAGTTTCTTGGAGTAAAAATGGATTCATGAAAGTGAATGCCCTGTTTCTGAAGCTGGTTGAAAGTTATTTGTGGCTTAAAGACAGGAATGAAGAGTTACTTTCTGGTGTGCTTGTTTGAAATACATTTCAATCTATACTAATACAAATTACTCAGGTGTACATATCTGGTGCCATGAAGATGAATTCTAATGTCAGCTACTTCTGATCCTGACCTACAAACTAGGGGATGAACACACTCTGAAAGGAGTGAATCTTACCCCATAACCATGTCCGTTTGCAGATAAGGTTCTGGTGTTCTTAAATGACAGGTGGATCAAAATTAGCTTTACGGGAAGATTCCACATGATTTGTCTTCTTGTTGCATCTGAAAGGAGAATGCAAGATAAGTCAAGAAATTTTTGTTTCACTGTAATGATATCATCTCACTCAAAATTATTTTATCCAATGAATGCAACTAAAAAGTAGAAAGGATATAAAAATACCCGATGATGAAAAACTAAATCATTTTGAAGACTTGTTAGTTAGATGAACCACTTTAGGGAGGTTATTATGGGCTATCTCAAGAGCAACAGGGGGAACATTAGTCTTTGTTTTCCTGCTAGATCTCATAGCTTTGCCCTGAGAGTGAACCTTAGAAGTATAACTATTTGATGGAATACAAATCTCATCTTTCTACAACAATCCCATCTTTCTTTCTTAGAGAAACTTTGAAGGGAATTTTGGAAAAGAGATCTCAAAGGAAGGGATTATTTACTTATGTGTATGACATAACTTATATGTATGACATAGTTTATGTGTATGACTAACTTATGTGTATGGCACATGTCTTGGCTAGGGTTTTACTGCTGTAAACAGACACCATGACCAAGGTAACTCTTATAAGAACAACATTTCATTGTGACTGGATTACAAGTTCAGAGGTTCAGTCCATTACATCACAGCATCCAGGCAGAGCTGAGAGTTCTACATCTTCATCTGAAGACTGTTAGTGGAAGACTCACTTCCAGGCAGCTAGGGTGAAGATCTTAAGCCCATGTCCACAGTGACACACCTACTCCAACAAGGCCACACCTTCTAATAGGGCCACACCTCCTAATAGGACCACTCCCTGGGCCAAGCATATATAAACCATCACAGCATAGTTTATGTGTATGACATAGCTTATGTGTATGATATAATATATGTGTGTCACATAGATGTCTGGCTAACTCATCTAGTGTGGCTCAGTGTGGCTGAGACAAAAGAACAGAGCTGAGATTTGAATCACAACTCAACAGAAGAGAGGGAAGAACTTGCAATCTGTACCTAAATGAGTTGTTGATTGGTAAAAAAGAGACATAAATATATTTTTCAGAGGATTATATTAGCATTTAGCATCTATGAAACACAACATTTGTTAGGTCCAACATGTGGATCTATAATTATGCACATATAACACACACACAAGCAGCAGGAAAATGTGACCAATCCCTATAAGAAAGGATAGTTAAAGTCACCTTCAAGATGATTTAGACACTGAAGTATTAGACAAAGACTTTCAAGAAATTATTATGTCTCTGACAATGAAATAGTGGAAAAATAGACATTTTAGTAGAGAAAGTGTGAAAGATTTGTATGCATGTTTGAAATAGTCAAAGAATAAATTAATAAAACAAAAGTTGATAATATCTCTTTTAAGGGAAAAAGGATAAAAAAGATACAAATGGATATTTTAGAACTGAGAATTTAATATCTGTAATAAAACTTTCACTGAGGGACTCAGTATGGAGACAGCAAAAAGAATCACTGGACTTGGAAACAAATTGATAGAAATTATTGAGCCCAAAGAACATAGGACAAAACAGGTTGGCACAAATGGAAATTCAAGTATAGAGAAATTTTAATCCATAGTTGATCTCGCAAGGGATCATATCTAAAGAACTTCTAGGTCTATATGATCCAGTCAGAATGCAGCTATGCTCTGGATTATAGTGTGATCTGGCTGAAGTACAGACACACCCTTAGCACACACCTTTAATCCCTAAAAAATGAAGGTGAGTGTAAAAGGAAACATCCATGTTTCTAAGTGACATCTAATGGAGGAGCAGACAAAGTGATGAATCAGAGAAAGATTTGACAGAATCAGTCAGAGATAGGATATGCCCAACTCACATGAGAACAGACAAGAAAGAGGCTATTTAAAAGCAGTGAGAAAGTAAAAGGTATATGGTGTGTGTATAGTAGTTTTACAAGGGCAGTTTTATAGAGTTAGGCAGTAGAAAGAACAAGCTAGACATGGGTGAAGACAGAATGAGCCAGAGAAAGAGAAAGAACCAAAAGATTAGAACCTACTGTCAAAGTTAGTCTGAAACCAAGCACAACAATTCAGTCAGAAGCCAAGTGAAGCCAATTTGAATCAGTCAGGTTGGAGATGAGTTTGAACCAAAACAGCTGAGTTGAACCAGCCAGCCAGAGTTCACAAAGAGCAAGAAAGAGTGATTTTAGAGGCAGAGGGTGGGGTGGGGGGGAATTCTGGGAGGGGAGATCCAGGAAGGGGGGCAATTGTTGGAATGTAAATAAATAAAATAATTCAATAATAATAAAAAGAGCAAGCTTATTCATCAGTAAGGCTCTCAAAGATGACAATTACACCTGGCAAATAAGTTACTTTTACATTCAAGTTCTACTCAGATGATTCAACAAAAGAGAACACAATTCAAAAGGAATGCTGAGTCAAAAACATTTAAGAAAATAACAACAAAAACAAATTTGAAGAAAAGCAAAATATTCAGAAATAAAGCTAAGCCATAAGCAAGCAGAATGGACTCAAAGAAAATCATGGAACTGGAAAATCATGAATAAATGGAAAGTCAAAAGCACACAGAGAAGGTATTATCTTGCACACAGGTGGATAATGACATAAATTATTTCAAATTTCTTACCTGAACCTATGGAAGATAGGAGATGACTGAACACTACTTTAAAACTGGAGGTGAAGAGTTGTTAATCCATAACCTCAAATCCTAAAATTAATCTTTTATAATTTTAAGGTAAATAATCTGTCCATCTCTGTCTCTCTGCCTCTCTCTCTCTGTCTCCCTGTCTCTCTGTCTCTGTCTCTCTCTTTCTCTTTCTCTTTCTCTTTCTCTCGTGTGTGTGTGCATGCGCTTGCATGTGTGTATATGCATACATGTGCAAGAAATTAAGAGTATTTGTCTCCATCTTACCTTTTTCCTAAGAAGCTAAATGGCACATTTCTTTTGTTTGGGCTGAAGGGAAATAAGTCTACATCTTTAGAAATGAAAGACCAATAGAAATGGTACATAGAGATAAGTATAAAAGGTTTATTTTCTCTCTCTAAATTTTTAGAAATGGATATGAATGACTAAAACAAAATTATAATGTGTAAAGTTTTCAGTGTCAGTAAGGGTAGCATGTGGCTACTTTAATACAAACTTCATTTGAAGGGTAACAGTAAAGAGATTATTTGATTTCAAGATGCTCTCATTTTATAGGAATCATATCTTTATGTGGGCTGTTAAAGGCTGTGTCTATCTACTATAATCCTAAAGAATGCATAAATATAATACAAAGAAATATAGATGTAAAACAAAGAAAAAATGAAATATTAAAAATATTTAAGTAACCAAGTGAAGACAGTAACAAAAAGGGTAGACCCACAGCAGTCATCACTAATTACATTAAATGTCAATGGCTAAAATACCAAAAAAAGGAGGGATTGACAGAGTGGATTAAAAAAAAAACCAAGACTATTAACTACTCTCTACAAGTGTTACACCTCAAATCTGAAGACATAATTTGGTTGAATAATCAACAGAATGAATGAAACAAACACTATGAAAATAATAAACATTAAACACTAGAATGACATTTTTAATTATAAATACATGTATTTTTAAGATCCAGCGTACTCCAGATACTTTGTAACAATAAAATGAGTAGGTTGTCAGGGAGTAAAAAATTCTTTGTAAATGTGTATGTATCTGACCATAGAGCCCCAAACATACTTTCTATCTGGCCACCTTGGAAAGCTGACTTTGTCCCTCAGAGACATCCCCAGTGTGGCTTCTGTGACACAGGGTGCCTCTGACTTCTGAGTCACCCATTGGTTTAACATTTATTTTATAAGCCCTGATGCTCTCTCATTAGTGGGTAACTTACAGTCTGCCTTTAATTAAATGTTATAAGAAGATAATTATAGATAGGACAAAGACTTTTTTTTGAGAAGTTAAAATTGATGATAAACAACTGAAAACCTCAGTGCTAACTTCACTGTTTTGTTTTATACATCTGGCAGGTTCTTCTTGGTAAAATAATGGCCTGTGCCAGATAATATAAATCTGTGAAGCTCTGAGCAATTGTCAGGTGTCATGGGATTATTTATGCTGTGATAAAGGCTCCTTGTTGAAATCATATCCTCTCTTATCTCAGGTTGTACCTATATTTAGAGTTAGCATCCTTGAATAATTAAGCCAAGGCAGTCATTAGAGGGAGGCCCTAATCAATAGGATTGATAACCTTATATGTAGAGGAAAATGGGAAATAGATATACATAAGAGGAAGAGCACATAATGGGAAAAGGCGGCTCTCTACCAGTTCCGGGAGGAAGCAGCTCCTTGACCCCCTGATCCCAGATCCCTGCTTTCCAAATCCATAAGAAAATGCATTTCATTCTCGAGGAACTGAACCCTTGGCGCTCGCTGCAGTAACTCTGGTTAACTGATGCACTAGGCAAATCCAAGTAAGTGCCCAGGAACTGCAGTGAAGTGCTTGTGGGATTCAGCAACCCCAGAACGCGCAGAAGCAGGGTGTGTGTGTGTGTGTGTGTGCAATGAGGACAACAGAAGTAATAATGAATGTTAGAATAGATATAATTGCAGCTGGAAGGTTGCTTCTGTTGCAGAGAGGATGCTATTGGTGGAAGCCAATCCATTTGATTATTCTGAAAGTCTGTTATGATTACTATTATTTCTAACCCTCACTGGATTTCACTCCTTTAGACAAAAGCATGCATATCAGCTTTTGAGTTTGATTGCCTTATGGGCATAAAGCTTTGCATATTTACTGCCCATGAATCATACCACTATGTGAAATCTGGGGAAGATTCAATTTTTTTCCTGCTAGATGCACCTCCAGCCGTTTAATTAAAATATGTATTATTAATAAAACTATATTTAAGTCATATTTTTTACAGATATGACTGAAACATTAAGTGCAAATTGTTTCACAGTAATTTGCTTTTAACATTTTGTGCCTTAATCAAGGTGGCAATGCAAATCGGAGGTTTGAGGTGCTGCAGACTTCTCTCAGTGGTGAAACTGAGAAGAAAAAAAACAAGTGAGAAGTGGTTCATAAATGAGGACGTGTATTTACTTCTTCAGAAAGACGTCATGATTCTGTTGCAAAGGGAGTCTGTACCAAGTAGAACAGCACAGTAGAAGAAAGAACAGAACATTTAGTCCCTGTTTCTGGGTGAAGCTACCACACCGCGCCTGCCTTTTGCAAAGCATCTTTCTGAGCGTCTGAGCTGAGCGCACACTATCTCAGCCTCACCTCTCTGCCTTCTGGCTCTGTGGCTGCAGTCCTCCTCCCTTTCCTACCTCCAACCTGTTCTTTCACTTTCCAGACACGTTCCACAACAGTTGCATAAAGCGCGACCGGCAATGGACGTGACAATCGGATGACTCTTTCAGGCTCTGCGTAATTTGCTGGAAAGATGCAACCACGGCTTATGAAATTTATTATCCAGAGATAAAATTTCCAAACTCTGGCCCCTGATGGAAATGGTGCTGATGGGAGAGAGGTACTGCTCAGAAACGGAGGGAGGGCGGTGAATAAGCCGTGATTCACTACCGTGTCCCGGGCAATGTGCCAACCTTAAGATGTTACTTAACTCGTGAGAAAAGAAGTGCTCCCCATCTTAGGCATTTCTTGTGAGAAATTTGGGCCTTGGGAAGTCACTGTCTGTCCCAGCCCTGTAGCAGGCAAGCAACTGGGCCTTGGTTTCAAAACCTCTTGCTTTTTAAACTCTAAAGGTCAAATGAAAAGTGTTATGCTGTCTTGCAAATTGGGACTTGACAAAACATGGCTTCATCATGCCTGTGTCTGACAACTCTGTGAACAGCGCCGGCAGCCCTCTTCCGACCGGGCCCCTACACCACAGTCGTATTCTCCACTCCCTGGTCCTTTTATAGCAGTTCTTGTTTTCCTACAGCTTCTCTCTCTACCCATGCACAGAAATTCAACCATCCCGAGGGGCAGCGATGAGCCCTCAGTTTTGACATAGTCCATAACCTGTGACTCTGTATCTATCATCTGGTTTGGCATTTTCAATTAAATTCCTTTACAATCATTCTTTTCTAAGTGGACTGCTGAACTTACTCTTTTGAAGTAACTCACTCACAGTCCTGGGTTAAGTACCCATAAGAACAAAGTTTAAACTGGTGAACCCCCCCCCCCCCCGCTGTGCTTTTAAAAGGCATCTAAACGTTTTTCCTGTCCCTAGAAACATGTGCAGATAACATGTGACTCGGACTCCATGACATCATTTGTGATGTTTTTCTGAATTTTTTTTTTTTATTTCAAGACAAAAGAACAATTTAGGTCAGAGAATAAGGTTCATCATTTGGTATGATCTTGCTGTGGTCTATGGGACTCTTTGTTGCTGTTTACATTATAGAAATAGTTAAATACTTCCTTTGCTTTGAGTTTTCCTAATCCTTAACATGAGCTCCAGAAATTGAATCTAGAGTCATATTGCAGGAAAATGGACGCTTTCACTGTTTTCCTCTAACCAGCAGGAGGGCTGAGCTTTGTCTAAGAGGACATCGATGACCATGTTTGAAACCAAGGGAAGCCGAGTCAGAACGAGTTTGTCCAAAGAAATAAGTGGCAAATTCCTGAGTCTGTTTTTCCAGAGCGCTGGCCCATTTCTATGCTGTGTGCTTTTTTTTTTCTTTTTCTGGGAGTCCCTGAGACCTGCATGGGCTTCCCAGGGGAAGCTAATGCTCTTGACTCCACAGAGCTCTTGCCATGGAAATGAACCAGACTCCAGTAGCCCTGTGTTCTGGAAAACAAGCAAAACATATTCCAAGGGACTTTTTATTTGCAGTTCTCAAATGCCAAAACATGTTCATGAATGCATGTAAGATCACGCATCCACACATACACACTCACATACACATGCACACACACACATGCACACAAACACATGCCACAAATGCACACACAAACACACATACACACACTCACATACACAAACACATGTCACACATGCACACACAAACACACATACACACACTCACACACACAAACACATATACACACACTCTCACATACAGATATACATACACACACAAACACACACATGCATGCACACACACACATGCATGCAAACACATGCACACACACAAACACACATACACACACACAAACACATGCCACACATGCACACACAAACACACATACATACACTCACATACACAAACACATATACAAACACTCACACACAGATACACATACACACACAAACACACACATGCATGCACACACACATGCATGCAAACACATGCACACACACAAACACACATACACACACTCACACACACAAACACATGCCACACGTGCACACACAAACACACATACACACACTCACACACACAAACACATACACACACTCTCACACACAGATACACATACACACACACAAACATGCATATGCATGCACACACACAAACACACATACACAAACACAAACACATGCCACACATGCACACACAAACACACATATACACACTCACACACTCAAACACATATACACACTCTCACACACAGATACATATACACACACACAAACATACACATGCATGCACACACATGCACACACACATACACATACACATACAAACACACACAAACACACACACACACACATACACAACATTCAAAATGTGGCAGCCCATCTTGGAGCTTTTGTAACAAGTGCCTCAAAGCAGCATGACACGTCTGGAAAGTTATTGTAACACAAAGTAGAAAAAACTTAAACATGATTACTGGACACCTGAGTTGACCAAATACTGGTTTTCAGAAAACAGAACCCTGGAGCAGGAGAAGAAGAGCTCACAGAAATGCAGCGACTCTGTCTGGAAGCACTTTCCAGCCTAGCAGCTGTTAACACAGCACAGCAGAAGGTCCAGCTGAGAAGAGACTGGTCCACAAGAATGGTGCCTCACTGGCTGGTGCTGTGTTCCATGTGGCATATACTTTCTTTTTCAGAATTGAAAATGCCCCAGGAGAATCCCCTCTGTGCAAAGTGGCTGAGATCTGTCAAAGTGGTGTCTAGGCCTCTCCTATATATAATTTCCCATCCTGACGTTGGTGTAATGGGTAGGTCAAAGTCTCCTTTAGGGGTACATCTGAAGGAAATGAGACAGGTGAAAACTTGCTTGAGCAATTTCATCAGTTTATTTTTTTTAAACTAGGAATGGTTAACTAAAGAAATGTGGTCTAATGATCTCTGCCTTCCCTGGTCAGCAGGATGCCGCTGGATGCTCACTGTACCTGATCAATCTCAATCTGCACCCGCCACGTATTGTGTGTCCCCAGAGAGACCAGCAGGAAAGACTGCTACGCCAGCCTGCACGAGGATGCTTTCCATTTGAGACGCTGACTTTTGGATTGGAATAAAAAGATAACATTGGTATGCACTTCTTGTCATCCACAACAGTGTCGGAGTTTGGTGACTGTTTATAGAATGAATCCCTAGGTAGGGCAGTCTCTGGGTGACCTTTCCTTCAGTCTCTGCTCCACACTTTATCTCCTTTATTGCTCCTGTGAGTATTTTGTTCCCTTTCTCAGAGAAGCCAAAGCACCCCCCACTTTAGTCCTCCTTCTTCTTGAGCTTTCTGTGGTCTGTGAATTGTAACTTGTTTATTTTGAGCTTTTGGGCTAACATCCACTTATCAGTGAGTGCACACCATGTGTGTTCTTTTGTGATTGGGTTACCTTGCTCAGGATGACACTTTCGAGTTCCATCCATTTGCCTAAGAATTTCATGAATTCATTGTTTCTAATAACTGAATAGTACTCCATTGTGTATATATACCACAATTTCTGTATCCATTCCTCTGTTGAAGGACATCTGGGTTCTTTCCAGCTTCTGGCTATTATAAACAAGGCTGCTATGAACATAGTGGAGCAAGTGTCCATATTGCGTGTTGAAGCATCTTCTGGGTATATGCCCAGGAGTGGTATAGCTGGGTCCTCAGGTAGTACTATGTCTAATTTCCTGAGGAACCACCGAACTGATTTCCAGAGTGGTTGTACCAGCTTGCAATCCCACCAGCAGTGGAGGAGTGTTCCCCTTTCCCCACATCCTCTCCAGCATCTGCTGTCCCCTGAGTTTTTTATCTTAGTCATTCTGACTGGTGTGAGGTGAAATCTCAGTGTTGTTTTGATTTGTATTTCCCTAATAACTAAGGATGCTGAATGAACATTTCTTTAGGTGCTTCAGAGCCATTCGAGTTTCCTCAGCTGAAAATTCCCTGTTTAGCTTTGTACCCCACTTTTTAATAGGGTTATTTGACACTCGAGTGTAACTTCTTGAGTTCTTTGTATACATTGGATATTAGCCCTCTATCGGATGTAGGATTGGTAAAGATCTTTTCCCAATTTGTTGGTTGCCGTTTTGTCCTATGGACTATGACTTTTGCCTTGCAGAAGCTTTGGAGTTTTATGAGGTTCCACTTGTCGATTCTTGTTCTTGTCTCCGGAGGGGCCCTGCCAGAGTCTTACACATACAGAGGCAGATGCTAGCAGCCAACCATTGGTCTGGGAGTGGGATCCCCAATGGAGGAGTTAGAGGGCAGTCCGGAGGAGCTGAAGGGGTTTACAACCCCATGGGAAGAACAACGATGTCAGCCATCCAGATGCCCCAGGACTCCCAGGGACTAAACCATCAACCAAGGGATACACATGGTTCCAGCCAAAAATGTGGCAGAGGAATGCCTTGTTGGGCATCAGTGGAAGGAGAGGTCCTTGGTCTGGTGAAGGCTCAATAGATGCCCCAACAAAGGGCAATCGAGGAAGGGGGGAGGTGGGAGTGGGTCGGGTGGAGGGGCATACACTTGGAGGCAGGGAGTGGGAGGAGAGGTTGAGGGCTTTCAGGGAGGGGGGAAACCGGGAAAGGTTTTAGCAGTTGAAATGTAAATGAAGATTATATTCAATAATAATAATAATAATAAAGATAACATTGTGCTGTTGTCTTCCATCATATACCTTAATGGGCTGTTTCTAAATTCTCAGCTCAATTTTAGGTAGGACCTTGCAAGAGATGCCTTACTTCAGTTCTATCTGCCTGAGGCTGAGAGAAGAATTAACTCTTGAATTGCCTCGAGCAGCCCAATTGAGGAAGTTGAGAATAGCGCTTTGGATATCACAGGGCAGTATCATCTTTGGTGAATTTTGCTCAAGTGAGAGAGTTAGGTCAAAAGGAGGAAAACCTGCATCATTTTCCATATCCGTTCTAGAATCCAAGCGAGTGCTAGGTTTTCATACTTCACACACCTGGGAAATGCCTACACTTTTCACATTTTATTCTATTCAAGGGCTGTAACTTTTCTCATTCACCTCTCTCAGTCGTCTAAGTGCCTTGAAATCAGGTACTGTGTCTAATTCATCTCTGTGCCCAGTGACCTGCTCAATACATATTTGTTTAATAAAACGGATTCAGAAAGTATACATAAAATATTTCCCCGTAAGAACTGACATTCACTTTGAATAATTCTTTACTTAATTTGAGATTACATTTGGTGAAAAATACCTGAGAGATTTTGATCAGATCTTTTTGTCTTAGCTTTGTATTTTTCTCCTCACTTGAGATATTTTCTAAATCTATTGATCTTTGAATCTTTTCTCTCTCAGTAGATGATTTGTTATAGAGTGATTCTGTCATAAAAATAAAGTTCCAGACGCTGAAACATAAATTTTAAAGGACTTTTCCTCTTAGAATCTCTTTACTGTGTCCTTTCTGTGGTCTGTGGAATTCAAGTATACTTATTTATGATATTGAGTTCTAAGTACATCATGATATCTACGATTTTGTAACCAGTGAACTACTTAAAATATTCTCTATCCTGTATATATTTGTTTAAGCTCTCATTTGCTGTCGACATCACTATTGATATTATTAAAAATAATCATTTGCTGTATGACTTTTCCTGGGGAGATGACAGAAAATACCTATTTACCTGAGAAAGGGTACAACTACACAGCAATGAAATAGCCCCATTCAAGTCCAGCTCGTTGAATCACTGAGTTTGTTTGGGGCTGCTAACAGGAGTGTGGACGCATGGTTACCTACGGGCACACGGCAGACTTGGGTAGGCACATCCCTGGAAAGCCTGTGGTCACCCATGAAGCTGCATCATTGTAACTCCCTGAAGGACCTGCTGGCAGCTCTGCAGAAGAGTCTCCTAGCCCCAGCAACTGGAGGCGGGGCCTTGTAAGCCTTGTAACTTTCCTGTCAGGTCTTCTAAGTTTTGTGAACTTCCTGACTCTTAGGAGCCTTCTTCATTTCTCGGGGAGGAAATGCTTCCATCCAGGAGCTTCATAGCACCATTCAAGACGTATGAATTCTCTTTTATAACAGACTTTATTTTTCAGTTTTTTGGTTCATAGCAAAATTGAGTCATATACTATAGAGATGACCTTATGTTATGTCTTGGCACTTGCATTATCAGTTTCTCTATCAGAGCGATAACTGATGAACTTAGATTAACACAACCTTACTATCCAAAGATCAAAGCTACAATAAACATCACTGTAGGATTGCACCTCCTAGAGATTTGGGCAGGTATATGATGTCTAACCATGTCATATGTACCATACAACATGTTTTACTTACCCTAAGGTCCTGGCAACTGAACCAGTGAGATGGCCCAGAAGGTAAAGGCACTTTGTTGCTAACTCTGTCAACCTGAGTTTTATCTCTGGAACCAACAGGATGGAAAGAAAAACAACTCTCACAAGTTGTCCTCAGATCCCCATATGTATGTGCACCAAAGAATGAGTGTGCACAAGTATGCATGAACTCTTTCTCTCTCTCCTCTCTCTCTCTCTCTCTCTCTCAACACACACACACACACACACACATGCACGCACACACATACATACATATGCATGCGCGCCTGCATGCACACACACACAAAATAAATAAAAATTTTAAAAAATCCTGTAAGCTCTGCTCTTTTTAGTTACCACAGCTTCTCCTTTTCCAGAATTTCATAGACTGGGCTCCTTCACTCTTTAATTTTCTTTATATCTTTTTATAGTATAATAGTTAATTTCCTTATAAAAACCACAAATACTCTGCTTTATGACTGAACTTTGTCTGAATGTATCTACCAGAGGACCTATAATTGGTTGTTTCCAACCTCTGGCAGTTGTGGGTACATATGGAATAACATCTACCCCTAGACTTTGTATGAATAGAGTTTTTAGTTCCTTTGGGTTAATGTAATTGGTTGATTGTATGGTAGAAGAATGTTCAGTTTTTGAATGAAACCTACCAAATGACCTTTCCTGTATCATTTTCATTTCTTCAATAAATGAGAATCCCTGCTTGGCATCTTATGTTGGAACTTAGTGTTTAAGTGTTCTGGAGTTTGGTCACTATAGTACACACATAATTTAAATGTTATATTTGGATAAACATATGATTATTTTTTTTAACCATTATAGCACCATGAAACATATTTGATCATTTAAAATCCTTGAAACCTGTTTTTTTCCTAATTACATGATGATGAAAACACCCAGAATACCCAACATTAAAGAGGGAATAATAAAACTGCACTGTTATTACCAAATTTTAAGACTTATTTAAAAGCGACGGTTTTGAAGACAGTGTGATATTGGAGAAAGAATAGATAAGTGTATGAATGTGTGAATCTCCCTTTTCCTTAGTGATCTTTGGCAACTGGACCTCAAGGTTGGAGAGAAAAGAAGCGGCGAGCAGGGTTGAGAAGGCCTTGAGTGTGGCAGGAGGATCTCTGGAGACAGCTCCACTTTATTGTTCCCAGATATATAAGGGCTCTGAGAGGCACAGGCGGAAAGTGCTGATTGGTCATAACACAGTACCTAATTATCATACAGACAGAAGGAAAAAGCAGGACTTGTGTGCAGAGCCACCATGCAGGGTCATCCTCCAAATTAGCTCAGGCATCTGTGCTCAGAGACACTCCAGGTAAGGTTAGGCAGGAAGTCCTGCTAAGAAAGGGAGTCCTTCATTTTGCACTGAGGTCAGAGAGCTATCTGGACATGGTGGTCTGTGACCTTAATAGGAAAGTCTTCTAACATGAGTGGAACAGAATAGACAAGAAGTAAGCCTGTACAAAGGAGCAAAGGAAATACAATACAGAAGAGATATGCTTGAGGGTCACATACAAAAATAAAGTTGTCTAGACACAGCCCACCCAAAGTTTAAATGGACCACTGCCCTGTGGGTGAGGGAAAGATTAAATATTTCTGGAAAATATCAGGAGGGGGAACCTTGGTGACCTCAGGTATGGCACGATGTTCTCAATATCACATTAAGGACCTATAATTCATGAAAGAAATTATTGATAAGATGATTTAATTTCAAGAAGTTTTCTACCTTGAAAGACACTGTCAGAATTCAAGTCATATACCAGAAGAAAGTATTTTCAAAATACATCATCAACACAGAGTTGTTATCCCAAATTATAAAGTACCCCTAAAGCCAAGTAATAACAAATGGCTTAAGAAATGGGCTAAATACTTTATAGGCACATCACCAGAGAATGGTATACAGACGGTCAACAGTCTCATGAAAGAAAAATAGTCTGGAGTCCAGGACAACAGGGAAACATGATTTTTTATTTATTGATCGCTATTTTAAGGCCTATAACATAGTCATTTTTCTTTTTTCACTTTTTAAAATTATTATTTTTAACATTTCCATACAATATATTTTGATTATATTCTTTTCCCACCTCCAACACTTTCAAGATCTCCTCCCAACCCACTCAACTTCATGTTCTTTCTCTCTTCAAGAAAAACAACAACAACAACAACAACAAAATTGTGTTGGCCCAACTACTCCTGAACATGAGAGGTCTCTCTGGGAGACCAGTTGATATAGCCAGTGTCTCTTCACTAAAGGAAACTGGTTTTGCCTCTCCTGGTTTTCAAAAACAGCTTTTAAAGTGCACCAGTCAGATGGTAGTTCTACCCCTTTTTCTTTATATCTAGAAAATGTTGACTTTGCATTTTGAGGCCATATCATTAACTGATCAATGTTTGTGGTTCTAGTATCTGTCTGGTTATTTTACTTTTTGTTGTTTACCCTTAGGAACTGTTTAACTGTAACCACAAGAATAGATAAGGCCTAATGTTTATTATGATTTATATTAATTTTATGTGTCAAGTAAGACCTAGTAACAAAAGACAAAGGAGGTCACTATATAAAGTTAGAGGGAGCAACTGAATACAAAGAAATAACCATTATGAGCCCTAGTAGAAAGCTGACCTCTGAGCGTAGCAGCCATTACTATCTTCATCAGGAGCAGCTGTGGTCACCTCTAAGATAATCTCAAGGTTGCCCCTGTTGACATTGTCTTGAAAGGAAGAGCGGAGAAGGTTAAAGAGATATTAACCTGTGGTCTAAGCCACTTCATCCCTCACTACCTCCATCTGTTCCAGCTGCTTGTAGTCTTGTATGCTTGGATGGTATGAGAGTATACAGAATGTGTAGAGTTAAGTGGAAAAGGAACTCATGGGTGTTTCTATGAAAAAGTCATCATTCACACTGTCTGAGGTTCTCTATTGGTGTGCCTCACTTGAGGTTACCCATGTTCTGTACATAAGCCCTTAAACTCACTGGTTTTCCAAGTCAGTCTTCAGGGGGAATTGCACTTTGGTCTGTTGATAAGCCTTATATGGGATGAATAAGTACTTGTTTGCACCATTGCCCCATTCCAGGAAAGATTCCCATGACATAACACACACACACACACACACACACACACACACACACACACACACACACTGTAAAGAAAACATTGTTAGATCTAAAGGGAAAGAGAGATTCAAAAGCAGTAAGAGAGATATTGAGATATTGGTGTCCACTTTCATAAATGAATAGGCCATCAAGACTAAAATTCAACAAAGAAACATGAGGGCTAAATATGATACCAACAAAAGGCAGATTATTAATGCTTAGATATCAAATGCTCCCCAAAACTTATATGTTAAAGAAGCGCCCTTAATTGGTAGTGCTTTTATGAGGTGGCAGAAATATTAGGAAGTGGGTCTAGTTAGAAGTTGATCATTGGGGTGGTCATCCCTTCCTGCACACAGATGTAGGACAACACTATGGAAAACCTATCGATGACCAGACACCCAGTTGCCCCAGCATTCATGAACTGCAATAGTACCAAATGAGGATGGTAGCTCAGGAGCTCCTACCCCGCCCACAGTAGACTTTTGATGAATTTGGTGCTAGCTCAAAATGTGAGAACCCTTTCATGTCCAGAAGACACTGTTTCACAGAAGTCCCCCACCGTCTCTTCAAACCATGCTGGCACCTCCTCTGTGATGTTCCCCGAGTCTTGGAGTGAAGAGATCTAATACAGATGTTACATTTAGGGCTGAGCACTCCACCATTATGCATTTTTCTGCACTTTGACCATTTGAGAGTACATGGATTGACTGTCGTCCGATGCAAAGAAAGGTTCTCCGATGAAGCTTGAGAGCTGCATTAATCTACGAAAATAAAGATGAGTATTTAGAAGGCAGTTAGATTACAATCTACCTTTAACAAAGTAACAGTAGTAGGTTCCTCTTGAGTCTGTGACCTTCCGAGCTACAAGTTTCTGGTCAGGTTTATGATTGTATGTGTGCCATTCTGGGAAAGGTTGGTGACCCCGTAACACCCATGCCACTCCTGCACTGATGGCACATCTATTTAGGTCAGTCATCACGATGGCTCCACATATTTATAGCTGGGTAAACTGCCCATGACTTTTGTCCCTTGTGGTCTGTAGAATGTGTTCTGGCATGATGGAAGCTAGGGAGGGAGGAAGCTTCCTGGTAAGTACCAGATTGACTTTCTATGTTCTGTGACTCAAGCATGTGATGTCATCATCATTAGGGTCTTCAAAATAAAGGTCTGGTGGATAGCCTAAGATATGCCTGCTGAACAATCTCAAGGAAGTACCAATACTGGGTAATTTCACTTAAAGTCTTTCATATAATAGATATGTATAATATAAAATTAGGAAGCTTATGAAATATTGCTTTCCATGTTGTCTCCTCACACTCTCCTTGGCCCTGCCTCCTCTTAATTTTTTTTCCAATGATTTCCCTTTTCCCCTTCATAACACTTCCTATTTCCCCGTACTGGCTGGTTTTGTGTCAACTTGACACAGGCTGGCCTTATGACAGAGAAAGGATCTTCAGGTGAGGAAATGCCTCCATGAGATCCAGCTGTGAGGCACTTTCTCAATTAGTGATCAAGTGGGGAGGGTCCCCTGTGGGTGGTACCATCCCTGGGCTGGTAGTCCTGGGTTCTATAAGAAAGCAAGCTGAGCAAGCCAGGGGAAGCAAGCCAGTAAGGAACATCTCTCTCTATGGCCTCTGCATCAGCTCCTGCTTCCTGACCTGCTTGAGTTCCAGTCCTGACTTCCTTTGATGATGACCAGCAATGTGGAAGTGTAAGCTGAATAAACCCTTTCCTGCCCAACTTGTTTCTTGGTCATGATGTTTGTGTAGGAATACAAACCCTGCCTAAGAAAGCCCCTCAGCTCCCTTTTAGTTTTCTGGCTTACATGCGTATTCTAAATTAAACCCCAGAAACCTAAAACTTCAAAGGTAGTTTCCACATCTGAGAGAAGACAGAGTGTTTGGCTTTCGAGGCCTGGATGTACTCACTCAAGTATAATTCTTACTTACTTGCAAACTTCATAATGTTATTTTATTCTTTACAGCTGTAAATCCATTGTGAATGTGCACCGGAAAATGTAGGTATTTTTAATAGTTTATGTTTTGGTCACATCATATCGTCATGGTTTCTCTTTGCTGTAAGTTGGCTATTTTAAGTTTCACACTTTTTCTTTAAATAATTTTATCTGTAGTGCCATTTCTTCATTTTTCCCTGCCTTTTCTTCCTCATGATTTTTCTCCTTTAAAAAATATTGAGTTTGTACTTGGTAAGAGATTCTCCTCTATGTCCCACCTCTATTATTATTATTATTATTATACTCATTATAATAAAAGTTTATATAATTATAATCTTCTGTATATATTGGATATAATATATTTTCCTGTGTGGCAATTAGTCCCTCCCCCAAATCTTAGGAGTTTTGATTTCTTAGCATGGAGAGTATACACCTTTAGGTCACCATACCTATCAAAGGTACAAGGTCAGCATTTTTATTTTTATGAATGACAGTTTCCCCTTCCCAGATAAATCCACATGCAGCAATCTACTTTACTGTATCCTCAAGCCAGCGGGCAGGGGCTTTCTAGTTGTCTGTACCAATTGAATAGGCCTTTAGTTATCCTGTCTTTATGAACAGGGTTTCCAAGTTTCTTTCCCAAGATCATATTGCCTGCTGGGTCCCAGCCTGGCATCAATCATAAGTGTAGCACACAGTCCTACATCCTACCTGGCAGTCATGCCTCCAGGGGGCAGAGCTTTCCACACAACTGCTGCTATACCTTTGAATTCACCTGCATTCCTGCATCTGAAGGACTTACTTTTTTTCCAGTTCTCTGTGTACTTGGAAATATTTTTCAGTATCTTGACTGTAGTATGTGGGATTTTCTTGTATCTGTAGGTCATGGCCTTTCAATCTGCCAACACTGGAATACACTGTTTAAAGCAAAACAGAGTCATATGAAAATCTTTTATCAAAATATAATAAGAAAGCAAAATGTTTATGATGTATTTATTTCTGATTCACTTTTCTTTGGTTATTTGCCTAAACTGCTTTTGTTCACTCAAAGCAACCACACTT
The DNA here is from genome assembly GCA_036184795.1 of Tokudaia tokunoshimensis. Classification (NCBI taxonomy): domain Eukaryota; kingdom Metazoa; phylum Chordata; class Mammalia; order Rodentia; family Muridae; genus Tokudaia; species Tokudaia tokunoshimensis. Next base: position 20,452,177 of record BTHU01000011.1, read on the forward strand.
TTTTTTTTCCAAAACACATGATAGGAAAGACATATTTAGAGTCGTTGGAAATACAAAGGTTTTAACTGAGAGGACATTGCTGTCACACAGCATTTTGCGAATGGAAGAGGGAATATATTTCACATTTGTATTTATTTTCTTGTCTTTTCATTGGAACTTGAACTCCTCAAGACATGTTGGGTCTGAGAGACATTCCCAACTCAGGACATTGGCTCTAAATACATGGCTCCATTCAGATGGAATGTTTTTCTTCTATTTCTCAAACCACAATTTGCACTACAGTCCTGGTAAATGAGGAAGAAATATGTCTTTAAAGCTGTCACATGAATAGATGAATGTGTCCACAGCAGCTCTGTAAGTACAATGGTAAAAAAGTTAATTATTACCAGACAAACGCAGCTAAAAAATTCTTTCCTCAGTCCCAAGTTCTTTAAACATTGATCATTTATTCGAAAACTAATGAGGTTCAGGGAAACCAGGCTGTGTTCAGAGGCGCACACTCGTGTGTGTGTGTGTGTGTGTGTGTGTGTGTGTGTGTCTACATGATGAGGATTCAGACATCTAGTCTGGCTCCAGACAAGGAAGCCTGGTTGGGCTTTAAGAGTTTCAGGGAAGTGAGGGCTCAGTCAGGCTATGTTTCTCTAAGGACTAGAAGAAGTGAGGAGAGTCAACAAATGCCTGGATGTTTCAAGTGTGCCGTGTGTTGACTGGCAGTCCATTGGTGAAAAAAAAATCACAAGGTCAGGCTCAACACTGTTGAAATGAGGAGCATCTGGCTTTTAATAAAGTGTCTGAAGCATCGCTCAAAATGTTTTCCATGTAGAAAAATCAGAAAATATATCTAGTCTGGTTTCCCAAAAAAAACTTTCTCAGGATAAGAAAGTCCTACAGGTTTCTAATCACAATTATAGGAAATTATGAAATGCTCCTTCTTTTAAAAATGCAAGCTGCCTTCTGTTATAACTGTGAATGTATACTTGTTTCTGAGTATTTACTGTGTATCAAAATTTATAATGTTGCAAAATAAACCCCGATAGCATTTTGGCACAAAAGCTATCATTTTAATTTTAATTTTTCAAATGAAAGAGTAGCTCAGATGGGCAGACAAGGGAGCTTCTGTGTCTACATCTATTTTTTGTACTTCTTATTGGTCTTTTTCCCTTCCTTTGATTTGTATCACACTATTCCAATGTGTTAACTTTTGTTTTTTCTTATTATAGTCTATATTACTTCATTTTGTTGTTATCACTCAGAAACCTGCTTATTTTCTAATGAGAAAGGGGTGGGATCTGGATGGAAGAGAAAATGGAGGGGAAGTAAAAGAGCAGGGGGAGGGGGAAACTGTAATCAGGATATAGTATTTGAGAAAAATATGTATCTTCAATAAAAGAAAAAATTATCACAGAAAATATTAATAACGGTTTTTAGGTCAAGTGGCTAATAAATGCTGGCATATGCGTTAAAACTCCATTGTCTGTGAGTCCCAAGTCCATATTTTGAGTCCTTGCCATCTTCACCGGTAAATGCCAAACCTGTTGGAACGAGTCAAGTTTTGAATTCTGAATTTAAAACCTGATATAGTGGCAAGATTGGACTTTTAGAGAGTGGTATTTCTTAACTATTAAAGCAGGTGGTGCTTAAGTGTTTTACTGTGCCTGCCTGGTCTGTCGTTGGTTAGACTGTACACTAAAGACTGTTCTATAGCCTTCCAAAGTGGCTGACCAGTTGATTCAGGTTGCTTTTACCAATACTACTATCTTGTTGTGTAGTTTTCTAATTACATTTTAAATGTGAAGTCTGGCTTGTCCTTCTCAAATATAAATTTATTTTTTTTCAAGGCGTCTCAGATACTCAGTGCTTCATACATTTCCAAAATGTCAAAAACATGTTTATAACTTTTTCAAAGTAATTTTCAGAAAAAAAAATTGCAAAGTATGTGTTTCCAACATTCACTTTCTTGGGTGGATATATCTCCAATGAACATATAAGTCTGAAAATTTACAACCCTAGGAAAAGTGCAAATGCAAGATTGACATTGGGATTATCTTTGTATTTACCATTTTGAAAAGAGTGGATGTTTTAACAGTTGATAGTTGGGTTTATGATGAAAGAAGAGGAGAGATGTATAAAATGGTGATGGATTAGAAATATAACTACACAGCAGGAATTCTCACTAGTTTGGCTCTGTGACTGGTTTTGTCTCCAACTTCCTTCCTTTTAGTAAGGACACACAGTCCCTCAGAGACTATCAGAACAAAGTCATCCCTATGCCAAGGCTACACATTCCCTCAAAAAACTATCGGGGTATAGCTCCTTCTATGCCCAAGGCCATATAGTCCCTCAAAGAACTGTCAGGGTGCAACGTTCTCAAATGGCCACTCAGTTCCTCTGAGAACTATCAGTGCACAGCCTTCCCTATGCCCAAGGCCACGCAGCCCCTCTGAGAACTATCAGTGCACAGCATTCCTTCTGCCAAAATGACCATGCTGCTCACTTTGAACCTTCTATTGTTTCCACTAGTATTTTTTGATATAGAAAATTTTTTCGATGATAGTTTCTCTCTTCATTTCCTTCTGTTGAGAAGAACGTAGATTGATGGATGTGTGGAGTCAGTTGTGAGGACTCATATGGGTGGGGGCTTCTTATATTGGACGTAAAGAACAGGTAGATCTCAAATATACATGTTTGAGAATAGTCTTAGAAAGTCCTGTGGCCATAGTCCCCGAGACCTTGTGTGAGACAGCCATCTTCTCTCTGTTCCTGCTAACAGTTTTATTTGTACTGCACTATTGATAGCCTCAGGCTTTTGTCCCCAGATAGCTCCTCGATGAGCCAGCAAGAGCTGACTGAAGCTGATGACACTCTTGTGGCTGGTAGGATGTGGATTCGGTAGTGAGACTCAATGACTCCCTAGGTTTAGAGATGAGGTCATACAGCGATGTGTGCGAGGCTGCTCTCAATGGCAAGACAAGCAGAGCCAGAATTTTACAAAATGTATAGAAGAAAAATAACAATTAATTGAAGAAAAGAATTATTTTCTTGGATTCTAATTGACACAGACCATGTACTGAAACTACAGTTTGCATAACAAGGATATCAAGGACCATGACATCCTGGACACTAGGCCTCTTGGCTTCTTTGAATTCTTGAAGCTGTGAGCCTCTCTTCCTCCCAGGGTTGTTAGCAAGCAGCCCATGAGGACAAAGGAAGAGTCAACAAACAGGGGTTGGCAGAGATGACAGATTTATCTCTGGGATCAGCTTCAGAGAGGCAGCTCAACTTTACCTGGGTGAACGATGCTTATATAAACCTTTAGGGAGGGGGTAGGACTCTTCATGGTGGGCAAAGGTTATTGGCTAACTGCTAAGGTACTGAGCTACCTAATTAGCATGGAGAGTCATTCCAGGGATCTCCAGTGCTTGCTGAATGGGTTTTTTATCTAGAGAAAGGGATGTGTGACATTCCTCAGGTAGATGATAAGGGGTCCAGGATCCCCCAGGTGGAGAAGAGGAAGCCTCCCTCACAAAGGGAGCCTGCCATTTTGTGCGGAGCTTAGGACTTTCTAGTAATGTTAGACTTTGACCTTAGTAGCAGAGCTTCCCAACAGAAGCGATTCTGGAACCTTACCTCCAGACATCTTCAATTGTAACCCGATCAAATGCCTGTCTTTCAGATGATGCAATGTTTGTGGCAAATGAACTTTTAATCAGAGTGTATGTGAGAGATGAGAATGTCCACACCAGCTACATTTCTGTGTATGTTCTTCACTTTTTGAATGCATCATTCTTTCTTTTACATTCACTTTCTTCCTGGCCTTTGAATTTATATAAGTTATAGAAATGCTGCTTAGCAATTCTGACTCTTTGGTTTACTTGGAAGAGTGAATTCTGATTCCCTCAGTCCCTGGTCGAATGAATTCGTATCATGGATTCTTGATCTGATAATATAAGCACACGAAGAGCTTCAATAATACAAGAACCTTGGATGAAACGATTTGGTTAAGAAGCCGAATTTTGGGGTGCAGTGGAAGCATCAAGACACTATGAGCAAGTAGGTGGTGGAATGGTACGAGAGAAAGAGAAGCCGAGCAGTTGGTATGCTACGAAAAGATGCAGAACTGAAAACGTGGCGGCGGTTGTGTTCTTGCCCCTTGGGAAACGGTGAGTGGCACAGCCAATCAATAGAACCAGCAACCCCCGGTCCTGGAAAGACTGGATGTAGGGGAATACCAGGACAGAGAAGCAAGATGGGGTTGAATGGGGAACAGGGGGAGGGAAGGGGGCTTATGGGACTTTCGGGGAGGGAGGAAACGGGAAAGGGAAATGATTTGGAATGTAAATAAAAAAATATAGAAAATAAAAAAAAAGAAGAAAAATAGAGTCAGCAACAAACGCAAGTGTGAGACGCCCTACGCCTTCTTCCTCTGAGAAAGCCCACCACTGTGTGAGTCGCTGTGACTCCCGGAGCTGTATTCTAGCCCCGGAAGAAGAACAGGACCTGCAGATGGAGACCACAGCTGGCTGACATGTCCTGCTGTGTTTGCTTCGCATCAGTGGCCTATCTGCTCATCTCTGGAGTTTCTCGTGGCGGCGATCCAACCACGAAACTGGACGACTCTATCTTGAATTACAGTTTTTCCGTGCTACGTTTAAACTTTGGCCAGGGATTTATTGCCCTTTGAATCTTTGGACTGGACAAACATTTAATCATCCTACCTATCAAAAGAAGTTATCATTGCTGGTGTGGCCTGGGTGGGTGGGGCCGCTCCGATGAGCGAGTATAGTGTGGAGAAGGGAGAGAAAGAAAAGCAGAATGGTTTGAGTACTATGAAGAGAGGCAGTACAAGAGATGTGAAGGTGGTTAGGGACAGCCTGATGTGAGTAGCCTGAGATGCCCCCTGAGGGAGGCTGTGGTGCGGTTCTGGCCAAGTCTGTGTCTGAGACCCTGCCGCAGCAGGGGTCTTTGTCTATTTGTGTCCCATGTTACCACCAAAGGCCGTGTGGATATCCCTGGTCTGGGTAGCCGCCAGGGGCCACGTCTGATGTCCAAGGACTGTATAGAGCAGCTGCTCGCCTCATCTTGGCAGCACAGTAGGACTGGCCCTGGTGGCAGCGTATGGGTGAGCTGGCCCCACCCCTTGAGGTTGTGTGATGGCAGTGGGCACAGGACAGAGAACCACCTCCAGCCCCTATCCACTTGTGGCACGTGGAATGCTGGCTCTGCCTCTCACCAGGGCAATGATGGAGAGCTGGTCCTGATGGCGTGGGCACAGGAAAACTTGTCCTGGCAGGCAGAAGAGCTCGATCACCTCTCAGCCAGGCTAAGCAGAAGATCTGGCCCTGGTGGTATAGGCACAGGATAGTTGGCCAGCAGGTTAATTCAGTTACCACCCAGCCCAGACCCAGAGTTTGTGGACCATCCCAACGTGATGATCCCATCTATGAACTGCTAGAGAGCGTTCAAGGGCTGGTCCTGTAGAGCCAAAGCTGCAGGATCTCCGTGGCACAGAGAAACAGCAGGATATCTGAGAGAAGTCCTGGTGAGGATCCACTATTGATAGTATAGCAGAAGCCAGAGGTCTGGTACCGGACCAATGATGCATTGCAATGAACATTTGCAAGTAAAGCTGTTTGGGCAAAAGGGTATCCTGTGGGACAGATACACTGTGACACACTGCAGCTTCCACAGTGAGATGTTTGTTGTTGATGTTATTTGGTGGGGGAGTTTGCAAGAGCAGAGGGTAGGAGACAAATATGGAGGGATGTGGAGATGAGTGGGACTGGTGTGTATCATGTGAAATTCACATAGAATCAATAAAAAGTTTTAAAAAAAGGAGCTGAATTTTTAAAAAATTTCAATTAAAGATGGATTTTTTTTAAATTCTCTCCCTCCCTCCCTCCCTCTCTTCCTTCCTTCTTTCCTTCATTCTTTCCTTCCTCCTTCCTTCTTTCCCTCCCTCCCTCTCTCCCTCCCTCCCTCCCTCCCTTCCTTCCTTCCTTCCTTCCTTTCTTTCTTCCTTCCTTCCTTCCTTTCTTCCTTCCTTCCTTCCTTTCTTCCTTCCATCCTTTTCTTTCACTTCCATATTTCTACATTCTTTCTATCCACCTGTTTGCAGCCACAATACCCAATAAAATGTTTCTGTGGATAAATGCAGTCAGCAGCAGTTTTCCTTTAAGTGATATGCCTCTTTATTTAAATCTATATGGAAAATATTCTCCCCTTAGACAAGCCCAATTGTAGAGACGAGCAATGGTCCTTGTCTGACAGTCTTCTCTTTCAGTTGGCTCAAACTGATAAAAAAAAAGAGTCTGGAGAACAAAACCAGCTTCATAGTGATGCTGTGTCCATGGATAGTTTATGAGCATTGGATGTAAATATGCACGCCACAGGACTATCAGTATTACGTGGATCCCAGGGTCATGCCTCAGCATATGCATTTCACATATATAAACATGAATATGTTCATATCCATCTGCTGTCCCCTCTAGTTCCACACCACGGTTGCCACCCAGCAGCCAGTTGCTTCCCTTCTTCGAGCAAGTTATCGTGATTAGGCTGATAGTACCAAAAAACCGTTCCCCTGCCAATCAAAACTGTTCGAGTGCATCATTTTCGTGGAAACGTCTCACAGCATCTTGTGCATCTTTTGTCTTGGTAGGAACGTGATACTCAGTCAACAGCGTTCACTGCTGGTTTCTGAGTTGCACGACTTTCTTCACCTAACAGATGCAACCCTAGCCTAATATGGTTGAAAATCTCATTCTAAGTGAGAGAAGTTGGACCCACAAAGCACATTTTATTTCACAGATATGAAACAGCCATCTTAGGACTATCCATACATCCGGAGGGTAAACATAGCATTTTTATATGATATACCATAAAGACTTCATGAGGTATCATGGAAAAACAAATCAAAATTACATTTGCTATAATACTTCACACATACGAGTGATGGCTGCACAAACTGGGGAAATTGGAGAGATTTATAATAACGGGTTTTGGAGAGAAAGTGATGCAAATGTTCCAAAAGGATTGGAGGGCACAGAAATGTATGATAATATAACTCGTGAACTGTTGAATAAAGGTGTTATTGTCGCAATGGGCTAGGACAACTGCCAGGAGACATTACATAAAATGACCATTGTTAGAACTTCGGCTGAAATGCTCCTGATTATCTTAAATGAAGAAAATGTCAAGAATGTGAAACATCTAGAATTTAGAGAAGGGACAATGGGTTAGGAGAACTCAAATAGGCCAAAAATTTTCAATAAAAATAAGACCCAACTATTTGTTCTTGTAAGAAACCTACATAGACTGGTTGCCAAAGACACACCCAGATTGAAAGTGAAATGATGGAAAGCAACATTTCAAATCAATAGAATCTGAAAGTAAGTTGGGGTAGTATATATCGTTGTCTTGTGCTTCTGGGAGTCTGAGATAGACCATCTGATGGTGTTTCTTATTCATGCTAGAAATACGAGAAAGATCTTTGAAGATGTAACCCACCTGCTTCACAGAGACATTTATTTATATTTGCTGGTAGTGCTTGAGTTGTACCATTCACACAGTAGATACTTATAATGTCGACATTGGACAAATGCAAGAGCTATTGATCATCTGGAGGCAGAGAAAAGAGAGACATTCTGATACTTTTGAAAAGACGGGCAAGATTTGGGCAGATGAGGAAGGGGGCACTCTAAAACTGGCAAAGAGGTACACTGTTGAGGATCTTCTTTATGGGGGATGACTGCCGGATGGGGAGAGGTAGGTGTGTTTCAGGTATCATGTGTGATATAAAACACAGATTCCGTAGAGAAATAAGGAGAACATCTGATGGGTTTGAATCATGGGGGGACAGATGTGTGTTTCTAGAATAAAGTGCTGCTATTCCATATGGAAGACTCATCCTGTAGACAGGTACAATGACCGAATGAGTGGGGATGATATGGAGGCTGGTTTTGTGGGATACTGTTTCATTGTGCAGTTGTGAAGCGTGAACCCTGTGTGTATTGAGGCAATTTCTTGAAGTAGATCATCAGGGGTAGAGTGGGAGCAACTGACCATTTATGGTGATTTCTGGACGTCGCATAGAACTTTTGGTACTTTGTGACACCTATATGTTGGTAGTGCTAAATCTGAACTTGTTCATCTATATAAAATCCAAATGGGAAAAAAAAGACGAGAAAATAATTTTTAGGTCCACCTATAGATGGAACTAAGAAGACTTCTGAGAGTGAGATTTTTATCTTCAACGTCCTCAAGCCTTTACGCTCAGGAGTTAGGTCACCCCCATACAAGGATGATGCGTTTTGGGTATGGAACTTTTATAATGAAACTCTCCTTTAAGAAACAAATTCCCATAGGAGTGTGGATTCATTTCTGGGTCTTCAATTCTGTTCCATTGATCTACATGCCTGTCACTGTACCAATACCATGCAGTTTTTAACACTATTGTTTTGTAGTACAGCTTGAGGTTCAGGATACTGATTCCCCCAGAAGTTCTCTTACTCTTGAGAATAGCTTAGTCATTAGGGAAATGCAAATCAAAACAACCCTGAGATTCCATCTCACACCAGTCAGAATGGCTAAGATCAAAAACACAGGAGATAGCAGTTTTTGGCAAGGATGTGGAGAAAGAGGAACACTCCTCCACTGCTGGTGGGATTGCAAGCTGGTACAACCACTCTGGAAAGCAGTCTGGCGGTTCCTCAGAAAACTGGGCATGACACTCCCGGAGGATCCGGCTATACCACTCCTGGGCATATACCCAGAGGCTTCCCCTGCATGCAATAAGGACACATGCTCCACTATGTTCATAGCAGCCTTATTTTTAATAGCCAGAAGCTGGAAAGAACCCAGATGTCCCTCAACGGAGGAATGGATTCAGAAGATGTGGTATATTTACACAATGGAATACTACTCTGCAATTAAAAACAATGAATTCACGAAATTCCTAGGCAAATGGTCAGAACTTGAAAATATCATCCTTAGTGAGGTAACCCAATCACAAAAGAACACTCATGGTATGTAGTCACTGATAAGGGGATATTAACCCAGAATCTTGGAATACCCAAGACACAATTCGCATATCAATAGATTTCCAAGAAGATGGAAGGAGAGACCCCTGGTCCTGGAAAGATTGGATGTAGGGGAATGCCAGGACAGAGAAATGAGAGGGGGTTGAATGGGGAACAGAGGGAGGGAAGGGGGCTTATGGGACTTTCGGGGAGGTAGGAAACAGGAAAGGGGAAATGATTTGGAATGCAAATAAAAAAACTTAGAAAAAAAAAAAGAAACAAATTCCCTGTCACTTAGGCTATCTATGGGAAATGCTCCTTAGGTGTATTTCTAAGATCAATTCTCATAACAATTATTTGCTTGAACAGGAATTTTCCTGAGGGGTTTCCAACTGTAACACTGAACAGTTAACCAGTAATGACTATTTCAAACAGTGCCTTCAGTGCATAAAAGTACTTTTGTGGTTTTATTTTAAAACTCTAATTACAGTAAAATAGCACATTGTATTGAGTCTGAAAGTAAAAGATAGTAGTTTAGGAACTAATACTTGAATTATGATCATTTTTCTGTTTATTAGCAATTGGGAAAATGTCCATGATTTTAAATTTGCAACATTGAGAAGAGCCAGTATAAGAATACAAAATATTCAGTTTATGTTGTTCCCAAATAAATTGCGATTTTTCTGCATCTTAATTTATCTTTTCTTATAAAAGTTGATATTTCTTTAAGAAATTACACAATTAAAACATTCTCCTAAGCTTAAAACGAATATTCTAAGGGTATTAGTAATACATGCAAAACTCATTCATTATATTTTTTGTGGCAAGTCTTATTTAGCTATTAATTTTTTTTGTAAAAATAATATAGAATAGTTAGGAGAAATGTAAAGACCAAATTTAATTCCTTCCTTCCTTCCTTCCTTCCTTCCTTCCTTCCTTCCTTCCTTCCTTCCTCCTTCCTTTTTTTCTCTCTACCTTCTTCCCTCTCTCTTTCCATTTCTTTCTTCTTTTTAAAAAAGATATTTTTAAAATTTCAAAGTGGTGGGTGTGTGTGTGTGTGTGTGTGTGTGTGTGTGTGTGTGTGTGTGTATGCTGGGCTTGCAATTACCTACGGCAGCCAGAAGAGGGCACCAGATTCCCAGGAGCTGGAATTTGACCTGCTAGTTGCTTGGGAACTGAGCAATTGGAGCATATATATATTGCCCTTACCTGTTGAGACAGCTCTCCAGGAAAGTCCATCCCACAACCCTTTTTAAGGCTTGAGTTTGGCTGAGGATACATGTGAAAACCTTTGAAGTTTCTCATGTATTCTGTGGAGGAGAGGAAGTTTTTCATTTGAGTAGCTTGACCCTTGCTCTTTTAACCAAGAGTCCAATAATTGAGAGCACATCTGAGGATACCCAAGCCTATAGTTTAAGGTAGGAAGAGATTCTTATTTTGTCTTAGGAAATAGATACTACCATTTCTTCCTCATTAATATTTTAGATCAAGAGAGTGTGCGGTTAGATCATTGCCCTGGGAATCAGGTGACTTGGGGCAAGCTCTGACCTAGATATGTCCGAGACTTCCTAGGCAAAGACTCTCTTTCTGGTTCTTTTCCCTTCTCTGTAAAACAAAGAGACCAGACTCATTGCTCTATAACCCCTTCCACTTTTTAAATTTCTTGAAAGCCATAGTTTATGGTAATACTGGGTCTCTCCGAAATGCTATCATTTATATTATATTTGAGAGACCATTGTGCTTTGTAGAATCTTGGGCCTTTCTAGCTAAAGCAAATTTTGGACTTAATTCTGAGAGGTCTGGATAGACAATACAATTTGGCTCATGGATTATACACATTACTGATACATACAGGAGGGAACTCATTACCTAGGAATAGCCTTATAGATTTGGTCTGGTTTGTTTCACAGAGTGTGAGTATAAACAGAAGTTTTAAACCAAATACCAGGGTTTCAAATCTAGGTTTATTTCTGGTTTTAAAAATGTCAGAATTAGAGAGTTGCTTTCATATTAAAGACATGACAACTTTTCTTCCTCAGTATTTGCTCTTCTCAAAGATGTAGTTACTGGAATTTTGAAAACGGGTCAAACTGCTTTTAACCTGGCTACTGTTATTCAATTTTTATCAATTCTTCATTTTTCTGTTAACAGAAAATCTGTCTCATGCCTTCAATATATAAAAGGTAGAAAGATCATGAAGTAGCCTGAAGCAGATAAATATTGACCCAGTAGAACACTCATGTTGCCAAGAATTAGAATAACCAGAAATTTTGTCCAGGGATGAGGCCAGGAACATGGCAAGCCTCGTCATGCCTCCCTTCCCCTCTGGATTTCTCTCCCTTGCTTCCAGTTTTTGTTTAGTAAACATCTGCTTTCTGTTAGATTATTTATCTCCTTAACCTTTATAAATGGCAATGAAGTCCACTAGCCTGTCAATAGCGTGTCATTTATTTGTTGCTACAGCGGAGCCTGACCTTCATTGATTTTATTGGAGTAATTTGCTGGGAATGATTTTTTAATGTTAGATTTATTGCCGAGGCACTTCATTGTCAGGTAATTGAAGTAAATTGTAATTTTTTTTTTTCCAAAATGAATGCAAGCACAGCAGGGTTGATTTTCAAGGATTTTTTTTTTTTTTTTACTATTGGGAGAAACATATAGCTCGCATTATAAACTTTAAAAATTCGTGAACGTAGAAAATTTTGAATAGCGTGTATTTAAATTCCTTAGATTTTTCTCAAAGACTGCTGAGTAGCTGACAAGTAGAATTCAAAAATGATGCTGCAAATTAAATTAGGTAAACATATAAATGTATCAACGGCAACACTACCTCTTACAGCACGGTTATTGCTGTTTTGAACTACAGACTCAGTTATGAGTATAGTAATATTGTATGACTTCATTCTCCAGGACTATTGATATACCAAAGGGTTTAGTACATCGTGCTTTGCTGTGGAAACACTTGCCCCCATAATAACTATAACAGCTATTGCTGTCTCTAGGTGAGACTGTCTTAGTATCTGCATATTTACCTTCGTGATGTTCAGAGTCATTACACAGCTGCTGTGTCCACACAGTAGAAGAGACAGTAAGCCTTGTATTTCACAGGTTAAAGTATTTGTTTCTATCTGAAAGAAGGATGCGCTGTTGGATCCCAGGCTAGCAGGAGATGATCAGAAAGTTTTGCCAACAAAGCTGATATTTTTGTTATGTTGGAACTGGATTTTGATTAGAAATGAAAGAGATGTTCTAACTCAGTTTTCAATATTAGCAAACAAAATGTGCAGTGCTTTGCAGTCTAAATGATGGCCCCTCGTGTGGTAGGAAGACCCCCAACGTGTTGGCGTTAGTTAAGGGAAGGTGGAGCTGACCTTCAGCCTTCTTCTCAACTGAGTGCCCACATTGTTACACTTTCTTAGGAGCAAAATCAAAGAGAACCGTCTCGTCATCAGCAGAGAAAACACTGGGTCAAAATTTTCTGGAGACATGTTCTAAGTACAGCTTCTTCATCCACAAGTTCTTGTTTTAAAGCGAAATAAGAATTTCTTAAAAGTAGAGTTTTAAACTATTTGAAAATAAATTTTATGTAGTTAGAAAATTTCTGGAAATGATAATTACTCCTGTCCGTATGTAATGGATATTAGTGATATAATCGTTAATGAACTACTCTCCCATCATATATTGTAGACTTTATTTTGTATCTACTTTAGTGGACGGGTAGATTACTACATCATCAGACCTTTAAGATTTATACTTGCATTATGTTGGGAGGGAGGAATAATTATGTTAAGAATATTCATAAAGTTCAATCAACCAAGTAGAGACTGCTTTCCTGTATGGAGTGTGATATGCTGTTTACAAAGGCAAGTAAACTCCTCTTCAGACGGGACCTTGGATTCTGTCTTAATTTAAGCAGAACTTACAGGGAAATGGGAGATTTGTGAAAACTTCAGGGAGAAACTTCTTGCTTTTAAATCATCAGGCCTCTTTGCTGCCTCTGCTCCTGCCGCTGTTATTGATAGGAGGAATCTATCAACATATTTTTGTGGGTGATTAAGAAACCTGACCTTTCCTTTGCAGGTACAAATAGGTAGTTCTTCAGAGGCTGTAACTGAATGACAAGATAATTCTGTCCATTTAATATTGAAGTGATGTTGACAGCGTCATTCTTCTCAGGTTGGAAACAGGACAGCGCACAGGCCTCTTCTGCTGCAGCCCTTTCTGCCAGCGGGTGATGGATTTCCCTCTGACTAATCGCTGTCACATTAACTCGCCGTATTTCATCCTTCAGTGCTGTCAAGATAATGACGATAATCCAAGTGGCTCATTGTAGGTAAAGGAAATTATATGAGCAAAGTAATATCATAAAACAGTGTTTAAATATTTTAATTTCATTTGTCAGGGCTGCCCCAACACTTCATTATACACATAACCATCTCTCATCAGTGGAATTAGTGCATTATTCATTACTGTTAATTATTTTCACATAATGGCTGCCCTGATATATTTAACCTCCACATTATATCTCAGATAATGGGTCTGTAAAATTGAATTGTGTGAAGAGTGGAGTTCTAAAGCTCATTTGCCGAACATCAAAGAACAAAGAAGAGGAAAAGAATTCTAAATGGGACGTTTTGCCCAGCTGGGGCCAAACATTTGTTTCTGTCTGATTTGCATACAGAAAATAGGTGGTGTAGAGCAGCTTAATATGGTATGGGCTGATGGATCCTGTTACACAACCAATTAGGATTAGATAATATCACACATATCTAAAACAACTTGAGTGTTATATCGGAGAAAGCAAGGCGACTCCAGGCCATCCTATACAGGACAGAGGAAATAGCATTCCTTTAAGGGGACAATTATAAAAGTCAAAATGAGGGTATGTGGAGAGAGAGAGAGAGAGAGAGAGAGAGAGAGAGAGAGAGAGAGAGAGAGAGAGAGAGAGAATGAGCCAGAGATGACAGAGAAAAGGGGGTGAAAGAGATGCAAAGTTTAAGATTGTTTATTTCATGAATAACTTCAATAAAAGACACAAGTTTTGAACAGCAGTGAAAGCTAAGACAATCACAGAAGTCCGTTTAGTTCCTGCTCATTCATTTATATCACGACTCACATAAAATCAGCTGTTATGAGTATGCTAGCATTTCTCAGTAATTGAAAGCCTTTCAATGTTCATGTAAACAAGACATCAATTTAGAACCAACTGAGCTGTGCAAGAGGCCATTTTTATGTTCCTACTTCATAAGGATCTGATTAGCCATGTCCAAATCCATCTATCTTAATACGTGCTTATGGAACCCTGAGTATTAGTAACGGAACCAAAAGCCAATTGGAATTGGTGGGATCTGAGAGAGGGACTGTCTGGAAGGAGAGCAACTCTGCTAATGATGAAAAGCGTTTTCTGGAGTGCAGACTTTTGGATTTGAGGTTAAACGACTGAGTGGTTCACGGAAGGTTCACAGGATTCTTTTACAATAGTAACTAATCTTGTGGAAAATCAAAAATAACAACCGAATATGAGGTTTACCTTATCCTGAGTGACATACACAACCTTTGCCTTAAAAGTGAAGTCAGTTCACATTTTCCCAACTCATGTAATGCTTTAGAAGAGCAGCTAAAAACCATTTCCTCTCAAAAAAATCTTTCCTTCAGTACGGTTTGTGAGCTACGGTCTTAACGATCTATGTTACATTCCTTGGCTTGGGTATTTTCCCACTTCTTTTCTGCTGTTGTGACAAATGAGTTTGACCAAAAGCGGCTCAGTGGATGGCGATCACTTATCTCGGCTTACAGTTTATGGACGGACCATCACTGAGGGAACTTAAGCAGGAAGCTAGAGGAGAAGCCTGGAGTGGGGGTGGGGGAATTGAACTTGTTGGCTTGTTTTTAGCAGAACACAGATACAGTCACTTTGACTCACCATAGCGAGTCCCTATACTCCCTGGACCCAATACTTCGTATCCCTGACTCTATACCGCTTCCTCCCCTTCCCTGACACCCAGTAATCATTGTTTTATTTTTTATCTCTGCTTTTTTGACTTGGTTTATTATTATTTTTTCTTTGTGTGCTTCTGTGTGTGTGTGTGTGTGTGTGTGTGTGTGTGTGTGTGTACCATGTGCACGCGGGTAAATTCAGAGGAAGAAGAAGGCAACACTGCCCGGAACTGCAGGTATGGACCGCGAAGTTGTGAGTGCTGAGAATCTAATTCTGAGCCCCTGCAAGGGTCGCAAGTGCCATTGCTGCAACTTTTGTATTTGACTTTTTAATGAAGAGCAATTCCATGTACAAATGATACCAGCCAAAAAATTTCTTTCTGTGTATGGATTGTTTCATTTTCATAATAATATCCTTAAGGTTTATTTGTTGTGTGGCGAATGGCAAGATCTCATTCTTTTCAAGGTTGAATAATATTTCATTAAAATATATTATTTATTTATTCCTCAACAGTTACATTGCTTCCATCTCTCTCCCTTTCCCTCCTTCTCTCCCTTTCTCTCTCTCTCTCTCTCAACACACACATACAAAGAGTAATATACATACTTATATACTAACCTATATATATTAATCCTGATTTGAGAGTTCAGGATCATGTGGAAATTCTATCCTTTTTGTTTTTAAGAACTCCTAATACTATCTTTTTAAAGTCCAGTATACATTACCAACATGTACTAGTGTTCCCCCTTTCCCTACATCCTTTCCAATACTTATAGAAACTGTTTATAGTGATTCTAACAAGAGTGGGTTCCTACCTCCATATTGTTTCAATTTAATTTTTTTCTGATAAGTGATTCTGATCATTTTTTTATGGATCTGTTGGTCATTTACACGCCTTCTTTCCTTTTCCTTTCTCCATTTTGTTTTATAAAAACATGCCTTGTTGTGCAGTCCAATGTGGCCTAGAATACAGTAGATAGGACAGAATAGCTTTAAATGGTTCTTCTGCCCCAACGTCTTTCATGCTGGAGTCACGGTTATGCTCCGCCATACCTAGCTCACATGTCTTTCTTTGAAATATGTCTATTCATGTCTTTGCTCACTTTTGAATTAGGTTTTCCATTTGTTTTCTGTTGAATTGCTTAAATTTGAGTCAGATAAATAGCTCTCAAAGATTTGCTCACAGTCTACAGACTGTCTCCTTTATGTGTTGATTTATTTGATGAATGGGAACATTTGAGTCTGGTACAATCCGGTTTGTTTATTTCTATTTATGTTGACTATATTTTTAGAGTGTATGTAAGAAACCATTGCCCATACAATATAACTGGGATTTTTTAAATCAGCCATTCTTTTAATACCTTTATGCTTTGGATCTTAAATGTAAGTTTTTCACTTTTAATCCATTTTTATTTTTGTTTCTGTCTTGAAACAAACATGCAGTTTTATTCTTCTGCATGTGTGTATCCAGTTTCACTAGTACTATTTATTACAGAGGCTGTTCTTTCCCAACGTGTGTTTTTGACACTATTGTTAAAAACAATTGGTAACAAATATGAGGGTCTTCTGAGTTTTGTATCCTATTACATCCATCCGCATATTAGTTTCATATCAGTACCATTCTGTTTTAAACAGAATAGCTTTACAATATACTTTGAAATGAAATATTGTGATGCTTGTGTGGCTTTTGATTATTTTTATTTTATTTTAATTTTTGCTCACATTAACTAGGCTATTATGTGCTTTTTATGGTTTCTTATAAATTTTGTCTGGTGTGGAAAATATCATTAGAAATTGAGGATGTACTACATCTTTAGGTGACAGTTGCTAGAATGGACACTGTGATAGTGTTAGTTCCAGTTCTTCTCATCTGTAAACATAGATATATTTTCATTTATTTATTTCCCATGCAATTTCTGTCAGCAATGTTTTATAATTATAAGTGTATATGTCTCTTATTTCCTGGTTGTATTTACTCTGAAGTATTTTTCTTTCTGGTGCTGTTATACATAAAATTGTTTTCTTTGTCTTTGTGTGTGTAACAGTGTATTGACTTTGTCTTTTTGTATGTGTAACAGGGTATGTGTAGAGAAACTCTATTGGCTTTTGAATGTTGATTTTGCAATCTGTGACATAACTAAATTTATTCAGTAATCCTATTAATTTTGGGTGAAGTCATTTCTAGACATAAGATAGTCTCATCAACAACAGGGGCAACTTCACTTCTTCTTTCCTAATGTGTTCTCTCTCTCTCTCTCTCTCTCTCTCTCTCTCTCTCTCTCTCTCTCTCTCTCTCTCTCCCTCCCTCCCTCCCTCCCTCCCCTCTGACTTTTCCTTCCAAAGTTTTGTTTAATAGAAATGGCAAGAGTGGGCATTCCTGGTTCATTTCATGTTTTAGTGATAAAAGTTTGAGTAGTTATAAATTTCCCACACTGACAGTTATTGTGCTAAGAAAACTTCATCTGTTCCTAAACAGTTAAGTGTTTGTATGAAGTGCTTTGAAGTGACTGAGATGATTACTAAGGCCTTAGTCTTCACTTTGCTGTTACAATGCCTTGTGTTGATTTCACCATTTATTTAAAGCAGCCCTGTATTCAGGGAACAAATCCCACCTGTTCTCCATGCACAGTTGAATGTGCCATGGAACTTGTGTCTTTGCACCAATGATCGTTTGAGGTTTGGTTGTAGATGTCTTTTCCTGCAGCAGTGCTGATGTGAAGGTATGCTAGCCATTACACCTATGTTTAGATATACTCATTTTAGTCCTATTACGTAGGATAAAACATGACTGGTTTAAAACAGTTCTTTGACGATTTTGCTGTATTCAGACTTAAAAACACACCGTCCTGCTTAATTTCACTGCAAATTTTAAACATTTTTTTTAATTGCGGTATATGTGCAGGTACATGCACATGTATATGTGTGCTTGCATCTCTCTCTGTCTCTGTTTCTGTCTCTGTCTCTCTCTGTGTGTATGTGCGTGAGTGTGTGTGTGTGTGTGTCTGTGTGTCTGTGTGCATTCATGTGTGCTGAGGTAGAGTCTCATTCTCTAGTATGGGCTGGGCTGGAAATCACAATGTGGTCTAGGTTGGCCTTAAACTCTCAACAATCCTCCTGCCTCAGTCTCAGTCTTAGTCTGCCAAGTGTTGAGATTATAGGTATGAATCTCTACACCCATCTGCGAAAGGCTTTCAATTACTACTTCAAACTCTTTGTTATTGATCTATTTGAGCTTTGTATGTATTTTGATTCATTCTTTGTAGGTAATATTTTCAGAGTTTATGCATTTCTTCTAAGTTATTTTGCCATGTAATTATTCAGAATAGTCTTTTAATTATTTTTTTCATTTCTGAGGAGTGTGTTTTAATATATCCTATTCCACTTCTTTAATTTTGTGTCTTTTGTTTTTTTATTGGTTAATTTAGCTAGGGTTGGTAAATTTTGTTTGTTTATTTATTTAAAAAGTCAACACTTTGTTTCACTGACTAAAGAAATGTTTTAATCTCTTTTTGGTTTATTTGTCTCTAGTCACTAAATTATTCTTTTCTAGATTATTTTATTAAAAGCTAATTATGTCATTCCCTTTCTTTTCCCTCTTAACTGCTTCTATAATTCCCCTACTTCTTTTTTTTTTTTTTGGTTTTTCGAGACAGGGTTTCTCTGTATAGCCCTGGCTGTCCTGGAACTCACTCTGTAGACCAGGCTGGCCTCAAACTCAGAAATCCTCCTGCCTCTGCCTCCCAAGTGCTGGGATTAAAGGCGTGCGCCACCACTGCCTGGCTCCCTACTTCTTTTCAAATCTGTGGTCTGTTTCCTCTCATTGTTTTTGTTTTGTGCGCACACACACACACACACACACACACACACACACACACACACACACACACAATCTGCTGATTCTAGTGTTGCTTGTGTGTATTTGTTTTCAGAGCTTACCCGTTGGTGATGGATAAACATTTAGGGGGCTCATCAGAGGAGAAAGCTAATTCTTTCTCAGGTTGTTTGTTTCCTGTTCCTCTTTATTTAAGGATTTTGGCCCATAATATTTTCCCTATATATATTGGCATTTCAACTGGTATGGTTCAGACTGTGTGCAGGCAGCCATACTGTTGAGGTATCATGAGTATGTAGCTTCCGTGTCATTTATTCAAGACAGAATCTTGCAGCAGATTTTTCTGGTTCTCTGACTTGTACCATCTTTCTGAACATTCTTTCTTAAAATTTCCCGGGTTTTAGGTGTAAAGGTAGTGTTGTAGAAGTAATGAGAGACCAGATCTTGGGTCCAGACTCCTGACCTGAAGTTAGACTCTCTAGCGCCAGTTTCCAGGTTACTCCACAACAAACCTGCACCCCCAGGTCACAAGCCCACCCCTGTCACTTCACTTCCTAGCAACCACCAATCAAGAGGAAAGCAGAAGTTAAGTTTATGGTTTGGCTCCAGCCAAATTATATTAAAGGGTAACAAAATTTCATAATAGCCCTCTAATCAGATGTGTGCCAGGCTAGATACCCTCCCCCCCCCACTTGCTTGCCATTTCCTATAAAACCTTGTCTCGGTGAGGGCTCAGGGCTTCACCCTTCCATTCTGCTGCATCAGAGATGGGGGTGTGGTCCAAACTAGCTTGAATACAGAAACCCTAGTGTGATTGTACTGGAGTCAGCTCCTTGGTGGTTTGCAAATGCTTAACAGGAACAACAGTATCGTTTTCTTCATTTTGAGCAGATATGGTCTATAATGGTCTCCACCTGTTATACAAAGAAACTTCTTTGATGAGAGATGGGAGCTACATGCTCTATAGGCATAAGGATAGGTATTTAGAATGCAGTTAAGAATCATATTGGTTTAGGAACACAGCAGTAGGAATATATAGCCTTACTAGCCGTGGGTACTTGTCTGGGTTTCCAGTAAAAGGCATGATTCCCCTCCTGTTGAGTGGATCTGAAGTCCAGTTAGACATATGCTGGTTACTGCCAAGGTATAAGTGCCACTATTGCAACTTTAAGGGAATCTTGTCATGGCAATGATTCTTGTGTTTCATAATTGTCATTGCTGGGTAGGACTAGTGATAGCTTTCTTCGAGTGGCATCTTATATAACATCTTCCAGGACTGTGAAAGTCAGTCTTCAGAAAGGAGGATTTTGGGCCAGATCCAGCTTAAATCTTGACTCCTATGTCCAAAGTACATAGTATCTTCAGGAATAGGGATTTGACTTCAATTTCTGGGAGGCAGCCAAGGGCAACAGCAATAGCCTGTATTGTTCTGGTAGGATCTGAACTCCTCGGGTCAACAATTGAAAAGGGAATTTCTCATGATTGACGCTGGAGACTTTGTTGCAATGTCTATAGCTCTTGGGGGAAGCATTATTATCTTATGTTTCCTAAATTCATTTAAATTGTGTGTGTGTGTGTGTGTGTGCACGTGTGTGCATGTGAGTGTGTATTACATGTAATTTTAGATAAGTATAAAACAACACGATTCCTCGTGGCTTCTCAAACATTCTTAGTTTCATCAATGCTCCTCTTCTGATGCTATTCCTTTCTTATTTTACAACCAGCTCCGGTGTCCCTCACTCCCCCTTTCACGTCACTCGTGTTCTGCTACTTTCCTCTTCAGAGCTCCTCCACCCATCTCCAGAATCCTGTTTACTTTTCTAGGCTTTGTGGTTGTTCAGAACTGAAGATTCAGAGCTAGAAACCACAAATCAAAGAGAGCAAGAGAACATGTGGCATTCGTCTCTTTGTATCTGGGAAGCCCCACTAAACATAATACAGCACCCAAAAACCATAATATATAAGCAAAAGACCTGTTAGGTTAAAAAACAAAATGAAACAAAACGAAACAAAACAAAAAACAGACAAAGAACCGTGATACAAAAACCAACCAACCATCCAACCAACCAACCAACCAACCAACCAACCAACGAAAAACAACTCCAGAAATACTATTAAATTTATGTTGCACTGGCTATTAACTGCTGGGCACAGATCTGCCCTTAGGTGCGGTTTAAATGCTTAGTGAGACTCTGTGGGAGAAGATTGATTTTTCCTTTGTGAGCAGTTGTCAGTCGGAGGTAGCTTCTGGATTAGGGATGGGGGCTTGTGCCCACTTCCCCTCTCAGTGTTGAGACTCTATTGGCTTAGACCTGTGAAGGTTTTGTATATGCAGTCTCTGTGAGTTCATATGTGCATTGGTTCAGTTGTGCCTAGAACTGTTTTGTTTCCTTGACGTTCTCCAGCCCCCCAGCTCCTATAATCTTTCCTCTTCATCTTCCATATAGTTCCTTAATCCCTGAGGGGGAAGGATTTGATGGAGACATTTTATTCAGGATTGAGTGTGCCAAGGTCTCTCATTCTCTGCACATAGTTCATTTGTATGTCTCCATGTTTGTCCCTATCTACTGAAGGAGGAGTCTTTGCTCATGATGGCTGAGCAGCACAATGATCTACAAGTAGAGCAGAATGTTCTTAGGAGACATTGGGGTTGCTACATTCAGTTAGCATAGCAGGTTTTCTTTAGGTCAAGGGCATATGTAGTCTAAAGTTCTTGGCCACAGAATAATGTCAGACATGGGTTCCATCTCATGGAGTGGGCCTTAAATCCAATGAAATAGTGGTTCAGTTTTCTCATGTGTGTGATGTTATTGTGCCAACATATCATGTAGGCATGTCATCTCTGTAGAAAAGGTTTGTAGTTGGTTTGATGGTTACCTTTCTCCTTTGGTAGAAACTACCCTCTTCTCTTAAATAGCAGTTGTGTGGGATACCATTTAACTCCTTACTTTCAGACAGCTGGTGTTTCTAAAGCTCATATAGGTCTCAGATAGGCAGCACATAGTTGAAGCTAAAATGGAAGTTTGTGTCTTTTGGTAAGAGAGATTAATACGTATACTTCAAATGTGTTACTGATAGATATGCACTTACTATTTGGTTAATTGTTTTTTGGGTGCTTATAGCTTCTTCATTCCTATGTTTCTCTCTTATTGCCTCTGTTCGTGGTTTATGTTCCTATAGTCCTGAGCTTTTATTCCTGTCTCTTTCTTGTTTATGTAAGTGCTACAGCTTTCTTTTGTTGTTACCATGAGGCTTGCATGAGGCTGCCTTTTTATAAGAGCAGTAAATTCAGTCTTGGGTGAGTTGATAAAGGCAGTAACTGTATCTTCTTCGCTTTCTTAGCTGTTATGGTGGACAGCGTAGAAAGTCATTCAGTGACCATGGGTTAAATTCTATCTTAGGTTTTCACTATTACATATACATTGAAAGTTAAATCTATGCGTCTTATCTTGTTTCAGCTTTTAATACATCTGCATTTTCATGGTTTTGTATGTAATATGTTAAGATTTCCATGAATTTGACCAAGTAATATTGCCCCAACAGTGTGTACAGTTTATTGAAATTTTGGCAGACTTTGATATTAATATTAAATTTTTGCTTGACTATAACATTTTAATTGTATACTTATTGCACAATGCGAATGAACACTGCCTGGTTATCACTTGTTTAAGTAAGTTTCTACCATTTCCAGAAGCGTTCTGGACACCTGTAAAGGGAATCCTTGGCTTCATCCATCTCACGCTGTAATCACTTGCCACTTGCTGGAATATTCCTCATATCCCCTGTTTCTAGAGCTTCTCTTCATTGGTTGTGTCTGTTCATTGGTATTAGACTCGCTATGTGCTTTCTACTCATTATCTGAGACCCCCATTCTAATTCCATTTCTTCAAGAAAGCTTTTCCATTCTTTAGACTCTGCCATTCTGGTTCTGAGTCAGCCTTTTTCTAACATCCCCAAAGAATGATGTTTCATTTCTATTATGACATTTGGTCTTTATGAGATCCTAATAGAGTTATTGATGTATAATCCTGTCTGCTCCACAAGAGGATGGCACTTAACTGTGTATATCCCTCTATGTCTATCAAGGCTCATGCTGGTGTTAGAAAATAAATACTCATTCACAGGCGTTTTTATATTCATTGAATTAAAAGCTCCAAGCCAAAGACTTTAATCAGCTCTTTCTGTGTGAAATTCACCATGACTTTTAGAATGCATGAATTTGAATTCATTAAGAGGCAGTTGACATATCATGCTTTCCATATAATGCTAATTTAACATCTAGTAAGTATTCAATAATTGACATTAAATCTGGATGGAGAATGTACAGTATTGTTTATTAAGCATCATGTCTTTCATGAATTTCTATATTTTTATAATTAAAAAATGGTGCAAAACATCATTTGATTGGTTGTCAACTGATGCTTGCTAAAATGATTTGACAATAGAAAATATTGCTTTAGGACTAAGCCAAGTGTTAATTTACATAGCTTCCTGTTTTCATGGTTTTATACAAAGGTTTATTTCAAAACTGCCAAGTGGCAGAGGGGTTTAGGCTCTTTCCATCAAGTATTCATAGAGCATCCTGTAATACGGATCCCTTCTACCTGCCCATTGGGGAGTTGTTTGGATGAGATCCATTTATTTCACTTAAAGTTTGTTACATACTTCCATTTCTGTGCTAAATCCCAAGGCACCGTCATGGCCCAGAAAGGTTGGTGTTCATTTGTTTAGAGACACAAGAAAGATTACTCTCTGCTGACGGTGTCAAAAGTGGGGTCCCTCTTTAATTTTTACTCGCTAACCCTAGGAATGAAGACAATCTGATGTTTCTAATGAAAGTGACTTTTATAAACAAGTCATCTCCCACAGCTTGACAAAATACCAAGGCCAATCCGAGAGAAAATTGAGCAGCTGAGAATGCTTCCATTTAGCCATTGGCCAACATTGATTTCTGTGCCGCAGTGACATCTTGGGATGCGCCCCCCCCCCCCCGCATTGTCTCTGTGTTATTCTATCTGACTCTTCCTGGAGCCATCTTTCTGTTCTCTTCTACATTTACTTAGCATCTGCCTTCTTAATAGGGACTAAGGAAAACATGCTTCTCTAACTTTTCCTACAACCTGACAGTGTCCCAAGCATATGTGTTCTTATAACCATTGCTTAAAACAGTCTCATGAGCTGACTGTAAGGTTTATCACTGTTTTTCCATATGCAATAATTAAGTCCTTGTGAAGGACCAACCAGAGCTGGAGGTATCCATCAGTAGAGCACTTGTTTACCTTATTCATAGCTTTGATTTTGAGCTTTAGTATAGACACACACACACACACACACACACACACACACACACACACACACACACAGAGAGAGAGAGAGAGAGAGAGAGAGAGAGAGAGAGAGAGAGAGAATTTCTGTAGAAGGTATCACAATAGCTTCGGCATGTTCTTACTTAGTGTGACAGCACCAGTCTTTTGTTAAAAGTACTTGTTCCTTCCTTTTCAACCTGCAAGAATTAATAGTAACTTCTAACACACTGTCTTCTAGGACTTTAACTAGAAATAGAAGGCATCGTGACTTCTACTATGATCTTTGGAACATTTGCATCCAGAGCACTGAGTTGATACTAGAGAAGATTAATTACCTTGAGGTTGTGTTGTATAGAAGCTGTGCTACAGGAAGTTATGTTCCATGCTCTGACCAGCAGCAGTAGCCCTTGAGTGGTATAAGATGCTCTAGCCTGGCTCATCCTCTAGCTGAGAATCACTGAGTGAACCTTGTAAGTGTTAGATGCAGAAGTATCATAAAGACCGGAGCATTGCTCAGTGGGAAAAGGCACTTGCTGACAAGCATGACGACCTAAATTCTATTTCTGGACTCTGAATGGTGAAAGAATAAAGCACACTCCTATAAGATGTCCTCTGAACTCTATAGATGCACTGTGGTAGGTGTGCATCATGCCCCAAATGAATGAGTGAGTGAATGAATGAATGTGAACAAAAGTCTCACAAATGAACAGCTAGTTGATTACATATCAAAAATCAGTGGGATAGTCCATAGGAGGAGATGGTGAGAGGTGTGCCACTGTGATTCTGGAGTCCTTGCGTTTAATATTTCCACTCTGAGGTGAGCTAGCCCCTAGTAACCTTCCACACACTTTCCCAGATTTGTATATCACAGGAACACCCTTCTTTCCCTCCCTTCCTCCCTACCTCCTTCTCTCCGTCCCTTCCTCTCCCCATCCCTCCATCTTTCCCTCCATCCCTCTCTGATTTCTTTTTTCCCTCCTTCTTTTGAAGATTTTTTAATTGAAAATAATTTTTTTTACATGGTTTCCTTTTCTCATCTCCAAGATCCTTCCCACCTCCCCATCCAATTCTGTGCCTTCCTTCTTTCTTCTGTAAACAAACATTCAACAAAAACATGCAACCCCCCAAAAGCAACAAAAAAGCACTAGTAACAGGCATAGACACAAGCACACACTCATACACACTCTGACACTCACATACAAAGACTCTCTCTTTCACACACACACAGAGACACATACACTGTCTCTCACACACAAAGGCATGTACGCACATCATACTCACACACACATACAGATACACATTCTCTCATATTCACACACACACACACGCACAAACAAAACCTATAAATAGGCAAATTTGGAGACTATATCATACAAAAAAAAGTAAGGAAAAATACATGTGGAAACAAAGCATTATGATAAAAAAACCAAAAACAAAACAAAAACAAATGAAAAAAAACCCCACCAACCCTCCAAAAAGGAAAACAAGCAAACAAGCAACCTCCCCAAATACTCTTTGAGTTCATTGTGCGTTGGCCATCTAGTGATTGGCATGGGCCCTGAAGGGTTAACTTTCTCTTCCTGAAGCTTCCACTAGTGTGTCAGTGAGACATTTCAATCAAATCAAGGAGTCTGTGTCATGTTTGTACTAGAGAAACATTATTTATGGTTACTCAATATGTAATTTAATTTATTTTAATAATTACAAAACACGTTTCTCAACTTTTTTTTAAAATAATGCCACACACATACAGAAAAACATGTGTCTTTCTTGCTTTTTCTAGGGTGTAGTTTCCCTCCTCATGTTGGCGTTTTCCATCTACTATCCTTTGTAGGGCTGGATTGTGGAAAGATATTGTGTAAATTTGGTTTTATCATGGAATATCTTGGTTTCTTCATCTATGGTAATTGAGAGTTTTGCTGGGTATAGTAGTTTGGGCTGGCATTTGTGTTCTCTTAGGGTCTGTATGAGATCTGTCCAGGATCTTCTGGCTTTCATCGTCTCAGGCGAGAAGTCTGGTGTAATTCTGAGAGGCCTGCCTTTATAGGTTACTTGACCTTTTTCTCTTGCTGCTTTTAATATTCTTTCTTTGTTTAGTGCATTTGGTGTTTTGATTATTATGTGCTGGAAGGACTTTCTGGTCTGGTCCAGATTGTTTGGAGTTCTATAGGCTTCTTACAAACCCAAAAGAAAGTAACCACACAAACATAAAAAGAACATCAAAAATAACAGGAAACAACAATCACTATTCCTTAATATCTTATAACATCAATAGACTCAATTCCCCAACAAAAAACATAGTCTAATGGAAATGTTTTTCATGTGGATCTTTGATTTTATCAGAAAATGTTCGTGTATCCTCTTTCAGTTTAGTAATGCTTTTTGTGCCAACCATTTTGACTGTATTATTTTCCATGATAATCTTTAATTTTAACATTTTTTTCTGTGTATTTCTTTGATTTTGTCGGAGGTGTTTTTCATGTAGATCTTCGGTTTCGTTGGGGGGGGTGAGTTTGTAGTTCCACTTTCAATCAATTTAGGAATGTTTTTGTGCCTACCATTTTGTCGGTATAATTGTCCATGATAATCTTCAATTTTAATGTTTTTCTGTATTTTTCTTCAATTTTGTCAGAAGTATTTTCCATGTGGATCTTCAATTTTATCAGACAATGTCTATAATTTTACTTTTAATCAACTTAGGAACTTTTTATACCTTTCATTTTATCTGTATAATTTTCCATGTAATAGTTTAAACATGTTTTCCTATATATTTCTTGAATTTTTTCAAGAATATTTTCCTTGTAGATCTTCAATTTTATCAGAATGTGTTTATATTTCCACTTTCAAAAAACTTAGGAATATTTTTATGCCTACCATTTTATCTGTATAATTTTTCCATGAAATACTCAATCTTAACGTGTTTTTCTATATAATTTCTTCAATTTTATCAGAGATATTTTCCATGTATATTTGCACAATGGAATACTACTAAGCAATTAAAAACAATGAATTCATGAAATTCTTAGGCAAATGGGGAATAGGGGGAGGGAAGAGGGCTTATGGGACTTTCGGGGAGGGGGGGAACCGGGAAAGGGGAAATCATTTGGAATGTAAATAATGAATATAGAAAATAAAATAATAATAATAATAACAAAAAAAGAAAAAAAGAAAAAAAGAAAAATGTGTGTCATGTCACATCATTAATAAACTATTATAAGCCCAACTTCCATGTATTTGATACTCAATATTGAATGACAACTGGCAAACCATAGAGCATTGCCACTTTCCAGAGTTCCCTTTAGTGTGTCCTAATCTTTGATTCACTCTCTGACTTTTGAGTGTGTGTGTGTGTGTGTGTTTGCATGTCTGTGCATATGTATATAAGGCACAGGCAGCCTCACCTCAGGTGTAGCTGTATCGTGCTGTTCAGTTTAGTTTGTTTATTTGTTTGTTGTTTTGAGACAATGACTCTCAGTGGTCTGGAACCTGTGAAGCAAAGAAGGTAAGGTCGGCTGGTCAGAGAGCCCAGGTCCCAGACCCTGACTGTCTCTACTTCCCCAGCCCTGGGGTTATAAACATGTACTATGTGTGGATTTTACCCCTACATTGGTCAAACTTAGGTTTTCATGCTTACAAGACCAGCACTTAACTTCCTGATCTGGTTCGCAGCTCTGTTTTTCTAACTTCTCTCCAACTCTACAAGGCCTTGTAGTTTTCTAGTGCTTCATTAGTATTACCCTTCTGGCATATAGCATGAGAAAGGTATTAATGGAATTATAATGTTCATTGGAAACTTACCTCTTTTTATTTTGGCTGAAGTTTCAGATTAGTGAATGAAATTAATTCCTGCTTTTCTTTATTCTTTCTTTCTTTTATTTTTATTTTTTTTTGACTTTTATCTTTTGTGTATATTACATTGGGAAAAAACATAATAGAAAGAATTAAAACAGAAAAGACCATTGGAATTCCTGGTCTGGTTCAGTTTTGTTACCAGACAGTTTGCTTCAGTGGAATCTTGGGCAAAGCTGAATGCTCTGTCTCAGAGCATTGCGAAGTGTTGAGTGTCTGAGGCGGAGAGGGGGCAGCTCACCAGGTAGAAGCCCGCCATGTAAGCTCGACAACCTGTGTTCAATCCTTGATCCCACAGTGGAAGGAGAAAACCAACTTTTAAATGTTTTCTCTAATCTTCACATAGGTGCTGTGGGACACACACCTTCTCCTCCAAGTAACAATCAAACAAAATAGTACAGAGCTGTATGCTTGTTTCAACTCCTTTCCCAGTCACTCTTCAGTGTCCTTATGGAGGAGTAGTGGCTTGGTCACCTGGGTACCACAATTGATGGTTTCAGCTATTGGTTCTATCACAGACATTAGCCAAATGATGATTTAAAGATGTCTAAGGAGGGACTTGTTTCCAGAAATGCATCTCAGGTCAAACTGAGCTGAAGTACTGATAACGCCAGGACTCAGGGTTTACTTACTTACCTCCAGCTAACTAGTGTTCTAATCTTCCTCAACCTCTCACACAGAGCAGGTGTACTGGTTAGTTGGATTTGTTTTAATTTTTATCCTGATATACTTGGGAAGAAGAAACATCTGTTGCAGAATTGCACCAATCAGATTGACCTGTGAGAGATTGTGTTGAGTGGAAAGACTCCGTGCATGGTGGGTGGGGCCAGGGCTAAACAGCTGTGCTAAGGCTGCATAAGAAAGCTAGCTGAGCCAGCCAGAGATCAAGCCAATAGATAGTAGCCCTCCATGATGTCTAAGCCCCTGCCCTGACTTCATCAGTAATGGACTATGACTTATAGAAGTATCCCCTTAAATTGTTTTTGGTCATAGTATTAGTCACAGAAATAGAAAGCGAACTAGAACAGTAAAGGGGAGTTAGTTTGACATCACTAGAACATTCTAACTATAGAAATATACTGAATAGTTTGTCCAAGAGAACTGTAAAGAAATTCATACATGTAGACTGTAACTTATATTAAAAGAAAATAAAAAGAAATGATTAATTTAAAAATCTGTTTTACAAGTACTTTATTAATTAATTCAACACATTATGACTTCAATATTTAATAAATATGAAAGTGACCAAGAGGATCTAGCATTCGTCATTTGTACTGGCTTTGAAATTCACACACATTGTGCACATAATGGCATATCTCAAGCTAAGATTTCATTAGAAACAATGGATCTGCATTTGGAAATCCAAAAGAGTTATGTTGAAAAGTTTAAAGTTTTGTCACACATGCTTTAAAGGTTCCAAACATTTAACATAGTATCTACTTTTAAATTTAACTCCATTAAAAGTAAACAGTGTTAATTTCTCAGGTTCTCAGCTTTACCAACTACTCCACAGTCCTATGTGACTAATAGTTACTGTATTTAGCAGTGCTGATTTTGACCAAAACTATGTAGGATATTCTCTCTCTCTCTCTCTCTCTCTCTCTCTCTCTCTCTCTCTCTCTCTCTCTCTCTCACACACACACACACACAACACACTCACACACACACACACATACACACACACACACTATATATAGCTGTTCACACTATAAGAAATGTATTTCTTTATCAGAAACTTTTTTCTAGTTAGTTTAACATTTATTCTTTAAGCCCCAATATTCGTTCTATATCTAGATAGACTCTTCATAGCATAATTTATCATTGTTTTGATTTGATGAGAGAGCATGGAGTAGACCCCATTATTTCTTGTTGAGGCTAAGACCATGATTATCAACATCAGCTATAACTCTAGACTTTAATACGCTGCTGCTTTGTGAGGTGTTGAGTATCTCATGCTATTGACTGTCTCAGGGGATTACAAACTGTAGTAAGTCTACCTTGACCCACTTTTAAATACATCCCACTGGAACACAGACACACAGACTTCTTTGTAGATGGTCAGTGACTGTTTTGTGCTATGGTAGATACCACATGATCTGCCAAGCCTGAGTGATTGACTTACTAGCTGTTTACAGAAAAGGGTTTCTGGTCTACAGAATAACTACCAAACAACCCAAACTGGAAGGTCTTTTAGAAGTTCCTCAAATTGCCACTTGTGTCATGGTCAGAAAGAGGCTGCCTCCTTATTGATGTCAGTCTTTGTTGTTGCTGCTGTTACAGTTCTTAGTTTTTGTTTGCTCCTTTGTTTGAGACAGAATTTGAGTATGTAGGCCAGAGTGGCCTGACACCCACTATGTTGCCCAGGGTGGTTTCTAATTCCTGAAAGCCTTCTGTCTCAGCCTCTCAAGCACTGGCATTACAGCTGTGAGCTACAATGCCTATCCCACACCCCTCTTCTGTTTAAAGTTTCTGTGTGTAACAATTTATTTGTTAATGCTACAGGTTTTGGAAACATGACAAAGTATGGTAAGTACTTGTCAGACCCAAACAGAGTGACTGTGATGGTTTGCGTAGGCTTGTCCCAGGGAGTGGTACTATTAGAAGGTGTGGCCTTGATGGAGGAAGTATGTCACTGTAGGGTTAGTCTTAGAGATCTTCTTCCTAGATACCTAGGGATTCCCAGTCTGTTCCTGGCTTCCTTTGGATAAAGATATAGAACCCTCAGCTCCTCCTGCACCATGACTGCCTGGATGCTGCCATGCTTCTGCCTTGATGACAATGGACTGAACCTCTGAACCTGTAAGCCAGGCCCAAGTAAATGTTGTCTTTTATAAAACTTGCATTGGTCATGGTGTCTGTTCACAAGCAGTAAAACCCTAGATAATACAGTGACTATGGGAGATTAATCTTTCATCGTGTGGCATGATTTGATTTTGTAGGTGTGTCTTTTTGATTTCCAAATTCTCAGACCCATTGGTTGTTGCTCTATCTTCTCACATCCTTACCTCTGTCTCTTGTCTCCAACTATGTTTGAAGCTCAGTTATCACCATTACATTGGTTTTGAAAGGATTCTAGTTCTCAGTGCACAAGGAATACACAGCTTCCAAAATAGCATTCAGTGAATATGAGGGGTGGTCTTTGAATTATAATTTTTAGCTACTTTATTTAAAGTTTTAAATGACTCTATGGTTAAATGTTAACAATGGCACCAAATACCTTCAGGAGGCCTCATTTTGCTCCATGCTGAATATTAATTTTCTAGGTTATATTACCAGGCAACATTGATGGAAGAATACAAACCTTGATGATTTTAGCAGAAACTTTTATGGGATTAAAGCTCCTATTCTTTTTAAGGCAGTCTTTCATAGCTCTTGTGTTACATGCAAACTCAACTTTCTCACAGAATGTAACGAATGTAAGGCTTGATCCTGAATTGTCCAAGAGTAGTTTGACTTTGAATCACGGGATTCAGACTCTCTTTATAATCAAGACTGGCCTTGAGCTTGCAATCACCCAGCCTTAGCCTTCAAAGTGCTCCATTTATAGGTGTGTGTTTCCTTGCCTAGCCCCCAAAATTTTAATAAATATTCCTTTTTTTTCTTGTCAAACTTCCATCCATGTTATAACACAAAATAAAATAAAACAAGAAGTTTCTGGGGTCATATGTGTTTCACAACAAATTGAAATCAAGATCTTGTAAGAGAGATTCACTGCCAACAAGAGCCCAGTGTACCTTCTGCTGGAAAGGCAACTTCTAAGAACAGCTCTTAGATTCTTTCCAAATAAGAAGACTGTCCTCCCCAAATTTCTACATACAGTTGGGGATCAAAGTCAATATACTCTGAGGAGACTTGTGATCTGAATACCACCATTTTCAGGTAATAAATAATTCCTTATTTAGATCAGAAATATAATATAACAAAAAGGTTAGAACTGCTGAGCTCTACAATCGGGCACAAAGGAAAATCCTCATTCTTCAAATTGTTGCTCACCTCTCTTTTAGATTAAAGCTTGAAAGACTTTGTTTGCAAAAAGCTGTCGAGAGGTTACAAGGCCATTCCCAGCTACAAAGCTCCTTAGGGTTTTCAAAGACTCAACCGTTTCCCTGAAGGCGCCCTTTTCCTGGGCGGTGTTCAAAGCCACTGGAGAAGATTCTTCAATATTTTCTTTACCTACAGTCAAACGAGCCGCATTGTTTAGAAGAAATAGATTAGATGAGTGTCTTTGAACTGTGTTTTGAATGGACTATGAAGTCAGGTGGCTCTTTCCAAACACACACAAGCAATTTATGTACAAGAAGGGTTTTGGAATGTTATCTGTGGAGATGGGAGAGATGCGGCCAAGGGGCAGGCATGTCAAAAGCAAACACAACTTTCTCACGGAGCTGAGTGTAAGGCTTGATCCTGTATTTTCCATTTGCGGTTTGATTTCGAGACACAGGATAGCTCTGTCTTTTTGAAGTGGAACTTTTCAATTCATAGCAATATCTATACTGTAACAGCACCAAGCACTGTGGATAGAGCAGAAACATAAAGCCAGGGCAGAAAAGTCGGGGCCAAGCATCTACTTCTACTCAATATTCAGTTAGTGAATTGAGTAAATTCCACATACAAGGCAGCAGTGTGTTCTTAGGTCTTGTTATCTTGGGGTTTTTTTGTGGATTCATTTATTTATTTTGTGCATATGAGTACACTTCAGACACACCAGAAGAGGGGATGGGATCCCATTATGGATTGTTGTGACTCACCATGTGGTTGCTGGAAATTGAACTCAGGACCTCTGGAAGAGCACCCAGTGCTCTTAACCATTGAGCCATCTCCCTAGCCCAAAACTTGTTTTTAAATCAAAGATTAATCACATACTTCCCAAGAACTTACAAAAGAATGATGTGTCTCATTTGTGTAAATGAATCAGATAGACCAATTGATGTTTGAACTCACTGCTACTGGGGTCACATGAAATGTCTCCTCTGTGGATTAAATTAGTTCAAAAGAACCTCTATCCTTCCCTTGCTGCTTTAGAGATGCAATATATACTCTAGAAGCTACAGGTTAAAGAAATCTATGTAGGTGAAAAACAAAGTGATAATCAAAGTGTCTACTTGTCATCTTTTGGAACCCCTTTTCCATGTCGCAGGAGCTGCCAGTCACTACCACACAACCAATGTATCTGTTAGGAATCTTCTGATAAAATTCTCATCACTCTGAATCACAGCCTGCTACAAACACACACACACACACACACACACACACACACACACACATACACACACACATGCACACACACACACACACATGCACACACACACATACACGCGCGCACACACACACATGCACACACACACACACACACACACACACATACACACGTGCGCACACATGGGGGTTGCGGGAGACCTCATCCTTGAGGACTTTGCTGAATACTGTCTTGTATCTGTCCATTTAAAATCCATCTTTTCTAGTTTCCTGTTGGCAAATTGACTTGGATTCAAATCTTGAACTGCAGTGTTGACTATTTGGGGAAATACCCCATTCCACCTATCACTATGTAACCATCCTTCATAACCCCCATTAAGTCCACCCCACCAGACCTCAGCCTGTATAATTACTGTTGCTTACAAGTAACTCTCAAGCCGGGCAGTGGTGGCACACACCTTTAATCCCAGCACTTGGGAGGCAGAGGCAGGAGGATTTCTGAGTTCGAGGCCAGCCTGGTCTACATATATGTCTTTTTTCTGTTTTGTTTTGTTTTATTCCAGACAGATTTCTCTGTATATCCCTGGCTGTCCTGGAACTCACTTTGTAGCAGCCTGGTCTACAAAGTGAGTTCCAGGACAGCCAGGGCTACACAGAGAAACCCTGTCTCGAAAAACCAAAAAAACAAAAAAAAAAAAACAAAAAAAAACAAGTAACTCTCAGTCTGTGTTTATAAGTTGACAAATATCTTAAAAAATATTTCTGAGCTAAATATCCATCACTAGTAAACTTAGAGAACAAAACCTAGATTGTTATTTATTTCATGGACTTCTATTAGCACATACTTATGAATAAATGAACTATAATTGCCTTTTAAAACATATGTCAATATCCCAGACTTTACTTTGAACTGAAGAAACCAGGCTGAAAATAATTTCTCTTTTCTGGTTCCACTTCTCTAAAACTCAAAAGCCCACTATGTCTGTCTGTGGCAGTCACAGGGACTCAGTCCTTGCAGGAGTCCCTCAGGCTGTGTGGGTGTCAATGGGGGAGGAGGGTTCGTGGCTGTTTCCATTCTTTGAATAAGTTGAAAGGCAGAAAGGAGATAAGGTCTGGTAGACCAGTGGAATGTTCCCACTGGAAGTTACAGCTGTTGTAGAGTGCAGTCCTCTGAGCAAGACAGCTGTCCTCTTTAATGGACTTCTCCTTCCACAGAGAAGTAGGAAGTGGGAAGGGCCTGGGCTCTCACCTGAGAGTGTAGCTAGCTGTCCCTACGATGTCCGGTATGTCATTCTGCCCTTCCTCTCTGGAGGTGCAAGAGTATAAAGGCTTGGAAAGGTTTACCGAAGGGTAGAGTTCAGTCTGTGAGGCTGTGGGGGAGCCATCATGTTTGCTGGGTTTTGGGGTTTCCCGACTCCTGTCTATAGCTCCTCATCCATGCTCTGTCAATAAGCCTCTTAAACACAGTTTTGGTGTTGGAGCCTTATAAAGAGGGGTGAGCATTGTCAAAGTCTCCCAGGGAAGGAATTCTCATAAAACCCCTGAGCACTAAGCCTCTGTTTCCTTTTATCCTATCCGTGTGAAAATAAATACTGATGCTTCTTTTCGGTCCCTTTCTTTTCTTTTCTTTTCTTTTCTTTTCTTTTCTTTTCTTTTCTTTTCTTCTCTTCTCTTCTCTTCTCTTTTCTCCTCTTCTTCTTCTTCTTCTTCTTCTTCTTCTTCTTCTTCTTCTTCTTCTTCTTCTTCTTCTTCTTCTTCTTCTTCTTCTTCTTCTTCTTTTACCTGCTAGCTACCTTCACCTCTATAGAGAATTATGTGAAGAATAAAAGATGTCTAAGCTCCTGAAAGTCCTCTGGATTCTTTCCTCATATCAAAAGAATAATATGAGATTCTGAGGCATTGAGTTTTCAGAACACCAAAATAATAAATGGAATTAGTTATTGGATTGCTGGCTGCCTGTTAAGGAAGGAGTTAGGGTATGGCCCGAGGGGATTCTGGGGCCAGCCATCCTCTGTTGTAAAATGTCATGGAACATCTAAATATTAATAGTAAGTGCCACAACAATAGTTCAGAATTGCAACAGTGTAACTTTTCCATGTGATCAAATCCCTTTGCATTTCTACAGAGAGCCTGTTTGTTTTAGTTTAGTAGTGAATTAAGTCATAGAAGAGAATTTTCAAATACATTGCATGCACCTATCCCCCAGTTCAATCAATTGAATAGGTCAAATTTTAGTGAGTTTCAACAGTTTCTGAGTATTTATCTAAAGATCCCTTTTCATATTTAAAAAAACAAAACAAAACAAACAAACAACAACAATAAAAAACCAAAACTTTTCATAAAGACAGAAGTGTAGTGGTAAAACGTGTACGTGAAAACAAATTTCATAATTTTTTTCTCCTTTTCAGTTTGTTTTTTGCCAGATGCTCAAAAATTCATGAATACTGGGACTGAGGACAGGGAGATATGTCAAGCCTTTGGTCCCCACCAACCCAAAGAGCCAGGTAAGACCCTAACAGAATGGAATCCTTGGCACTAAGAACTTTGACTTTTGATTAATTAGTTTAGAAAACTCTGAAGGATAGAACATGTCAGAGAGTCACATTAACGAGGACTCAGCTATAAGTATGGTATCATGAAAGCATGCATATTGAACACCAGCTCCTGCTGCTTTAAAAATAGCAAGTGTTCACCTTAAAATTATTGTTAAGATACAGAAAAGTGTAAAATAAGAACAGCTGGGAGTTCCACTGAGGCTGGACTGTGGAAGTTTCTTTAGTTTTGTATGTAAAACACTGTGTGTGTTCTCTATTGAGTTGTGGTCAGAGTCTGCATTCGGCCCTAGAGTTGGCTTATTGTTTTCAAACTGGAGACTGGTGACAGAAAACCAGGTGCATCCATAGGACGAAATGACTATGCTTCCATGTTTTTGACCCAGACTTTGACCCCTTGATAGGCTAAATAATCCTTCATTTGTCTCAAGACTCCTTGAGATCACTTGTATTTTCTAATACCTGCTGAATTCTTTATTCAAACTCTCAGGATAGAGTAATCCTACACGTGCCTCCTAAATCTCATAGATTAGTTTTTTGTTCCACTAAACAAACTCCCCAAATCCTACTTCAATCTAAATG
Source organism: Tokudaia tokunoshimensis (assembly GCA_036184795.1). Taxonomy (NCBI): domain Eukaryota; kingdom Metazoa; phylum Chordata; class Mammalia; order Rodentia; family Muridae; genus Tokudaia; species Tokudaia tokunoshimensis. The sequence goes on from BTHU01000011.1 coordinate 20,488,449, forward strand.
CTCTCCTAAACCCTGGAAGTCACAGTAAATTTTGCTGAAGATCTTAAAACTTGCCTTGCCATTACATAAAATCAGCCTCCCTTCTGGTATTCATGGTGTAAACATTTGCTACCTTTATTTCTGTTAGGTTTTTGCCTGTAAGCTTTTTAAGTGTTCTCTCTTTCTGCATTGAGAAAGATTGGTATTTCTATCATAAAATGGAGATTTGTGCTCTGATTAAACTACAGATCTGAAATAATTGTGGTTGTGATGACGTTGGTGATATGTGTGTGTGTGCGCATCTGTATTTGAATATGCCCAGAACTTCCTTTTAACTCCATTCATCACTTTTTCCCCCAACAAATGCTCTTTACAGCAATAGTCTTATATTGTAGGCTTGGGTTCAAATTGATTCTGAGACATTTCTTTGATAAACCTAAGGTATAGAAATCTGAATAGAGTACTAGGCAGAAACCTGGGAGTTTTATTTGGCTTACAAAAAGAAAAACTTCATTGAGCTATCAGAAATTTGAGGATATTGAGTGTTTCATCTTACAATGATGGAACGAAATAATGGCTCAGATCATTGTGGCTAATGCACTGTTGGTAAGAAGTTGTTAAAGCTGTGGAATGGATTCACTGAATATCATCAATGGACACATTGAAATACGCTAAACTTGGGCTTGTAGACACTAAGGTTCAGTGATTGTCCTCAAGAAGTTTACAAGGTGTAAGATTAATCTGGAGGAATGATCTGTATGTCATTTACACGAAAAATATATCCCTAAGATACACCGAAAGGCTTCACATTAAATATAAAAACTCAAAAGTACGTTCTTAAAGGAAGATATGCAAATGAAAAATGAAGAAAGCTAATTTCGCTAGTAGTAAAACAAAATGCAAAACAAAACAAGATACCTCCTTTATTTCCCCTTCCTCCCTTCTTATTTACTTTATGTTTTAACCTAATCTTTTTCTTTGTGATGCTAAATTGTAAAAAGATTGAAAGTAACCAGTAAGGCCAAGAATGTGGTGAAGTCAACACTCAAAATACTGTAGGTGGGTGACTTTGAAACACTTCAGGAAAGTAAACTGGAAATATCTTTAATAAAGTAAAAAAAATTCAAAATAACCACTAACTTTGTCCTACTCCTGAGGTCTGAAGAAACAGAAGGATAAGTGCAAAAGGCACAGAGATGTTTATTTTGTGGACCACCGTCATGGCCTTCTTGTGAATGGGAAATATCTAAATACGTTGTGACAGGACCTCACGGTGGGATTCTATGTAGTATTGGGAAGTATTAGCTGCATCCCTGTGTAGTTTCTTGTTGAAAAGTTACAGAATAAAGTGGAATAAATAGTTAGACACATGCTCGTGTATTGTAAAACATACTTTACATATTTTGGAATGTCAGATAATGATGCAAGAGTAGCGTAATGGGGAAATCTGCAGGGAGATTGCGAGAGACCCCAAACGACTCCATAAATGCACAGTCAAGGAGCCATTATTGAAACTTTTAATGTGTATCAAAGCTACACTAGACTCCAGAGAAATACACAGGTGAGATGGAGTCGCTGACCTCCAAAAGGATTGTAATTGTCTTGGATAGAAGCAAACCAGTAGGAAGCAGTAGGAACAAGGTAGAAGAGTACGAAGTTTTGTGCTGAGTTATACAGGATGCATTCCAGAGATAGAGGCTGGGAATTGATCCTGAGGAATGGAAGCATGTGGCAGGCAACTCATGGACAGAGAGGACTTGAATTATGTCCCTCTAGGAATTTTCTGGGTTTGTTCTCACTTTCTTTCTTCACTCCAGGCCTCCAATGATGTGTACCTGAGCTGTTTGTTATTGGTTGGTTTGTTTCTGTAATTCGTGTTTGCTTAGTATTTTGTATCCTGAGTAACTTAACCCTCAAGAGTACTTTTGAGCAAGACCATAGGAATAGCATCAGATAGATTTTAGATAGCTACTAAAGCTCAGTCTGTCTCCATCTTTATGAACAGGGATAAACATGGCCAGTCTCATAAAAAATGTCCTCCTGACTTATGTCAGTGGGTGGGAGTTCAGGAAGCACTCCCTGGGGCTTATTTAATTCATTCTTCTTAGAATGAATAAGGGTGACCAAGGAGGAGGTGGAGTTTTCTTATTGACACTGAGTGCCACCATTGCACAGATCCAGCCTTAAGTGGGCTATTGCAGGTGGGAAGGGAGTCATCTTCAGTGCACCTGGACATTGCCCAGACCTGCATTGGTATTAATCCCTTCAGTGGTTACATCCATTTATTCAGTGTACACTCTCAAGTGCAAAGATGCAGTTTCAAACTTAATTAAAAATAGAAAGCAACCTAAACCGTGCTAGCATTTCCCCTGACTTCAGCATGATCTACCACTTTGACAAAATTTCATAAATCTCCCGCAATAGAAAATTCCAGGGCACAAAACCATTTTATGCAGCAATATAGGTACTTAAAATATTCAGCAACTTTCATCATGTTTTGCCTCTTGGTACATGAGATTTTTATGTATTTAATAGTTACATATGTTATATATTTTAAACAGTATTTTTTTCCTAATGGCCCCCAACAGTACATTTTTCTGAAATTCTAACATCTGTGTTTTGTTCTCACAGTTTAGAATGATAATCTTAAATTGAGCACATCTAGCCACAGAAGGCAGGTTGATGGGAATTTGCTAAAGGTGACTGGATCCAGTGCTGAAGGTATCAGAAGTCCTCATATCTTGATGACAGAAGTGCTTCTTTCTTTGTGTGTGTGTGTGTGTGTGTGTGTGTGTGTGTATGTTGGGGAGAGGATCCTGGTAGGCATCAGGAGGTTCCCACTGTGGTCAGACTTGCAGCAGGTACACAGAAATGCAGAGGGAGAAACTGTGGGGTCATTTGTTATTTATGAACTTGTTATGCCACATCATGTAAAATTAACAACTTTAATGGGTTCCTGCCTCAGTTGCTTGAAGGACTGTATTTCACCAGCCACGACCACCCGGGGATTTCCAGAACTGTGGCTGGGTCTGCTCTGGGTTACTAGATTTGTGTGTGGGGGGTCTACATGTCACCATAATCCTTGCACTCAGCAGATCAGAAAAAGGTCTGTCCCATGTGAGAGGCTGGTCAGGAAGTGGAGTCTATGGGGCATTTGTGGTTGAAGAGATGAGCGATTACTTGAGAATAAAAGTTCCTTTCTCTATCTGGTTAATGAAGAGATTTACTCCAACATTCATTCATTATAAATTGGGGGGATGGCTTCTCCCATGTGCCAGTGTCCAGAGGGTCTCCTTCCTGTAAGAGTTCATAAATAATCAACGTTTACAATGAAAAGGTTTTGTAAGCATTAGCTTTTCCTGTCATAAAAATTCCCTCATGCTTCTAAGGGAAGACCAATATAATTTGCAGACAAAGGTTCTTGAGCCAAAATGGATGATTTTGGGAATTTAGGAGAAAAATTTCCCCTTTTACACACCATTGGACTTACTTTCATGCTAAAACAATAGTGACAGTCTAGTAAATAGAGAAAAATGATATGTTAGTCAACAAACACTTATAAGCTCATTGGGTACTAAATATTTTTTTAAAGGCTGCAGCAGAATTCATGGTTTTGATAGAAGAGAGAAGCAAGTGACAGATCACTGAAATCCAGCTTAAAGTGTTAGAGTAGAGGTCATAGCTGAGTGCTAAAGAGGTCATGGGAAGGAGGAATGAGGACTTAGGGAGGACACTGGGACAGGCTGCTTAGAGGAAGTGAGGGAGCTAAAAGGACAAGCAAACACTTCAGAAGAAGAAAAGGTTGTAGTAGTTTCCAATCAGCAACCTGAGGACAGGTGGGATAGTAGCACACATCTGGATACCTTCCAGGTTCCTCCTGCTATGCCAAATGCTGGGCATCGTGTTATGCTTTGGCTATGGTATCTAGTTTTCAACTCTTGCAACTGAAGACCATAATTTGTTTCTTACCTGTGAGAGAATAGAGGAGGTACCAATTACTGACTAATCTACCAACCAGATTTTGGAATCCAAAGGTTGATATGCTCCTTTTTCATGCCCTTGTTTTGACCCTAAGGCATTCTTGGATACTTGTTTCAGAGCATTGAGGAAGCCTGACCTGATGAGGGATGGGTAGCACACAGTAAGACTGTGGGGTGAGGAGGAAGAGTGCAGGAGAGTGATGTTGTAACCAGATCAGGATGAGTGCTGACTACTGTGAGAAGTATGAGCTTTATTCTATATTCTGTAGGCAATGGGGATCCACTCATCAGAAAACTTTCGGTAGTGGACTGGTTGGGACAGAAGAGAGGGGAAGGGAGAGTGTTTATGTTTGTGTTTGTTTGGTTTTAGAAGGATATCTAAGAAGACACAGTGGCAGATGAACTTTTGAAGAGGCTAGTAAGACCTCTGGGTGAAATGACTATCCTAGGATTTATAGACCTTAGAGGCACACAAACCTGAAATTTGTTAACTGTGGTGCCTTTGGTGACTTACTGAACCCCACATCTGCCCTCACAGAGTAAAGTGTATTCAGTAGATAACTGTGAGGGTTGACAAGACATTCCATGCAAAGCATTTGCCTTTGTTCCTGGTCACTATGCTTTTCTAAAGACTGACAGCCATTGGCCTATGACCAACTTCCAGGTAAGTTGTTGTAGCAGGCTGTTCAGAGAGTTGTCAAAGGGCTGTGGTCAGTGTGCCCTGACCATTCACTGATGGATTCACAATGGGATGGCCTATAGGATGAAAGGAGAAGAGAGAGCAGCAGAGATCTAGAATGTCTTCCCAAAGGAACCGCTGCATCCAGAAATGATGGAATGAAGTCTAGAGCAGGGTAGGGAAGAGGAAACCGAAAAAGACTGAGGTACTCTAGGTGAACACAGGTAGCATACAGACACATGTTTGTGTTGTGATGGTTTTATACTCATTTCAGTTAATAACAATGGTTAGTTTCTGCTTTCTTCCTTCTGTTCTATGTGATGACTGTGGTGAATGTTCTTTATAAATATTGAACATATCATTAGGTCAAGTGCTAAACAGTATAGCAAAACTTGCAACTATGATCTGGATTTGGGGACATAGGACACACAGAGACTTCACTAGGTGCTTGGCTCTGCCACAGGGGCCTGGAATGGTGTCTGAGAGAGCTGAGGGAAGGGTTCCTTTGCTTCATTAAACTGTGTGCTCTGTTGAGGTTATGGATGTGCTAGAGTTTTAACATTAAATCTAGTGTGCTGGTGTTGTTTAGGGATCACCACCAATGGAGATTCTCACTGCTTACACTGTTTAGTGGGTTCCCTGAGTTTATATGATATTCTATATAGTACTCCACTTGATATCATCTTAGAGTCACACAGACCTAGCTCAGAATCCCATTGTCCTCTTAATCGTCACATGACCTTGGAAGATTCATTTCCCTGCCCCGGTACTTAGCATCTTCATTGGCAAAGTAGCCTTTTAAAAATCAAGGTATATTGGCCCTGTAGAACAATCATGGGCACAAATAAAATGATAATAAAAACACAGATAATAGTTCAAATGATAAAAATTCATATTCATGCTGGTTTGTTTTTGTCACCTTGACAGGAGGTAGGGTCATCTGGGAGAGGGCACGTCCACTGAGGAATTGCCTACATCAGTTTGGCCTGTAGGCAAGTCCATGGATCGTTTTCTTTATTAATGATTGATGTGGGGGATTTCAGCACACCATCTGCAGGTGAAAAGTAGCTGATCAGCCAGGGTTCCTCCATGGTCTCTGCTTTAATATTTGGTTTTAGGTTCCTACCCTGGCTTCCCTCAGTGGTGACTTATAAACAGTTAAGTGGAGATAAAGCCTTTCTTCCCCAAGTTGCTTTAATCATGATGCTTACCACAGCACTAGAAGCCAAGTTAGGACAATATCATAACCTATGATGTCTAGAGGTTGTGCATTTAGTAAGTACAGTACTGAGCTTTTGCACTTTGAGAGACTAGTTAGTAATTCTCTTGCCCAACACAAGGCCTGGCACTTGCTAAGTGAATAGATAAATCTTGGAGAGGAAGGAGTGAATTGTAGGCAATTTAAGCTTTCTAACTTAGGTTTGCTGAATTGATAGCAAATGGCCACTCTCAACAAGAGGGGAGGAGGCTGTCAACCAGCACATCAGCTAAGATCACTTTTTGCTTTATTACATTGGCAGGAGGATCTTAGGTAAAGGCCAACTAATGAATAAGGTGAAAACAACGGGGTGAGTTCAGGCTGTGGCGGTGAGCATAGCAGGCTTCATACCGTCCCAGATCCAGAGTGTGGGACACTGGGTTACTTATTCTAGGAAGAATGCAGTATTCCCCCTCCTCAGCCTTGGAACTAGCAACAGTAGCAGCAACAGCAGCAGGGCTCCTAAGACTTTTCTGCTGGAGGTGGTCCTTACCTCAGCTTGAGATACCCCACCTCAGGCTCCAGTGTCTCTATCCCTTTTGGGAGAGTTTTACTTTAGAGAAAGTGAATTGTAAATTCCTTCCCTGCTCTTTTAAGATGCAAATTTGCCTCTACTTGAAACTGTTAGAACCTAAGAGCAATCTCTCTGAAGTGTAACCAAGGAAGGGGTTAGCACTTCTATCCTTCTCACCCCCATCCTCTTTTTGAGGAACCCAATTTAGAAAAGAAGTGTAATCTCCTTGTCAAACTTCACCAACTTAGGAACTTAGGTTGCCACTCAGCCAGGTCAAGTTTACAAATTGATGCCCTTTGATTCAGTTGGATTGAGTTTAATTTTTCCTCTGTTGCTACCATCTTGAATAGCCTTCCTGGCCACTTTCAGAGACTGGCTTACTTTTCTCTATGGCTCTGTAAGAAGGAGACCCACTGTATAGATTGTTGACTGCTGTTAAAGTGGGTCGGACTCTCATCACTTTGCTTCCGTGACTGTGTTTGCCATTAGCTCTGTGTTAAAGATGCGTCTTCTGTTCTGCACATGGCAAACACAGCCTGTCTTCCTGTGGGACTCTGCCCATTTCACAGAACAGGGTTAGGACTGCCTTTTTAGTGTCCTTTGCCCACACATTGCATGTCCTCTCAACATGAGCTCCTAAGATGTTCATTGCTGCTCCTTTGTCATCTGTATCCTTGCATGAATTGTGGGGATTCTGCCTGATTCACTCTGTATCTTCCCCACAGATTTATTGGCCATGTGTGTGACCTTACTGGAGGACAGTCCCTCCTTTAAGCTATTAAGTCCACCAACTCTGTGCCGTGTCCTCTTTGCTGGGATGCTGGTACAGTCCCTTCCATGTGCTTCCGTAAGACCCTGTAAGAATCACCAGATCCCACCAGTGTACCTGCGGTAACTGTATGTTACCACTCTGTTTACTTTCAGGATTGTAACTTGATAGCAGAGGCCATATCTTAATGATCTTTTGATTTTTAGAAATGTGTGTAGTCTCTGCTCCAGTGTTAGACTCAACTAAATTAATTTAAAAAACCGTGCAGACAAATATATACTTATTTCATGAGTATAAATGTTTTGCTAGCATGTATGTGTATGTATGTGTACCATGAATGTGCCTGGTGCCTGTGGAGGACAGAAGGGCACTGATCCCTTGATACTTGAACTACAGATGGTTGTGAACCATCATGCATGTGCTGGGAACTAAACTTAGATCCTCTAAAGGACTAGAAAAAGCTCTTAATGTCCAAGCCAACTTTCTAGTCCCTGTATTAATATTTTAGTTCAACAATATATTTGCACATGTTAAGTCCTTAGTATATTTTAGGTAGTTAATTATCAAATATGCATATATTAGATTTTTCACAATTTAAGAAACAATATATTTTTTATAAAACTAGAAGAAAATAAATACCCATATTCCTATCTTTTCTTTTTAATTTAGCAGTGTCTTGAAGTACTTTTTCATGTGAATTTTAGAATAGTGTTTTTGTGTGCCTTTCTACCAAAATTTATACTTGGACTAGACACGCATTACATCTAAAGCAGATTTGGGATTAACTATCATGTATATTGTGATGAACTCTCTGTTAGATGTGTGGTTGCTCTCACCAGTGATGAAAGCCTTTTTCTCTGCTCTGTTAAAGCCCTGGAGGTTTTCTTCTCTGAGATTCCTAGGTGTGCTGTTCTTCAGTCTTCAGTTGGGTTAGAATGTGGCAGTCTCAATTGTTCAGGCTGTCCTTACCACTTAGCAAATGCACTCATGTGTCTGTCTTTTAGCTTCTGGTTTCCCGTGGAAGAGAGGCTCACACAAAGAGTGGCAGAACTGCAGTGATTCCTGTGGTCTGGGGATCTACTTCCTACACCTACCCTGTTTACCAGAGTCAGAGAATTTGTTTTAAATTGTACTGCTGCAGTGTTGGGATGTTGGTGTTCTCATAAGCAAGGAAGGGGTCTATGATGGAAAGATTATATGGGATGAAGAATAACCCATATCTCTCTTTATTTACAGGATTGGGGCAGTATTGGAAAAATAAAAAGGAGGAGAATTAGGCCAAAAGTTTGAGATTTGACTCAGATTTTCTCCCTCTAAAACATTTTGGCAATAAATAGACCTGATTTTCTGAAACATTCCTAAGAAAAGATTTACTTTGACAAAAATATTCATTTTTCAAGGGTGGGTATAGTAGCAAGTCAAATTTCATTTTCTTCAAAGATCTTAAAGATTATAGCATGAATGCATAGTTCTTTTCTGATGAAACTGCTGAACCCAATCCAAACTTCTAATTCATAAGCAAATGAGTAGGTGATATTCTAAGTCACATAAACTTTGTGGCATCTTGTGACAAAGCAATGGTTAGCAAATGCCTTCTACTTCGGTTTAGTCTCTTCCTATACCCTGTGAAGGCAACATGCTGGAGTCACAGTAATTCAAAAGTTTCCTAAATAGTAGAACAAATAAACAAATAAATGAATGAATGAAGTAATCATATATTTTTTTCTCATTCAAATTTCAGTTTTTGAAAAGTCCATCTTTCTCCTTTGGATGTTGTTTGCTCCTGTACTGGTGACATAGGTTATTATTCTAGCAACAGCAACTGTGCTGAATTTTGGTTAGTTGTTCATGCATTTCGTTAGAGAATGGGCAATTTGAGGGCCAGTACTGATGAGCCACTAATTATCTTTGTATGTTTAGTGTTTTCATATTGTAGTTTCCAATGAATACTTTGGGATATTTGGAAATCTGGTTTTCATGTTTTCATCTTTAGAAGCAGTATGATAGGCAAACTTATAGGTTATGGTGACTTTAAGCCCTGGATGATATCTATACGTGTACTTGTACCTGTACCTGTATCTGCACCTGCACCTATACCTATATCATCTGCCCAGCATCATTTCAGCAATCAGCTGAATCCGGGCCTAGAATGAGGCAGAGTAAATGTGTGAGCAGAGCTCAGAACCTCAGGTTTTAAATATCCACCAACTTTTCTGCTTTAGTGCCTGAGAAACAGCTCTCGTCAGCAACCGGAAAAACCTACAGGGAATAATTTGAAATCACAAAATGTTCTAGTTTTCCAAGGTAAAACAAGAATGATAATTGAAGTGGTAAATATTGCACTGTAACAGGCGGCACGAGTCCACAGACCCTGCATAGAGGAATCCAGAAGCGAGGGCTGTTGTGGGTTACCACACACAGGCTTGTTAATCTTTTCCTTTCTTTTTAATCAAAGCTGAAAATAGTTTTCTTTTGTAAATGCCAAATGTATTTTCTTATAAAGAGTATTAGATGATTTTGGAGTTTGTATTTTAGTATTGGTTTCAAACATTTTGAAAGTGTTTAACAAACTTGTGTGCTCAACAATAGTCCACGTAGAACAAATCATTAAAGATCACCTCTCACACAAATGGAATATTTACACTCTAAGATCTGACTTGACAACAATAAGCCCCATATTCTTAAACAACTAAAGCATATTTGTCAGTTGGCTTTAATGTACTCTTTTTCCCACTTGCATTCACCATGATTAAAAGTTCAGAGCTTTGGTTACGTTATATAATTTGAGAAATAACCAACAACGTCCCTAGTGATTAAATATTCAAGTTTGCAATTATTTTGTAACTTTTGTTCTGCTCTTCGCTCACTCTAAAAATTATCATAAAATTTTGAAAGATGTCCTCAGTGTAGAATATGTCCATAAAATATTAAATATTCAATTTTCCTCTATCATGGCTTGAAAAATTCATAATTACATGATGATCCACATAATAACTCATTCTGAAAAGTCATATGTGACGCTCCCTCTGTGACTGAGTTAATAATTTACTGCTGTGTGGGATTTTCACTCTGCACTGTTAGTCTTGGGAACATTTATTAAGCAAATGTTCATTTGCAAAGATCAGGATGTGAATGAAGAGGGTAAGAATTTAATGAGGAGTGACAGACAGGTGAACTGATTCCATATAGAACTTTAGTACAAGGGAGAGCAGAGAGCTTTATCTTCTGTTGCCTCGATAGACAACTGGAATGAAATATAGGGGACAGAGGGCAGGGGGGAGATGATGCTCTCCTGCAGGGCCAGCAGAGGGATAAATCAAAGAGAGGGAGGGATACAATTCAGGCCATTTGAAAGGATGCCAGAGAAAGTGCTGCTTTGAGCTTGTAGAGCAGGAAATATGGGGACTTTTCATTTTAAAGTCACCAAATGCTGCTAAAGAGAACAGCTTCCAGTTTCTTCTTTTGTTATTATATATCTTCACTGACAATAGTTTGAGGGACCGAAGGCTGTGACTGAATACTAACCAGGGAGAGAAAGGGTTTCAATGGAACTGGGTACAATGGAGGCTCAAAGGCTCACAGACACTGAGATTGCTACACATCATGTAAGAGTAAACCTTAGGAAGGAGAAATCACTGCTGGATCATTTTGGGTCACATCTATGGAGATGTGTGCAATGTAAGCGAGGCAATTCTGATCTGTTGAGTAAGAAATTATGTCACATTAGTAACCTGTGATGTCACATGTCCATTTTATTCTGGATAAATTTTTTTTTTGCTTTATTTTGTTTGAGACATGGTCTCTCGATGTAGTGCAGACTCACCCTTATCCTTGGCTTTCAGAATGCTGGGATTGCAGATTTTAACCACCATTCCTTGCTTACCCAGATCTTAGAGTGAGCAGAGGTGATGGGTCACCAGGAGGAGACTTCATGTGTGACCTCTGGGTAATGCTGTCCTTTGACCTGATTCTAATATTAGCTTTTGACTGGCACATGTTAAGACTTGGTAATATGGATAGCTAGCTCCTGAGTCATCTCAAGTTACTTTTAGAATATAGTGAGGTTAAATAAATGCATAAACAAACAAACACAAAATGGAATTCCAGGAGAAGGTACCATACTGCAAGTGGTGCAGAGTCTAAATTAGGACTTGCCCTTGCAGAAGCCTATAGTTCATCAATGATCAGTTTGCCTATAATTCCTTACAACAAAGTCATCAACCTAAGGAGCTCAATTTTCATGGTTGATAGAGATTGAGAAAAAATTATGACCGAGTTCTTTACATCATAATAAGTCAATTTCCTCATCAAAAATATTAGCTACCAAGGTCTAAAGGAGGTCATTTTCAAATGCCAGGCATAAATAGGGTGATCACTGGTATACCCCAAGTAATTTTTCTGACTATAAATTTTGAAATGAGGCAAAAATTTAAGCCAAGTTATATTCTTAATAAAAGGTAGCTATTATGATAATAGCATTAACATCTGTTCAGCCAACAGTTTTCTTCAGTTATCAGATATCATCTCCAATATGTGTGCTTGGATGGTAATACCAAAAGCATGAATATTTATATATAAAATATACACACAGACCATTAAAAGTTGCCAACAATACAAAAAATACAAATTTTGTAAATGCAATGATAATATTTTATAGGGTATGTAAACTGAAGACTATACAGAGTTGCTCAAAAAATTATTTGGTTAAAGGGTAAATACACCTTGTACATCATAATGAAAGTCTTATAGGTAGGGGTGGAGATTAACACTTCAGGCTGTCTACAGAATATTAATAAAATTCAATATATTTTCTAAAAGGTATAATTTATATTTTGTGGAAATGAGACCCTTTTCTAATAAAATTCTTCTGTCCTTCATTCTGTTCATATAATTTTGCTATAAATCATCCTGTAGGAATTTTTTCTCCTAAATATTCATCTCAGGGAGAGCCTATTTAAATAAGCCCTCTTAGCAAGATCTTTCAGAATTAAAATTACACCACAAGCAATACTTCATCCAATATGTTTCTGTCTATAGAATTTTCTTATGCCTAAAATAATATTTTTTTTTTTTTTGGAATTACATTATCCAAGGTGGTGGGTTTGTGGTGACTTTGAAGGAAAGATGCAGTGCATTCAAGATAATCAAATTACCCTTTGTCTTTTTAATTGCCCTGTCCCCGAGTCCACACCACACTGCTGCTTTCTGCTCCCATCTACATATATAGTGTGCAAAACCTAAGGGCATGATTCTCTGCTTCACCACAAAGAATGAGAAGGAAAGAAAAGGCTGCAGGATGTACTAGGTTTCCTTGGTTTCCAGTAAACCACGACATTATGCTCTCTCATGCTCATTTGAAGCTAATTTTACTCCTCTGCCTGGTTGCTATTAGAGAAAATGCTTTTATTTTGCTCCTGATATGAATATAATAAGTAGCGTGAACTCATAGGATTTGAAATATAGTATGAAGAGTAGACAGGCATCCACACATATATGTACACATTTTAATGTATGTACATACATTATGTGGATGTGAGATCTATTGTACTGGGATAATTCTATAGTTCAAACTGATGCTAAAGAGTTCAGAGAGGTGTTTTGATCCTGCCTGCCTTCTTTCTTTCTTTCTTTCTTTCTTTCTTTCTTTCTTTCTTTCTTTCTTTCTTTCTTTCTTTCTTTCTTTCTTTCTTTCTTTCTTTCTATCTCTCTGTCTTCTTTCTTTCTCTCTCTCTCTCTTCTTTCTTTCTCTCTGTCTTCTTTCTTTCTTTCTCTCTGTCTTCTTTCTTTCTCTCTCTCTCTCTCTGTCTTCTCTCTCTCTCTTTCTTTCTTTCTTTCTTTCTTTCTTTCTTTCTTTCTTTCTTTCTTTCTTTCTTTCTTTCTTTCTTTTGAGACAAGGTCTTAATACATAGTGGCCTGACCCTTACTTTAAAGTTCAAGCAGGTCTCAATCAGTGGTCTTTCTGTCTCAGCCTTTCCAGTACTGGGATGCACTACCCTGCATGGCCTCAGGAAACCATTTCACATTCCTGCCCCATGAAATAGGTGGATCAGGCTTAAATTTTTTCCCCTTTCTGTGTAAACTGGAGGTCAGTCAGATTCAGTGACTTGTCATGACTGCAGATCATATGATTGTTTTCTGATGTCTGTAGGATTCTTCTATGACTGCAGAATGACGTGACACATAGTTAACTCTCTGTTTACTAACTTCAACCTCCTGCATGCTTGTGGGATCCCCATACCACCTCAGCGTCTACAGGATCAAACTGAAGCTCATACTTAATGAATACATTTTAGATATGGAGGGAGGACCCAGTGGTTAGGACAGCTTACTGCTCCATCAGAGGACTGGGATTTGGATTCCAGCACCCATATCAGATAGCTCACAAACACTTCTAATTCCAGGGCCAAGACACCCAGTGCCCATCTGATTTCCATGTGAACCTGTGCGTACTCATGTGCATGCAAACACACATAAATAAAATCAATAAAAATTTAAAGTGTTGTTGTGGGATATATGTGGGAGATGCTTTCTGGGTACAGTGAGTCCAGCAAGTAAAGAAAGATGAATGAGGTTTTTTTTTTTAGTCTTTAGTGCTGTGAAGTGATTCTAAGGAAGGACCAAAGAAGCCCAAAGGCAAGAAAGGACACAGTGAGTCCAGCGACTCTTGGACCTGGGCTAAATGAGGGACCAAATGCAGAGCAAAGATGGACAGAGGCTGAAGAAGCCAGCAAGGCCAGCCATGAACTTCTTGAATCATGCAAACTAGGTTGAATTATATCACAGGCCAAAGGGGAGATGAAAAGTTTTCAGTAGAGAATCACATGCAATTTTTGCTTTAGTAGTAGACCAAAGCATTGGCCCAGGGAGGAGGTAGCAGCTGATGTGGAGGCAGGCCAATCAGTTATTCCAAATTACTAAGAGAAATGACATTGAGAAGAAGACCTTCCCCCCCCCATCACCACCCCTTTTTTACTTGTTACCCATGGGGTATGAATGTCAGTAGTTCTTTCTAACACCTTGGCCAAATTCACCAGGTTATTCATCTGTCTTGGAGGGCATTAGGAATGTTTCAGGACGGCACAGCTGGGACAGTGAGCAAGTGTATTAATTCAGAAGGGAAGCTAATCCAGCCCCCTATAGGTGTGGCTAATTAGTAACTCAAGGACTATGTCCAGAAATATATTTTCCCATCTCTGTTTCACCACCCCCAGTGTTACCTGTCTCACTAACCCAGGTCCCCCCATGGTATGTTACCTATGCTCTTTCAACTGCTCTTCCACTATATGTGAGGCAGGACCAGCAGGGCTGAGTTGTCTGTAAAGCAAGTTCAAGCTGGTAGAGGAAGTAGGAGATGACATCGTCTTTTTGGTTTCAGGAGAATGTGAAGAGAGAAGAAAGTTGTGACATCATCCTGTTTTCCCATCCTGGCTTTGGTTTAGGGAAGTGAATGGGAGTCAGTGAGCACCAAACCAAGGGCTCAGTGGCCACACTCCACTGCCCTATTTGGATTTCTGGCAGAACACTGAGATCTAGAGCCTCACTTTGAAGGAAGAAAAGGGTGGTCAGAGAGAACAAACACTGAGCTGACACCCCTGAGGATTTCTCAATTGCTGTATGGTGTAGAGTTCTCATGGACACATAACTGATCTGTCTTGGAGACGACAGCAGAGTCTTGAGGGACACATGAGCTAAGCTCAGTGTATAATGAATACTGTAGAGATTCTGATTTCCAAGGAGCCCAGAGAATAACAGAAAGTTCTCCACCTGCAGGATTTGCAGGTGACAGGACTTCTCGGAGATGGTGGAGAGAGCATGCGTGAGTCATGAGCAGGCACTCAGGTGAGGTCGAAGAGGAACATATTAGATAGGCTGCTCTCCACCCTCCGTCAGTTCCGTGCACTCTTCCTCCTTGTATACAGAAGCTAGATTTGGAGTAGAAGCAAGGCAAGCTTTTTCTGAGAGTTGAACCAACCAAGAAGAAATGTAAGTTCACATTTCTATGGCCCGAATGCCTGTCTCCCTTCAACATTTGTATGCAGAATCCCTAACTTCTAAATTAAAAAGACTAATGGGTGGAGTATTTTGGGAATCACTCAATCACAGGACAAACTACAAGACAAATAATAATGAAACTAGTTTTGTTATTATTTTTAAAGGTGACTTTGCTGTTTTTTCTTTATATCCAGGTTCTATGTTTAGATATGGGCCTTGAATTCCTGATCTTTCCAAGACCTTTAGCATGAAAGGATGCTGAAATTTGTCAAATGCTTTCTCAGCATCTAATGAGATGACCATGTGGTTTTTTTCTTTGAGATTGTTTATGTAGTGGATTACATTGATGGATTTCCTTATATTGAACCATCCCTGCATCCCTGGGATGAAGCCTACTTGATCGTGGTGAATGATCGTTTTGATGTGTTCTTGGATTCGGTTGGCAAGAATTTTATTGAGTATTTTTGCATCGATATTCATAAGAGAGATTGGCCTGAGATTCTCTTTCTTTGTCGGATCTTTGTGTGCTTTTGGTATTGGTGTGATTGTGGCTTCATAGAACGAGTTGGGTAGTGTTCCTTCTGTTTCTATTTTGTGGAACAGTTTGAAGAGTATTGGTGTTAGGTCTTCTTTGAAGGTCTGATAGAATTCTGCACTAAAACCATCTGGACCTGTGCTTTTTTTGGTTGGAAGACTTCCAATGACAACTTCTATTTCTTCAGGGGTTATAGGATGGTTTAGAAGGTCTATTTGATCCTGATTTAATTTTGGTACTTGGTATCTGTCAAGGAAATTGTCCATTTCCTCAAGATTTTCTAGTTGTGTTGAATACAGGTTTTTGTAGTAGGATCTGATGATTTTTTGAATTTCCTCAGTTTCTGTTGTTATCTCTCCCTTTTCGTTTCTGATTTTATTAATTTGGATACTATCTCTGTGCCCTCTAGGAACCTGGCCTCGCCGGATACCAGACCTACCAGCACCTTGATCTTGGGACCAGAACTGTGAAGAATAAACTTGCTTATAAGCCACTCAGTCTATGGTTATTTTGTTATAGCCCCAGAAGAGACTAAGAACTGCTCTCCATATATACATTGTTTGTGGTCTGTAATGGACCCCTGAGAGAGTAGGTTTTCATAAGTATTTCTTCCTCATTGATGTCTCAGATCTAATACAAGCCGATGTGTGAGACATAAACATTTCCAGCATGCCTGCTCAGGTGCACAGCATATCTGCACGATCCCTCTCATTACTTTATACAAGAATGTTTTTTATTTCTGTCCATAAATTTCTACTTATGGCTATTGTAGTTGATAAGCTAAGTAAATGAAAATGTTTATGCTCAGGAAGTCTTTACTCAACAACATTTTTTTGAGAGAAGGACAAACCCCCTAATTTCCACAATCTATACTCAAATAAATAGTAGGTACGAGAATTATATGAAACACCAGTGAAGGGCACAGAAGAACGGAGAGATCTGAGGTCTCTAGGGAATTGCACCTAGAGCCGTAAGTCCTAACGTAAGTGGTGACACAGTCCAGCTGGCTTTCAATGTGTAAGGAGTTGTGTTGATAAAATCAGATGTCATAAAATTGCCTTGAAGATTGAAAGGTTTTGTGGAGATGTCAGCAACCGCCATTTTATTGTGTTCTCTAGCTCTAGGGGCTTAGGCAGAGCCAGGGGTCCACAGCTTCGGAAGATTGATCGATTGCACCCCCACCTGTGTGGCATGAGGAATGTCAAGCCAGCATATCTCTCCTGTTGCTTCTCTTTCTTCATTGTGTTTATTTATTTTGGGAGATCCCCCCCATATGTGTGTGTCTATCTGTCTCTGTGTCTGTCTGTGTCTGTCTGTCTGACTGTCTGACTGTCTGACTGTCTGACTGTCTGTCTGTCTGTCTGTCTGTCTGTGTCTGTCTGTCTGTCTGTCTGTCTGTGTCTGTCTGTCTGTCTGTCTGTCTGTCTGTGTCTTCTGTCTGTCTCTGTCTCTGTCTCCCTCCCTCTCTCTCTCTCTCTCTCTCTCTCTCCCTCTCTCTTCCTCTCTCTCTCTCTCCCTCTCTTCATCCATGCTGATGTGTATGAGGAACCATCTTCTTTGTCCTCTTTGGGATAGGTAAATATTTCCTTAAAGTACAATGACAAATCCAACAGACAAGGGAACAGACAAGGGAAATGCAGAGTTATCACTGTTGTTCACCCCTAAAGTGTCTTTTTAGCTTACTGAACCCACAGAAGGAGAGTATTAGCCAAACGGGATATTTAAGCAAAATCTACAAAAAGGAGACAAGCAGTAGTTAGATTTTTTTCTGAGTACAATGCTTAACTCTTTGCTTGAAAGGAAGTTTCTGGAGGCATTCTAGGGCTTCCTAGCTTAACCTGGCGTTTCCACAGCATTTGCGTCCCTGAGCCTTTTAACAAGCAAGAAGAGCAGTATTTCTGATTGAATACCCCACTTTGTCAATATCAATACATACTTAACCTTTTGAAGCCAAACACACATTTGAAGTAAACAATGAAATATCTCTTAATTCCCCCAGAAGGCCGAGACTCTGAGATTATTTGCACATAATATGGCTTAACTTCTGAATATTGCCCCTTTTCACCTCTGATATTTTGACCCCATTCTCGACAGAAAGCCACAAAGCACTTGCTGACTTAAAAAAAAGAAAGAAAGAAAGAATACAAATACAAACCTCACATTCTACAGCACCATTGAAGACTAATTCCACACCGGAAAGCATCATTTACTACTATCCTGGAATCTTATACATAATTTTTTTTAAAGCCACAAATTTAATGCTATCTGGTATTACTTTTCTTAATTAAGCTGGGCTGTTCCCACAATTCAAAAAGCTTCATTTTTTTCCAGCTTAAATTAAACTCCCTGTGCAATGCAGTGACCAAAACAAATAATCTATGACCTACAAACAAGACTCACGGTCCCTGAAGAATTACGCTCTTGTTTCCTGTAGGTGATACATCTTTGAACCTCTCTTGGCTGTAATGACCTTCTGCTGCTCATTAACATGCTGATTACCATTAACACAGCTATAATGCAGCAATTTTCCTGGTGGATGTCGAGGAGAAATGCTCATCTGAAAGCAGTCAAGGGACAAAATTAACTGCATAAATCTACAGCGCAAACTGGATCTCCTCCAACTTTGCACGGGCCCTCTCTCCTATGGTTGTGACATCATCATCTACTTTGCCACTGACAGCTTAATAAGTATCTCAGGGTTTCATATTTAATTTCCATTCATCTCTCTATATTGCATTTCTACTTAATCTCAAGAGTGTCTGACCACCTTATTAGCATGTCTCATAATATGTATTTACCTTTAATTTTTTAGCAATGTACCATAATGGCTTCTTTACAAGATACCTATCTACTTATTTTTATATGGTTTCCTATGTTTACATCCTTAGAGATATGTTGGGTAACAGAAAAGGATTTAAGAACACTCCTGCACAGTGACATATTTCTAGAACTAAGAAAAGGGTTGTCCTGTGTTAGTTGTGTATGTTGTTAGAGGGGGAGATAGAGTTTGATAGACACACACAAAAGGAAGTGATGCTTTATTAGGAGGAACAGTGCATAGATGAGACATATTCGCCTCTGGCCACTGTCTCGGGCAGTCATAGGGTTTCTGATAACACTGTCTTCAAGTCTGAGCTAGGGACTGCTCTTAGCTTGCAAACTATGAAGCAGACAGGAGAGTCCACATGCCACGTGGAAATTCTCCTTCTGAACTGTTCTTTGAGAGGAATCCTTTAAAGATTGTAGCAATGAATGGCATCAAGGAAAGTTTTGAAAATTGGCTTCCATAATGTTTATATATAACAGGAATTATAAATAGTGTGACAAAACCAAAATCACCAGTAAAACATAATTTGTCATAGTTACAAAATAAACCACAGTGCAACAATCGCTTAAAAGGGGAAGGAGTGTTAAGCATGACATAGTCAAGCCTGGGTCAAGCATTCAGATTTTACTCTTTTAAAGTAGATGGGGATTCTTAGGAGAAGCTGGCTAGCTGACTGGCTGAATTAGAGAACACCGGGTTCAATTGAGAGACACAGTGAGTAAAGTGGAGATTGAGCAAGGAAGACATCCATGCCAGCTTTGAGCTTCTACACACACACACACACACACACACACACACACACACACACACACACTACATACATACATACATACATACATACATACATACAGGTCTTGAGCTCGGGGAACCTTCATTTACAACCTTATTTAATAATCATTAGTCTGCAAGCAGGAGTTGCTTCCTGGTGATTTCCTAGCATTCTTCAGAATGGAGGGAGTCCGAGGAAGGGCGAGACTATGGTGATCAAATGCTACCAAAGTGCCAGTTCCTGTGCATCCTGTTTCATTCCGTATTATCAGAGGAACAAAGCAGAGGAGATACTCAGAGGAGGGAGAATTTTTGTCTGGAGACAGGACTCAGAGATGACAGAGAGGATGCGAGAGTTAACGGGAACTGCTTGCATTGGGCTTTGAAGACAGGGTAGGTAGGATTCCGTAAGACTTGGAGGGCAGGGGCAGAGCCTTCTCTTTTCACTTTGACTATGATAAACACAGGAATTCAACCTCTGGGTTTGAGAGTTGTAAACTTCACAACTGACCTGGTCTCTGCTACTTACTTCTTACCTTGAAGACAATGTTGCTTGGGTCTTTGCTCTGTCTTTGGGATGGATGATAGGTCGTTGAGTATGCGACTATATCACCAAAGCAAAGGAAAAAGAAGAAAAAGAAAAGAAAATGATTTCCCCCTTTTTATATTTCTGTACAAATATAAAAGCTTTAAGATAATAAAAGAGAAGAAGCTTGTTGAATGTGAGGTCCATCTGGCTGTTTTTTCTCTACCTCCATTGATCACCATGTTGACCGGATGGTTGGAGAATCTGTCATTTATTTATTTATTTATTTATTTATTTATTTATTTATTTATTTTCGAGACAGAATTTCTTTGTATAGCCCTGGAACTCAGCCTGTAGACCAGGCTAACCTTGAACTCAGAAATCCGCCTGCCTCTGCTTCCCAAGTGCTGATATTAAAGGCGTGCGCCACCACTGCCTGGCCCTTTTTTTATTTTTGAAGTTCCATTTACACTTCCATCTAGGGTGGGTCCTAGGAAAGATAACTCTTCTAGTAGAGAATAACTATTTTTGCGTGAAGGATATATGCATACTTGAGCTCTCCTTCCCTGCTTGAACCCATGAATAAATTCCCAAGAAACGTGTGTTTATCAGGCGCTCTCACAGAAACATACAATTTAGGAGTTGCAGACTGAGCTCAGCAGTGAAGCACACTTGCTGGTTTTTGCAGAGAAATCAGGTTTGATTTTTAGGATCTACATGGTACTTCAGTTACCTATAATTCCATTTTCAGGTGATTCAATGAGCTCTTCAGGCCTCCGTGGACACCAGGTATGTACATTCTGTATATGCACAGTGCAGTCAAAACATTCATTCGTGTAAATAAAAATAAATATATATTTAAAGTACGTGATTTAGCATGTATAAGAATTACATTTTTGAGCATCATCTCACTGTGATTCCAGTTGGGCTTTGAACAAAATTACTTAAGTAAATCTTATAACAGTTACTGTTCTAAAATCGGTTGCTTAATCGAGCCTAATTGTGTATAACCTATGTCTCCTGTGTCTACCCTATCAAAGCCTGTTACACCAGCAACTAATCTCAAAAGCCTAATATAGCCTTTGAAGCTTTTTCAAATGCTTTGACTTAAGCAAAACAGCACCACAAATATCCAAGACACCATCCTGAAAACACGGCGAATTCAGTAACCTAGTTACATATGTTGACTACATAATGATGAGGCATGGCCTCTCTTCTCTCTGCTTCTATTCTGTTCCATTCAGTTCCCTTCCCTCCCCTCCCCTCTCCTCCCCTCCCCCTTTCCTCCTTCTCTTCCTCTCCCAATCCCCCTACCTTTTCTCTTCCCCTTCTTTCCTCTTGCTTCTCTCTTCTCCTTTCTTCTTTTTTAATTAATACTTTATTGTTTGAGATTTCATATATACATAATATATTTTGATAAAAATCTACCTTTTTCCTCCTCCTCTCCAACCCTTCCCCTATTTCTCTACAACTTTCTATCCCAACTTCCTGTTTGGTGTTTGTTTTTGTTTTGTTTTAAACCCACCGAGTCTACTTAGTTCTGCCTGTATGTGCATGGATGTAGGGGTCATCTACTGGAGCACAGGTTGCCTCTCAGGAGTCACACACCTAAGAAAACTTACTCCTCTTCCCCCACTAGCCATCAGTTGCCAGTAGAACTCAGCTGGAAGTGGGACTTTCTGAGCACCCTTTGGTTTATGCTGGGATTTTGGCTATCTTAACTATGTGCTGGTCTCCTGTGTGCAGTGATAGCCTCCATGGGTTCACGTGTGTGATGTCTCTGTCACAACTAGTATATAAGCACTATTGTACTGCAGATGTCTACTACTTCTGAATCTTACTGTACTTCCATTCCTTCTTCCTCGATGATACCTGAGACTTAAAGGGAGGGGTTGTGGTAGATTCCCATCTACACTTGAGCAATCTACAGTCTTCTTCTCTGCATATTGACTAATTGTAGGTGTCTCTACTAACATCTACTGCAAAAAGGAACTTTTTTTCTGATTAAGGTTAAATGATGCACTCTTCTATAGTCATAAAGGTAGCACTTATGGGGGCATTTTAAAAATATGTCTTTTTAACAGAACTAGGTTCTCTCCTGTGGCATATGGTGTAGTCATCAGCTATGACCTTTTGACTCAGTTAACAGTACTTAAAACAGATATGAATTCTGTCTGTGGAGTGGACTTTAAATTCTATTAAAAAAAAAAAGATTGGTTGCAACTGTAACATCAAAACCAGATCTTATGCATGTCAGCCTAGCCTCAAACTTGCTGAATATCCAAGGACAAGCAGGATTTTTTAAATTCTTTTTCCTCCCAAGTGGTGGTACTATATGACAATAAGTTGCCATATATTATATTGTATTGTATTATATTATATGGTAATTCCTGTTTGACTGCTTTCTTGATCTGTTTGTATGGGAATATGTTTGTGTATGCATATGTGTGTATGTGTGTGTGTGTGTGTGTGTGTGTGTGTGAGAGAGAGAGAGAGAGAGAGAGAGAGACAGAGAGACAGGGACCCAGAGAGAGATGAAAAGAGACAGAGAGGCAGAAGAGAGAAGAGAGGGGAGAGAGAGAGAGGGAGAGGGAGAAGGGGAGAGAGAGAGAGAGAGAGAGAGAGAGAGAGAGAGAGAGAGAGAGAGAGAGAGAGAGAACATTAAAAGAAAAGGACATTAGTTCATAAGAATCCACCCCTCATGATCTCATCTAAACCTGATTGTCTCCCAATCCCTGTCTCCGAAAAGCATCACTTGGAGTTTCAGTATAAGGGCTCTGGAGAGACATAGTTCAGTACACAGCTCCTGTGGCCAAATGTCGTAGCTTCACTAAAGTTCACTTTCTTTATTGTGAGGGGAGTGTAGTAACATACGTATCTGAGATTGTTTGATAATAATATATGTTGTTAAGAGTACCAATTACAGATGATGCTTAATGAACACTGGGGGCTAAATAAATATTAGTGTCCTATCTTTCTTCTCCCTGCTCTCCTAATGGAGCAAAGGAAAATAATGGGGCAAGCTATCTATCACCGCGCACTGTGATCCACTCTGTATTAACCATATGGAAACAGTGTGGTGGCTGTGCACAGAAGGAAGACGTTAATTCCGAGTCTGCCCTGTGGGCCCTAGTCAGGCTGAAAAGACATATTTAAATTGGGTTTTGAAGACAGTGTAAAAGCCTGGCCTGAGAAGGTTGGTAGGTTTCGCAGACTGAGCAGAACCTGAGAGAGTGACCATACAGACTCTGGTTCACAGGACGGGGACGGCTCCCCAAGGAGGTACGACACTCCTGGCCATTTTCTTCTTTTGTAGTTCCTTTGTGGTCTGGAGGAGCTACAGCTGACCATCTGCAGGTAAGGAAAGAATATGCAGTGTATTTCAGAGCACAGGCTCCGAAGCTGGCTGCACCGGCGCAGAGTGGGAAAGATAAACCTCTCTGCCAAAGTCTCGAAACACAAGGCAGGCACGGCAAGCTTTGGCCTTCAGCATGGCAGGGTCTGAGCAGCGCTTTTTATGTCCATGAAAGAACTCTTGTTGAGGAAAACCCCTTGCACAAGTCTCATGGTAGAAGTCTCTTCTTACTGATGTGGGGAAAAATGTGTATTTCACAAATGGACTACAAAAATTGAGCCATATACTCACAACTTAAGGTAACCAATCTTTCTTCTTTAAATGTTAAATCCCCTTTACTTTGTGTTTAATGAAATCTCATGTTCATGTTAGAAACTAGAAAATATAGATTAAACAAGGAATATACTATCTCATCCACATCTTTTTTTATTGAAAGAGGGGATATTTAAATTCTAGCTCATGCTTATTTTTCTGCACGTAAGATTTTTATCTCTCTAGGTAGATAATTTATTTTGGTGGATTTTATCAGAAATAAAGTATTTAAAAATCATTGTAATGGTTGAGGCTGTACAGTAATTTTAATATTCTTGTTTATTTAGCTTTAACATTCTGTAATATATTGTCATAACTTGATGATGTTATTCAAGTTTACACTTCTTAGGATAAATACTATAAACTCATCGTTTTAAATTTATAGGTATACGTGTTTTAAAGAAAACTGACAAATGTTTCAAGCTGCTGGTTGCATAGGGTACATGCACCCATATCACATTTTACCAAAATGTTATGAGAAAAATCTCAATCTGTGTATTATCACTAAGTTGGAAAGTTTTTCTTAATATCACATACTTATCAAATTGTTTTAAAGAGTAATATTTAATAGGGAGGGGCTGCTTGATCTTTAAAATCAAGGAGAACTGGAGATGGTAGAAAGAGAGAGAGAGACAGGTGAGACAGACAGATAGGGACAGAGAGAGAAACACAGAGAGAGACAAAGACAGGCTGAGAGTCACACATGCCTGTGACCCGACTAGCCAATGTCTCTGCCGTTACCCTTGAGATGCATGACAGACATCTGCACTGCATTTCATCTGCGAAGTCTGCACTTACTTATCTAGTTTCTTAAGAAAAGAAAAGAATGAAAACGGGATACGTTTTCTCCCCATTTCTCTATTTTTGTACAAATAGTCCCTTTCTTATTAGAGTTGCCTCCATTTTATCAAAAGAAGTAAGGATACTTAGGTCAGTCACTTTGACTTCTCCACGAGTGGTACCCACACTCTCCCAATATATCTGTGTGGAAGTGGACTACAGAGATACACATCCATTGAGCAGAATTACCTGCTGAGTTTCTGAAATGTTATTTTCACTTATTTAGCGACACAAAGAAAACAGAATTCTATGAAATAAGTTAATAAGGTGGAGCCAAATCTAACCAAAGGGAATTAATAAGATTGGCAATTTAGGGGCTATCACTCTCTCACTCATGACTACGGGACCTGAAGCTCTGCAGAAGGAAAGGGTCTGTGCCTTGATACTGACAGAAGTTGTGAACCAAGCAATCGAGCAGCATTGGCCCAGTGTATGGTGAAGAAGGGGACTTACAGTAGGAGAGTTCTGGGAGAGAGAAAAAGAGAGAGAGAGAGAGATAGATAGATAGAGAGAGAGAGAGAGAGAGAGGCAGAGAGAGACACACACAGAGAGAGACACACACAGAGAGAGACACACACACAGAGAGACAGAGACAGAGTGACAGAGAGACAGACAGAGAGAGACAGAGAGAGAGCAGCTCTGATCCACTTCCAGATGAGCAGATCTGGCATGTGGCTTATTTTTCTTGTCTCACAGTCTCATGAAAAAGTAAGAATGAGCAAAGCCTCCTCCTAGGGATTAAACAGAATATCTCCAAAGCCGTTAGGAAATCAGTGGTCAACAGACCACTGTAGCTGAGAGAACAACGGTCTTCTTAACCATGCTGTAGCCTCTGGTGAGAATGTGGTCTGAAAGGCAATGGATACATCCTAGTAACTGATCTTTATCATTTCAACACCCTTGCAAATGAGAGCAGGAGGGTGGAAGGAAATACAAAGCTACCAGTTGTCACATAGAAGAAAGTAGATGGAGAGATGCCAGGGGGTCACGGTTGTCCTACTTAGCTGAGGCAGACGGAGTCGATTCAATCATAAAACTAGTTGTTGATGGTGCAAAATATAGAGACAGCAGTTTTGAAGTTTAGGAAAAAGCTTCCATTATAATAGGCTTCTTGGACTGGGATGAAAGAGAGCCCATTTCTTTTTCCAGGAAAGGCACTGGATATTATCAGATATGCAATAAATCTGTGAACAGCCTTATCCACTATGCTGTGAAGGAAGTGAGAATTCTGGCCAAATCAGATTCTGGAAAATGAACCCAGATACAAAGAACATTTAGCAAGAGGCTGGAGACAATTGATGGGTGATTAAATGATAACCGTCTCAAGGTTAATGAAGAGAGACCAATGGATGCTATAAAGAATGGCAGGATACCCATGTGCTTGCTTTCCTTTTCATCATTTCCTTGTCTAGATGGACTTGTGTACACAGTACTCAGGAGAACAAAACTCTAATTAATTCAAGGGCATTAGATTTCATTTCACTACAATACATTGATGTAATAGCCTATCATGCTCTAGTACTGAGAAAGTGGGTTATTCTCTACATAGCTATAGTTAATAATATATATTATATTTCTCTCTATATTACATATTCTCTATATATTATATATAGTATATTTCGAGAAGCAACACACACACAGAGGCAGGTCATATTCTAGAGACATCAGTATAATACACTATCCCAATTCCAACTAACATGAGATATTGCTTCACGTAATCAATACCAAACACAGTTTGTTATGGGTGAAGTGAATGCCTTGTAGTTTGGTATGTGTAAGGACAGAGGTGGGTTCTCACTTTAAAAATAAAGAAATAAAACATACGAATTAATCAAAATGTTTGAGGCAATCCCATCCTCCTTCCTTTCCCCTGCAAAACCAAAAAGTGAGAATCCAGCCTTGCCTGTAGCCAGCACCATTATTCACAGCTAATCTGAGGTGAGCCATTGGTTTAAAAGGATTAGTGCGTGTCTAGCACAACAATTAGGTGATAGGAATTAGGTTACAGAATATCATCTTATCTCAAAATTGCCTAAAGGGTCCCCGAATTCACAAGACAGAGTTTGTGAAGTATTTTGAGGATTACTTAGGAAGAATGATTATTTAATAAATGTTTGGGTGTGTTTCCTTAGCTGGCAAAGCTTTTCTTATGAAAATAGCGGTGGAGTCCTCCCGTTGACCTCAAATTGTTTCAGGGTCAACCTTGCTGACCAATGTAAGAAATATTTGTGACCAAATTGAATTAAGTAAAATCTATAACACACTTAGATGCTCTGCAATGTGATATTTAACACAGCAAGCATAACATATTTGCATGCTCTGTAAAGCGATATTTAAGGTTTTTTGCCCTGCTTTTTGGGAGCAAAAGCATCAATCATCCCACCACGCTTGATTAACACTGATAAACATACTTAGTTCGAAAATTCCTACGTTATGTTCTTTCTTTCCTCTGGGTGCACTAGATCCGGTGACATTTTGTTTTGATGAACACAGAGTGCGTTGTCTTCAATTTCCCCCAAAGGAAATGCTAGTAAAGGAGAGCAATGACTTCCCGTCTGTGCACAGATACAGTGGTGCAGAGACAAACATGCCTTGTGGCTCACAGAGGGAGGAAGACCAAGAAGAGCACAGTGTCTGGACCTGATGAGAGTCTGCTTCGGGTAATGGGCCACTCTAAAGCACCGCTCTTGTATTAATTGTATGTATTACAGGGTTTCACTATGGCATTTCGAGACATGTATATATTGTTCTCTGATCATAACCTCCTATATGTAACCTCTTACCTTCCCCCCATCCTCCGTTTCACTTCATTTGAGCGTTGTCTTCTAGTTTTAGAACTGTTGTTGTTGTTGTTTATAATATTTTTATTTTTATGTCAACTAAGTACTGAACATTTAACACGTGTGTAACTATGTCATAAAATTCTTTCAGCACAGGGGCAAAGGAGATGGTTCAGTGGGTAAAATGCTCGACCCCAAGAGGGAAGAGCCGATCCCTAGAACCCCAAGAAAATTTGGACTGGGCATGGCGACTATCTGTCATCCTGGCAAGAGTCAAGGGCTCACTAAGGCAAGCTGAAATAGCCAGAGAAGGTGAGATCTGGGTTCAGCAAGGAGATGCTGTCTCAGCAGATAAAGCAGAGTGGGAATGGGGGGGAAGACACTCCACATCAATTTCACACCTCCACATGTACACCTTGTACTCACACATGTAAAAACATGTGCTCAGCCCACAGGATAGGAAATCCTCAGCACCGAGGTCGACTTCTGAAAAACCCTGTGCAGCATTCACTATTGACCTTTTTAACTGGAGAGAACACTGGGATTCACGGGAGGGTGGTCAAGACCTGTGCCTCTAAGTGTTAGAGATGGAAATCAAACCAAGGTTTAATTATAAAACCCTTGGCTCTTCTGTCCAGCTGCAAACCTGCTTTCAAGCACACTAGATTTCCATTGTTTCTAAAAATATATACTTAAAAACCGGGGTTTTCGGGGCTGGAGAACAGGCTCAGTGATTAGCTTGTTGCTATTCCAGAGGACCCAAGTTGAGTTGGTTCCCAGTAAACAAAAGAGTTGAATGGCTCCTAACTGCCTATAAATCCAGTTTGCCAGGGGATCTGACATCCTCTTCTGGTCTCTGTGAGGACCCACACATATGTGGCAAATACCTACAGAATCACACACAAATAAGTATAAGTAAAACAAATTTAAATCTCAAAATACAGAGGTTCCCATCTATCCAGTTCTGAGACAATTCTATATATGAGTTCACAAACCTTTCTACTTTTTTTCCTGGTAGTACTATTGATTGGATCTAGGTACTCACATTCATTAACCAAGCATAGTACTCGAGCTATATACACTGAGCTATATATCCTGTCCCTTTCTACCTATTAGTTTGAGACAGGGTGGCATGGAGCTTCTCAGACCAGTCTTGAGTTCACTCTGAAGCCTAGGCTGGCATGAACTTGTGAGCCTCCTACTTCTCAGCCTCCCGAGTGCCTGGGATCACAGGCCTGGCTTTTATTTCAATTAATTAATTAATTAACTAATTAATTAATTTTGTAATGTTTTGATTACTGAATACTATTACTGCTTCTTCTGGCATATGGGAATGTTCTGTAACCTGAAGAGGTAGGAAGGTGTCTAATTTTCCAGTCCCCTTTATTTATGACTCAATGGCACAATTCTGAGGTGCTTTTATTGGCTAAAATGTTAAAAGTAGATTGTGTGTATCATACCACCATTCCAGAGATATGAAAAGTATTTCATTTTCTTCCCCTTAAAGAAACATACACATGATATATAGGAAGAAAGCAGAACAGAAGGAGAAAAGGTTAATCCTACCTTTAAGAATATAGTGATTTTCAGTATTTGGGCTGTGTATCCCTTTAATTCCCCCTGCCCCCCTCCAGTTCACATATAATAGCAAAATAAAACCATAATACATATGTGATCTTTTCACTAGCTCCTGGCTAAGAATATAAGAACATTTCTTCATTATTAAATACAAATGTGAGAAATATGTCTTAGGAATTATCTTTGGGCTCAACATTGCATCTCTTCCCTATTTCCACCACAAAGAACTGTTAAATCTGAACTTGCCTATGTTGGGAGGATATGCTTTACATTTTTATCCAAGAAAAATAAAAAATTGACCATCAAATGTTTCTGTACTCTACTATTACTGTAATTTTTGACAGGTAGTATAGTCTTCTCCACAAAAGTAATGGATGTTGCCCAATCTGCAACATCAACTTCTCTTTGAGAATTACCTTTGGCATGAGCTAAGCCATTCGGTGCTCTGCCATTGTGTAAATTTTGCTACATTTTATTCTGGGAATGGGGTCAATAATGTCACAGATCGAAGCCTGGGCACTTTGGCAACAGTGAAATCAATGCTGTTTTGCATTTCCTTTATCGATAGACTTTGGAAGACCACACTTAAAAACCAAATCTGCATTCACAGTTTTGGCAAGCCTTGATCTAAAAAATGAAGGTTAACTGACCTCTGCCAAATTAACTATAGAATATCTTATTTTATTTCTCAAATATCTATGATATTCAATCACTTTTTCCTCTTTACGTACCTAAGGATGTGTTTTTTAAACTCAAATAACTAACACAAATTTATATTTATGTTACAGAGCCTTTTAAAATATTTTTTTTTTACTGATGATAATCAATATAGCAGATAACCCTGGAAGTTAAAAGTCAGAAATAAAACCATATCAAACAAGGACACCAAAAGTTACTCAAAAGATTTTTATACCCAACTTGAGAGAAAGGCAGGCAGTTGGTAGATTTTAGCTTTTCCTCTTTGGTTTCCTAGGCTCTCTTCTGTCTTTTGAGCCAAGGCCATTGGAGAGAAACAGACAGTTGAAACATAGGATTTCCTATGTACTTGGATTTCACATAGATTTGCTTATTTTCTCCCTAACTTGGAGCTTCTAAGGCTCAAGCTTAAAGTGTAAGAGACTGTAATGCTAATTAACTCTTCCAGGGGGCAACAGTTTCAGAGCTCTGCATCCCAGCATTCAAAGTACCTGTGGTGGAGGGAATGTTCTGTATTTATCTGTTTTTAATCATCCTGATCTACCCAAGACTGGATTTTAATAAAATACATAAAAATAGTTTTGATACCCATGGCATTACAAAATCTCTAAAAATGGGATTAGACACTGTCTTCTGTGTTAGTGCTAGACAATTGGAATAGTACTGGTTTAATGAACTAAATGATAATTTGACAGCCTGAATAGAACTCCAATAGCTTATGCTCTAAGATCAAGAATTGACAAATGGAACCTCATTACATTACAAAGTTTTTGCAAGGCAAAAGACACTGTCAAAAAGACTAAGCGGCAACCAACTAACTGGGAAATGATCTTTACCAACCCTACATCTGACAGAGGGCTAATATCCAATATACACAAAGAACTCAAGAAGTTAAACTCCAGAGAGGCAAGTAACCCTATTAAAAAATGGGGTACAGAGCTAAACAAAGAGTTCTCACCTGAAAAATATCTAATGGCTGAGAAGCACCTAAAGAGATCTTCATCATCCTTAGTCATTAGGGAAATGCAAATCAAAACAACCCTGAGATTCCATCTCACACCAGTCAGAATGGCTAAGATCAAAAACACAGGAGACAGCAGTTGTTGGAGAGGATGTGGAGAAAGAGGAACACTCCTCCACTGCTGGTGGAATTGCAAGCTGGTACAACCACTCTGGAAAGCAGTCTGGCGGTTCCTCAGAAAACTGGGCATGACACTCCCAGAGGATCCGGCTATACCACTCCTGGGCATATACCCAGAGGCTTTACTTGCATGCAATAAGGACACATGCTCCACTATGTTCATAGCAGCCTTATTTATAATAGCCAGAAGCTGGAAAGAACCCAGATGTCCCTCAACGGAGGAATGGATTCAGAAGATGTGGTATATTTACACAATGGAATACTACTCTGCAATTAAAAACAATGAATTCACGAAATTCCTAGGCAAATGATCAGAACTTGAAAATATCATCCTTAGTGAGGTAACCCAACCACAAAAGAACACACATGGTATGCAGTCACTGATAAGGGGATATTAACCCAGAATCTCGGAATACCCTAGACACAATTCGCATATCAATAGATTTCCAAGAAGATGTAAGGAGAGACCCCTGGTCCTGGAAAGACTGGATGTAGGGGAATGCCAGGACAGAGAAGCGAGAGAGGGTTGAATGGGGAAAAGAGGGAAGGAAAGGGGGCTTATGGGACTTTCGGGGAGAGAGGAAACGGGAAAGGGGAAATGATTTTGAATGTAAATAAAAAAGTACTTAGAAAATAAAGTAAAATTAAAAAAAAAAGAAACTCTTCTTAGATGCTGAAAAGGTACAAAGGAATCTACTAGACCCCTTAGCTCTTCTAGGAATCTAGGGCCCTGTGGCTTGGTTTGTTTTGGCTTGTAAGTTTCTCCAGGTTCTAGGGACTTCTGTTAGGTGGTAGTGGCTTGAATTCAATTGATAATGTTCGAAACACAGTTCTAATCTGATAGGGAAACTTGTGACTCATTATTTGATGCAACTTAAATGTCTTGCTTTCACCATTCTCTGTAGAAAGCAATGTCTTAACTGCTGTGTTGGGTGGAATCATTATTAACATAGAACACAAAGGAACATACACAAGGACACCAAGAACATGTGCTTGTGTGTAGCCGTCACAACCACGTGCAACCCTTAAAAGTCCAAGGGGATCTCAATCATAAGACTGGCTCTCCTTCTTTTATTCTTCATTGCTCACTTTTGACCTCATATTTAATTACAACATTTATCTTTTCCTTTCTTTCCTCCAAACCCTCCCCAGTCTCCTTCAAATTCATTTTTCTTTTCTTTTCACTAATTATCAGTGCTCATCAAGGTTTATGTAAGATCATCCTAGTATTTCCATATGTTCTTTTTTATTATTCACATTTTTATTGGATATTTTCTTTATTGACATTTCAAATGTTATCCCCTTTCCCAGTTTCCCCTCCAGAATCCCCCTATCCTATCCTCCCTCCCCCTATCCTACCCACCCTCTACCGCCTCTCCATCCTGGCATTCCCCTACACTAGGGCATCAAGCCTTCACAGGACTAAGGGCCTCTGATCCCATTGATGTCTGACAAGGCCTCTGCTACATATGCAACTGGAGCCATGGATCCCTCCATGTGTTCTCTTTGGTTGGTGGTTTAGTCCCTGGGAGCTCTGGGAGTTCAGGTTGGTTGATATTGTTGTTCTTCCTATGGGTCACAAACCCCTTCAGCTCCTTCAGTCCTTTCTCTAACTCCTCCATTGGGGACCCCATGTTCAGTCCAATGGTTGGCTGCGAGCTTCTGCCTCTGTCTTTGTCAGGAGCCTCTCAGAAGACAGCCATATCAGGTTTCCATCAGCAAGCACTTCCCAGCATCCACAATAACGTTCGGGTTTGGTGGCTGTACATGGAATGGATCCCCAGGTGGGGCAGTCTCTGGATGGCCTTTCCTTCAGTCTCTGCTCCATACTTTGTCTCCATATTTCCTCCCTTGAATATTTTTTCCCCTTCTAAGAAGGACTGAAGCATCCACACTTTGGTCTTCCTCCTTCTTGAGCTTCATGTGGTCTGTGAATTGTATCTTGGGTATTCCGAACTTTGGGGCTAATATCCACTTATCAGTGAGTGCATACTATGTGTGTTCTTTTGTGACTGGGTTACCTCACCCAGGATGACATTTTCTAATTCCATCCATTTGCCTAAGAATTTCATGCCATATGTTTTCAAGGTTTGTCTAATGTTACTTGTATATATGTTTTCAGGACAACCAATCAGAGTGCTGTTCCCTAGGGAGGGCCTCTTCTGGCTTCTGCTTTTACCCAGTTACCTGTAGTTCCTGGTTTGGGTTGAGGCCTCACGAGCTTTGCCACACAGTTCCTTATGTTTGTTGGTGTCATCCACATTCAGCTTAAGTCTGGGCGCTGACCTGCTTTCTTATAATTCAGTATAGGTTTATAGGGAAGAAACTTTTCTCATATAGGAAGACACTTGGAGAATCCTGACAGTGCTCACCTTAGACAGCGATATGAGGTAAGCGATATGATACGATAAGTTGGAGAGACAATGCAAAACTTAAATGAAATGAATTGCTTATACTTTGCTGTGGAAAATGCATTTTTTTATGAAATGGAGGAAATTTCAATGCATCTGAAAGCTTTTTGAACCTGTCTCCAGGACAGGATTATAAGTCTGTGGAATGTTTGTTAAGTATGTCACTTCTGGGATGGCAGGCTTCTGTTGCTCTCACATTTTCCTCTTCCCCACTTTCATTTTATGGACAGGCAGAGGGCTTGCCTGCGTCAGTCAGAAGGAAACAGTTGAACAGAGCCCATCCAAAGGCATCAGCAGCTGAACAGATGCTGCAGGAGTGATGTTGCAGATGTTAAAAGGTACCTGGCTACTGCACCCGGTTTCAGGGACGCTATACCCAGAGAGTTGCTTTGAAAGTAAATCAAATCATCTGGGATGAGAAAAAAAATTATTTGTCCAAATTTAAACAGGAAGCATTGGCACAAACCTATATGCATCATGGTTTATGTCATAAGACCATCATTTCCATATTATCTTTTATTAGTTCATTGACCCAGTCTATTGGCTTTTCAGCCCAATGCTACCCCTCTGAGCTGACATCTTGACTGAGTTGTTCATAACAATGCCTAGGTCTTTCTTGGTGAGAAGTGCCAGCTAATTCAGAGTCCTCCAGACAGATTCAGTAGTGTGTGGAAACTTTAAATTGTCTTCCCCAGAATGCATTTCTTTGCAGCAGCTCCATGAGACTGCACTAGCCAGGCATAACCTAATCAATTTCTCTTTAGGTTTCTTTGGGAATACCTCAGAATAACCACATTTCTTCTCATCTGCAAAGGAATATCATGATCGTGTGATTCAAGCTGGTCAGTCAGATTGCATTTCCTCTTTCTTCTAAAAGTTCTGTTTTCAGAGTACACTTGGCTATCCAGCCTTATGGTTTTAATTTTTAAAATGTATAACTGAAAAGAACCATGTGCATCATAGATCTTCAAAGATCGAAGGAAGCCATACTATACATGCCTCACAGTAGAATCTCACACAGAAGAAATGTATGCCAATAATGGTGGATGGGACAATGAGTTCAAATATTCACACATATATTTGAATCTATCAATGCACTGGTTTTTATGTGACTTGAAATTAATTTAAATAAGTTGGAGGCCTTTAAACATTTTTTTCCTCTATCTTGAGAACTTAAGAAGAAAAACAACTTCAAGGGTTGAGCCTATCAAACTTGTTTTTCTATTTTTGTTTTTTAAATTTTTTTTTTTACTTTATATCCTGCTCACTGCCCCCTTCCTGGTCACCACCTCCCACAATCCTTCCCCTCAAACTTATTTTGAAAGTTGGGCATCCAATATAGTATAAAAAAGAGAGAGGGGATTGTGATTTATGATGTGGTGATTATTTCATCTGTACTTTTATAAAAACATTATGACAATCAGTGATGACTTTTCATCTCTGGAATGCAGATTGTACAGATTAGGTGTAAGACTAGCCTGCTAATTAACTCTGGCATTTCATCAGCCTTGTGTTGAGAATAGTTCAAAACTACTTAGAACTACTTCAGAATTTTTCAGAGTTCACTATGTGTTTCTGACACATAAATTCTCATTTAATATAAACAAATAAAATCTTGTTGCAGCTCTTTGGATCACCATGTTTACCACCAGATAGACACTATACAGGTTCACAATACTACCTTATTTTTGCATAACTATATATAATGCTGAAAATATTTGACAAAGGGTAAATTTCCTTATTTAATTCTAACCAACTTAGGATCTCAGTATAAAAATGTAGCATTAGAAATAAGCATAGCTCCCTACAGTTACTCATAACAACAATGTTATTTTAAGAGTCAATTTTTCCAAGTGATAAATTAAATGGGAATCATTCAATTCATCATCTATGCTATAGAGGCTCAAGTGTGATTTTGAGTTGAAAGTTATAAAAGAAACAATACTTTATGTGTCAGCGACAAGTCTACACATTGTGAACTTCAAACATCCCCTGGGATTCATTGGGGACTTTAGGTTACCAGAGATAACAACCGAGAACTTACTTAGTACAAAAGTTTGCTTTGGTAGATAGACATACAACATGATGCTTGCCTGGCTGTGTAGAGAAAGGTTTTAGTGAGACCCTTCATTTCACATGTTGTGTTAGCATTTCTAAAGACAATTTTGACAATTTGACTTCTCTTTCTGGTTTTATCCATTTCCTACATTCTCTGATTCTCTCCAACTCCCTGAAAACTGACTGATCCTGGCACCCAGTGTTACTGTAATGGAGATAAGAGAAGGAGAAGATAGAAAATGAGCTTCAGTGATTATTTTGCAGACAGATATCTGTCCAGTCTTGTACCAAATAGTTGTGCACTGAGAACTCAAACGATCATATTCAGAAAAAATAGTATTTTCATTATAATATTTTGATTTCTTTTCCCCAACACAAAATTATAGAATCAAAAATGTAGTAAGACCTGAAATTTTTCTGTAGCAAACAAAATGGCTATTAAGTGCCCCATCTCTACCAAACCCCAAAATGGGTCTCTACCACACCCATTTTATTTAATTTTTATTTTTATTTTGTATGTTTTGAGTATTTACTTGAAGACAAAAAAATATTTAAAAGTATGGAGTAAAATATTTCATACCTTTCAACTGGGAGAAAGGCCATCAACATGAAGAACAGCCTTACCATAGAGGGCTAAGTGCAGAGTCTGTGTGTGTTGTGCAGGAGGACACTGTTGTCTAATCATTTTTCTTCTCTGGTCCAAAGATATTAATTATTGCATTTAGAATATCTCAGCACTCTCCAGAGTACACTGTTATTCACACAGCTCAGGACAAATGCCTGAGGAATAAGCTACAGCAACATGTATTTCACAGAGCAGAAAGTAGCTAACATAAACTAACCAAATCTTAAAGTTGTGGAAAAGAAAGAATGAGCAAACAGAAGGTGATTTAGTGCTAAAGATTTAAAAATGTCAAGAATCAGAGCCCCTCATGATGTCTCGCCCCGACTCAGGGGAGTTGTGGGTGAAGGATGCCATTGTCTTCAGTGATGTAGCCATAGGCACATTAGTTATGCTCCAGTGCCAGTACATGGTTATAAACTCAGGCCCACCAGGGCACTCTGGTTAAACTTACTGGATCACAAAGCAGAGAAAAGAACAAGATATAAATGAGATTTGAACTTGGTTGAAGAAGGGGGCAGTTGGCATGGTGCAGAGGGATAAGAGAAGGTATGGAGACGAGTGTAACCAGAATGTATCACATCCATGTTTGAAAATGACAACAGACATTTTTAAAAAGGAAAGTAAAACTCTGGAAGTTCCCCTTTCTGTTTCCTATCAGTGTTCTGCCACGCCCTTGATGACACAAAGATGGAATCCTCTGACTGTGAGATAATAAATCTCTCCCACCTACTAAAAATTCAAGAATTAAAAGAATTTTATAAGGAAAAATATTACTAAAGTTGGAAAAGGTATATTCTAATGTTTTCTTTAGTATAGTTAGAATTTGCCTTTCCAGAATGAATGTAAAGAAGCTAATTTGACATATTTTATGAGGATATTATTTTAATGTTTTTCTCTTCTCTCTTTGTGTGTATGAGTGTATGTTGAAAATATTTGAGGTTTAATATTTATTAAGGTAAATTTTAATGTGAAAAATGCATGCGTGTCAAGTATATAGATGGACAGGTTTAAAAAATATCTGTCCCTACATAATGGCCAGTATGTCCCATATATAGAACATTTCCTTTCAGCATCAGATCCACTTCCTCATCCCAGGTACCAAATGCATCAGACACAGTGGCTACCTCAAGAAAAGGAGCAATGAGCTATAACCTATTGAATTGGAGTCCCCTAAATTTTAAAAGTGAACATTGACTTCAGAACAGAATTGTCAGCTATAAAGCTTGAATCCCGGGAAATGGGCACCAATGTTTCTGTTATCCAAACAGTATAATAGACATCCTTTCTTCCTTTAGTTTGAAAAAAAGATAACAAACTATGTGCTGGTGATCTGGCTCGATGGGTGAAGGTATTGCTGCACAAGATTAACGACTTGTGTTCAATCCCTCAGACCCACATGAAAGTGGAAGGAGAGAGGCAGTTTCACAAAGTTATCCTCAAGCATCCACAGATGTGCAGTGGTAGGCTTGCATGCCCTCCTGTGCACACCACAGGCCCTACTCTACCCCTATACATGAAAGAAAAAGAAAGGAAAATCTGCCAACGAATGAACCAAGCAAAACCACAATCATCTCTCCTTGGGTTGTGAAGACGATGGGTCAGTAAAGCAAAGATTTTAGCCAGTTTGTTCCAAACCCGTGGAGCAGTGGGGTGATTGGAGTAGCTATTTGGAGGGGTTCAGTACATCAGCTCAGGTTTTATAACCTCTTGTAGACCCCAATGTTATATAAGGCAATCCAGACCAAAGCGGGGAAAAAAACCACAAAACAAAACAACAACAACACAACAACAAAACCAATGGCCATGGGGCAAACTTGAGGTGCACTGACTATAGCTGGAGACTGAGGAGAACTTGGGTACCATTAGAGGTGCCAACAGGTCTGAGGTCAGTTCCAAACCAGAAGACTGTTCTCCTTTGCCTTCTATCCCAGTAGCCTAAATAATGATTCCCTAGATCTTGAATGAACTGTGGGAAGACAGAGAAGAAGCAATGCTGAAATGTCAGAAAAACTAAGCATTTTGCTACCATATAGAATGGGGTGCAAAGCAGCCTTAGGGTTGGATTACAGAAACCACAGTCCTATCCCCTTGGCTTCTGGTACTGTAGATCAAAGCCAGCCCTTGTGCATGCATGCTAGGCAAGTGTTCTATCGCTGTTATTTCTTTTCCAGACTTAGCCTTTGGAAACAGGGTCTTACTGAGCTTGGACTGGAAGGATCTTGCTATGTAAACCAAGACAGCTGAAAATTTGGAATTTTCGTGCCTCCAGCTCCCAGTTGCTGAGATTAAAGAGCTCTGACACTATGTTTTCTTTTCCTTTTCTTTCTCTTTTTTCTTTTTCTTTTGTATTCATAAATTCATAAAGAAAACTACACCTCCCTTAAAAGCTGTGTAACTAAGTCAAGTAGCATATTAGTAACTAAAATTAGGACTGAGTGAATACTGCCCAATCATGCTGGGTGCTTACACATGAATATTGACAAGCAATTTTACGTTCATAATTTAATGTGGGTCACTCAATAGCTTGTGTAACATCACGGTGAAATACAATCCCTGAATACCCATGGATCCATTCATCTAAGAAATTACAGAATAATGCTACTGGTCATTTATTTAATGTCCCATTTTCTATGGAGTTCCCATCTAAAAGGTGAAAAGAGAAACAGAGGGGAGCCATGAAATAACATTACCAGAGGAAGGAATATGTGATGTGACAATGACCATCAAGACAGTGGTTGCAGAGAGGAGACGTGGATAGAAGAGAGAGTTTGAAATGCTATGTTAACATTACAGGCAGGAAGCAGAGCTCCAGATAAGGCTGCCTAAGCCTTAGTAGTGGTGATTTAGATGATGTGGAGAAAGAAAGATTCACAGGTGGAACTACTTCCCTTCTTTAATTTTGTGTTTTGTGAAATCCTCTTTGGTGGTGAGGAGAAGCCTGGGTAAGGTAAGAAAGGAGTTTAGAGTAAAGTAGAGGTTTTGGAGAGTAGATCTTGCCCACAAGGGTATGGTATCTTTGAACTTGGCCAGTAGCTGACTGAGCCCAGATAAACAGATCAGGGTTGGGTAATTATCCAAAGGGAAGTAACATCAGCGTGCAGTGTGCTAGTCAGTTTAGTGGTTAGCCCAGATATAGACACTTATCTAAGTAGCTCACGGATAAGAGCAGAGCCTTTAGCTGAATCCAGAACTGTTGAGAAAACCAAGTCAGGAAGCCTGTCTGTTGGGCTAAACCAGGGAGAAGGGAGCCAGGCCAAGGAATAACAGCAATGGAGGCTGTGGGCTATGGCAGATTCCAGTGCGGAGAGCAGAACTGGGCACCAAGCTTCTCGCTCAGTGGAGGAGCTGTTAACAATTCTTCGCTGATGGAAGAAGGGTCAATTTTCTCTAAGAGTGTTGGCCACGTTAGTCATCCGCACTCCAGTGGAAGACCACACATCCAGAAAGATTTGGGAACTATACATTGGCCTTGATGTGAAAGAAAACAAGATGTGAAGTTGGTTGGGAAGGGAAAGGGGATGGATCTGGAAAGAGTTTGGAGAGGGTGGATAGGATCAAAACACATTGTAGGAAATTCTCAAAGAACTGATACAAATGTTGAGAAGGTGTGGGGTGGTGTGGATGGATCGGAGGAGTGCTACGGGAGGAAGAAGGGGTGATGAATATGACCAAATGACTGTATGTAAATGTATGACATTGTTAGAGTTAATGAAAATAGGCTTAATAAAAATAATGGAAATAATTTTCATAAAACAGATAAAGGATCTTGACAGAAACTTATAATGTAACAGAGTTTGAAGGCCTAGAAGAATTGACCTGGGTACCCAGTAGGAGACATGCACTTTTCAAAGGAGACTCTGGGGTTAGTGATATCATTTCTGTTCACTTGTATTATGTCAGAAGTCCATTTGTTTGCCTGATGAACCTGATCGTATAACATAGATCAGTCAAGCCAGGACTGTGATTTCAGTCTTGTCAATGAATTTTGACAATATCCTGAGATAGGAATTTAGAATTTTCTCCTCCCTCTTCTTCCCTTCCCTTTCTTTCCATGAACCCTGTTTACTCCCAGAAATACAAAGGATAATAGAGGAATAAACATGTAATGTGTCCTAGGTACCATCCTTTGCGTGGCTTATCCTAGTCTATTATAGCAAGTTCGAGACTTAGGCACTGTGAACATGTCCATTTTCTAAGGAAATATTTCTCCATAGAATTTCAGATACGAAGTGCAAGTGTGTTAGCAATGGCATATCTCTATTTTCCAATTAGCCCCCACAACACACCAGCATCTTGCTGGAATCGGACACCGAGGTCCAGACCACTTAAGTCAGCTGCCCCAGGGTATGCTTCTGTTATATTACAGACCTGGGATAAATGTAGGTCAGTTCACATTGATTTATCTTTCAACTACATCATGCCTTTCTCTAAATTATAATTAAGAAAGAAAAGTAGCACCCTGAGCCATACAGCTCTATAAAATACCTGAAGTATAATATGATCATCAGGCTTGGGTAAGTGAGATTCAGAGGAACCTGGATGTGCACACATGACCAACTCCCAAGAACGTGTGTTTGTACCTTTGTGATGCCTTTAACATGTCCCCAGCAAAGGGAATAAACATACATGGAGATTCTAAAGGCTCCCAAGCTCTTAATCCTCCCTGATAACTGAGTTAGCATCAGTGCTTCAGTTCCACTTTGATCTCAGCTCCTATAAGGGCTCTGAAGAAGGCAACTATTAAAATTTCATAGGTCATAATTAATGATCCTGCTCATGAAATTGCCTCTAATATCTCTGGCTCCAGATAGACAGTTTACCTGCAGGGAGAATTTTTTTTTTCTTTCAGCAACACACAGGAGATCATAAATTGGCCTGGTTCATTAATTTAGTAGGTCTTGGGAAGCTAAAAACCTCTTCTCTCTAAACCGATTGTTTCAAAATAAGTTTTACATGAGAAAAAAGGAAGGCCCGTCGTGTTTCCACCTCTGTATCTATTGCCATGGCCTTTGGGTTGTGACGATGAGGCGGTGTTTTATTTTCAACGTTTATGGCTGGTTTCTACTTCTCTGTTATCTGTAGGCCATGCTTCCCCGGCTCTGAGTTTCACAGTGTGAGCATGAGAAAAATCACTTGCTTTGTGAACTCTGCACATGCAGCAATGAGAGCCTCAAAGTGCTGACAGTATTTTTGGACCGTAGGGACCTTCTTCTTCCCTTCTTCATCCTTATCCTGTATTGTTTCTTCTCCCCACCACCTACAGGACTGAGCCCTCCCCAGCCAACTTCATAATTATTAGCACACGATGCCAAGGGAAATACTTCTCTGGATTCTTCAAACCTCCCAAAGTGTCCTGTATTTTCTCCTCTACCCTTAGGGGAATGATCTACCTGGGTAATACCTTGATTTAACTGTAATTCAAAAATGCCTATCAACACTACCTTTTCTTTTTGGAGTATGCAATTTTAAACTAAGTTAACAAGGGGTAAGCAAACAACATTTAAATTAAGTGACAAGATAAATTGGCCCCTTTGACACTTTAGCATGACTGGCTTTGGTTCTCTTCAGTCTATGAATCACTGACTGAATCTAGCATTTCACCTGAAACGGTGTTTTTAATCTTTCACAGATTTTTTTATAGTAGTGCAATAAAAATCATTAGTTGGTAGGCAAGAGAGCTATAAAATTTGCCTTAAATAATAAACCCCCGTGATAGAATGAACAATGTTGACTTAATTTCTGTGACCTCATGCAAATGAGCAAGGTGAGGGAAGGGATGGAAGGCAGTTAAGTCTGGATGAAGGTATAATTTATACATGGTTATTAATTTAACCAATATTGTCAATAGTCTATTTTCTCTTCCCTGTGGGGATCTGGAAATAGTGAAATTATCTCCAGTTAAATCAACTGACACCTGCCATTCATGGTGGTAATAATACTAGACTTAAATGTTTTTTGGATAGAACAACACATCTTACATAGATTTTAAAATATTACCACTTAGAAATTACATCCCAAGAAACCAGAATCAGATATGACACATCAAGCTACAGTGGGGAAGGGTCAATAGCTCATTAGCAGCTCCCCAGAGAGTTTGTGTTATAAGCGACCTTCTCTTTCTGTGGCCTCTAGTACCAAATTGTATCAACGCTGCTTGGGGAAGAGACAAAGTAATCACTTGCATATACTAAATTTGCTGCAGGCCATTGTGTGATAAATTGTCCAATTTCTCAAACCAAGGTAGCCTTGAAAAAAAAAACCCGACAAAATTCAGTCTTACAGAATATAAAAGTCATGTTCTGGCCAGATTTTCAGTGCAAAAAGGTTTGAAAGTCTCTAAATTTTCTGATAACCTCACTTGTACTGTTTGGTACATGGTCCATGAATGGTGTGGCTATTTAGAAATCATTCACTAGATGAGTCTTTCTGGATAAAGAGACTCGAATGTTCATAGAAACAATATTTAGTTTTATTGATGTGGAGTTACTTGCATTTTTATGTGATCAAGGCATGTGCAAGGGTCATGACTGGCAGGGAAACGATCCAGGAATGGTAAAAATGAAACTCAGATCATCAGGACTTAGCAGGTACTGGGCCCAAGTTTCTGGAGTCTGACCATGTGGTTTAGTTTCCTTTACACATTTAAATAAGATAAAACATTGGAGAAATGACTTGATAAGCCAGAGTGGGCTGGTACCCAGGACATGCTTCCATTTCTCAGAGGAGAACGGTAGGGGTTGGCAGAGGGGGTATGTGAAGGGGAGACTGGGAGGAGGGAGGGGGCCGTGATCAGGATGTAAAGTGAATAAATAAATAAATAAATAAATAAATAAATAAATAAATAAATACACATCCTTGGGGAAAAGTTTCCACATTAAAGTTATCACAATGAAGCTTTAATCATGGCTACAGAGAAAATTCTTTGCAAAGCCCATTTATTCATTTATTTCACAAAGCATCTGTAACCTTTTTTCAAGAGAATGGTTTCTACTGGTTGAGAAACAGTGCTCATGAGTCTGGGCCTGGGGAGGACAGGTTTGTAATAAGTGTAAGGATGGGATCTATTGACTGAGAGACATTGATCAGGATTCTGGGGA
Source organism: Tokudaia tokunoshimensis (assembly GCA_036184795.1). NCBI lineage: Eukaryota > Metazoa > Chordata > Mammalia > Rodentia > Muridae > Tokudaia > Tokudaia tokunoshimensis. Next base: position 20,531,169 of record BTHU01000011.1, read on the forward strand.
ATTCAAGGAGGGCTGGTTTTACAGGATAGGAGAGATGGCCAGGTATTAACACATCCATTTGCAGACTTCTGGATAGAAAACGTGTGAATTTTCTTCCATTTAAGGAGAAAAAATCCCATGAGTTTAACAATTCTGATTTCTCTGGTGCTACCTATCAGCTCGTGCCCCCAAGAGGCTTTAAGACTGAGTTCAACTTGGAATATAACAAATAATATCAATGTAGTAAATTAGACAACTTTGAAAAGATCTTTCCTTGGCTATAAAAGTATGAAAAACACTTTAGGTTGTGGCGATTTGGATATTGGAAAAGATGATATAATAGATTTATTTGACTGTCTAAGAGGTGAATGGCCAGAGAAAATATGCTGGTGTTTGTCTTGGTACTGAGCTACAGGACACAGCAAAACAAAAGTTAAACTTTTGTTGCTAATTTTGTACTAACTTTTCTGGGCAGTAATGTTAGGAAAACCAGTTTTTCAATTGGCTGCTTTTGAACAAATGGTAAATGGGACAGTAAGTGGGGTTAGCATGTACAATGACTGTATCATTGACTTCACTGTGTGAATATTACTTTGCTGGGCTATGACTCACATGTCAACTTTTTAAGTTTTCAGCTACATATACAGAGAGACAAAGGTAATAATTCAGGACTCTGAAAAGTAGTCACCCAGTATGCTAAGTGCCCCATCACCAAAAATGATGTTAAATGTTTGTGAAAGTTTGACTTAAATAAATCAAAACATCTGCTTTTCTATGTGATGGTTCAGAGCTTCAATATATTTGTGCACATCATAACTTGAATCATTTAAACAAATTCTTTGTCTAAAGATGTGTTTTTCTTTAAAAGTTTTTGGGGGAATGATGTTCTTTGGGATAAGTTTAGTCAAACTTTTGATTTGCTCAATTTCAAATGAATGGTGACCTTAAAAGTGATTTTCAGAGGGCAGCATGTGAGGCACCTATAAAGAGTAGAAAGGCAGCCAGGAAGGCATTGATAGACAGAAGACAATTTCAGTTTGAACGGCACCATGAGGCAAAGTGGTGGATTGGAAAAATCTGCTGAGTATACAGAAATTCAAAGGGGAGTAAGTCTTGAGCGCCCTTTCCTGCCCTGGGCCTCCTGAAGCTTGCCCAGAGAGCTTTCAGGGGACAAGATGAGGAAATTCCTTTCCATCTGTTGGGGGAGGGGTGGAACTATATATGATGATTAGAAAACCGTAGGCTTCGGGTGACATTGTGAGTGACATGGAGGGATGCTCTCCAGGGAACACACGGTCACTTTACCACACTGGATGCTGTTTTTAGTTCCAGAAAATCCCGTTCTTTCTGGATTATGCTAACAAAACCTTTTCCTTTGGAAACCTCCACCACTTAGAATTCTTGTCACTATTGTTTTTCTGGGAACAGGAAACATGTGTAGAAGCTGTGTCCCTTATTATTGTTAGGCTAACATAAATAACTTGGAAAACTACGTAGTTAAGATACTTAAGAGATAGAAACTGTTTGGTGATACTTGTGTGTTTATAGTTTAATATCCAAACCTCCTTTTAAATTATCAACTATTTTTCTAACTCTTGCCCTTCCTCTATTTTGTGTCCTTCAACTTCAACTACTGCTGGATCCTGACATAGAACAACTATACACTCGTGAGAAAAATACCGAGTATGCTCACGTTAAAAATGTCAGAGGGGGAAAGAGGGAGGGAGCGAGAGAAGAGAGAGAGAGAGAGAGAGAGAGAGAGAGAGAGAGAGAGAGAGAGAGAGAGAGAGAGAGAGAAGTACAGAGGTGGGTTCTGCTCAGAGAAACGGAGCCTCTATTACAGGTTTTGCTGCTATTCTTTTAGAGGAAAACGTCAATGGCCAGGCCTTTTAAAATGAATCTGATGTGTATTAGTAACTGAAAGCAATCTATAAACAAAATAATGTCTTAAAATTCACACTTGTATTTAAATTGAGTGAAATTTTATAAGTGTTTCAATTTCATGGCTGAATTGAATGTTACTTTTTTTCTTTACTTAATAGAATATTGTATTGTTTCCAGAGTTGTTTCCAGTGTTTTTTTTTTTAACAAGGTTCCTGTAATAATGGATAAGAGTAGATAATCTATTGGGGAGCATGTCCTTGGGGAAAACTGAGTCTTCCTTGCTTAACACCCATTGTTTGCTTGGAGCAATTTGTATAAGGGTGGGGCACTGTGAATTTGTCTTACCTACAGTGGCAGGTCCTCATTATGTGTGTGTGTTTTTTAAAGGCAACCTCATTGTTGACATATGAATAATACTAAATTGAGTCAGTAGGGTGCATAAATACATACATACATACACGTATATAGTAACAAAAATAAAGAAGTCATGACTTTGAGAGGTAGTGGAGGGAATGGGAGGATCTGGAGGAGGAGAGAGAAGAGTGGAATGACATAAATACAGTACAAATATATGACGCTCTCAAAAAATCTTAAAAATTTTAATTTAACAATTATATTAAGGTTATATTATATTATTAATATTCTATAATCATATACTATAATATATGGTTATATTAAGGTTTTGAATGTCTCACAGAGACATTTCTACAGAAGAAAATTAAAAACACATCTTGCAAAGAACCTGTCTTCCTGCTTTACAGGTTAAAAAAATAGAAATTTTAGATCCACTTTTGTAACAAACTCAGGGTTCTATTTATTTATATATTGCTTTTTCAGAATATTTAACATTCAAATCCAGGAGCATTTTGTGTGTTCATCAGTTCTCAGTAAATGTTAGAATGGCCAAAGAAGTGCCTAGCTTTTAAAACGCCATAGCAGAATTAAGTGAGCTCAACACTAGGCAAAAAGTAAGAATACAGACACTAGAAGAAACGGGAAGGAAGCTTGTCTTCGGCTGACATGCTAACTTCTGACGTGTGAATTTCTTTTTACGTCAGAAGCCGCTGCAAGGCTGAATGCTTCCTGAGGCGGTCACGGGTCATGCCGGTGCCCCTGCCCTCCAACCGCTGAACTGTTGTGAGCCATGGGGCAAATACCCGTTCCTTTTCTCTCTGAACATCAGAGGTGCTCTTTGCCACATGGAAAACACTAGGGCAAAAAGCACCCTATCCTTCCATGGTAGAGGAAATGGGCCGGGGCAAACACACTTGCTAATCATTAGAGAATCAAGAGTGCCCTTCAGTTCCGGACATCTAGGCTAGTCAGCACGTTTAGGGATCTTCAAGCGGATAGCTGTCCAAACCCTGCAAGGTATCAGAAGCAACCCGTGGTTCTCAGAAGATTCTTTCTCTGTCAGAATACTTAACTCAAGAATTAGAGCATTTTATGGTAAAATTAGCTTTGAGATGGTTGGGCATGGGGAGTAGAAGGGGACGTAGAGAGACTCTTTTTCTCATTCAGGATCTAAGAGCTGAGCCCTCATAGTAAGAGCAAGATCTCCACAGTAAAAAAAAAAAAATGGAAGGAAGAGTAGCTGTGACATACAAAGATCTGAGAAAGGTGAAACTGGTCTTGGGTGGCCGACAGCTATTTCCCAAGAAACTTCCCTAAAGAAGGCTACATTCCTTACCTGCAGCTCTTTCTGATAAAACTATTTTAAGTTTCCGAGTAGCGGGTCAATTCCAGATAGCTGGTAGTAAACTTGATTCACTAGTGAATTCCAGATGGTTAAAAACAAATTTATTAGTTTAAAAACGAGAAACTAGTGAAGAATAAATACATTTTCTGAAAGCACCCCTTTCTAGATAAGTGTAGAATATTCATCAATAAATTGGTTATTTATATGATTTCTATCCGATTCCATTATGGAAAGGTTTCCTGTGTCCAGAGCTCCCTATGGTGAAGGTAAGGAAGACTATATTAGATTCAAAATACAAGCAGCTTTATGTGTTTTCATACAGTGACAATTTTCAGTAGTACTGTTATTATTGTTACTGTTATTGGAATGGAAAGTTATTTTAATGTCGCTGCTTCCTACTGTTCGGTAAAGAAGCCTTAGTTGCTGTGATCTCGTTGTGCAGAAGTACAAGGTGAGGCCTAATGGACTCTCATGATTTATTCTCAGAATCCAAGCCGGGCCCTTGACTGGGCTCTGAGAAACCACAGGTCCTCATGCACATGAAGTATTTATACTTTTTTAAAGATTTTAAATAAAATTTTTTTTGCTTCTCTCCACAATATTCATTAGTTCTAATCATATTATGGTCCCAATGTAGCTATTTTAAAGTGAAATTAAAAGACATCCCGGCTTTGGAGGGTAAGAATTATTGGAAGAGGTGTCTAGAGGGCCATTTAAGAATTTCAAGTAAAAGAGAGAGAGGGAGTCTGTGTGTATGAGAGCTATTCTTTTCCTTTTAAAAATTAAGAAATCAAATATAGAAATAGTCTAATTTACATTAATGACCTGCAATCTATGAAACAATTTTTAACCATTTTAAAGTGAAAGGCTGGTGATTATGTGGGTAAGTAGGAGGCAATAATAACCATAAATCTCTGAGAGCGGTGGATGTGCTAGGTAATAGTGTATAAAAATGAGCTGGCTCGGTTCCTGGCCTGAGAACTTTCCTAAGGAACGCTGGGGCCATCATCCCAAGCCCCTGAGAGAGCACAACTCACTGTTTCTACTTGGCACAACCCTTGAAGGGCTGCCATTTCCCCTTCCGGCATTTTGACCAAGCCTATGTATGCTGCCTAGTGAGGTCCTCAAATGACCTCTGCCCACCTTAACTCCATCCAAGGAAAGAATGACCAAGAATAACTTAAGAGCTGAGCATACTGATGTGGCTAAAATCACCATCCTAGGTGGACTCCAAAGGAGATTCGAATCCCTCCCTTGGTGGTATACCGAGGCCTTGCACTTTCTCTGCTAACCTGAACCATAAATGCATGGTATACATCTGCTGCTAACATTTTAGTCTCCCTATCCCTATCCCGACTCACACTAAGAAGAACACTCTTTGTTTTGCCCCATGGGGCAGTAAAGATTGAGGTTGGGCAGTGGAAACATGGAGACAGAAGTCAAAAGGGAGACGTGTCTGAACTTAAAAGTGAGTAGAAGATCCCTGGCTTACCTGCAGCGAGAAGGCTATGACACGCAGTTCTCTATAGAGAAGAGCTGTGCAATGGGTAGATTATCTGATTTGCAAGAACGACAGGCTTCGTGGAAGATAGCCTAACTGGCCTGTGTCCCTGTTTTAGATTCCACACTGCTATGGAAAGACAGGGAGCTGCCAAAATTCATATAATAAGCAGTTGGAAACAGATTTAACCACCCTCAATATTACTTTCAGAAGTGTCATGCCCCAGCTCTTAAGGGAGAGAATACAATGTCCAGGGAGAGAATACAAGTGCCACAAAAAGTATCCTTGATGGTGCTGAAATTAGTATGCTTTGTAATAATGTTTATATTTTAAGTACAACCCTAAGTGCCTTAAGATAAGTTGTGAATGGTAATTATGTGGACATGGTATGCTAAAGAGAAAATGAATTTGTCTTTATTTTATAGGCCAATACTATAGACAGAAGTTCAAATTTCTACCTTATTTTTATTGATATCTGTAGAGAGTGACTACATAGTAGAGGGCACATGACACACACTGAGGGAATTTTGGAGGAGATGAGAAGGCGGCAAATAATTCTTTTTCTTAGACCCTGAAAAATTCCATCTTGATTTAGCATTGGTGAAATTGTTAATAATAAAAGAAAAAACTTCTTTGCACATCGTGTAGAAGCAGCCCAGCCCAGCCTGTATCAACTTTATGCTCCAATAAACATGACAATAATGACAAATTATCAAAGCAGGCCTCAGATGTGACCCTCAATTGGGAGAGTAGCAATTTAATGAAGACAAAAGCTAGGTGAGACCTGCTAATATCATTTACTGATAAACAGATTTTCTCCAGAGGCTCCTAGTCGAATCCCCTAAGGACCCATAAACCTGCATAATTCCATTTAAAATATTGTGCAATTCACTAAATTAGTCTTTGAACATCCTTACTATCCAATTACGAAGCCCCAGCATGGACAGAATAATGAAATTTTTCAAACTGTGGAATGCATGTGGTTTTAACAAACTTATGACAAACACCAAAATTAGCTTTCAATTTTGAGGCCAGTGAGGCTCCCTTTAATACCTCAAGTCAGAGGGGTAACAATAAAACACCATTGCAGGGCTAGGCAGAACAGAAGAAAAATAAATCCTGAGTTCTCAGAATTCTGAACACGGTGTACCTTCAGGAAAAAAAAAAATCATAAGAAGTTGAGTGATGTTTTGCATTTGCAAGCTATTTGGCCGCTTAAAACCTAGTAAAAGCTTTACGGAATAAAGGGTACAGAATACCTCCTGGACAGTTCTATCTTCCAGGCAGGCAGCAGAAGGCGAGAGTTTGAGGAAGTGAAATTTATTTCTGTTCAAGAATTGCAAGCTGCATTATTAAAGTCATTTGTCATGGTTTGAATATTTCTGCCTGATTCACCATTAAATTGGCCTTCTAATTACCAACTTTGTCATGAAAAGTGGTCTGGCTGTTTCATTCACCAGAAACTTCAATTCTTTAATCATCTCTTGTTTCATGAAAAAAAAAAGGAGAGAAAAAAGAAAAATAAATAAGACAGAAAACAAACTATATATTTTGAACTCTAAGATCTCAAAGGAAATGATAAAAGAGTGACTTCCCATTTTATAGATGTTGATAAGTCTACAGTCAGTGGTCATTTCATCTTTATAAAAGAACTTACCAGAACAAGCCTACTATTTGGTTATAAAACATGAGCGTGGACTCTCTTATAACAGCCCCAAACAATGGCTACAAGCTCGAATCTCTTCCAGTCCAGGCTTTCTTCTTCCTCTCATTTTCCTGCTTCTTGGTGGCTATATTTAATTTATAGGGAAAAAGCGGTCTCATATCCAAGTGCTTCTTGTAGCAGCCCTGTGAAGTCTTGGATACATTGTTTACAGTTCAGATTACGTTTCTACTGCTGTAACAATGTCCCTGAAACAACTGATGTAAAGAAGAAAATATTTATCTATGTTTGGCTGTTTGGGACTTTGGCATGGCTTAACAGTAAGGCAGAGCATACATGGCCCAGCCAAGATGCTTACCTCATCAGCAGCCAGGAAGCAGAGAAACCTAGACAGAGCGACATGGCCCGGGACCCCAAAGTTCTCTTTCATCTTCTAGTACCTGGTAACTAAGCTTATGTATCACAAGAGGCCACTGAGTATCTCTATACTAATTTCTGTTGCCTAAAATGTTACAATAGACACTAATACATTGTTTCCTCTAATGTTTCTCGAAAAGAAGGCTGACCAACTAATATTACAAGGATAATTCAGAGAAGGGCTTAGTTACACCGTATTGGAGAAGCAGCCCTATAACAACAAAATTGGCAAAAATATTTGAAGGTATGGAATCTAACGCACAGAAGAGTTTTATATGTTTCTTGATCTCATAGCTAATAAGAAACTGAAGCATATTTTGAATCACTGTCAACCAAATTCTGTGGAGCTAATAAATGTAAGCATCTTCCTGTTTGAATGGAAAATACTAAGCCCAGTACCTAAGATGCATGAAATCTCCGAGCTAGTAAGGCTCCGTGTAGGCTATTATTTTTAGAAAGATTGATTTGTTTGTTTGTTTGTTGGGTTTTCGAGACAGGGTTTCTCTGTGTAACCCTGGCTGTCCAGGAACTCACTCTGTAGACCAGGCTGGCCTCGAACTCAGAGATCAGCCTTGCCTGTGCCACCCAAGTACTGGAGTAACGGCGTACGCCATCACACCCCACTAGATTTATTTTATTTGTAAATCTCTTTATATGTGTGTCTCATGTGAGGATGTACATGTAAGTACAGGTGCCTGTGGAAGACTAAAGGCATTGAATCCCCTGAAGTTGGAGTTATAGGTAGGGTGAGTCACCTGACGTGGGTGCTAGGATCTGAATTCATATCCTATGTAAAACAGTACCACTGAGACATCTCTCCATCCCTCAGATTATCTTTGGAAAAAAAGGTATGCATTTACAGTATCTTTTTTTCTTCAGTATCTTTTTTCAAAGTTTAAACAAAGAAGTGAATCTTTATTTACAAGTGTGAAGTGGGGGGGCGCAGAGTCTGAACTCTGAAGACATAGTTTCACAAATTCTTACTCCACTTAATTACTGTCTTTACTCAGAGGAAAACTGCATTTGTTAATGAGAGGTCTACACAACATAATTATTTCATAGCCTCAAGATAATTGTGTATATGTTCTGATACATTTCAGGACATATATAATCTGATCTGGTTTCATTAAATTTTTCACACTGAATCAAAAAATGGAGAAAATTTAAGAGTCTTAAATATCATAAAATAGGAAATTGAATATTTATCTTTTAAAACCTTGAATATTTTTTTGAGAATAAGAGAGGTGCTACTAACAGCTGTTTTAAAATCAACAGAAATAAACTGATATATGCCTTCTCCAAAACAGTACAAAACAACAGAAGAGCCCCAGAATCCTTTCTACTGTAACAGTATAACCTTCGTGTCCTATTTCTGTAAGTGGTTTATCTCTCACTTTTTCAGGATTATAATTTACATTATCCATAAAAAACTGATGTAATAGTACTTTGAGAGTCCTGTTATATTTAAATAAATACTCATTCCACTTTCAGTTCCAGTTGAGAATGTCAGTAACAAAATTTAGGCCACATGGTCATTTTTCTTTAGTTAAAAACAATTTCCAACTTTTAGTTTCCAGTGCTGTTTTGAGAAATATGATACTGTTCTGGTCCTAATTTTTTGATAGGTGATGGTTTGTCTTATTTTTCTCTTTATCTCTTTTCTTCCTTGCTTTTTCTTTTATCTTTCTTGAAGTATTTCAGAGTTTCCTTGATGTTCTAAAAATTTATAACAACATGATGGCATTCCGGTTTGATCTTTTTCCTTCCCCAATATTTATGTTGGATATCACAGTATTTTACAATGTGAACACAAAGGTCCTTCAGCTGCAAATTCTTTCTCTATGTTGCTTTTTTTGTTATTACTTTAAGGCAAATATCATGTGTTTTCTCTCATCTAGGGATGTTAGCTTGAATCTGTCTCTCTCTCTCTCTCTCTCTCTCTCTCTCTCTCTGTGTGTGTGTGTGTGTGTGTGTGTGTGTGCGCGTGCATGCGTGCGTGTGTGTGTGTGTGTGTGTGTGTGTGTGTGCTGTGTGTTTCACTCAGAGTGCCCACAGAGATCAGGTAATTACTAAGGAATCATAGGTAATGGCTTTAAAGGGTTGGTTAACAGGGAATTATGGAGTGGGAAAGGCTAAACGGTGTAAGTACATGGATGGTAGGGTAGAAGGGAGAATATAAAGAAGGGTTGGTAACACTAAAACCAGTTGGGAAAAGGCACATGGGACCTACTATTGCAGAAGCCTTTATGTATACATGAAGTATATGTGTATACACACACACACACACACACAAATCTATTGAAAGAATTAAATTGGCACTACCTTATAACAGGACAATAACGTCATATTAGATATCAGACGATAACTAATAAAGGCCCAGTGCCAGGAATGTTTTACTTTTCAAAGGTTAGTTGATGTCTCATAGACCACCCCTAAACACCACAGGCTATCGCTCTTGGTAACCATCCAGAACTGAACTAGATGGTAAGACTGAAGACATCAAATGGAGGAGAGGCCCCTGGTCCTGGAAATGCTTGATGCAGCAGTGTAGGGGAATACCAGGACAGGGAAGCAGGAGGGGGTTAATTGGGGAACAGGGGGAGGGGAGAGGGCTTATGGGACTTTCAGGGTGGGGGACCAGGAAAAGGGAAATCATTTGAAATGTAAATAAAGAATATATCTAATAAAAAAAAGAAAAAAAAAGACTGAAGACGCCACATACTTGAGAGAAATGTAGCTCATAGGAACCTGGAGGTTTCATTTCTCCTGACTCCTTTGGTGCAATGAATACTTTCAGAGGAGGAAATGAATTATAGATCATACTCTCATATGAACCACACAGTCTATGATGGTAACTTTCGTGGTGAGGTAAGTCCACTGGTATAACACCCGCATGAACATCGTGAGAGCAACTAAACACTTTCTGATTGGATTTAAGAACTGCTTCACCATAGACCAGTGACTCTCTTGACCCACATCTGAGAAGTTTCTCTTTGCAGAAGGTGGTGATTGACATGGTGGCCCAAGATGAGTAGAATTAGAGACCACAGAACTCTTAGCCTTAAAGAGAACATACACTACAACCCTTCATGAGTCAGTGTAGACTCATTGAAGAAGAGATTTAAAAAGTATAAAAGCTCGAGGCCATGGATGACTACAAGAAAGGTCTGAACACAACAGGGAAGCTGCTCATAGGAATAGGGACAGCAAGCACCAAACCTGTGCAAACCAAGCCAGACCAGATCCCTGGATGGAGAAGGGATTTGGGCACACAAACTCCACCCCTCAGTGTGGAGTTTTGGCAGTTATTAGCTGTCCGGAGAAGGAAATACAGTTTTCTTTAAGAATGAAGCCCCTAGTAAATTCACCACTCCAGTGGAAGATGACACATCTAAGAACATTTGCGCTGCACAAATTGGTCGTGAAGGATTTTTAAAAGGATACAAAAGTATTCGAGTACAGAGGGAGCTTGGCGCTGGGGAGAGTCGGGGAGGGGTAGCAAACATGATCAGAACACACCGTATAACACTCAAAGCACAAATAGACAACAAATTGTGTGCGTTCTTTGGCTCTTTGATTAATCTTTCTCACTCACTGGCTGTTTTGTCTCTTTTGATTCAATTTAGCAAATATATGTGTCGTACCTACCTTCCTATTGTATTGCTTTATTATTTTTATTATTGTTAAATTACAGATCCTTTAGTCTCCCCCTCCCCCACCCCCCAGAAACTGAAATCAAGCTGTTGACTCTCTGGGGTTTGTTTCTGAGACAAAGAACCAGTGGCCAGACCGAGAGCACACAGATCTCTTCAGGGAACACGGGCTGGGTTCACCAAACCTATGCAGGTCAGAATACCTTCTTTGTTCAGGAGAACTCTTTAAAGGCTTGCCTCATCCCTCCTCCTCTTCCTCCTCCTCCTCCTCCTTAAGAGGCTTCTAAATGTTTTCTTACTTCAAGGTCTGACCCTTGCTAGCTGTGTTTTTGAGATTCCCTCTCGTAACAAGACACTTTCCAAACAGTCGTCCTTCTGAGCTTCTCCACTCACCAGCTATGTGGTTCCAACACACTTGCTCTCTGTCCTTTCCACTATTTCCTATTTGTGTCATAGGCATAATCTCTTAACTCTGAAAAGATGTTATTTTAGCTTTCTTATGCTTCTGCTTTGTCTACGGTGGATTCCTTTGCTTAGGTGACTATTCTGTAGTTTACATGGTGAGGTATTTTCGCTAATGTCTGCTGATTCCGTGCTATTGGTGAGGTATGCAGATGAGGCTGTGAGGAGCAGACTCTGCTCACTTTTTCTCAAAGCAAAACAAAGCAAAGGAAGCCACAACACACACACACGCACACACACGTGCACACACACGTGCACACACAAACCGCATACATGCACACATGAACACACATACAAACACGCATGCATATGCACACGCATGCACACATATAGACACATACACATGTATGCACCCATGCACATACATATACAAATACATACACACATATACACACACAAACACACACATATACACATACATATGCATGCGTTCTGTCCCCCCTCCCCTGAAAATCCAACCCAACCAAACCCCTTTAGTCTCCCTGGAATATAATATACTCAGTGATTGTAAATGTTTTCTAGTTCCAAAATGTCTATTTGGCTTTGTATCCACCAGATGCTTCATGTTTCCTCAGTCTTCTCTCAGAAATTAGGGGACAATTTGGTTTATCTGTGTTGTAACCGCATCTCCGCCAAAATTTATAGCTCAGTTTCTTTCACTGTGCTAAATCTGTTGCTACCCCTTCAGTATATCCACCAGGACCCCTGTGCAGATACTAGCTTTTTCACGTGTGTGTGCCTTCTCAAGCGAGCAGAGGCTAGAGGACACCCACAGGTGCTCTTCTCCATGAGCCATCTACCTTGTTTTGTGAGACAGTCTCTCACTGGCATAGGGTGAGATTTGGAGACACACATGCTCTGAGTAGGCTGATCTGGTGAGTCCTGGGGAGCTAACTATCTCCATCTGTCTAGCACAGAGATTGCATCCGTGTTCCATGACATTCAGCTTTTTCTTTTTAAAACACGGATTCTGAGGATCAAATTCAGGTCCCCATGCTTGCACAGCTGAGCTGTCCTCCCAGCCACTTCTGTCTGCTAGCTTTCAAAACCCAGATGAAAACTCTACACTGCTTTACAATTTCTATTTGAGTATAACACTTGTCCTAAGAAACTCGGCTCTTGCCCCGGTACTAAGTTCAACAGGTAAACAACACAATGGGGTGGGTATCTGCTGATGGTGAAATTTAGCAACGGTTTCAGAGGCAAGAAAAAAAAATCCAGAGATCAAGCAGAAACTCAGATCAGAGATCTGAAGCCAAAAAATACTTCTGACTTCATAGAATCCCTGCTGAAGTATCAAAGCAGGCAGCCTCAAGCAAATAGGATAGCACTGAACTTGAATCGGAAAAGGGGCTGAAAGAGCAGTGGGGAATTTGCAGGGAAAATAAAAAAAAAGGTAAAGTGAAACAGACCTGCAATGTTAGCAGTTGACATTAAAAAAAATTAAGTGATGAGCTTGTGGTTTTAATATCACGGCGGTATCCAGCCCTCTGAATCTTTTCATCGTACCTAAAGAAATGTTCATTCATCTTTCAGGAATACATTAGAGCAGAGAGTTTTCCCATAGGCAAAAGCATTATACATATTTGCAAATGTCTTACATAATGATGTGACTACTCTGCATAGAGATGCTTTGATGAGACAGAAACAATGCAGCCATTTCCAGCCTGTTCCATTAGCGCGCTCTGACCTGGGAAGTTTTCTTTGTTGTTGATGCTTTTCAAATGTTAGAAAGGCTGGGGCTTAGAATTCATGGCACTGGCTTAATATAGGACATCTAATTGCTACCTGAAGAAAACATGGACTCTTAATACACATAGTTCATCTCATATTCATATTTTTATCACTGTTTTTAAGAACTTTAATTAGAATATATGATTATTCAGGAAACAATTCCAGTTTATTTTATATTTTTACTTTTCAGGTATTTTATTTTAATAGATCACAGTAATATGAAATTCTAAATCCCAGCATAGATACAGATTGTGTTCTTATTCATTTGTGACAGATGATTTGGGTTTAAAATGGATTTTTCCAACAAAAACTTAAAAGGTGCGACTTAGGATCTAGTTGTTATTGGAAATGAGAGAAAAGGAAGAAAAGTCACATTTACAGCTAGGTTTATATCCTTGCAAAAACTATGCTTTCATTATACCCTACCATGGGCGGCCTATTCCGGCCACTGTTTAATTTGTGTTCTGTTCCTCCAGATGACACTTGTACAGGTCTCTTGGGGCAGCTGCTAGAAGCCAGCCACCTCCCCCCCTTGTGTCAATTCTTTTGTGAACCTCTATAATTAGTCACTTAACAAATTGAGGGAAATGAACCTTCAGCAGCAAAGTATATCGTGAAGTTAAGCCAACCGTATGACAGCCAAACAGATGCACAAGCGTCTCCTCAACCCGATTGTTGAGTTACCTCCAGGATTAAGAGGCAGTCTCCTGGCAACAGCTGAAAGAAAAACCTTAGAAATAATGTTTCTGATGGCTCTCTCCCCTAGTGCCTGTTAGCTTTCACAAGAAACATCACAAATTAGAGAATGACACACATTCCAAAGGACTGTGGCTACTTCTATTTTTGAATGTTCTATTTTGCAGGAAAAATATGTTAGGACTTTGGTTTAGAAAGACACAAGATCTCTGGGCCTCTAACTCTGAGGTAAAATGCAGACAAGTTAAGTAAAACTCACATCTGCCAGGCTGAAGTATCTAAGCACAGAAAAATGGCATCGTGTAGATTAAGATATTAATGAATTTGTTTTCAGAATCTATAATGGGGACCCTAAGAGCGGGGTGCCATCATTAGGAACGCTTCCCTTTTTATTACTAATTAGACTTCTAAATGTGAGTGTAAATGTACCTCAGAGAGTATGAATTAAAAAGTTGCATATGCATAAGCGATCATTTCAAATTCATTTTCCAACTAAAACTTCGACTTTGATATTTTCTCATGTTCCCTCTTATGTCACATTAACATAATCTTTTGTATTTAATCTCTAAACTCCATTGTGATCCTTCCGTCAAGGTATTTACTTCAGGGAGTTCTCAGATAGCTCAATGCTCAGTACAAGTGCTGACAGTCAAATCCTACCAAATTAATGTCTCCGATTATTCACCATTCATTTTGTTTTCAAGTTATACATCTATTGTCACTAATGTGTATATAAGGAATTTTACCTGGCTCTACGGCATAACCTAATACAATATAGTTTTGATACCTTTTATGCAGAGTTGGAGAGGCACAAAGTGGACTTATATTGGAAGAGGGTTTAGAATACTATGGCATGAAAAAAAATAAGAAAAATGTAAGATACTTTACCTTATTAATATCCCAGAATCTTTTATCCCTTGACAGTCATAAATATGGGGTGTGGGAACAAACTTTCTGTGGCTGATGTATTCAGCAAACATACCACATCCAAACAAGCACGTTTCATACAGTGAAAGAGTTAGTGTTATTGTCACCAAATTTTTTTAATAATATATAAATAAAAAAATTAGTTAAATAGCAAATTGTAATTTGTTTTATAGACTAGCACAATCCTTTACTGAAGGGCATTTGGTGTTGCTCAATTAAGGTACTTTTAATCCAATGTCTTCTACCATGTTGACTGACCCCGCAGTGACACTCTTCATAATACAGTGGGCTACGTGGTGATCATCATCCTAGACATTAAGAATAGAATAATTTATAAACCCTTATAGCAGCCTTAAAGAGGGTATGAGAGATGGGGTTTGCCATGTTCTTTCTAGAGGAAAGAACTTATACCAGATGGACAGGAAATGAACTTGTAGGCCTGGTGGTAGTTTTTGTTTTTGACTACCAGGTCACGGTAACTCATTCCTCTGAATAGCAAATACCACAGCCCTATTTAAAAACCAGTATGATATTCCTAAATAACCAACCCTACCTTTTAGAAGTTGTCAGTATGGATTTGATGCAAAGCGGTTTTAATCTCCCCAGTTACCATCAGGAGACCACGTCCATTTCTGCAGGGTGAAGAGCTCAGTCAGGGCTATTTTCTGGTTGCTTACTGCTCTCTCCTATCTCTTATTCTCAGCACCATTATCTGCTGTCCATAGGGCTGGTGATTTGGGCAATTGCCTAAACGCATCAGTAACCTCTTAGCTACTGGTGACAGAAATGATAAGCAAAGTTCCTCTGAGCTGTCCAAACCGCGTATGGCTTAGTACATATAGGACACATAGTAGGTTTTTAATCTAGGTTGCTGACTGAATGTGTGCATACGTTAGTGAGAAATAGGTCGTAAAATAATCTAGCTGCAAATCAAATTGCCTATAAAAACAGAAAATCTCCAATCTTCACTCCTGAGTGGCCTATTAGAATAGATTGATTGCAGTGCTATGGCTGTTAAGACACCAATAATTTGATGATAATGTTCCTTAGGTTCAAAGAGTTGTTCAAACTTTGATCGTGTGAGTAAAGGAAGCACAATTCCGAAAACCTGAGAGCCTGCCCAAGGTGTTTCCATCTCTCAAGTTTTACTCTTGCTCCCTGTTTAGAATGCCTCCCCACGGTCCATCTGACTATGATCTGATTTCCAGGAGTCTGGAGCAAGCTGAGCGCCCCCTATGGTCGTTTTGTGTACTACAACCTTTTGTGTCATCTACCTAGACAATGAAATGAAACATGCTCTGCCTGTCTTGATACACACTGCTTTTGCTAGGTGTGTGTGTGTGTGTGTGTGTGTGTGTGTGTGTGTGTGTGTGTGTGTCTATGATAATGTAGAAGTTAAGAGTATTAATTTAAGTCTGGATCAGTGATAGGAATATCATTTGAGCATTATAATTTTCTTACTAATGCTATGTGATCGTCAGATTTATAGGAGAGCTAGGTGTAGATAGTTTACTGCCATTAATAGGTGATAATGTATATGCAGAGATAGTAATCTTACAACATTTATTATATGAGTAAGTGCAGTTGCACACAGTTTTTCAGGGCAGCATGGATTTTAAATATCTTTTTTTGTATCAAAGAAATATTTAAAGATAAAACAATACATTTCTAAATATCCATTTTGCAGACGTTCTAAATGAGTTAAAACTTTACCTCATGTGTATGTGTACCAGGAGTGAAGCACAATTTGCTAGTTTTCCTCCTTCTATCTACAACTCAATAAAAATAAGACAAAATGAGAGCATTCAATTGGGAAACAAAGATTGCTTGTCACTACAAATTCATGATTCAGCACATTTAGCAGGTTACTTAATGAGTTTGACTCATTATGGGTGGGGGTCTTAAAGGAAGGGGCATTAAAGGAGGGTAGACCTCCATGTTCCCTTTCCTTGGTTCCTTTTATGTTAAAGGTCCTTGAGTGGCAATAACCAAAGTTAATGATAATACAGTGATTATAGATGTCTTACAGAATTTCTGGACATTTTACAGGCAGTTCCCCAGTCAAGACCTGGTACTGCTAAGAAAGAACACACACTCAGAAGACAAGAGACCAGACGGCATGAGCCACATCGTTCTCCTCTGAAGCTGTGCCTCTTTAAATAGGTTGGGCGAGGAAAGGCAGCCCTGGTTTCTTTTGTGTTGGGTGTATAGATGTGCTGAAAAAAAAAACCACACTAACACAAATGAGAGAAATGATTCAGTGGTTAAGAGTGCTTGCTACTCTTCCAAAAGAGCAGAGCTTGGTTCCTAACACCCACATAAAGTGGCAGATAGGCACACACACACACACACACACACACACACACACACACATGGGCACACACACAGGCACACACACACAAGCACATGCACAGGCATACGTACAAACAAACACACATAGACACACACACACAGGCACACACACAGGCATACATACAAACACACACAAATGCACACACAGGCACACATACAAACACACACAGACGTACACACAGGCACACACACACACAGGCACACACACACAGGCACACACACACAGGCACACACACACAAGCACATACACAGGCATACATACAAACACACACACAAATGCACACACAGACACACATACAAACACACACAGATGCAAACACAGGCACACATATAAACACACACATACAAGCACACAAACAGGCATACACATAGACACACATACAAATACACACACAGGCATATACACACAAGCACATACACAGGCATACATACAAACAAACACACATAGACACACACACAGGCATACATACAAACACACACAAATGCACACACAGGCACACATACAAACACACACAGATGCACACACAGGCACACACAGAGACACGCACACATAGGCACACATATAAACACACACACATACAAGCACACACACAGGCATACACATAGGCACACATAAAAACACACACAGGCACATACACACAGGCAGACACAGGTACACACACACAGGCACACACACATGGGCACACACATAGACACACACACACAAGCACATACACAGGCATACATACAAACAAACACACATAGACACACACACAGGCACACACACAAACACACAGACACACACAGGCACACACACACAGGCACACATATAAACACACACATACAAGCACACAAACAGGCATACACATAGACACACATACAAACACACACACAGGCACATACACACAGGCACACATACAAACACACACACAGGTACACATACAGCCATACACATACACAGGCACACACATATAGGCACAGGCACACATAGGTACACACACACAGAGGCACACACAGGCACACACAAATTGAAAACAAATATTTTTAAAAATATAAATGAAATAAAATGTTCCAAGTTTTACATAGCCACCTGAATGTGTTCCCTTTTTGTCAACATGATGCCCCCAACCACATTTCATAATTTTTCTTACTTTTCCATATTATTCTTTTTTTTTTCAGTTGGTGTTTTAAAGCATATTGTTCTTAACTGCATGATCATGATGAATAGAAACAAATTAGACATATTACTCTATGCAGAAGGTGGTATTGACCTATTCTAGAATGCATTATCAGACCAATTTTAAAACACGAGAATCAAAGTAATTGATTGGTGGCTGTGGGAATGTTAGTCCATCAATATTTGAGCGTACTCTGAACCCTCGTTCTGCAGTAAAGCACACCTACTTGCAGACACAGAAGCACAACTTTTGGATGCAAGAAAGCACTAAGAATATTCTGAACAATGAAAAGTAAAGCTGCCCCTCTCTAGTACTTCATATTAATAAAAACAGAAGGGGCTTCTTTCCATTTGTGAAGTGTCTTTATCCTTTAAGGTAATTTGTAAAGTCCTTTATCTTTTGTTTTGAAAAATTTGGGTTGCAGGAAAATTCCCAACATATAAGATAACCAACATGTAAGAACAATTTCAAATTGCCAAATACTTAAGAATTAAGGAAAAAAAATTTAAAAAGAGTAATAGAAAAATGTGGATTCTGGGAATGCAGACCTTTGAGTGATAATTTTGACAGCCTTTTGACATTAGCTACTTTATATCTGGGTTTTATATAAAACATGCTAAGAATGACATAGTTATTATTTCAATTTGATTTTCAATCACTACCCTCTTGACATATGATGTCTCTAGTCACTTACAATTCTCAAACTACTTTGTTTAATATGCCACTAAGAGTAAACACGATCTCTCTTGGCTGAGACCAACTGTAAAGAAAGTCAAAACATCATGTGCGCATCCAGTCTTTTTTTTGCACGTGTGTACATAAACAGGCAGACTGAGAAATGCAATCAGGCTTCACACTAATTGCTCTGTAGGCTCTCCCGAATGGAAAGCCATGGATTTCTGTCATGGACGCCTTGCTTCTCAATTGTCCCTGTTTTGTTTTCACGGTTGAGAGGTAGATATTCATCTTTCTTAAGCAGATTTGGGGGCCCACTGAGCACGAGGCAATCCAACTGATGTGTTAGTCTATTTGTCGATCTCTTAAAGCCTGGTGCACAGGAATGGAGGTCACCCAAATGATTCCCCTCCTCTACCCTTCACTTAACAAGCATAAGAATAAATGGATATTTCAAGTAGCCGCAAATATATTAACTGGAAACAAATAGGTTTCATTTGTAACGAGCACATACAGGTTAATTAACGAGGAGAAGTCTTTGTGTTGGAACAAGGCTCCCTGAAGCTGCTCGGGCAGGTGCTGTTAAGGGCCAATTGAGCTCCGTAGGATAATTATGAAGTACCGTCATGCTCTTGTGTTTGTGAACAAAGTGCTGTCCACAATTTGCCTAAACCTATAAACCATCATCTGTGGTCCTTAGCAGCAATTAGACAACAAACATCTCCCCATCAGAGACTTGGGAAAACAAAACAAGACAGGATAGCATTTATCCAGCCAGATGGATATTTTGAACAGTAACTGTTTTGAAGACTACATTTTTCAATAACAGAGCTTTAGACGGAAACACATTTGTATTGTGCAAAAGGAGAGATGCCGCAGTGTTTTCCTGAAAGGGAAGTTAAAACGGTCTTATTGAAAATCAAGGTGGTGCATGTTTGGGGAGCTTTGGTTGTAAAACGGCTGAGTGCATAGATGGTTTGTTAGAAGCCAGAACTTCTCATTTCTCTCCCAGCAACCAGGTAGAGCCCCACCCCCTTTTTTTCGATACTATTCTAGATACCCGCCCAAATTTGAGAGGGGCTACTAGAAAAAAGGTAGTGGAAATTTTCTCCCAGCATGAGGGGGAAAGAAAGTCTAATCAATATGGCACACTTTCTCTAGGGCAAGTAGGTACTAATTAGTTCTCTTAAAAAGATGCTTATTATTGAAAATGATACATCAGCACAAAAAAAGTAATTTTAGACCTGAAGATCGGCTTCTATCACAAACTAATTGATCGAGAATGTTTGAGAATGTAGCATTTAAAATGCTTCCGTAAGCATGGCAACAGTGCCAGAAGCCATAAACCTCACAGAGTTAGTTCAATTAATTGTCTGGCTGGAAGATTCTGGAAAAGTTGCAGAGGCACTTGGTTTTATAGTTAAGGTTCTTCTGGGCATTTAGTTGCTTACATTTAACAATGTTGTCTGACTGGTTTGCCTAATGGGTAAAGCTGAACCACTACCCTATACCACTAAAACCATGCAATTAGAAATGTATGAATTTCCCTTGGTTAGAGGCGTTGCTTTTCTTTTTATTTTTCTTTTTTTTCCAATGTCAAATAACAGTATTTACAAATGTTTTCATGAACCTCAAGAAGCTACTTCTCCATGTGTTTTACCGTATGTAGTGATAGGTCAACAGCTCTCTTGAAAGAACAAAACCAACCCAGGGCCAAACAGGCAGGCAGCCCTAATTAAGCGCTGTGGAGTAAGAAAAACTCTCCAACAGCTACAATGGGCTCGACCCCTGCTTTGTACTTCCGCGGGTTTCTCTCTACCTTTGCCACGTTCCTCTGGATTTATTTTTTTAATGAATTATTTAAACATGGCCATTTCACATCTGAAATTAATTTTCAAAGAAAAGGCAACAAGAGAAATAATCACAAGTTAAACAGCTTGGAAACAGCTCCAGTTTTGGCAGACACTTGGAAGGCTTGCATCCCTGCTTCAGAGCCTGCCTGTGGTGGTGGCAGTGGCTTCAGGTCTCTGACACTCTGCCTGCATCCCAGCCTGAACTCTTGTTTCCAACAGGGAGGGTATGCAAATATCACAGCAACTTTTGTTTTTAGGTAATATGTCTGTATTTCTTTTATGTAAATGGATAGTAATTAATGATGGTGTTTTCAAGTAGGGAAACATATAACCTATGGAGATCAAGGCTTCTGTTTTTGGTAGTATTTTGGTGTTGTTATTTTGTGTGTGTGTGTGTGTGTGTGTGTGTGTGTGTGTGTGTGTGTGTGTGTGATTAAGGAGTAACTATCTTTTAAAAGAGCCTCAGTAACCACTTGTACAAATAGTGCATAACAACTGTTTTATCTTGTCATCTCTTCCCTGTTAATAACACAAGGACCTGGAAAAGGCCTTCAAAAGTCACAGAATCATGACCCTTGTGTTACTCACCGAAGAATCATTCAGTTGAAATAGACATGAAAACATTAAATTCATCCTCTGCCCTCAGATGCCCTCTGGCCTCACTGCAGGAATTCACTGAAATATATTAATGGACGTGGCCTGATATGATATGACATGTGATATGATACCATATAACATGAAGTGCTTTACCTAACAGGTTGAGAACTTGTCCCAGGCAGGAACAGAAGTTCTGACATCTGACTCTCAATATCCATACTGGAAAAACAAAAGCCTCAAATATGCAGAATGTATGCTTAGACGGGAGAAAAGAAGATGTGTGATAGGGAAACAACTTAAAGTGTTTTCCTCTCAGATGATATTTTGCCGTCCTCCTCTGAGAAAACCCGGTAGAGCAGAGTAAATAGCAGTGTCCACTCCATTCCTGTTATCCTAAGGAAAGAATTTGCCTGGAAAAATCAATGGTGAAAAATGTACTGGTATATAAGGATGTCACTTTTATTTTTAAGATTAAGCAGAGATACTCAATCTCATCTTGTTTAAACACAGATCACTAAAGTGCATAGTTAAGAGAGTTCTAGCTGATAAACCGTTAAAACAACGGAAGATTATTAACTGAAACCTATTGAAGAGGCCCATTTGCCACACAAGGATGATCTTGATGTCGAAGTTGGTTTTGCTATTTTCATATGACGATGATGAATCACAGTTTGGAGTTCAGGCAACTTTCCTGAGTCCACACAGAAGGAAAGAGAGGGCCAGAGAAGGGCCTACCTAGGCTTTTGATACTACACCAGATATTGGTTGTCAGACTTTTAGCTTGGGCCGTGGACCACAATTGCCTTTGTGTGCATGAAAGTAAGAGGAACTGTGAATTATGCTATGACACTTGTAGTGGAGAGTCCTAGATTCACCATAGGTTAGTGAACATGGCAAGCTAACTGGAGTGGGGAGACCCGAGTTGGATCATAGCATCTATGAAACAGGAAAGTGCCAAGTAGACCAGGCTCTTGTACACATTAAATTGGCAAGGGCAAAATGCCAAGACCCTCTGTGCTCTGCATGAGAATTAAGGAGATCCCTTCCCTCTGAGCCTGGGCAATAGCCTGCAGTCAGAGCAAGGAAGAAAGCATCCTGTACCCACCATCTCCCTCTCTGGAGGCGGTGCACGAGGTACCGTCCTTCTCTCCCATACTTCTTTCTCCTGATGGTTACTCTTTAGCCAACCCATTGTTCCTGTGTATGCATGGGAACGAACAATGGAGAAGGAAGAAAAATCCAGAGAGGTCCAGCTAAAAACATCTCCTTTTGCTGGTAAGGCATCTGATGGAAATGACAGAGACAAAATAGGGCTCTTAGGGATCCTGGTGTATTTGAAATAGAAGTCATGGCTATTATCATTGTGTTTGCCTACAGTAGAAGACAGAAAAATTGATGCTCTCAAAAATCATTTGAAAGTGATCTAGAACACCTAAATATGAAACTAAATTTCAAGACCAGAAGGTTCTGGCCATTGGATGAAAGGACAGAGAAAACACCCAGACTATCAATGGTAGAAAGTGCAGCCCTCTAATGCCTGTTGTTGTCCAAGATATGTGTCAACAGGCAAGAGGAGAAAAGGCCAAGGCTGGCCCATTCTGCTGTATATTTTATATACAAGGAAAGTGCGTCACAGATACCTGACTGTTTAGCTATAAACTAGAACAAGGATTCAAATACAAGGTGAAAAATAATACAGACATTGAAATGTCTTGGAATGAACGAGAACTTCTTTGAGATGCCTGCGTCTATTTTCTTGAGTAGGCGTGCTTACATGCTTTTCTGGATAATAAATAAATCCCCAACTCTGCTTCAAACAAGCAAACAACCATCATGTAAGTACGTGGTCGGTTAGAGAAACCTGTGCTCTTTCCCTGACCACCCAACCCATCTCTCTCCCAGAGGCCTTCTGCACTCTCAGCTCTGCACATCTATGTGCTTTCCAAGAAAATATTTTATTCACACACACACACACACACACACACACACACACACACACACAAAATCTTTGGTTGAAAAAAATCCAAACTTGACTGAGTAATTTCCTCTCTGCTCTCCCTTGCAATAAAATTATACTTTGAAAATAATGACAATATGGGAATTCATACAGAGAAAATTATGCCTTGTACATTGCTAGCTTTCACACACCATAAAACAGAGTGCTACAGTACTTAAAACTAGAGGCTGTTAACATAATTAGTAGTGTACCAAGTAGTGAAATTATAAATGATTATACTACATTGTGAAAAATAATTAAAATAATGGCTAATCATATTTTAAAATTATATAAATGAAACAATTACTTTATGTTATATATGCTAAGTGACAGGAATATTGTTAAATCAATGAACTAAAAAGATGCCTTAAGGAAATCCTATACTCTCAACATTACCTGCTAGCATTGAGTACATGCATTCAGTATAATTTAAATTGGTTGCTTCAAGGCTGGCTAAGGAAAGCACATTTTGCCTTATACGTTCTATCATCTTAATAAAGATAGCAAGTCTAGAAGTTTCAATAAGAGGTTAGGAAGCACACACACACACACACGTATACA
The DNA here is from genome assembly GCA_036184795.1 of Tokudaia tokunoshimensis. Classification (NCBI taxonomy): domain Eukaryota; kingdom Metazoa; phylum Chordata; class Mammalia; order Rodentia; family Muridae; genus Tokudaia; species Tokudaia tokunoshimensis. Next base: position 20,554,975 of record BTHU01000011.1, read on the forward strand.
CACACAGACATACATTCATACAGGCCCCCACACAAACATACACATGTGCACACACATATATGTATACAGAGACACATATGCACATATTAGCATACATACATGTACACATAGAGACACACATGCACACATACATCAAATTTAGATCAAATAGAATGTATAGGGGGATTTAAAGATAACCAATTTGTGTTCTAGGAACAACATTAAAACATGCACAGAGGGAACATACTGTAAGAACAGAAATTGTACCTTTTTTTCATATGTGACACATTAGCATAGCCACAGACCTTAAACAGTCATTTGATAAGAAGACAGTCAATCAATGTATAAAAGAACCAATAGGGAAGGTTGTGCAATAATGGTCTTAATATATACACCCAAAAGCATCCTGTCATGTGAGGAACCTTCAAGGGATCCTCAATACCAACTAATGGGACTCAGATTTATAGTGGGGCACAGGGTTTGGTCCAGACCCTGCATGCTGTACAATTCTCTCCAATCCCTTGGACCAAGCAGCACATAGATAATAACAGGTTTGGGGAAGTCTCAGCACAAACTACACACACATTACCCCTTTAGCATCTACAGTTTCCAAACTTATGTTAAATTAAGATGGGTTTCTGATTGTCACAATGTTAGTTACGTGCAATCAGTAAAAAGAAAGGTTCTTCCATCACTGGTTTGCTTGACTTTTCCTTTCAAAGTCTTAGGCTTGAAGAAAGATTGCAAGAAACAGCTGAAGAATTCTCTCAAACATAAGTCCCCTCATGCCTGCTTTTGTTTGGGTTATTTGTACTTTTAGTTAGTTAGAAAGATGTTGCCCATCTATTTCCAAATACTTTTAGTTTGTATTTTATAAAAATGGCAATGTCATGTAATCATCATGTAGTTATCAAGATAAGGAAGCTAAGACTGGGACAGATTTTTACCAATTAGCTGGATTTCTCAAGTTAAAAAAAATCCACTGGTTCTGAGCTGAGCTTAACCGTCAGGTCTCTTTGGGTCTTTAAAACCTGGGACAGATTTTTAGGTTTTTGTTCGCATTTTGCGATACTGACTCTGCAGTTTTCAGCATAAGCAAACCATTTTGTAGAATATACTTCATTTTGGGTTTACCTAACATTTCTTCACAAGCTTACCTGTGACCTACACAAGAGAGGAGAGGAGCACCCCATGCCGGAGCTTTGGTGACTGCTAGGGGGAGAGTTACCACGTTTCTTCATGTCCACATTCCCATGTTGCAGTTGTGCAAACCTTTGTCTGTTTCTTGTAGGGCCTGGTGACGACTCATCCCTGAACCAGTTTTTTTATGATGGTTGCCAAATGATGATTTTTCTTTCACATTTACCACTTTCTAACTTTGGGAAATCACTTTCCTATCCCTTGTTTGTTGGTATATCTGCATTACCTTGAACTTGAGGAGGTTTGCTGAAGACGAATGAAACCTGTTCCTGGTTAGTAAATGCGATTCTCCAGTGGAGGGAGTTCCTTTCCTGGGCATCTGTGTTTCCCTTGGTTTTGACCTGTTTTTTAAGTGGTTCTATTTACCTCACATATTCACATCCCAGTCCGTTTCAGTCTTGCTCATTTCATTAAGGATATAGCACTCCTGTCTGCCCTTCAGCAAAGAACCCCACCATATGAGTAATTAAAAATGGGGGTTCTCTTTTTACATTTTGTTTGTTTGTTTAGTGTGTGAGTGTGTGGAGGTCTAAGGAGACCTTGAAAGAGTCATCTGTGTCTTTCCGCCTTCCCCTATGAGTTCTAGACACCTTCACACACTGGGCCATCTTGGTGCCTCTCGGGTACCTTTGAAATTTCTCTTGGAAATCATTATTCTTCATAATCAAAATTTACATATGGCAAAACTCAACATCAATGGAAGCCGATGACTTCACAGTGAATGGCTTTGAGTTTCTAATTAAGTCCGTACCTTTCTTTCCCCCTAACCACTTCCCTATTCCTTTAGTCATAGATTCAGAAGTCGGTTTAATACTAGAAAAATGAATTTTGGCTAACAGGGTCAAAGTGAAATAGAACGTGAGGGAAAGATCTTGATGGTTGCAGCAGAGCTACCTTGCGGTCTGTGCGTTGGGGCCGACTTACAGTTTTGTTTTTAGGACTGGATGTGCATGAGTCCAGGGTAGTGCGGGCACATGGAGTGGGCAGCAAGCAGGATGCCGCCCGGGCCGCTTGCCCAAGAAACCTTAAGCAATCTCTGCTGAGAAAGCTGAAGAACAACGAACTCAGTTTATTGTCTCCACCAACGCATTTGCCTCTCTGTACATATTCATGAATATAAGACTTCAGGGCTTCTGATACATTTTTGATTAAGATATACGCATCCCAAAGCTACACACATGGGAACAGGCCTTGCCTTTGCGATTGCCTTTTCAAACACCGATTTTCATATACAAACTATGAAAGAAGTGTGTGTGGAATTGCAGGTCACAGGCCCTCCAAAACTTCCGTCGCTGGGGTGTCCAGCTCGGTAGCCAAGATATGCCATTTCCTCCTTGCTTTTACAGCTGGGACACATTGAAGGTCACGGCGACATCACTGATCTATCTGTAACTATGGAGGAATGTAAGCAGAACATAATTCCCGACGTCGTAGTTTGGCCACAATAATGTGGTAACAGTTGTTCAGAAATTAACCTATGTGTTTTTTATTGTGTAGCTTTGGAGAGGCATGCACGATCCCCATCTGCCGCTCCTGACTGGCAGAGGCCTGACTCCTCTTGTTGAAGCACGATTTCGCAGGCTCTAAGAAGTTCAGAGAATGACAACTAGGGAAAAGGCAGGCAACCAAACCCTCTTGCTCTTAAATTCGCAGCCCTCTCTGACTGTCTGTGGTCTGTCGTGAACCATTACAGTGGAGCGAGCTCAAAAGCAAACTCGGATTTTTAAGAGCAATAGCCACCGGAGTACATTTAGGGATTGTGTTCTCATCGCGCTGCATTCCCGGGAGAGAAGGAACCGCTCGAGTCGCGTGTTTGTTGTTTTCCTTCAATATAAGTTTTACATAAAGCAGAAATGGCAGTCTGCAAACATGCGCACTTGTCATACGCGTTGTGACCAGAAGGTGGCGCGGTCTTAACATTGACCAAGGACTGTCAGCAGCAATGTTGAATCTAGAAGATTTATTTATAAAGATAACTGCTTCTTGGATTCTGTATATTTGTTTATGTTTTTGTGCCTGTTCACAACTAAATACATACAATATCGTTTCCATGTCTAGAAATAGAAAACTGCTTATTTTTATTATTTGTACTTTGTTCTTTCAAACATTCACACATGCGTGCAAACACACACACACACACACACACACACACACACACACACACACACACCCACACACACATTTGATTTGGTATTTTTTTTTTTTTTGAGACAAGACCTCACACTGCAGCCTAGATTGTCAGGCAACCCATTTTGTAGACCAGACTGGCCTCCAGCTCATGGCAATGATCCGGTAGTCCCTCCTGAATGGTAGGGGCACAGGACAAAATGAAATTTGACTTTTAAAAACCTTTTTCGTGGCATTTTAAAACCTTTTTGTGGTGTTATGGATATACCTGTGCATACTAGGCAAGCCCTCTCCTGTATAGCTATATCCTTCATCCTTATTTTGCTCTATGCTTTAGAAAGATTTGAGGAAGGCCCTAATTATTTCCCTGCAAAAAGCAGTTGATTAATGAAGCTTAAACGCAGCCCTATGATTTGAGTTTTGCTTTGAGGTGTATCATATGAAGAAGATACACCTTTATGTCCATTCAACAGGAGAGTTTAATTTTTTTTCAATTAGCAAAATGTACTTGGGTCTTATTTTTAAAGAATGGCTGACATTTCAAATGTGACAAACGCTTGATTTACATAATAACATTTCTCTATACCAAAATGAAAAGGACGTGAGTCTAAGAATGTTTTTTTTTTTTCATTCAGAGAAAGGAAAGCATATCATTGGGTTTTGTGAAAATGAGTTTAGGATACACAAGAAGCTTTGTTAGCGAAGCTAAACAATGTTTAAACAAACCATCAGTGTTTAATCACAACTAGCAAATGTTGGCAAATGCAGCCATCTCTTTTGAAACTGCTAAGGGAGATTTCTAGAATTAGGCCCCTTTCAACTAGGAGTAAGATCAACTTCTGTTGGTTGAAAGCACAGCTCTTGTTTTCCGATACCCCTCTGAGTAGCTCTGCTTCCCAGTGATTCATGATGTAGTCACACTTGTATCTTCTCAAGAAAAGGGATTTCGTCATAAGATAGCTATTCCTAACACTTGACCTTGGGGCATGCGCTCTGTCTGCCCCTCCATCAAACAGCCTATCCAATCCTTGGTTTCCTCCCAGATTTCTGGCAGTGTGTCTGTTAGAATGTGTGTTGGGAAGGACTGCCTCTCTCCCTGGGCTCCTTTATCCCTTATACAGATCATAAAGTTTCTCACGGTAATTGAACAGGATGGCCACTCATTCATATGGCGTCCAAAAAGGCACACTGAAGAAAGTCTGGGGCCTTTCATCACAGCAGACTCCTGAAGTAACAACTCATGCCTCCTGGTGTCCCCTTCCCCTGACTTAAGCTTCCATCAAAAAAGCAGCCCAGGAAAAACCATCACCAAGAAACTACATTCTAGATATTTGTTTTTCCAAAGTATGTAAAAACCAAGACCTTCAAGAAGCCTAGTGGCTCAAAGCTAAAGATGGAGGATTCTTCTTTCATTAAAAAACAAAACAACAACAACAAAAAAACCCAAAAAAACATTTTAAGTTTATTACTTGAAATAAGTAAAACAGATTTCTTCAGGGAGCCCATAAGTTTTACCTTGTATGTCCTAACCTGAACTGTCTGTGCTTGAGAACCAATAACAATCACACTATCTTCTCCATTCTCCACTCCTGCTGTAAACAAGAGAAACGAGAACTTCACCTCACACTGGCTCTATGACATTTTGACTCTTCCCTTAGGGTCCTGAAATATCCTAGCATATGCCTATTCTGGCATAGATCAGAGGACAGCGGGCTCTGGGGACACCATATGGCCACAAGCCTGCATGTTACCCAGGGGCACACTGGGGCTTCAGGTACTGCATCCAGCCTTCAATGTGATGTGTTCTCAAGGCTTAGAGTTGGATCCAAAGAAATCCTCTGAGTTTATACATGGCTGAAAAAAGTTGCTCCATGCTGGGAACATTTCAAAAATTTACATTATTTTGTCGTGTATTAGAGCCCCTGGTGCCTTCCAATGAGGAGTAAAGACTGCTGGCTTCTGTAAGGGTGACGTGGAGGTAACTTTCCCTTCCTCCACAATATAGATTTAGCTGCTTTAGGACCCGGGAAGTTTCCTTCCTCTCCAACTGGCTCCAATAGATAAAGAATAAAGTAGTTGAATATTGGATTCTCTTCCTAGCAAACAATTGGTGTCCAGCTATTTGGAAGAAAACCTTTTTAGTTTCTCTGAAGTTAGCATGAGAGATGGAATTTCATACAGTCCCATAGTGTTTAGTGAGACTTAAGTACATTCTAACTTGATGAATTCCCTGGCATCTAACTTGATTCAGAGATAAAACAATACAAGAATTTTTCAGCCCAGTGAAGGAAGGATAGAAAATAAGTACATAAGTATTCAGAATGTCTTGTAATGTTCCCGGAATGAAAGGAAACACAGATGCATGGGCTTACAGGAAAGAAGGATTTAAAAGACCCATGAAGGTGTATTTGAGAGTGTTTGGTGGTTGATTAGTCAGTTATTTTTCATGAGAGACAAATATTGGATGATTCTTGGATTTTAGGCTTGGTTAATTGGACAGACTTTGATACATTAATCAAGAAAGGAATCATAGAGTTAAGAACGATTTTAAGAAATAGGAGGGAAGTGTAAAAGTTTCATTTAATCTAGAACACTCTTGAGTACTGATGAGAGACTTGAACGACAATGAACTGTTATTTAAGCACAGATGTTGTAGTGATTCAAGTAGATATGGCCCTCATAGACTAATGTGTTTGAAGGCTTGGCCCATATGGAGTGGCACAATCAGGAGGTATGGCTTTGTCAGAATAGGTATGGCCTTGTGGGAGAAAGTATGTAACTATGGGATGGGCACTAATGTCTCTGATGCTCAAACAACACCGTGTGTAGCACACAGTCTCCTTCTGCTGCCTTCAGATCAAGATATAGAACTTTTAGCTTTCTCCAGTGCAATATCTGCCTGAATGCCACTGTTTCTTGCTATGATTATCATGGACTAAACTTCTGAAACTGTAAGTCAGCCCCAATTACATGTCTTTCTTTGTAAGAGTTACCTGAGTCATGGTGTCTCTTTACAGCAATAAAACCCTAACTAAGAAGTTGGTAGCAGGAACTGAGGTATTGCTGCAACAGGCCTGACCATGCTTTTCTTTAGAGGAATGTAGATTTGGGGATTTTTAGATTAGGAAAGCAGTGGAATTCTTTAAGTGGGGCTTAATAGGCCATATTAGTAAGAACATGGAAGACAGTGGTGTTGAGTATGATTTGAACTGTGGGGTTTGACTCAAGGAGTTTTAAAGGAGAAGAATTTTCATATGTGGCCTAGAGACCATTCTTGTGATACTTTGGTAAACACTATGGCTGCTTTTTGCCCTTATCTGAAGATTCTACCTGAGGCTAAAAGGAAGATATTTAGATAAATTGCATTGGCAAAGGAAATCTCAAAACAGCCTAGTGTAGATTCTGTTAGGAGGTTACTAGTGTCTACTCTCAGGAAGAGTGTTTTGATGAAAAGGAGAAAGCTGAGCAAGTAAAAATACAAAATGAATGGTTCAAGGAGAAAGGGACCCCAGGAAGTGGAATAGAGCTAAATCCTGTGTTCCAGGATATAAACAGATTAAAGATGATAAATGTAACAAAGGGAGTGGTAACCTCAGGACATAGCCTATGCAGCTAAGCTTTTATCTTGTGAAAAGGAATTAAAGAACAGTTTAAGTTCAGGCATAGTGGTCCATTACTTTAATCCCAGCACTCAGGAGAAAGAGGCATGCAGATTTCTGAGTTCAAGGTCAACCTGGTCTACAGAGTAAGTACCAGGACAGCCAAGCCTAGGCAATGAAGAAAATCATAGAAAACAGAAAGCTGGTGAAGGTGTTACTGAATGAAAGGTCCATATTCCAGCCCCAACCAGCAGCTAGAACTTTGCAGCTTCAGACACATAGTTCTGGAATTAGAGTCAAGGATAGAAGAAAGAAGTCATAAAATCTCCCTCCTTAACTAAGGAAAGTCACTGAGGCTAGACATGTGGCAGGAGTATCTCTGTATGGAGTCCCAGAGAAGCCACTGCATAAAACTGTGAAGCTGAAGTTACCTAAGAGATCCTAGGATTTTTGGAGATACCAGAGTCATAGGACATCATCCAAGGGAAGCTGCTAAGAGGAGTAGAACTAGCTTAAGAGAGAGAAGTACACTGCAGTCAATAAAGCTGAAAGGAGCTGAAGATCTGCAGAGAGTTCTGACTTCAGACATGAAAAGGTTGGAGTTTGCCCAGTTGGTTTTCTGTCTTGCTTTGGTTCAGTAGAGTATTCCATCACTATGTTCCCTCCCTACATTTTGGAATGGTAATATATGTTCTGTGCTATTATATATTGGATGTATATGATCTGCTTTTTTTATTATAATTTACAGAATCTTATAGTTAAAAGATTACATGACTCTCAGAAGAGACTTTGAACTTTGGACTTTTAAGTAAGTTATAGACTATGGGGACTTTTGAAGTTAGACTGAGTGCAGCTCAGCATTATAGTATGGCTATAATCCTATAGGGGTCAGGGAAGGTAATGTGGTGATTTGAGTAGGAATGACCCCCATAGACTCATGTATTTGAATGCTTAGCCCATGGGAAATGACACTATTAGGAGGTGTGGCCTTCTTGGAGGAAGTGTGTCACTGAGGTGAAGGCTTTGAGGTTTCCTATGCTCAAGCTATGCCCAGGGTGGTACACAGTCTTCTTATGCTTCAGATCAAGACATAGAATTCTCCGCTCCTTCTCCAGCACCATGTCTGCCTGATTGCTTCTATGTTTCCCACTATGATAATAATGGACCAAACCTCTGAAACTGTAGACAAGCCCCAATTAAATGTTTTCCTTTATAAGACTTGCCTTGGTCGTGGTGTCTCTTCACATCATTAAACCCCAAACTAAGACAGAAGTCTCATAAAGAACACTCTTTACACCTACCAAAACAACCACTTATAGAGTGACTACTATGGGAAGTACTTTGCAAGATACTTAAGTCATGAAGTTTAATAAACAGAATCTTAGGAACTATATTTATGGTTGTAAATCAATAGAGTGATTCTGCCAAACAATTCTTTTTTTTTATTTTATTTTTTAATTTACATTCCAAATCACTTCCCCTTTCCCGTTTCCTCCCTCCCCGAAAGTCCCATAAGCCCCCTTCCCTCCCTCTTTTCTCCATTCAACCCCCTCTCGTTACTCTGTCCTGGCATTCCCCTACATCCAGTCTTTCCAGGACCAGGGGTCTCTCCTTCCATCTTTTTAGAAATCTATTGATATGCGGATTGTATTATAAGAGAGGTGTAAGTGACTATGGGAGACCAGCAGAGGTTTCTAATCAATCTTAGAAAAGGACAGTATTCAGTATTCAAAAATTGATGTCTGTACTGAAGGCACAAAGTTAGATAGAAGTTCTTTGGGCACAATGAAGCATTTGGGATTAAAATTCCAAGGTTTGGATCTTGCATCCACCATTCTCTCTGTGATCATTTAGCCTCCTCTGCTTCCTTGTGTTTGATGATTAACATGATGATTACAGCAGCTCTATAATATCTGCCTCAAGGTACTTCTAAGGAATAAATGCAAGGAGACATCGAGACCAAGGGACAACTGAGGCACATACGGATGTTCAGCAAGCATCAATTACAAGAGATGCTATTTGTAGAGATGGGGTAAGGGGGAAATTACAAATAACAGGTACAGGAAATACAAACGCCTGTAGAGTCAAGCCAGTAGAGTTATTTGGGAATTATAAGTAACATACCTTGACTAGAGTTTAAACTGTGAGGCAGAAAGTGGCCAGAAGTAGGTCTGGTGAAGCTGGTAGAGGGGAAATAATGTAGCCTTTGGGATTATTTCTCTCTCTCTCTCTCTCTCTCTCTCTCTCTCTCTCTCTCTCTCTCTCTCTCTCTCTCTCTCTCTCTGTGAGGTAGTGATACACACATAAGTTCAGGTGCCTATGGAGACCAGGAGTGGGAGTCTGGGAGTCAGATGCGCTGGAGTTAGGGCTGCTGCATGCAGTTGTGAGGCACCTGTGCTCACCCATGGAGCCATCTCTACATCCTTTTTATGAAATTTAAGAAAGTAAGAGATGATTACATTTATCTTATTTATCTTATTATCGTATCTTGCTACGAGATTTCTAAATTATGAGGAGAAATAATGGAGGGGGGAACACTCAGTATGGGAACATTGACAATCTGTGTGTAAGACTACAAGAGGTCAGAGTCAGAGGAAGACTGACAGGGATACAGTTAAGCACCCAAGCTTTAAAATACATAGGAAGAAAAGCAAGTATATCATTGTCACTGGATAGAGTCATGCTAACAGTTCCTTGGCACCAGAGAGATGATGATGCCGTCACTCTAGTCAGCCCCTAGTCTAGAACAGAGGAGGAGATTCAAGCGTGGTGGACTTGGTGCTGTAATTACAAAATGTTTAAATGGAAATGCTCTAATGGAGCTGAGGAAACAATGCTACAGGTGATATCAATAGCACGTAGTCAGGAAAGGATGTACTGAGAAGGGAGCAGGGACAAACCTCTGGTGAGCCCCAGGGAAAGAAGAGACATGTTTATGAGAAACTAGAAATATGACAAAAAGAGTTTTCCTTCAAAAGAAACTTTATTTAGAAAATAAGGGAGCAAGTATTTATTAAGCTACTTTTACTTTTAGTAGCTTACAAATAATGTTTAATTAGGGCATTTTAGAAATAAAAATTGTTCTTACTGTTTCTCTTCCCCTTTCTTCCTCATGCTCCCTCCCTCCCAAGTTCTCCCTCCCCCATGTGTCCCCCTCCTCCCTGTCCTCCCATTAGCTCCCTTTCCTGCCACTTAGAACTGTTTTGCCCCCATCCCAGACTTTCATCAACACCTCTTGATTTCTTCTCATGGTATCTACCTAGTTTTATTCTCTTAACACACACAGACACACACATACGACACACACACACACAAACACACACATTAACAGAGTCTGCATATGAGCATATGTCTGGTTTTTTTGAGACTGGATCATCTCATATCCTCCCTTTTAGGTCCATCCATTTTTGAAAGCAATTTATAATTTCATTTTTCTAAGTAATGAAGCAAAATCTCATGGTATAGCTATATACCTACATACACACATTTTTAGTATCCACTCTTCTGCTTATGGACATCTAAAATAGTTTCATTTTCTTTCAGTTGCAATAGTGCCACAACAGGCATGGAAAGATTATCTTCTCTAACTAGCCTTGCAACCCACAGACACATTCACAGAACAGTGTGTGTGTGTCATTGCACTTAGCGAAAAGGAGTTCCAGCGGCCACCTAGATGGGACTGGTTTCTACAGATTTTTAAATGTGAAGTGTTGAAGACAATAGAATAAAGAATAGATGGTGACTGAAACAGAAAATAGAGTAATAGTAGGTAAATTGAGCATATGTAGAAAAATGGAAACAAACAAATGGGCAGAAGTGAGTAATAATAGGGAGTGAAAACAGGAAGGAAGACAGGAAGACTGATAAGGTTTGGACTACATGCAGACTCCATTAATATGTGTGTGTGTGTGTGTGTGTGTGTGTGTGTGTGTGTGTGTGTTAATGTGTGTGGCTCAGTAGTAGACAGAGTGAACGGATTATTCAAATAAGTTGTATCCTGAAATCATAGACATACAAGTTGCTTTATGTGGACTGGGAAAACTGCATTTATATACCCAGCAATATGTGTAAATATGTGTGTGTGTGTGTGTGTGTGTGTATAATTCTGCCTATAGAGAAAAGGGGTGCATGGGAAGGGTCAGAAAGAGGAAAGGGAAGGGGGAGATGATGTAATTAAATTTTAATTTCACAATATTTTCTATTAAAAATAAGTAATACATTTGTATGTAAAAATTTGCAGAGTTGACTTACACTTGATAATCATGGGAAAGTGCTTGTATTCACACTTATTTTGAAAGCTCTTAGCTTTACCTTATGGAAGATAGTTCAAATGGCTGTTTTACAGCCTTCGTCTGATACTTCTAATATCTGAATGATCTTAAGGCTGACACATTTTGACAGTCTTTCTCTTTAAAAGGAGTCATACTTTCCAAGTTCTTTAACTATGGATAACTGTGATTGGAGCCTGCATATTTCCAGCATCGTGTCATGTCAGGACAGTGGGATCCTTGCTGCTGCTATTCTCTGTGGTTTCTCTTCCGTGCCTGCCCTGATGTTCCTCAGGGAGGAACTGTGACCTGGAAGTGTAAGCTGAAATAAACTCTTTCCTCCCTAAGTTGCTTCATACTGTGCTTATCACAGTAACACAAAGCAAGGTAGAAGACCACACTAACATCCTCTTCTTTCCTGCCTCTTACACACTGACTCTCTTGAGCCTTTTAAAAATGGCGGGCCTACTCCCACCCCAGGGCCATTGCACTTGCTGCCCTCTGCCTGTGTTTCAATCTCTGTCTCTATCTTAGGCAAATCAAATAACACTCTTTGACCCTCCCTGTGAACAATCGTCCCCTCACAGTGATCATTACTTTTACCTTTGTTTGTATAATTTGTTTTGTAGTGTCGGTCATGGTCTACAACTACATTCTTTGCTAGTTTGTGTCTGTCATTGAGCACACAAAGCCAGAAGCTTCTCAAGGCCTGATCATAAAACTCCTTTGTTTGAATGATAGACCCATGACACAGAAATCAAGGCTCAGAACATAGCTGATGCTGGGCAAAACCTTGTTCTAGTTGTTCAATTATTGTCATGACAGATGAAATCCTCTCTAATCATGGAGGGACTGAGAAGGGAGTGGCAATGTCCCCAGTGTACCTAACAAAGGAAAACTTGACCTCCTGGGCAAAGGATTGTAATATAGTGTTCTAATGTTTGCACTTTAAAGATTTTTACCTATTCTAGAGTTGAAAATTAGTGTAACCCATTAATAATGTTTACAAATACCAACCACATATGCATCGTCTCCAGTCCTAGAGAGAAAACATTGTACTGTTCAAAGACAGACACAGAAATCCCAGGATGGTATATTTCCTATTTCTTTCTTATCATGGTTCCTAGGCATGTAGAAATAGTGACAGAAGAAAAAAAATGCAAATCATGGGAATGGACTCACAAAATATTTTGTTCCATTCAATGTTCAGCATATTTTGAGGTTGGGCTTTCATCATCCCCAGCATTTTAATACACGTTCTATATTCCAGAAATAAGATCCTATTTGTTATCATGGTTTTCAGCCTTTTAGAAGAACATAATGGGGTTTAGACACTGCAGGATCTAAGATCTCATACTGATGATTCAGTTGTTCAACTGTATTTATCTAGTGGTCATATTTGCTATGAATAGAGCAGTCAAGGAAGCTTTGAGGTCTTGTTTGCACACAGAGAATCTTGAAAAAGAATGGAACAAAGCTGAAAAGTGAAGTGCACAATGATTGTTGTGTCTCCTCCACTTATTGCTTACATTGGATTCTATGATCATGGCCAGAAGGGAAGAATTTTCAAGCTCCTTGATTCTACATGTATTTGAGATTTTGAGAGTTCTCTGCAAGGGCACCTGTGGATCAGTTACTACTTTTCAAATGAAATGGACAGATGATCAATACGTTGGTTTGATAAGGAATCCAAAGTGAGTGGCATGAAAACTGTCGATGGAGGGCTATACATCTTGCTAGTTCTGGAGATCTATCCATAAGCTGCACATAGCCCCAGTAAAAGCTGTGTCTCCTCCTCCACTTATGGACTCTAGATCATTTGCCTCTCTGCATCTCATAGCTTAATACAAATGTTTGGAGCCACCTCAGGTCAACTGATTGGGAATTTTAGGGACACTCCTCAGCTCTCTGTCCCAAGGTGTCCTCCAAGGGACTCTAGTGTAAAGAGTTGTTTGATACTGCTGTGGATCAATGCTTTCAGCAGGTCAATGGACAAAAATGTAGACCCGCCCAAAAATGATAGAAGGAAATGGAGGGGAAATCTTCCAGGTCTTGGACATTGAGAATATGCATCATAAGTAGAAGGCCAAATAAAGTGTCCTCTGCTCTTCTCTGTGCAAAGAGGGGGAAGGCAGAGATGTTCAAACCAATTCTGTGATTGATAAGGGCCAGTGGGGACTCAACTGTAGTGCACTGTCCCCAACACACACACACACACACACAATGCCACTTTCGAGGTAATGAAAAAGAAGAATGACTGTTGTTCATAAACTTTGAAAATTCGTCCAGACACAGGCAGCAAAGGTCAAATTGAGTTTGAAGACTACTTGATTCATGCAGTAGCTAGTGATGAACAGTTCAGACACGTTCTAAACCTTCATTTTGGCTTTTCACCATTGTCTGTTTTTTCTTGATGAAATGGTGTTGATTTTACTCATATCTCCACGCAGTAGCCATTGCTCAGTACTACTGTTTTTCACAGTCCCCACCATTCCCGTGTGTCTGAGGTAGTCACTCTACCCAGACAGCTCCTTTCATAGGGGAGATTGCTATTCCTTTTATGCTGAAATCAAAAGCGAGAGAATGGAAGGGCCAAGTGTTAGCTCCTTTTTAAAGAGTGGGATAGTGCATATGGAGAGACAGGAAGAACCTTTCTATCTTTTTATTTGATAATCACAGGAAACTTATCTTTAAAAAAAACTTAATTGGAACAGAAACGAATAAATGACAAGACTTGACATGACTTGTCAAATTGAGAAATAATCAAAAGGGGCATTGAGGAGTGAATAGAAGTTTTCCTTGTGAGAATTTGACACTAACAATCATTCATTCAACGAAATGTGGCCATTGAGGTAGTTTACAATTTTGGATGTGTTTGCCTTTTCCCTCCCTGCAATTAAAATCATTTGATAATCTTTCATCATAGGGTCACATATCATACCACCATGTTGTTTAAGGCTACATTTTAATTACCCTGGCCCGAGGCTCTCCTCCAGCCCAGGGGTACCTAGAAGTCCTTTTTAATAAGGCGTTCCTGCTCCAGGCTCAGAGTCACAACCACTCATATGAAAATGCAGAGCAGAGCTATATTCCATAAAGCAGAAGCCCAGGGAAAAACAGTTAACCCTCCGTGTTCTGAGCTCTGCCTGGCGTCCTTGAGGGGGCTCATTATGAATGAAGGCTGTGCTCGGACACTGAAATATTTAAAGGTGAGGAGCAAAAGGCACCAGCTTGTAACCTTGTGTGCATGTGGATGTTTGTGCATTTTCCAAACTAGTTTGTTTCTGGAAAAGCTAGGCAGCCTTCTGTAATGGTGCAGACCACTGCACTGCAAACAGAGGTGGAAGGCACCCCCTGCCTGTCTTTGGTGAATGTGGAGCCTTCTCAAGTGGCATTTGGTCCTGAATTTACTGTCAACTTTTACACAGCTGTAGACAAATTCCTCACCCCAGAACCCATCCTAGGTCCTGATGGTGTGTGCCAAGCACAGAATGGGTGAGTTGGTATACACCTGCTGGAGGGTTCTTGGTGCCAGGAACTCACCCCCCAGGTCACTCAGCTGTGTCTGCGTGTGCCTGTGCTGAGGAGAGCTTTTCAACCAGGCAGGGCGAGTGTAAAGGCATCCCCTCTTAGCTGGAGGCCCCGAACGAGGATGTAAGTATGATTACTGCTGACAGCTAGTGGAGTGCCTGAGCTGGAGACATTGCTTTCAGATCCCAGGTACTCTGGTTCTCATGCCAGAAAAATCTCTCCTAGGGAACTGATTGATATCTCAAACAAAAATGACTAAATTGGCCAAGTGTTTTTCCCCCCTTTTATCTTAGTTCTCTTTCCTAAAACCGAAGACAGATGGCAGTTTAAGGGTGAAACAGTGACTGGGCTATATAAAGGAAGAGCTGGGCAGCCCCAAGGCCTTCCTACAACCTTTGCTTTGGCAGAATGGCTAACTGGAATATGCAAAGGAAACATGAAGGGCTGCCACACTGGGCAGAAAGCAACTACCCAGGTTCACACTGCATTCGGACTGCTCCAGACAGTGGCCCACTGTCTAGAGAGATGGTACCTAGGGTTTATAGCCTCAGTGGGCATCACTAGGGATAAATCAGGGGCCGGAGGTGTGGGGTGGATGTTGTGAAAATAAATTAAGACTTGGAGTACGAAGTGGTGGGGCCCCCTTGCCTACAACTCTCTCCTCCTTGTCCTTGGCCTGCTCAGATATCCTGGTTTGTGCTTCTCTCCTATGTCTGGCTACTTTTTCAAGGCTCCACACTTAAGCTTCCGGTTGCCCACTGATTTTAGGTCTTCAGCAAAAAATTCTCAGAGGACTTTCAATCTTACCCGATTACTATGTGTCATAGCTGTAACTGACTCCTTAGTAGTGACTCATTCCCCTCTAAGTCTGACCCATATTTTATTATTACTATTATTATTATTATTATTATCATTATTATTATTTAGCTGAGTGCCCAGCGGTATTTTAGGCACAGGGGTGAAGAAAGGAAGTAGAAAATAAACAAGAGTACCAGTCATTTTCATTATCACACGCTGGAATCAGCCATTTAGAGGTGGGGCCCAGATGGAAGCAGTGTCCAAGGAAAACTGAGGGAGGTTGGCCATCAGTTAGAACCTTCTAAAAATGACGTATAGGAAGATAGGAGATCTGCTTTTGGATGCGCTTTGGGTCCTGGAAAATCTAGTCTTGCTGGTTAGTTTGGGCAGTGGAGGGCTCACCAGAGACCTTCCTGGAAAGCATGGATGGAAGGCTAGGAAGGAAGGCCAGTAGGGAACAGGAAGGAAACACATCCTGTTTTCATTTGAACCTCTGTTGTCTAACACATAGGAGACATTTAATAACACTTGGCCCCTCAATGAACACTTGAGCTTCCTTGGGGGGGGAGGGGGCCTCTGGCACCTTCTGTGTTAGCTCCTTTCATAGCGACTGCATGCTTCTGCATTCAATTTGTCTGTACAACTATTTAGCCTCACCAGATCAGGCATTCTGTGAAGGAAGGGGTTCTTGTATATTTGTTGTTTGTGGTCTTAGAACTCAACATCATTTCTGAGGTATAGTAGTATTTCAAACATTATATATACATATTTACTAATACTTTGAGAGCGTCACATAATATATTTGTTTATATTCACTCCCAACTCCTACTTTTCCCTCCTGTGTCTGCTCCCCTTCCCATCTTCCCCGATATTTCGTGTGAGTATAGTAAGTTGTCTTCCCCTTGGGTAGCATTGGATGAATGAGTATTTGCCAGACAATAGTGTTTACATTACCTTTGCCTAAATTTTGCTGATTATTTCGGGTCAAATCAGGAAAATCTAAGTGAAGGGCACATACAAAGGGATTTTAAACATAATTCAGCCTTGGATAGTACAGTAAGAAAATTATAACTGAAATACAAAAATTTAGAGTTACTTCAGAGAATACAGCTCAAGTATTAAGACTTGTATATGGATTTGAGTTGTTTTTCGGTTGCGTTGTCGGACGCCAGGGTTTAGTGCTTGGTGAGTGTGGATTTCGGGGAAAGAGTGAAAGAGTTTTAGGACAGAGGTTGGGAAGTAAATCTGGTGGGATAAAGCCTTCGTAATCAGTGCGGAAGGGAGCTACAGGAAACTAAACCTGGGGTCCTTAGGAGATTTAGGGCCAGTCAAGGAAAGATTGCAAAAAAGTTTCCGGGACGCGAAGAGCTGTAAGAATGTCTGAGCTAAGATCCGGTCAAGAACTAATCCAGACGACCTGGAGATGGACGGAGTTCCGTCTCCGTCTTCCTCCTGCTTGCCTAAGCTTCGGTTTCCTCGTTTGTAAAATAAGGGATAATAAAAATACTTCAGAAAGTGAAAAAAAAAGACTTGTATACAATAGTAGCTGCCATTTGCTAGAGGCCTTTTATTTTTGTAGACACCATGATAAAAGGTATGCCTACATATATGAACCTTAATTTCCAAAAACGATCTTATTAGGCATTCACCATTCTTATCTCATTCTGTAGGGAATACAACAACAAAAGCTTGGAGACAATGTATTTTCCAGACATCACATAGGTAGAGGCCTGTGTGTGGGTTAAGAACTAGACTCTTTATTACTGTGTTTTTGTTTCTGAGTGGGACTTGGAGATAAACCTTTTGATGATGTAGTAGGGCTTTAACCAAGTCCCCACTCTATCTTTTAGGAACTTCAGTTTTACTCTATAAAAATCACAGTGCCAACACTGGAAGGGAATATGGTTCAGTTGATAATGTACTTGCTACACACAAGCATGAAGACCTGAGTTTGAGTTCCCAGAACCTACATAAAATGCTTGGCATGGTGCATACATCTGCAGTCCCAACACTGAGGAGATCACTCCCATTACCTAATGTCAACGGGGAGATTTTGTTGTCTAGATGCCAAAGTCAAAGGCATTTCCACTGGCCTGCGATCCTCGCTTATTCTCAAACATGCTGGTACTACAAAGCTACAACCAAAGCAAAGGAAAGCACAATAGCAACATTTTAACCAAAGTACAAAATAGCAGCAAATGGAGCAGAAGGGCTTTTCCTGTGAGAAAGTCCAATGGGAAGGCAGGGTGGAAAGCTTAGAATTCTAGCACTTATTTGACGGTGCTCAGCAGGAGGATTTTCCATGAGTTCCAAGGCAACTTGGGCTCCTTGGTGAGTTCCAGTCAAACAGAGCTACAGAATGAGATCTTGTTTCACAACCAAAACCACACAACCAACCAGCCAACGTCTAAGGGCTGTTTTTAAATGATCCATTCCTGTCGCAGGTAGGCAGGACACCCACCCGAGAAGCGCCATTGGAACAAGGAGCGCTATGCATCCGAGGTAACTCCACAGCCTCCCCACGGCCGTTAGCTCTTTTTCTCTTCCCCGTTTGCCCGCTCTCTGACAGCCAGCTCGCTTCGTTTATTTCCCATGTTCTGGAAACCTTTGATGAGGTGGCCAGCACTGAGTCAGCGGAGCTGGACCTTCACTTGGGCGCAGTTCTCAGCAGCTGCTGAAATGCTGCACTTGCCTGCAGCGGTGTGCCAGCTGTCTCCGACTGCATCGCACCACAGTAATGCGAACAACTGGAAGCAATAATGTGTCTCCCCATTTGCCTAACAATCCCAACATGGACAATAACTCAGAAGACTGAAGATTTGTGCTGTAATTTAATAAACCCCATGCACATTTCTACAATTGAGTATCACATCTGTGCAATGGATCCTGGAAGTATAATATTCTTTTATAAGGGACCATTAACCAATCTTAAGTTTATAGGTTTCCTTAAATCTTTTTCATCAGCTGTTAAACTACAGTAAAGAGAAAATTGCCTCTTATGAGACAAGGGATAGTAAAATACAAAGACTGTGATTAAACGTCAATCAATTAAGGATAATAATATAATAAAATGCTGACTGATGATTAAGATGAAGATTTTCTAGGAGAATTTTATAAGCAATATTATGATTTTTTTTAGAATGTACTAGAATAAACTTCAATTAGATCAGTTTATACATGAGTCCTTGATCTATTTTTTTACATTTAAAAAAAAAAGGAATCATAGGAATTACTCCTCAGATACAGAGATCCCAAAATTGACATTGACTCTCTGTACTAAAAGGTATTTTTTTTTCAGCTTCTTGTTTTACTATTCCCCAGTCTAGAAAATTTTAAATCTGTTTCCGAGCAGAATAAATAATGATATTTTGTTTCAAGTAGTTTTCCACCAACATGTGCAGCTGGGTAATACTTTATGAAAATGGATCGTGTAGTAAAACCATCAAACCATCAACCAAACAAGCAAACAAACAAGCCGTCCTGTGTGACTGAGGAGGCAAAGCACTGACTGGAACGCGTAGCCTTGCAAGCGCTCATCCAACAGCCACCTAAGCCTCCTGGAAGGGAACGCTGGTAGGATGCTCTTCTCTGAGGGTCAAGGCAGTTTCTACCCAGGAAGAGTAGCAAGCGAGAGTTATTTTGTATCCAAGCTAATTACGGTGGTTTGGACGTCCTAGCAAGGGCTAGGCAGAGAAGATTGAGAATGGCTTTTCCCACTCCTTATTTCTTGTTGGCATGATTTTTCCTCCAAGAGTTCCCCCCAGCTCCATATTTTTTGGTCAATATTCTTGTTAAGATGGTCTCCACCCTTGCCCAAGCCCAGTGGTTCCTCGTTCAGGTTTTCACTCCCACATTGCCTTCCCTAAGCAATCTTCTTGCTCTGATGCTGGTACCGGGTTCCTCCAGAGCTCTGGGGGCATTCAGCCTCCTGCCAGTTTTCAGGGAGCGTTTAAAGCTTGTGGCAACAGCTGGCTATATGAGCCGTGAAGGAAAAGCACGCTTACAGCCTGGCAGCACACTGAAAGACTAAAGCATCTGGCAAAATAAGCAGAGACCAAAAGACACAGGTAACTCACGGCCCTGCTAGGAACTGCTGGAGGAGACACACATGCAGTACAGTGGCAGAAACATGATTAATTAATGAGTCCCAGTGAAGCCTGGCTTCTGCTCTTATCGCTCTATGGAAACTACCACAGTGAAGGTAACCACTGGCCTTCTAATTACCCAATTCAACGGATGTTTTTCAGTCAATGTGTTTTTAGGCGACTGCTAGATTTGGCAGACCAGTTGAGTGATAGGCAGAAAAATCACACAGCCACAAAATTGCAAAGCTAGAATGTAAAAACATGTTTATTTAACCCCAAATTCAGGATCTGGGCATCAAACTCTCTCATTGATTCACGGAGTATACAGAAAGGGTTAATTAGAAGGGAAGCATGAATCTTTGGGACTGTCAGATGTTGTTTTCCTTTACACAATAGATTTAGTTTAGTAGTTCAGAATTTTAAGAACATTTGTAACCAAAAGGGTAGAGAAATTGACCGGAGATAAGGATAGAGAAAGAGATTTCAAGAGGTTTTTGAAAAATAAAGGGGAGGAAAATCCAGGCTGGGAGATGGCTCTATTAGTAAAGAACTTACCAGACAAGGGTGCAGATCTGAGTTCAGAATCCCCAACACACACTGAAATTCAGACACTGTGGTGTGCACTTGTAATTCCAGCACTGGGGAGGTACATGGGTGTGGAAGGTTCCCTGTGGTAGGATATAAACATGTGCCCATGTTGTGTCCACACACACATTTACATACACAGGCACACATTCATGCACACACACACACACACACACACACACATATATCTCCTAGGTATATGCTCAGGAAGTTTAGTTGGGCCATACGACAATTATATTTCCAGGTTTCAAGAAACATTCAAACTTGAGTTCTTTGTACATATTGGATATTAGCCCTCCGTTGAATGTAGGGTTGGTAAAGATCTTTTCCCAATTCCTTGGTTGCCATTTTGTCCTATTGACAGTATCCTTTGCCTTACAGAAACTTTGTAATTTTATGAGGTCCCATTTGTCAATTCTTAATCTTAGGGCATAGGCTATTGGTGTTCTGTTGAGGAAATTCTCCCCTGTGCCCATGTGCTCAAGGCTCTTCCCCAGTTTCTTTTCTATTAGTTTCAGTGTGCCTGGTTTTATGTGGAGGTCCTTGATCTATTTGGACTTGAGCTTAGTACCAGGAAATAAGAATGGATCGATTTGCATTCTTCTGCATGCTAGCCACCAGTTGAACCAGCACCATTTGTTGAAAAGGCTGTCTTATTTCCACTGGAAAGATTTAGCTTTTTTGTCAAAGATCAAGTGACCATAGGAGTGTGGGTTCATTTCTGGGTCTTCAATTCTGTTCCATTGATCTACATGCCTGCCACTGTACCAATACCATGTGGTTTTTAACACTATTGCTCTGTAGTACAGCTTGAGGTCTGGGATACTGATTCCCCCAGAAGATCTTTTACTGTTAAGAATAGTTTTAGCTATCCTGGGTTTTCTGTTATTCCAGATGAATTTTTGAATTGCTCTTTCTAACTCTATGAAGAATTGAGTTGGAGTTTTGATGGGGATTGCATTGAATCTGTATATTGCTTTTGGCAAGATGGTCATTTTTACTATATTATTCCTGCCAATCTATGAGCATGGGAGATCTTTCCATCTTCTGAGGTCTTCTTTGATTTCTTTCTTCAGAGACTTGAAGTTCTTGTCATACAGATCTTTCATTTGTTTGGTTAGAGGCACACCAAGTTACTTTACATTGTTTGTGACTATTTTGAAAGGTGTCACTTCCCTAATTTCATTCCCAGCCTGTTTATCCTTTGAGTATAGGAAGGCTACTGATTTGTTTGAGTTAACTTTATAACTGACCACTTGGCTGAAGTTGTTTATCAGCTGTAGGAGTTCTCTGGTGAAGTTTTTTGGGTTGCTTAAGTATACTATCATATCATCTGCAAATAGTGATAGTTTGACTTCTTCTTTTCCAATTTGTATCCCTTTGACCTCCTTTTGTTGTCTTAATTGCTCTAGCTAGAACTTCAAGTGCTATATTGAATAGATATGGAGAGAGAGGGTAGCCTTGTCTAGTCCCTGATTTTAGTGGGATTGCTTCAAGTTTCTCTCTATTTAGTTTGATGTTGGCTAGAACTCAAGAAGTTAGACTCCAGAGAATCAAATAACCCTATTAAAAATGGGGTACTAAACAAAGAATTTTCACCTGAGGAAAATTGAATGGTTGAAAAGCACCTAAAGAAATGTTCAACATCCTTAGTCATCAGGGAAATGCAAATCAAAACAACCCTGAGATTTCACCTCACACCAGTCAGAATGGTTAAGATAAAAAACTCAGGAGACAGCAGGTGTTGGAGAGGTTGTGGAGAAAGAGGAACACTCCTCCACTGCAGGTGGGATTGCAAGCTGGTACAACCACTCTGGAAATCAGTTTGGC
Organism: Tokudaia tokunoshimensis; assembly: GCA_036184795.1. Classification (NCBI taxonomy): domain Eukaryota; kingdom Metazoa; phylum Chordata; class Mammalia; order Rodentia; family Muridae; genus Tokudaia; species Tokudaia tokunoshimensis. Next base: position 20,576,977 of record BTHU01000011.1, read on the forward strand.
GGTTCCTCAGAAAACTGGGCATAATACTTCCAGAGGACCCTGCTATACCACTCCTGGGCATATACCCAGAGGCTTCTCCTGCATGCAATAAGGACACATGCTCCACTATATTCATAGCATCCCTATTTATAATAGCCAGAAGCTGGAAAGAACCCAGATGTCCCTTAATGGAGGAATGAATACAGAAAATGTGGTATATATACACAATGGAGTATTATTCAGCCATTAAAAACAATGAATTCATGAAATTCTTAGACAAATGGATGGAACTGGAAAATATCATCCTGAGTGAGGTAACCAAATCACAAAAGAACAGACATGGTATATACTCACTGATAAGTGGATATTAGCCCAGAAGCTTGGAATACCCAAGACACATTTCATATATCAAATGATGCCCAAGAAGGAGGAAGAACAAAGTATGGATACTTGGGTCCTTTGTAGAAAGGAGAACAAAATACCCACAGAAGGAGATACAGAGACCATGTATGGAGCACAGTCTGAGGGAAAGACCATCCAGAGACTACCCCACCCAGGGATCCTTCCATATACATTTTCAAAACCCAGACAATATTTTCGATGCCCACAAGTATTTGCTGACTGGAGCCAGATATAGCTGTCACCTGGGAGGCTGTGCTAGCGCTTGAGAAATACTGAGGGGGACACTCTCAGCCAGCCATTGAACTGAGCACAGGGTCCCCAATGGAGGAGCTAGAGAAAGTACCCAAGGAGCTGAAGGGGTTTGCACTACCACAGTAGGAACAACAATATGAGTCACCTAGTACTCCCAGAGCTCCCAGGGACAAAACCATCAACCAAAGAGTACCCACGGAGTTACCCTTGGCTCCAGACACATAGGCCACAGAGGATGGCCTTGTTACACACCAAAGGGAGGAGAGGCCCTTGGTCCTGGAAAGACTTGATGCAGTGGTGTAGAGGAATAAATACCAGGACAGGGAAGCGAGGGAGGGTTGATTGGGGAAGGGGAGATGGCTTATGGGATTTTCGGGGGAGTGGTGAACCAGGAAAGGGAACAACATTTGAAATGTAAATAAAGAATATATCTAATAAAAAAATAAAAGATCAAAAAAAAAGAAAAAGAAAGAAAGAAACATTCAAACTTATTACCCTGATTCACACTCCACCAAAACTGTATATGTTTTCCTTTCCTCCATTCACACCAGCAGCACTTGACATCTGTGCTCCTGCTGATGGCCTTTCTGACTTGGGTGGGATGGAATTTTAAAAATAATTTTAACTAACGTTTCCCTGCTATGTAAGGGTGATGTTTTCCTAGCCATGCATACGTTTTTCTTCTGAGAATTTCTTGATCAGTTCCATAGCCTATTTTTCAAATGAGCTGTTTATTTTCTTAAGATTTATCTTTCTGAATTCTCTATATAGTCCAGATACTCGTCATCCATCAAACAGAGAGCAGGAAAGGGTTTTTTCCCATTCTGTGGGTTGCCTGTGCACCCGCTTCGAAGTTTCCTTTGCCGTACAGGAACGTTTTAGATCCCTGAGATGTCGTCTGTGGTTGATGGTCTTGTTCCCTGTGCCCCTGGGCCTTACTCAATGTCTTTAGTGGTTTCTTGAGCTTGCAGGAGATCCTCAACATTTTCCGTATAGTGCTTTTGGGGCATCGGGTCATCCTGAGGTCCTTGATCCATTTGGATCTGCGTTTGTGAAGGGCGAGAGATAAGGATTTGTTTTCATTTTTCTTCATTTGGAAATCCAGTTTTCCTAGTAACATCTTCTCAGGGTGCTGTCTTTGCTCCAATGTATATTTCTGACATCTTTGTAAAACATCGACGACAATGACAATACCAAAGCCCAGCAACTGTTGTGTGGCCTTTATACCTGGTCCTCCCTTCCATCCCACTGACAGGGCGTGCGCTTCTGCGCCACCTCACTTGTGTTCACTACTGTGGCTCTGTCCTGTAACTTGGAGTTAAGGATGGTAATATATGCCACAGTGTTCCTTTTGTTTTGCTTTACTATTCTTTGTGCCTCCAATAAAGTTTGGATTATTTTTCCTACGTTTGTAAAGTATAGCCTTGGAATATTTATTGGGATTGCATTGGGCTCTTTTCACAAAATTAATTCTTATAATCTATGAGCATTGGATGTCTTTATGTCATCTTGGTTTTTTTTTCCCCTGTGGTTTCTATCTTCAGTGCCCTAAAATTTTCATTGTGGAGGTCTTTAATTGCCTTCATTATATTTATTCCTGGTGTGTGTGTGTGTGTGTGTGTGTGTGTGTGTGTGTGTGTGTGTATGCCTATTTGTGTAAAGGTGTGTATGTGTGTGTATGCCTATTTGTGTAAAGGTGTGTATGTGTATGTGTGTGGGCATGAGTGTGTATGTGAGTGAGTGTGGGTGAGTGTGTGTATGTGTGTATATGTGTGCACACGTGTGTCTCTATTGTGTGTGTGAATCTGTGTGCCCCTATGAGTGTGTGTGTCTTTGTGTGTGTATGAGTGTGAGCATATGCGAGTGTGCATGTGTGTGCACACACATGGTGAATGAGGTTGTTTCCCTGACTGAACTTTTCAGTATGTTTGTCATTGATACTAGGAAGGCCACTGTGTTATGAGTTTACCTTGCATCCTGCCTTTTTGCTGAACCTCATTAGCAGCTCTAAGAGGTTTTTAGTCAGTGGTTACTGTCTCTTACATTTATAATCATATTATCAGAAATCTGGACTTTGATGTCTTTTTTTTACTTGCATATCTCTTATTTCCTTCTTTTATTCTACTAGTTAAGACTTCAAGCATTGTACTGAATAGAAATGGAGAGAGGGAACACTTAGTCTGATTTCTGATTTTAGCGGGAATGCTTTGAGGGTTTTTCTGTTTACATTTTTTTTTTTGTGGTAGAAGAAATTGATATAATGGCTTGAACATTTTTTCCACCCTGAACAAGTGATATGAAATACTGTGGTCGAGCTGTTGCTTTGGATTCTGTGATGATTAATTTTACTTATCAACTTAGATAAGAGGCAATGGTGGTCATTTGTTTAGGTAAACATCAGTCTAGATTTTACTACGAAGGTGTTGTTATATGTGGATATCCATCATCAATAGATTCCAAATTTATATAGGGAGGAATTCCTATTCCTCACTACAACACAGAAATCTTACCTAGGATCCTAGGATTCAGACTCAAGACTGCAACAATAATTCTCATCTAAATCTCCAGATAGACAGTTCATCCTACTGATTTCCTCTCTGCCATCCCATAATCATGTGAGACAGTCCTTTTAGATAAATCACACACTCACACACACACACAGAGAGAGAGAGAGAGAAAGAGAGAGAGAGAGAGAGAGAGAGGAGAGGAACTATTGTCTTTCTTTCTCAGGAGATCCAGGAATAATACAATAACTAACTGGGAATAAGATGTTAGGCAGTTGGGCCTAAGCTTCTGATGCTGACATCTTGGGTACCAATTTGGGCTGAAATGGCTATCATAAAATATAATAACATTGAGATCCACACAATTTGCTCCAGACCAAATGTCTTCAAATAACAGAAATTGCTTTTCATAGTTGTAGAGATCAGAAGTTGGACATCAAGGTGGCAGATGTGTTAGAGTCTCCAGGAAGAGCTGAGGAGCCGAAGGTGCCTGTGCCATGCTTTTCCTTCCTTCCTTCCTTCCTTCCTTTCTTTCGTTCTTTCTTTCTTTCCTTTTTTTTTGTGGCTTCCATCAGTCCTTTATGTGGTGTCCTGTCTTCTGCCTCCTGCGTCTTTACATTGTTTTCTCTCTTAGGTCTCTGTATAAAAACACACATCAAGGGACTATCCTAACCCAGGACAATTTTAATTTGAAATACTTACGTGAAGTATATCTGTAAACATACCTATTTTAAATTAGAATACCATCCTAAGTTTCACATGAACATATATTTTAGGGGATATAGTAAGCCTGCTCCAACAAAATAAAATATGAAATATTGACAATACCTTTTCTAATTACTGGTACAAGTAGTATTACAATAAGGTTTTATTTGCTTAATATTATCAAGCTTTTTCATCATACAATTACATTTTTGACATACGCTAATTTAAATCCCACAAGAGTCCTGGGGCCCAAGTCTCTTCTATATGTTGGTAGCAAATATTACCAGGATTGCATGTTCTTGAGGATAATAACCAGGCCACTTTCATTGGCTTTGCTGTGGACACTGTGCAAGCTTTTTTCAATAACAATGTTCCAATCCATAAAATAGACCCAAGCAGCTGATGGATTGATGTGTGTACAGTTTGCCCTGGTGTGTGTCTCCATCTCTCAGAATTTGAGGAAAGTTAAATGATCAATAATTTTGACCTACAAGCTCTACTAAACTTTTGTGGCTGCCTGCCCTCTAGAGATAGGCTATTTTCTTTGCCCTGAATGATCTGAAAAGTGTCTGGACCAAAGTGACTAAAATTCCTCTCATTCACATCAAGTCTCAAAGAACAGGTTAAAGACCAGTTCCCTTCCTTGGCTGCCCTGACCTCAGACTCTTGTGGTCACTTCTGCTGATGTCAGCGCTCCTGTCTCCTGCTATCACCATGGTTTTCCTACAGAGATGGATGGCTGAGTAGTGGCCTGGAGTAGCTATCCATCACATATGCCTTTGGATGATCAAAGCCAGGATTGTGGTTCTGAATTTGGCAGCAATTAAGTGCAGGCTGCATCCAGTGAAACGGTCCTTTTGTGCCTTCCACAGAGAATCAGAGAACGTGAAAAGCTTTGTACTTCTTTTAGAATGCTATCACCTACTCACCCCTCAGGACTGAAAAGTGAAACTGTAGACGGGAAGAAAATCGAAAAGGGCACAAAAATATTCGGTAACTGGGACAGTGGTGCCTAGTGGATGCTCTTCTTGTTGATTTTGTCACAGGTAGCTGCTATGTGAACCAGGAGTGATGTAAAAAAACACAAATCCTTTGTCGGTGAAAGGAATGAGATGCATTTAATTAGGTGTACCAAGGTGGGGTAACAGAAGACTGCTACTTGCTGATAAGAAAACTTATTTCCTTCATGTCTTCCAACATAGGTAAGAAAGGTGCACTGATGACTTAATAAGATCCTGAGGAGTCCAGCCGGTCCCCAGAGCACACGCTGATGTCATTCACCCAGTCCTTGTTAGGCGGGAGCTACCGCTGAATCACGGGTGAACGGCAAACCCATGCACAGAACACGTGACTCTGAGATAAGGACTTTTGGAGAACAAGGATTCGCTCTTCTAACCTTGTGCACCTAAATTCCAGTTTTCTAAACCAGGAGAGATAAGATGTCATCATTGTGAAAGAAAATAGATTAACTTTTAACATATTGAAAGATAGGAGCCTTTCTATAGGTAGCCAGGGTGACTCTTTAGAGGCCAAAGGACCATGGTGGTTGCTTTCTATCCACAGAGATAGCCATTCGGCAAACAACAAGTTTGCATTTATCTGGGGATACAAAACTTCCACTTGTGGAATATACCGATTTATGCCTTCTCTACCTGTCTAACGTCAGTATGCTGTATCTTTGAGGGTGACACGTAGAAGACCTAGGAAACTCATCTCTTATAGAACATCCTGAAAGTCTTCTACATCCTTCAAAGTAGAGGGCTACATAGGGGAGACTTCTGGAGGCAACATCAGGGCCTGTGCTAGGACTCCCCATTTCGTCTTCCTTTTGGATTTGATTATAAAGACAAGGAAAGACTGACAAAGAAAGCGAGGGGTGGGGATAGTGGCTCATCTTCTCAAGGTAACTTTTAAAACAGGATTTAATACATTAATATTTGTGCAATATAGTTCATAGTGTATTTTTATTCATTGACCTGGTGAAAGTCTTTATCTACTTTAGAGCTCTGTGTTTACTGAGACTCATTAGACAGGGAGATAGTTTAACTGCTGTGAGGATAACCAATGGTATTAGATTATGACTGCTGCTAGCACCATTTTTCATTCTGCATAATGCTATTCTGATTGAAAATCCATAGTCTTCTGTTAACTCTGAAGCTCCCTTTCCAATGAATGGACAAAGCAAGGGATTATGGATTAGTTTCCTTTTAGGATTGCTTTTCTGTGGAGACTTGTATTCTGAAATGTACCGAGTTTAACTCCCTTATTTCAATCACAATATCCATTACCTGTAAGAATATGCCAAGATTTAAAGGCTCACGGTAGATGGATGTCTTTTGATCATAGCTACAGTTGTCCTTGTCTGGAATGGGGGGGGGGTGGAGTTTAAGCAGAGGAGGGCTGGATGCTGAGGGAACCCCGAATGGGTGGAAAGTCTAAGCAGTGGAGAATTGGATGCTGCTGGAATCCTGGTACTTTCTTTACTGCAGGCTTATTTAGTCACGCCATCTAAGGCTTTCTGAGGCTGCATATGAAGACTTACTTACCCTGAAGGTACCTTGTGTAAAAGTAACTATAATAAGAGAGATGATTTCCTTGTGAGAACCTAGAATCTTAGCACAGATCAAGGCAGGCCTGTGAGTCCTGTGCAGGAAGCTACCATGGAAGACCTACTGGTAGGCTGGATGGAAAGCAATCCCTAACTAGGACTGACAGCAAGCATCCTGGAAACAGCTTGGTTGACAGGCCTCATGGGGACTGGAATAAAGAGCAAGGACGAGTTCAAGATGCAAGGTTGGAACAGCATATGGTAGTGTAGACGCATAGACATACATGGAAGTAACACCACCTTACTAAAAGTAACTCCAAGATGCTCTCTCACCTTAACTGCATGTCATTAGCTCTTCTTAATCAGAATACCACACTGGCCAAACCTTAATTTATAATTTACTCATTTAAAAAAACCCATTTTATTGATTCTTTGTGAATTTCACATCATGTACCCCAATCCCATTTATCTCCCTGTCCCTTCATATCCACCCTCTGCCTTTGCAACCTACCCCCCCTCCCCGCCCAAAGAAAAGAAAATAAGATAGAATTAAAAGGGAAAAAACTTGTTCTTGGAAGCTACAGTGTGTCCTACAGTCCCTCTTTCCATACATATATACTTGGAAATGTTCATTCCAATGAGTCATTCGTCTATTTTGAAACCTCTAGCTTCTGTTACACTATTAATACTGGATCCTGATGAGGACTCCTCTCACTTATCCTGTTGTTGCTCTGTGCCATGGAGATTCTGCAACTTTGAATCTGTAGGACCAGTCCTTTCATGTACTCCAGCAAATCATGCACGGGATAGATGTTGGGATGACCCAACTCAAAGCCCTAGACCTGGGCCTGAGTAGTAGCTGAGTCGATAAGCCCACCAAGATGAGTTCTCTAACACTGCCCTGGCTAGCTCAGCTAATGCCAAAGCTGGCAAGATTTAGGGTTAGATCTCTTTCTTATGCCCTTGGGGAAGCTCATCTGCACCTTTGCCACCAGGGTGCCCCTACTGTGCTGCCTAGGAGACTTGCAGGGCCTGCTCTCCAGAGTACTGCAGCCGGTGAGGACCAAGGTGCCTGAGGCAGTGAGGGACATGGGATGGAGGTCCTCTCTCCCTTACCCACCCCATGGCACAACAGATGAGGGTAGGCCCAGCTCTCCCACACCCATGCCCTCAGGGCTGGCTCACCTGCTCTCCCACCATCAGGGTTAGCTCTACTCTGCTGTCCAGATGAGGGGCAGGGCCAGCTCTCCCAAGTGTGATGGCTGACAAAGAGCAGTTACAGCTCCTCACGGTGCCTCAGGGTCAATCCAGACCCAGCACATTGCCTTTGGTGGTAACACAGACCTTGGACATCACCGCAGACTCCAGCTGCTATAGGACCACAGACTCAGACATGGTCCCCGCAGTGGTGTGGACCCAGATATGCTATGACCTCAGGTGGCAACTCAGGCCAATCAGATCAGCATCGCCCTCAGACATCCACATGGTCTCTGGTGGTGGCCCACACCATGGAAATTTGCTTGGCCTCTGATGGTAACTCAGGCCACAGACATTGACCCTAGACATGGTCCTTGATAGCAGCTGGAGCAAAGACTTCATCATAGGCCCTTCATATCTGCCTGATCCTCGGTGTCTACTCTCCAGTTCCATCTTTCTCCTCAGTGCACAAACCCCTCAGCTTTGCTTTCTCTTCCATCTCTCCATCTTTCCCATCTCTCCATTACACATTTGTCCATCATAGTGACACCCACAGCAGGTCATTGACTGTTTTTCTTTGGCATAATTTACTCTCTTTTTTTTTCTTATAAATGACTTACTGGTGGCAGATAATATTTGTTGACGATGATTATTTCTTCTTTAATTTTTTTTTGTTACCTCTGAAAGAGTTGATGTGGACTTTAGTAACTCAGACCTACTGGCTAACTAAAGGCCATCTGCAATCTGCAGTCATGTGAGGACTTCCATGACTGTAGCATCAGCATCCAGAAGACTGATGCAGGGGCATGGTGAGATTGAGGCCAGCCACTCTACTCAGCAGGACTCATCATTCCTTTAGAAAAAAGTAACCACAGTCTTATATATTTCAAAATTATTTCTTTTGGGGAAACTGCAAATATGCCTTCAGAATGCACCCCAATCTACTGACTCTTGAGCCTCTATCAAATAGTACACATTTCACAAAAAGTTCTCTAAATGAATAGAGCTGAAAGAATGAATATATATTAAAAGGGAATTTATTATACTGTCTTAAAGAATGCAGTCTGGGTAGTTCAACAGTGGCTATCTCATACTGGAGAAGCTGAGAATATAGTACTTCTTTAAATCACAAGGCTGGAAATTTAAGAAGTCCAAGTCTGGTACTGAAGGCCTAAAATATGTATGGGTTGCTGCTTGCCTTCTTTTCTATGTTAAAAACCCAAAGAAATTCTAGTATTGGTTTGGAAGAACCTCAGCAACAGGATCGATGAACATGTCAGCAAGAGTGAGGGCAAGTAGGCAAAACAGAAAGACTCCTTCTTTCACTTCTTTTTATGTGGGCTGCCACTTGAAGCTGTGGCTCAGATTTAGGGAGCATGTACCTGCTTCAAATAGTCTGATCCAGAAAATCCCTCACAAGAGCACCGGGCAGCTTGTGTTTGGTTTGTTATAGATGCAGTTAACTACTGAGATTAGCCATCACAAGGACTGTCAATATCCGTGTGAGTAAATATAGAAAACCACTGCAATGGAAAATTATGCCCATGCCCAAGGATCCTTTTTCCCTGCTGTAAGAACTTTCCCACTGCAGAACAGATATTTCCACTGAGAAAACACTGCATGCTACTAACAGCTTACAATCAAACACCTTCTTCTTTGACATGTAAAAACTCCAATTGCACCCTCACCTGGAACCATCATTTCCCAACTCCTTTGTCACCCAACCAGGATTCTCCTTTTAAGTCCGCAGCAGATAATTTTTAGGTGCATTTCTTGTTATAGCATTACTATGTCCAGCATGATCATCTACTTTTCCTGCCATGCGTACATATGGAGTAACATAAGATTGCCTTATCGAAAAAGTTAGGGAGATAGTGCAGTTCTGTCATTGATTGATCATAGAGACATAGAGACAGTGTAGCATTTGAGTCTCTCTCTCTCTCTCTCTTGTTTTACACTTTCATTTGAGAAAAAAAAGGAAGAAGTTAAGTAACTTTGCCTGTGATCCTGGGCAGTATTAATGAGGCTCATTCTTTGCATATCTCTTGGGATGTCTTATCACATATTTCTGAGACCACAGGAAAAAAACAAGCTATTTTTTCACATGCATGAAAACAATTTTAGAAGTCACAGGCTTAGTCCTCATGGGGCAACTACCATCATCCATGAGAAAATTGAATGCCTGGTGAAATCTGTAATATTATTTAGAAGTAAAGGGTATAGGAGGTAAAAATTTACCATAGCAAAATGCTTTCTGGTTTAAGTATATCTCAGAGAAGAAACCAGGTATTGCCATGGAAGGCATCATGTGAATAAGAAGAACAAAAGAATATTTTTCACATCTAAATATTTTTATTCTACCACTAGGTGCAAGTGACTTTATATTCATAAAGATGTTAATGCCAGGTAGAAGAAAACCATAAGCCCAGTTATTAGGAATAATAAAATACAAACTGGAAGGGCAATCTATTGTCTCATGGCAATGGCTTCTTAGATATCTCTTCCCTTCTGGTTTGAGAGTGTTAAATCACATTATTGGAAAACACACTTGGATGGGTGACTTAAGCTAAGTCTGCACACACTGGGTGAAACTGTGTCTATTGACTTACAAGCTGGATGCATGTGTCAAAATGCAATCCGGTATTTTTGCAATAATAGCCAGCAGTCTTGGCTGTAAATTATTTATGGAGAGTATTCAGTGCAAACAGGTTAGAGCACACATTCTCTTCAGCCTGACTGCCCTGGGTTTAGATCATGCAGACATTCAACTCCTCAGAGGTCTGTTCTTATCACTGCAGACCCTAGAAGAGGGCTCCCAACTGTAGTAAGTTCAGTGATTCAAAGCTGCCTGGCCACTTTCTAAAGCTGCACTCAAGGTTCAGTGAGTAAACATGCTCCCCCTGACCCCTGTTCTCACACCCACCTGGCCCCGGCGATGTAAGGTAATATCAGACACGAAGGCAGATCGATCTCTGGAGCAGAGGCATGGCCGTGTTCCCCTATCTTTGTGCAGAAACATGGAAGAATGTGAACCGCAAAGGCCACTGGTGATCTTAACGCAAGCTGACATTTCACTAATGCCATGTTTCGGAGGCTGCAAAGAAGGCTGGCTATCCAGTCAGATCCTCAGTTTACATTTAAAGAATCGCGGTGCTCTGCCGCAATGTGAAACATGGATTGTCCTTTTGCCCTCAAATAGCTCAGTCATGGTCATTTTTATTTCTTCTGAGTGATCGGTGTGGGTTGATAGACCTCTCTGCAGTACCACGCAGATGGCTAGAAAGGTTATAGTATCTTTTGTGTCTCAAGAATTAAACCCATGGGGAAAAACAATGTCTGCTAGTATTTCAGGAAGGCTGCTCTGCCTCGCCATCAAGCAGGTATTTAAAGATACTGACTTCAGACATCGTGGGTCAGATAACTATACATTTCACTGTTATCTTCTGTGTCCTCGAAAATGAAAAGATACTACAGACTTTCCACTGCTAAGGATGGGAAATAGCTCTATTTTTTGTCATAGATCATAGATTCTATTTGGGATCTATGAACAAGTTGGTTTAAAGTATGTGTATGCCATTCTATAGACTGGGTAAAAGATAGGCTTTGCCAGCACAACTCCAAAGCAAAACTTGAAAACATGGTAGGTGATTCGAGGTGAGCAAGGTAGAAAACAAAATCTGTGTGTTCTAGAACTTTCTTTAGAAGTTAATATCAGCTGCTTTCTTCCAAGTGGTTTTATACTGTTAGAGAATAAAGGAAAATAGTGTCCTCATGATGAATAACATTTAGTGTAGTGAACTAGGAGCTTTGGATGTGCCACGAGGAACTCTGCGTAGGTCTGGAACAGGCATTTACCTGCTGGAGTGCTTCCTCTATAATATGTGAGCACCAAATCTTTCTTGAGCATCGTTTTATTATAAGGACAAAATGGTCTGAAATAGGGGAAGGGAGATTATTGTGAATATGGATCTCCTAAAAAATGTGGTTTTAAAATAATATATTTTAATTATAATATAAACACATCACTTCCCCCACTTTCCTTTCTTCTCTCAAACTCCCGTTGCTCTCTCTCAAAACCATGAGCTCTTCTTTAATGGTTGATGCGCATGTATACATATGCAGACACACAAATTCCTGTATACATAAATAAATATGCTCAGTCCTTATAACGTCACCTATATTTGATTTCAGGGCTGACCCTTAGTATTGGCTAACTGATTAGGGGTTCTTCTCTGTAAACAACTACATTGCCCACTCTCAGAATTTCCCAGTTGCCCACATGTCTTTGTCTAGGCTGATGCCTCTAGCTTTCTACCTTCCGTGTTAGACTGTCAGCTGCTGTTGGTGCTGCTGTTCAGGTCTTGTTTAGGCAGATATTTTGATGAAACTTCATGGGTGTAGCTTCTCTGATAGTTCCAGTAAATACAAACTCCCGATCCCTCTGGCTCTTACAATCTTTCTGCCCCTTCTCAGGTTCCCAAGCCTCCATTGTACGAATTGTGTTGTAGGTGTGTAGATTTAACAGGTAGGACTGAGCACCACATAATCTCTTGTCTGTGTTGTGATCAGTTGTGGCTTCCTGTAATGGTCTCTGTTGCAAAGAGAAGCATCTTTGGTGAAGGGTGACATGTTGGTGTTTTAGCACCTTGAATTGTATTTCAAACGGCATGCTATACACACTTTTTGTATAAATGTAAATATATGTGTAAATGTGTCTTACATATGGATGCTCATCTATATTTTTATGTTACATCTGTAACATGTTTTCTCTCTGTATTCTCTGCTTAGTGCTCAAGCCATTTATGTACAAGTTTGAATTCTAAAAAGCTCTTTGAGAGACTGGCATTTAGAGTTTATGAAACACATTTTTTAAAGATTATTTATTTGTTATTATTATTTTAATTTATTTACATTTCAATTATTATCCCCTTTCCCAGTTTTCCCCTCTCCCAGAAACCCCCTCTCCTATCCCCCTCCCCCTGCTTCTATGAGGGTGTTCCTCTACCCACCCACCCCCCACTCCCACCTCCCTGCTCTCCATTCCCCTACACTGGGGCATCTATCAAACCTTCATAGGACCAAGGATATAATCTGCCTTCTAAAAAGCCATCATTCAAATAACTTGTTGAATAAATTAATGTTATTGAAATAGTTGTATTTCATTGAAAGTTCTTCGTAACTCTACAAAATTATTTCCATTAGGCTTTCAAAAAAATAAATAAACAGAAAAGTCTGGTCTGGGCTTTGTTATTTTAAGCTATATAGTTAACATAGGATTATATGCTTGTACTAACAGCTTCTAACCACGGAGCTCCAGGTTCACTGTGAATGATGTGCCCGTTACTCAACATTTCGTACATGATTGGCATTAAGGATTTGTTAGCTTTAAGAAAGGACTCAGTCAGTTGGCACTGGAATGGCTGGGAAGACAAAATTTTCCCTCTTACCTGTGTCCCACCCTCTGTTACTGACAGTGGTTTTGCACCATGCTGCCCCAGCCATCTACACTGATCATAGAATGTGCACGGGAGTAGTTTATCCTCAATGAATCTGTCTCTGAAACAGTGTACAATCTCCCCACCCCCCAAGAATGGAAATAATTTAGAACTTTTGTGATTAAAATTTTTTAACTTATAAATAAAATTTTACGTATTTATCCTCTGCAATGGCTGCTCTGAAATCTGTATATATCACGTAAAGATGCAAGCTAATTAACATATGTATAACTTCTGCTTACCCTTTTTTGTGGTGATAATGCTTTCAGAGTGCATTATTTGTAATCATAGTTACTATATGGTACAATAGATCTTTGGATCTAATTTATCCTGTTCAATTTTTAATAATTAATCCATTTGTTTTATGAGTCTGGGGCTTCTGTCTAAAAGTATGGCCCTGGACTATTTGCATGCCTGGTGCTCTTGGAGGCCAGAGGAAGGGGCTGTATCTGCCGATACTGGAGTTTCGGATGGTCATGAGCTGCCATGTGGGTGTTAGGAATCCAACCCGGGTCTTCTGGAAGATCAGCTGGTACTTAACCACTAAGTCCTCTCTTCAGCCACTATCTATTTCTTTATCCTGTCATCAACATTGTCTTTCCCATTTCCCTTATTCTGGCCCTTGGTAACTGCCATTCTATGCTCCATTGCAGTGAGATCATTTTCTTAAGACACCAAATATAAAGGACATCATCTGTTATTTGTCTTCTTATGCATGGCTTGTTTCACTTAGGGCTCATCTATTTTTCTTCTTCCGAATGCCTTTTTAAAATTAGTTAACTAACTAATTAATTAGCTTTATGTCCTAATTGAAACTTCCACCTCCCCCTTCTCCTCCCAGTTCCTCCCTCTCTCTCTCACCTTGCCTCCAGGCCACCCTCCCATCCTTCCTTTCATCTTAGAAAAGGCTCAGAAAAAGGCTAGCCCCACCCCCATGGATATCAACCATCTATAGTATATCAAGGCACAGTAGGAATAGACACATCTTCTCCTATTGTAGCTAGGCAAGGCAGCTCAGTTAGGAGAAAGGGATCCAAAGTAGACAAAAGAGTCAGATACAGCTTCTGCCCCTGCTGGTAGGAGTGCCACCAACATGAAGACCAAGTTGCACAACTGTTACATGTGTGCCAACAGCCTAGATCTGTCTCAGGTCTATTTTCCGTTTGGTAGTTCTGTCTCTGTGGGCCCCTATGGGCCCAGGTTAGTTGACTACATTTTCTTGTGGTAAGCCTGACCTCTCTGGCTCCTTCAATCCTGGGTCCCCATTTTCCACAGGATTCACCCAGTTCTGCCTAATGTTTGGCTGTGAGTTTCTGCATCCATTTCCATCAGTTGCTAGGTGAAAGCCTCTCTCTTGATGATTATGTTAGGCATCTATCTGCAAGTATAGTAGGATATCTTTTAATAATGTTAGAGGTGGGCACTCTCATGGCATGGGTCTCATGTTGGACCAGTCGATGGTTAGGCATTCCCTTAATTTCTGCTCCATTTCCACCCCTGTATATGTTGTTGGCAAGAGAATTTGTATCTAAGGTTTTGCAAATGGGTTAGTGTCAATTATCTATAGAAACCACAATTTCATAATCTATCATTTATAGTATAGTATAGTATAGTAAACACAGGGCACATCTATGTCTTCAGCATATTGGCTTCATTTCCTGTGAATATTTATACAGCAGTGGGGTACCTAGATCATTGGATCATTCTAGCTGTAATTTTTGAGAAGCTTCCATACTGATTTTTATACTGGGTATAGCAAGTTGCACTTCCATCAGCAGCAGCATGCAAGGTAAGGAATGTGACCCCGTGTCATCAAGACTCATTGTCATTTGCCATCTGGATAGTTGCCATTTGAACACCTGTGGCGTGATGGTGCTGTAGTGATTTCAGCCTGCGCTTCTCTGATAATGAGTGGTTTTGAGTATTTTTTCTCTCTGCCCATTTGCTATGAGCATGCCTTTGTCTTATTGAGTTATTTCAATTCTTTATATATTTTGGATATCAGTCCTTATCGGAAACATAGTTTAAACACTTTTCTCCATTTGTATAGGATCTCTTCCCATTCGTTGTATTTTGGGGTATGTGGAAGTTTTTTATTTTAATAAACTTCCATTTACCTACATTTACTGTCTGTACTTTTGAGGTCATATCTAGAAAAAAAATATTTGCTCAACCCAGTAGTATAGAACATTTATCATTTCCTTAGTTTGAAGCTTCACTTTAAAGTTTCTAACTGATTTTGAGTTGACTTGCCTAGGCATCAGTCGAACATCTGGTTTTATTCTTTCAAATACATTTGAATATCCAGTTTTCTTAGTAAGAGATCTTTTTTCCTTCATCATATATTCTTGGCGACTTTTTCAAAACTTCATGGATTCAATGTATAAGATTGTTTCTGAGCTGTCTACTTTTCCACTTGTCAGTTTCTCTTTCATTGGTATAGCTTAATATTTCTCAAAAGTAACAAGGTACTGTTATTCAAATAGAAGCTATAGTGCAGACCAGAGTGAGATATACCATCAAGACTGACAGTGGCCATGAGAGTTAGGGCACTCAAGGGCTCCACAGGACAGCCTAGGATATCTTTATTTTTTCACCATTTATTAGTTCTTTGTATTATTTTGAAGTCATGTTGTATTTTGTTGTTATGTTTAACAAAGGATAAGAGTAAATATATGATATACTACCACTTAGTATTGGTTCAAATTTTACTAAGAGACTCAAAGGTGCATGTATGTCCAGCCTGTGTTTTACAGACCATATGTGACTGAGGATACCTATGAATGTAGACCAATTCAAAATAAACTTACTTAAATCATGTGATTTTAAAAACGCTGTTGTGCAGTTCTTGGGCATGGACTCAGTATGCGATGAGTGTCACAGAACCAAAAGTTTGGACACATGGGCTAGAAGTTAGTGAACAGTCTCTGGGCAATGGAGAGAATTGAAATAACATTACTGGATATTTTACGTATTTACTGTGTCTCTAGCTACATTGGACCATGATGATTGGATGAGAATCAGGGCTGGGGAGTATGTCTGGATTGACGGAGAGGACACAAAGGAAGAGAGGCACTGTTAAAGGTCAGGAAGACTGGAAACTCTTCATTAATTTCCTGTCACATTTGCAGAAAGCCTATGGAGATAACATTGGAAGCGCAACATATTGCAGAACCAGGAGAAGGAGGAGGTACGAAAGGGCCAGGTGCAAGGCTGTCATTGTGGCTTCAGCTCCTGAGATACCCAGTCACAGCAACAACCTGCATCCTAAGTGAAGTGTCCAGTGAGATCAAGTTGGGAAAGGCACAATAATTAATGAGGTACAATTGTCTTCATGTACTCAGAAAGGAGGTCAGTATCGTTCTCAGTGGTATAGATTCAAAATCTATGCAAGGTGTACATTTTAAACTCATTAAACAGACTGTAACTTGACCTAACAGAAAGCTATGTACTGGGGCCAAAAGACCTGAGGGTTTTTTTTTTTTTTTTGCCTATGACACCTTCTCAACCTATGACCTTAGGCAAGATGCTAAGTCTATGCTGGGTTTTCCCTTCTCTAAGCAGCAGGGAACACTCACTCACAGGACAAGGGAACAGAGTCATATGATGAATGACAGATATCAACCACAAAGCCCATCACGGGAGCCAAATCATACCATACCAAAGTGGCTTTCAGAACTAACACCCCTGTAGTCTTCTTGACTGATCCTTATACTTAGATCGAGCCTTGTGAAAGCATGAAAATATTAGTGGTCAGGAGCAGAGAGACAGAAACAAATGGGATTGTAGACACACGTTTCGATGCTCAGCACTTTGAGACTCCCACGTGATTCCAGTGCAACAAGACAGAGCATGAGTCGTTCTCACAGCTTTCCTCACAAGCTGTCTCCGAGTGAAAAGCATCAATACCTAGGCTCCTGTGTCTGTACAGCACTGTTTCCTGCAGTACTTTATCATGGACAATTGATACTTTTGATTCATTAAGAATTACAGAAGAAAATCAAAGCGGTATCTCATGTTCCTGTCTAACCATTCTGCCAGTTGCAAGGAAAGGTGAGGCCTGTCTGTGACTCCGTCAGCCTGCTTTCACTTTACTGCAAATAAAGATTCTTGTAACTTGAAATATTTTCCAAAAACCCTTATGTCAACTGAAATAATCCTTAGATGGAAAATAATATATATTATATCCATAATGCAAGTATTAGTCATGCCCTGAAATACTGCTTCCACATAAACAGGATGCACAATTAAATTAGAATGTCATAGGAACAGCAAGCAACTGTAATATACAGTATTTGACAGATGCTTATACTATAAATCATCCATTGGACTTCTGGGATAATTTAGGTGTCCCCTGGACTTGTATTTGCCAAGTTTGACGGTGAAGTCTGAAGAAATGATCTGCACCCTAGCCCTGTGTTGCTGTGATCTCGGTATCTTCCATCAGCACCAGAAGGCAACCAGTGCTCCTTTCATTGGCTTGCATGAAACTTGGTATTCTCTACATCCTTCAGGACAAGGTGAACACGCCCGGTCAGAAGAATTTCAATGACAGACATAGAAGAAATCCCTGAGCACTCATAAACTCTATTGATCTTGCTGCTGAAGGTCCAGGAGCTTTGGAGCAAGCAAAACATAGCTCTTCTTTCCTTGGGCAGTTGGACTCAAATTCCTAAAGCCTCCCAGTTCTAATTCTATTTCAAATGCAATAGTGATTATTGTCTAGTTTTGACATTCCTTTAATTTTAAAAGAGTAACACCATGGCTATTGAGCTAATTGGACTCTAAGTATTTTTGTGTAGATAAGTGTTTTTAGGCCTCTTTCTTTCAGACAGGTCATGTGATGGTGGCTTTGGACCAGCTTCTCATCATTAACATTGTTGAGAAACAAAATGGGGATGGACATTATTCTCCTTAAATAGTAGCCTTCGTTAATGACTGGACCAATATAGCAATTGTAGTAGTGGCTTGGCATCCCAGGGTATCTGAGTTTCTAGTGTCTTCTGGTTATAGCTGTATGAGTGTGTAAATATGGACCTCCATTATCTTCATTAAGATGTAATACTTTTATGCCTAGTAATCAATTCAGGCCCAGTGACCATCTTCATCACAGCTGAGGGTAAGGAGGAAGATGGAAGTATCGGGAAAATATGACCCATAGGTTATGGTTTCACATTATGTGACTTAAAGTGACTTTTTGGATGTGGCTGCCCACCTGTAATTCCCTCCTCAGAAGGCAGAGGCTGGGCATCATGAGAGCAGGCTGGCTGGCGAGGACATTCAGATGGCAAAAGTGTATTCGCTTCAGATGTTCATGTTCTGCCTCAATGCATAAGGCAGAAAAATGGCCAAGGATAATTCCCTACCTGACCACAGGCCTATACATACATACATATATACATACATACATACATACACACACGTACATACATACATTATATATAATTTACATATTTATACATTTTTACACATGTGTAAAATATGCATACATGCGTTCACAACACAAGCACACAAACACAAACCCATAGCAAAAATATGAAAACTATCACTCTTACAGTTAGAAAGCTCTCCAAACTTCTATGATACATGTATGATGTAACATTTTAAAGCAATCCATAGTTCTTACTTGAGTTTAATAAATTAAAGCAATTTTTTTTATTTAACTGCCTATTGACATGGATGAATGAAAGAAGGACTCTATTACAGAACTCTAAAATTTTGTGTCCTCTTTGACTATTCTTTATGTTAGAAAGGAGTTAAAATTTCCACGTTTTGAACATTTTCCTCTCTCTCTCTCTCTCTCTCTCTCTTTCTCTCTCTCTCCCTTTCCCTCTCTCCCCCTTCCTCCTCCTCCCTCCTTAATTCCTTCCTTTCTTTTTTTTCATTTATTTTCATAGCCTACAGAGTACCTTCTCACACCAAAGAGGCTGGAACATAGGGATAAAGACTCCATGCAGGCACTAGCTCATCTTCTCTATGTTCAATGAGCTATGTAAGTATAGTCTTCAGCAATGGGTCGTACTGTCAGTTTGCAGAGGGCAACCCTTTGCCTTAACAACAGCCTGGATTATTTCGTGCTTTCCATGGAACCCATGGCCAACCAACTTAATTGAATACAACCCAATCCCACTACTGCCAGCCTCGTTTGCTAATGAGAGATGGCCAGTTGAGACTTCATATCTCCTCTTTCTGGGAAACCATATTAGACTCATCTTCATATATTTTAGGATTGTTGCACTAGGTTTCCATGTCATCTCTCCAATGCCTCTCATTTCTAGCTGCCTCACTCCACATTTTCTCCCCCTACCCTACCTTGCCCTCTCTTCGTGTTCCTGTCCTCTCCCGCCTCTTCTCTGCTCATAAAATCTATTCTATCTTCCCTTTCTGGGAGACTTGTGTGTACCCCCTAGACCATTCCTCCTTACCCATTCTTTATACTAGAAAAGAAAGCTACATTTTCTAACATTTTTCCATGTAATCATACCATGTGAAAACAGTATGGGTTAAAGTGCAGATAATCATTTCTATGGATATGGCATTTATCCATACATTTCTTCCCACAGCATCAGTAAAAGGAAGGGGCCATTCTAATTTTTCTGCACAGTTATTTTCATACTTTTGTCAGGTAGCTCATAAATAATTGAATAAATAAAAGAATACTAGCGCCACCTTGTGAGTCAGCATGTTCAGAAAGGTTCTGAGGTTTTTCTAATAAATTCACAAGATTTTGAACTGAAGACCACCGAATGCAATTAAACATGACTTAAGTGAAGCAATGTGTCTTGGGGGAAAAGGAAATAGTAACCAGATAAGGACAATCAAAGGACTAACAGGGAATCCTTGTGGCTATAAAAACTCAAAACGTGCTAAACTTAATTCACATCTGCTAGCAACTAGAAAAGGAAACAGGTTAAGATTCTACTGTTGTCATGAAACACCATGACCAAAAGCAACTTGGAGAGGAAAAAATTTATTGGCTACCACTTCTACATCACAGTGCATCACTGAAGGAAGTTGGGGCAGGAACTCAAGCAGAGCAAGAACCCAGAGAAAGAAGCTGATGCAAAAGGCCATGGAGGGATGCTGCTCACTGACTTGCTCCCCATGGCCTGCTCAGCCTACTTTCTTATGGAGCTCAGGACCACCAGTCAGGTGGTGGCCCCACTTACAATGGGACGAGTCCTCCCCATCAATCATTAATTAAAAAAATGCTCCATAATATTTATTTGTTTATTTATTTATATGTTTATTTTTTAATTACATCTCAAACACCACCCACTTCTGCTCCTCCCTCAGAGAGTCCCTCTCCCCACATCCTTCCTCCCCTTCTCTGAGAGGATGAGGCCCTCCCTTGGGTATCCCCCTACCCTGTCCTATCAAGTTTCTGTAGGAGACTTGATGTCTCCTGCACATCCTCTCCCACTGAGGCCAGACAAGGCAGCTCTGTTGGGGAACAGATTATGGAAACAATTCTCTATTGACATGCTTTCCTCTCAGATGACTATAGCTATGTCAAGTAGACATAACATCAACCAGCACAACATGTTCACATTGCTAAATGGTACAAGGGATGCCAGACTACCAGGAGACTCTACAAGAGCACTAGCTAGTAACACAGAGCAAGTGGGAAAGTGACACAGTGTCGGTAAGGATGTCTTTGTTCATAGACCTAATGGAGGTCTGACATTTCCAAGTAGCTTGCAGCACTATATCAGAAGCCCTCAGAGTCCAGGTGTTTGAATTCTTCCCTGAGCCTCGTTCATTGCTCTTTCAACCCATGTCCATCTCTTATGTTTGAAGAAGTAAATAACTCTCTTATTTTGTTTTTTGTTATGTTTTATCACTTCCATTTTTATTTATTTTTTTAGAGTTATTATTAAAGCCAAGTCGACATTTTGATCCATCAGCAGACAGAGACCCACAGTTTGAAAAGCTTGGGCTTGTAGATACATTTTCTAAAAACAGGAAAATTGTGATACTGTACTGGCTGGTTTTGTGTGTCAACTTGACACAGGCTGGAGTTATCACAGAGAAAGGAGCCTCTCTTGAGGAAATGCCTCCATAAAATCCAGCTGTAAGGCATTTTCTCAATTAGTGATCAAGGAGGGAAGGCCCATTTTGGGTGGTGCCATTCCTGGGCTGGTAGTCTTGGGTTCTATATGAAAGCAAGCTGAGCAAGTCAGGGGAAGCAAGCCAGTAAGAAACACCCCTCCATGGTCTCTGCATCAGTTCCTGCTTCCTGACCTGCTTGAGTTCCTGTTGTGACTTCCTTTGGTGATGAACAGCAACTTGGAAGTGTAAGCTGAATAATCCTTTTTCTCCCCAACTTGTTTCTTGGTCATGATATTTGTGCAGGAATAGAATCCCTGACTAAGACAGACATGTAATATGTTTTCTATTTACCTGCAAATAGGTGAGTGTGAGGTATACTATCTATGTATGTATGTCTGTATACATACATGAATAATTGTGTCAATCAAACTATAAATCTCAGATTTTAACTGTCACTAACAATGGGTCTGAGTTCATGAGATAACTTGAAGATGTCTAAAGTATGATTTTATCGCACACTTAAATTTGTCTCATTAATGCCAAAATGAATGGTTTTAGCTGGATCAGAGTTTATCTTACTCTTAACAGAATGTTATTTTAACTGGTGGGAAAAAATAACAAAGCTGCCCTTGTGAATGCTTGCTACCTTTTTTCTAGAATTGGTTTGGTGAGGAATTTTTTTCATTTTCCAGGCAAAAATCTGTGTTGCCAAGCATATGGGCATGCACTCATAAGTTTCTACATACATATCACTCTAGCATATAATTTCTCTCAGATATGATTTAGATACTATGGAGTCAGGAGCTCAAATTTTTTTCTGTAATTGCAAAGAATGCCAATTCTCTTCGACTTTATTATTGTCTTCTTTAATAATGCATACCTTGGTCCTTTTTGCCATCTGTTGCGAATGAGGTGGATGCTTTTCTAGGTAAGCTCTAGGGGAGGCAAGACCAGTATGTCAGGGGAAGCCTCCAGAGGGTCACAGGTAGCAAGGAGCATGAGAGAGAGGGAGGGAAGAACACTCCTGAAAAGATGGAACAGGCAGCAAGGAGACCAAAGTCATCGAAACAGCTAAGGCAAGGGCCAAGGTGGAGAGCAATGGACGCCATTAGCCCAAGTGCAAGTGGCGACAGAGGGGTCTATTAGTTCTTGCAGTGTGCAAGGCTTGAGATATATTTCCAGCTGAAGTGTGGCATCATTAAAATTTCATTTGGGAAGGCCATTTTGACAAAAATGCAAAAATATATATTGATACTTGAGGTTGAGAATTCAATAATGAGGCATGACAATAATCCAGAAGGGAAAAATGGCAGAGATTGGATTTAGACTGTGGTAGAAACTAAAAAGGCGACAACCTTTCCAGATTAAACTTATGAATCCAGCACTACTCTTAGATCAAAATCAGAGAAAGTCAACTAACAGAAAATAAAACAACAGGCACATATCCCTGATGAGTATAGATGCAAACTCCCCAAGGCAGTAAAAATAAACTCAAGATTACACTGGTTGGATCACTAACTGTAATCAAGTGAAAGCTACCCAGGTATCTGGGATATTTCAACAATATTCAAATTTACAACTATTAGATATCACATTTATAATGGGATGGAGGACCATAAGCACAGGATAAATTCAATACACACAGAAAAGCTGTTTTAAGGAAAAATATCTCTTTTGTGATTAAGAACTTTTAATAAACTTGGTACAAAAGGAATGTATCATAGCACAATACAGTCATATGTGACAAGAATTATACTCAATGGTGAAAAGCTGAAAACTTTATCTCTAAGATGTGAGGCACAACAAGGATGCCCATCTTACCAATCCTGTTCAATACAGTGTTAGAAGTCCCAGGTGGGACAATTATGGAAAAACAAAAACAAAGCAAACAAACAAACAAACAAGCCAAATAGAAAAAACATCCAAACTGCTAAAGGAAAATAAAATTGCTCAGTTCACAGATGCTGTGGTCTTACATGTGGAAAATACAAAAGAATAAACCCACTTCTATTAAAACTAAAAAGTAAATCAAGTAAAATTGCCAGATATAAAATGAACTTACAAATATCAAAATAAAGTTTCAAAACCTTTAAACTGGAAGTACAATATGATCCAGAAATCTTAATACTGTGCTTCTATCCAGAGGAACAGATATTTCTACTCTCATACTCATTGTAGCCTTGCTCATGAGCCCAGGGTGTTAGATCAACCTGAGAGTCACTGGCATTTCTGGGCACTACTTGGGAGGAAAAAAAAAAGATTGTTCTTTGCTTGTAGCCAGACACTTGCATAAATGGAACCTCTTAAGGGCAAGTATGGGGAAGTTCAGAAGTGAAATGTTGGACTGACTGACTGTGCCTTTCTTTACAGATGTGCTGAACCAGAGAGATAACGGAGTATTTTAGATACACTAGACTTTGTGTTAGGCATTTTACCTGCATCGACTTTATCTTCCAGATACTCACAAAAGTGGTCATTGTCACCTTCATTTTACGTGTAAGGTAGATGAGTCTCATCGAGAACTTATTGTCAATAGAGCTGTGCCTCTGAACTAACTTCTATGATACAAATTTGGTGAAATGAAATAGATCCTGCAACCAAAGAGGCACCAATGGTATTGAAAGTTGGAGTTAGAACTTCTCCCTGGTAAGGGCTAGTTTTGGGTTTTTGTTTGTTTGTTTGTTTTTTGCTTTGTGTTTTCCCATGGTAGTCAGAGAGAAAGCTGGTGTCTCTTTCCTGTGGTTGAAGGATTCCAGCCCTGTGGGATAAGGCTTCATCTTATGATCCTGCTGAATCTTCATTTCTCCTCTACAGAGCATCTACCACATAGGACCACACTGTAAGGTAGGGCTTCAGCAATGAATTTAGAGAAGACTCGAACTTTCATTTCAGAGCAGGGAGTTGCGGAGAGAAGGGACCCTTTTGGATGCTTGTTGAAGAAACGAAAGAGGAAATTGATAAAGAATGTAAAGGCTTTGAGTATCTTGATTTCCCTTTTTGCCTGCATTAAAGTTAATATTTCTATTTCTTCGTGCTTCCAAACTTTATAGAAAATGAAAACATTTGGATATGAATATTATCAGGTATTATCCTCACTCTCCCATTGACAGGAAAATTAAGTGGAACCTGGTACTTGGTGATTTCATTATGTGGAAGCAGATACAGCTTGAAGCTAAGTCACAGGTGTGGTAGGCTGCATAAAAATAGGCAAGAGACAAAAAGCGTTACTGAATTGAAAGAGGAGTCACAAACATTTTCTGATAAAATCGAAGATCCACATACAAAACATCTCTGTTAGACTATATTTTTTTTGTTGGGGAATTGAGTCTATTGACATTATAAGATATTAAGGAATAGTGATTGTTGTTTCCTGTTATTTTTGATGTTCTTTTTATGTTTGTGTGGTTACTTTCTTTTGGGTTTGTTGGAAAACGATTACTTTCTTGCTTTTTCTAGGGTGTAGTTTCCTTCCTCATGTTGGCGTTTTCCATCTATTATCCTTTGTAAGACTTGATTTGTGGAAAGATATTGTGTAAATTTGATTTTATCATGGAATATCTTGTTTTCTCCATCTATGGTAATTGAGAGTTTTGCTGGGTATCGTAGTTTGGGCTGCCATTTGTGTTCTCTTAGGGTCTGTATGAGATCTGCCCAGGATCTTCTGGCTTTCATCATCTCAGGTGAGAAGTCGGTGTAATTCTGATAGGCCTGCCTTTATAGGTTACTTGGCCTTTTTCTCTTACTGTTTTTAATATTCTTTCTTTGTTTAGTGTATTTGGTATTTTGATTATTATGTGCCGGGAGGACTTTCTGGTCTGGTCCAGTCTGTTTGGAGTTCTGTAGGCTTCTTGTATGTTCATGGACATCTCTTTCTTTAGGTTAGGGAAGTTTTCTTCTATAATTTTGTTGAAGATATTTACTGGCCCTTTAAGTTGGAAATCTTCATTCTCTTCTATACCTATAATCCTTAGGTTTGGTCTTCTCATTGTGTCCTGGATTTCCTGGATGTTTTGGCTCAGGAACTTTTTGCATTTTGCATTTTCTTTAACTGTTGAGTCAATGTTTTCTATGGTATCTTCAGTCCCTGAGATTCTTTCTTCTATCTCTTCTATTCTGTTGTTGATGCTTGCATCTATGACTCCTGAATTCTGTAGATCTTTGGTTTTGTGTGTGTGTGTGGGGGGGGTAGTTTCACTTTCAATCAATTTAGGGATTGTTTTGTGCCTACCATTTTCTTGGTATAATTGTCCATGATAATCTTTAATTTTAACGTTTTTCTGTATTTTTCTCCAATTTTGTCAGAAGTATTTTCCATGTGGATCTTCAGTTTTATCAGACAATGTCTATAATTTTACTTTCAATCAACTTAGGAACATTTTTATACCTTCCATTTTATCTGTATAATTTTCCATGTAATAGTCACTTTTAACATGTTTCTCTACATATTTCTTGAATTTTTTCAGGAATATTTTCCTTGTAGATCTTCAATTTTACCAGAAAGTGTTTATAATTCCACTTTCAAAAAACATAGGAATATCTTTATGCCTACCATTTTATCTGTATAATTTTTCCATGAAATACTCAATCTTCACGCAATTTTAATATATTTCTTCAATTTTATCGAGATATTTTCCAGGTAAATCTTCAATTTTATCAGAAAATGTTTATAATTTCACTTTCAATCAACTTAGAAATATTTTTATGCCTACCATTTTATATGTATAATTTTCCATGATAATCTTCAATTTTAATGTTTCTCCATATATTTTTTTTCAATTTTATCAGAAATATTTTCCATGTAAATCTTCAATTTTATCAGAAAATGTTTATAATTTCACTTTCAATCAACTTAGAAATATTTTTATGCCTACCATTTTATCTGTATAATTTTCCATGATAATCTTCAATTTTAATGTTTTTCCATATAGTTTTTTCAATTTTATCAGAAATATTTTCCATGTAAATCTTCAATTTTATCAGAAAATGTTTATAATTCTACTTTCAATCAACTTAGGAATACTTTAATTCCTACCAATTTATCTGTATAAATTTCTTCAATTTTATCAGAGATATTTTCCATGTAAATCTTCAATTTTATCAATCAATTTAGGAATTTTTTATGCCTACTATCTTATTTGTGTAATTTTTCATGAAATAGTCAGTTTTAATGTGTTTTTCTATATATTTCTTGAGTTTTATCAGAAATATTTTCCTTGTAGATTTTCAATTTTATCAGAAAATGTTTATAATTCCACTTTCAATCAACTTAGGAATATTTTTATGCCTAACATTTTATCTGTATAATTTTTCCATGAAATAGTCAATCTTAATGTGTTTTTCTATAAATTTCTTCAATTTTTCAGAGATATTTTCCATGTATATTTGCACAATGGAGTACTACTCAGCAATTAAAAACAATGAATTTATGAAATTCTTAGGCAAATGGGGAACAGGGGGAGGGAAGAGGGCTTATGGGACTTTCGGGGAGGGGGAACTGGGAAAGGGGAAATCATTTGGAATGTGAATAAAAAATATAGAAAATAAAATAGAATAATTAAATAAAAAAAAACCCAGTAAAACAAGGAAAGAAAGAGCCTGATAACTTGAGTGGCCGCCAATTTGAGACTTGGGCAAGGACCTGAGTGTTTCACGATTTGGGTCAGTTTCTTTCTTTCTATTGCAAAATACAAATGCTTCCTTTTCTTTTCTTTCTTTTTTTTTTTTTAGGTTTAGTTTTTCTTGTAGATAACAGGTGCAAATTACTTGAAATTACTTTAAGCACTTCAAATACTTTCACAACTCACATGATCACACCCTGAGCCCCCAAAACCTTGGCCTTTCACTATAGCTTTGATTGCAGCAGTAAGGAACCTGGTCCCTCTCAGAGACCATATTGTTAAGGTATCTGACATTCTTAACAAACCTCAGACATGACAGAGAAGATGACTTTCAAAATTCAGAACCTGAGCCAACTCCAACCCTTCAGTTAGCTTGCAGCATTATTGGCAATAAGGCAATTCACACAGGTCTCTCCCCAGTACCTACAAGTGTTATTGCGTGGTTGCTTAGTTTTCATCAGGAGCTATTTTTCCTACATTATAATATTTCTAAATGCCTCGATAAAGAGGGTTACCCTTTCTTTCCTTTCTTTGACTTTCCATTTTCGTTTCATGCCTTGAGGGGGCATTAACCAATGCTGGTGCAATTGATGACCATATGAATAAATAATAATTAATCACCATTTTGACTCACCTATGGAGATAGCCAGGAAATCTTTCTTAGAGAAATATTTGCTGATTAAAGAACTTGCTGACAGATGGGAATAAAGTGGCCACTTTATTTTCGAGCTCCTCCTAAGTATCAGTGTGGCTCAGGGCTTTGTGGGTTTCCTCTGCTGGTGATTACAGACGTGCCGTGTGGAGAATAGACTGCAAGGCAAAATATATGCAGGAAAAGTGGAAATCACCAAGGAGAAGGACTGAAGGGGAAATCGATAGGAGGGGAAAGGTCAACAAGCCTCCTGCTGTTAGTCTGTCAAAATGTATTTAATGGGTTCATTGGATACTTTCCACATTTAAGAAATTGACATGAGAAAGGCTTAGCCCATAATAATTTTTTATCTCTAGCTTACAAAATAGCTTTTTCCCCCCTTTGGAGACTTTTACCTCTGATCTCAGTACTGCATTCATGACCATGGGTTTAAAGCATTACCAGAAGTGCGACACCAATGCTTTCTAAACCGATCAAGAGAGTTAATTCCTAAGCAGTTCATTGTGAAGTTGTAGTCAAATTAACTTATCAAAGTGCAATTCTAAATATAAGTATTAAAATTAAGCAAGGATGTACTATAGAATTGACTATATTTAGGAGACCAATGTCTAAGTATGAACTTAACATTTCTTCAAAGAATATCATATTTATTATGTGTACAACTGGGTTAATCTTTAATTAACTCTACCCCAAGCAAGAATTTAACTGAGAACAGGAATAACAGAGATAGGACAATTCAATTAATTGTCAGCAATAGATTTTATGAAATGACCTTAAAAATCAAAATTCCTCCCATTTGAAATCACTTTTGAAATCACTGATCTGATTAGGGACCTTTGATTACATATGCTAAATCCTCTCAGCTTCATATCACGTAGCATAAGTGATTTCAAGTAGCAAAACTCCTCCCATTTGAAATGACTTTTAAAAAACACTGTATTCTCATTTGATGAAAATTCTTATTTATTTTGTGCTTTTTATTTTTTAGATAGTTCTGCTATCACCTTGTAGAGATTCAGATATTTGTATTGTTCTAACATGTTTAATAAAAGTGCTTTAGCTACATTAGAAATATTAATTTATTCAGCAACTCTAGAGCTATACACAGAGATTACATTAAACTTTAATATCTTGACAATTCAGTGTGGGTAACTTGTATGTGATCATCATTTTCTCAATTTTAAAAAGATTAAGCTATTCCAGTCCAAGACCTAAGTTTCTTTTTCTTAAGCCCCTGACACCAATCTGTTGTCCTCACTAGCATCTCATATTTTAGTGGAGATCTGTTTCATTGATTTTGTGAACATTACCATAGTAGTGAGATTTGGCTTAGGATGGCTTCAAATTGTTATCCCTTCCCCTGTGGATCTAGAACCTTTATTTTTAGTAGATGTCTTTAATAAATCTCAAGGTTATAAAGATGAAAAAATTGAAAACCAGATGGGATTCATTACATTTTCCAAGCTATGTGGTAATTTGACATTTCAGAATTAATATAGAAGGCCCTACAAAGGCCTATATAAGTCTTTTTTTTTATAATTTTTCACTTTCAGAATGTTAACTATTAGACACTTATTAACAAAAAATTTGTATATTTGTTATTTATAAAGCATTTTCCTACATATTGAGGATGAAAGAACATAGACAATGTCCTTTAGGAACTTTGGCTGGCAGGCAAAAGCTAATGTAAGCCAAAACGTATGTGACATTGCTATGGAACAAAGTGTCAAAGTTCCGTGTGCTGCTGAAAACAACATACACACCTGTCACCTGCTCTCTCACTGAGTCAGGAATCTGGAAGCAGTATAATTGGATCCTGCCCTCAGATTCTCAACAGCTGCAATTAAAGTATGGAGCAAGGTCAAGTGTCATTTTCACCTGAGTCTTAGCATCCTTTTCTAAGCTCACATGGTTTGAACAATAATTTATTTGTAGTTACAGAACTTGTGAAGGCTTGCTGTTTTAAGTGTAGACAGGCTATCTCTTGGCCCAGCAAAGTACAAAGCCTTTTGCTTCCTGCAATAAATCAGACCCACTAGAATACTCTCCCTTTTGTTAATCAGTGATCTGATTAGGGACCTTTGATTACATATGCTAAATCCTCTCAGCTTCATATCACGTAGCATAAGTCTGATTTCATATTATATCTACAGGTCCTACCTGCTCTAAAAGGCAGATATTATTAAAGATTGTTATTATTATCTTGGAGTGTTATATACTACCTATCAGAAGAGACACATTGAAAGACACAGTAGCAAGCAACTAGGGCTTGGTGACAGTGGGATCAAATTAGGCCAAAAGCTCAAAATAACCAAGATACAATTCACAGACCACATGAAGCTCAAGAAGAAGGAAAAGCAAAGTGTGGGTGCTTCGGTTCTTCTGGGAAGGGGAACAAAATAGACACAGGAGTAAATATGGACATAAAGTATAGAGACTGAAGGAAAGACCATACAGAGACTGTCCCACCTGGGGATTCATCCCATATATGGTCACCAAACCCCGGCACTATTGTGGATGCCAAAAAATGTTTGCTCAAAGGAGCCTGATATGGCTGTCTCCTGAGAGGCCCTTCTAGTGCCTTGCAAATACAGAGGCGGATTCTTGAAGCCAACCATTGGACTGAGCACAGGGTCCCCAGTGGAGGAGCTAGAGAAAGGACTGAAGGAGCTGAAAGGGTTTGCAATCTCATAGGAAGGACAACAATATCAACCAACCTGACCCCCACCCCAGAGCTCCCAGAGACTAAGTCACCAACCAAGGAGTACACATGGCTCTAGCTGTATATATAGCAGAGGATTGCTTTGTAATCAATGGGAGGAGAGGTCTTTCATCCTATGAAGGCTTGATTGATGCCCCAGTGTAGGGGAATTGAGGGCTGGGAGGCAGGGGTGGTTGGGTGGGTGGAGGAACACCCTCACAGAAGCAGGGGGAGGGGGAGGGGGTTTCTGGGAGAGGGGCACTGGGAAAAGGGATAACATTTGAAATGTAAATAAAGAAAATATCCAATAAAAAGAAAGAAAGAAAGAAAGAAAGAAAGAAAGAAAGAAAGAAAGAAAGAAAGAAAGAAAGAAAGAAAGAAAGAGAAAGGAAAGGAAAAGAGAAGAGAAGGAAGAAAAGAGAAGAGAAAAGAAAAAAAGAAAAGAAAAGAAAAGAGAAAAGAAAAAATCATGGACACTGGTTCAGGACACAGTGGGTTCTTGGAAGGTATTACCATTATTTTTGTGTTACTTAGAAAGAAAATGCATTAAAATGTTCATTACAATGTTTGTTCCGGTTAGATACTTTTGGCAATTTGACAGAAGCTAGAAATCATCTGGGAAGAAGGAACCTTAACTGAGAAAATATCTCCATTAGATTGGCCTGTGGGCACATTTGTGGAGTTTTTCCTTAATGATTGGTGTGGGAGGGCCTACCTCACTGTCGGGATGCCACCTCTCACCAGGTAGTCTTGGGTTCAATATAAAAAAACAAAATGAGTGAGCCACAAAGAACAAGCCGGTAGGCAACATCTTCCAAGGCCTTTGCTCCAGCGCCTGCCTCCAGGTGACTGCCTTGAGTTCATGAAGGAATAGAAGCTGTAGAGAGAAATAGACCCTTTCCTCTTTAGCTTGCTTTTGGTTGTGATATTTATCACAACAATAGAAAGCAACTGGGACAGAGTCTAAAAGCGATATTAGACAGGAGACAGCAGACATGTAATATGAGTTCAAGTCCATGCTATAATTGTTGAATTCTGGGAAAGCAAAGATCGTGGCAAATATATTCTCAACTGGGAAGTTCTTTGGGTTTCTGTAAGTAGATTTATTTTCTCGTTTGACATAGAGTCTTCCTATACAATTGTGCTGGCCTTGAACTTGTAATCTTTCTACTGGTGAGTCTGTACAGTGTTACCGACATGTATATGCTGTATGGCTGCCCATTTAGTATTGGATAACCAGTCCAGGTTAGTTAGCTCTGTTGCTGAGATTTAATGAGTGTAGCTTCCCTGTTATAGCTAGAAGGCATGTTCTTATTGGAAGGAAAATGCCATTTTTCTTTTCTCTTTTTTTCGTTTCTTCTTTCTTTTTGTCAACCAGTTCAGAAGATCAAAGTAGTAGTTGAAAGAAATACAATTTATGGGATAATGACTTAAGAGTAAAATATTTGTCTCATATCAGCCAAATTTGGGACAAATATCTTTTTGAGATTTGTAAAGGTTTTAATATAGCATATATAACAAGAAAACCTGCAACTCTTGGTTCACTCAAGGCAAGAATTCCAGGAAGGAGCTGTTTTTTACACAATTTATCCTCAATTTTATGAACTCCAGACAAAATTCCCACTAGTCTAAGAGACAAAAACAGTTCTGTTGCACCTAAGGAATTGTAGTACTTTTTTTTTCATTAAACTTATTTTATGTTCATGCTCTCATGTTCTTCATTGTTGACAAGCTTTGAGTCACAAAAACAATGAGAAATAGCACCATGGAAGTCATGGAATAATATGTGCCTCACTTCTCTGTACTTTTGTTTTTTTAAAATATTTCTCTTATCCTCCTGTATTTAGTTATTTACTGACATATATATTTTCTCAAAGATTTAAAATACAAAGTAAATCCAGCCATCCATTGTTAGTCCCTTGGGTTAAAAGTTTCCATTGACTCTGAAAACTTACTAAAGTAGTGTAGCAAAGGCATGAGATGGAAATCTAAATCACCAAAACAGAACTGAGACCCAGAAATAAACACTTAATGCAGAAGGTCAGTTGGGAATCAACACAGGAGTCAGGGCAATGGAATGGGGATGATAACTGTCTCACTAACAGATGCTTTAAAGATGCCTGGATATCCAAAACTGCAACTGATCCTCATTCCACACCATATGTAAACTCAAAACCGATGACAGAACTAAATATATGAACTAAGATTTCTCAGTCAAAAAAGTTTTGATGCATGCAGATATCAAAATCTGAATTTACTACCCAGAACCCATGTAATAAACTCTTCATATAGTCGTATGGCAACAGAAAAATACTCAGTATTCATAGATTAGCCAGTTTTACATAAAGAATGAGCTCCAAGTCATGAAAGACCCTATCTCAAAAAACAAACTAGATGGTTTCTGAGAAATGACAATTGATTTTTCTCTGGTCTCTGCACACATGAATGTATGCATGTGCATGCATACCATAAACACACAAACATGCATCCTTACAAGAAAATACAAAAAATAACTAACTATATAAATAAGATGTAATTTAGAATAAAATTGGAGAGTTTGAGTCTAGCAAAGATTTCTCATACAATACCAAAAGCATGACCAATAAAAGTGAAATTAGATTTCATCAAAATTAGAAATGTTTACACTTCATGAGACACGATTAAGAAAGTGTAAGACAACTGAACAAAATAAAATGTTTCCAAATAATTTATCTGATAAGTATTTTTGTAGAGAAAATATAAACAAGCTTTACAAAATAATTGTAAGAAGATAAGTACCCAGTTTAAAATTGAACAAACAACTTTAGTAAATGTTTCACCAAGAATAATACAAAATTGTCATTAAAACATAAAAGAAAAGATATTTAACATCATCAGGTCACTGAGATTGGTAGTAGGAGACATATGGTAAAGAAAAGAATCAACTCACACAAGTTTTTTCTTGTTCACATTTGCACAAACATACAGACAAATACACATGTACACACATGAGCTTATACACACCTGCATACACACATGTGCACAAGAAGCACACACATGAACATATACATGGTAACTAAAGTAATACAATCTTTAAAAAAAATTAACATCATTTGCCAATAACAAGATGCAAACTAAAACAAAGGTGATGCACTCTTTAGACCCACAACAAAAATCTGTAACACAAATAAATACAACAAAAGATATGAAAAATGACACAACAAAGTGGAGCCCTCAGACACTATGGGAATATGGAATAATGGAGCCACTTTGAAAACAGTTGGTTAGTTCCTTAAGATGTTGAAACTGGAGTTACAATATGACCCAATAATTCCATTCCAAATAGCTGAAAAATATGTATCTGCAAAAGGAATTTAGCACAATATTCATAGTAGCTGTAAAGTCGCCCACACGTACAATGAGTGCTGAAGAGAGAGACAAAATATGCTAACTGCTCATACAGTGTTTGTCAGAGGCATGCTAATGCATGACTAGCATAGAGGAGTATCAGAACTCTTACACTGAGAGAACTCTAGGGCTTGAAATGAAGGTGGTGGTGAGGAGCGGGGAGGGTAGGTATGATATACAAAGGTGCTATAAATGGACAGAATTACCAAAGATTAGAAAGGAAACTAAATATAAATGATACAGTATTAATATGTATTCCCATATACAAAATGCATATGAAAGACAAATCTCTGGGGACACAAAGTAAACTGTTGTCACTGAAGGTGGCAATTGGGAATGACAATTAACTACAAATGAGCATAAGGGGATCTCAGTGAGATGGCAGAAGAAATCCCAAGATGGGTTATGATGGTGATAGTCAATTTAATGAACTGGAAGTAAAGGTTGAGTTGTAGTATTCAAACAAGTAAATTTCATGATGTGTAAATTCTAAATTCAATAAAAGCAGTTGAAGATTCAGTAGATATTTTTAAGGAGAGCTACTTCAGTTTGAGATAGCCAGACTCACGCTCAACCTCTTAATACCCCTAGCACACAGACAGGAGGACAGCCCTTCCCGTGGCATATTTTGAGCCCCAGGTCCCCCAGCCCACATTGGATGTGCATAGCTCAGTAGTGCATAATTTAGTAGGGCTGCAACTTGTTTTGAACCACAACCTTTAGGATGCATCACATGATATCTGTATAAACAAACATCCCTAAACAGTTTGATCAATATGAGCAAAATCGCCTCCCACAGCCAAGAATGAATAATCAATATGTCAGACTACATTTATCTCAGGTGAGGAAAATCACAGGGACATAAGAAGATAGAATGATCACACTTGAGTGTCAGAGATTGCCTCACATAATTTTGATGATACTTCAGGTATTTATGGAAAGAAAGAAAATGCTTTTCCTCAGATATTTTAAATTTGAGTAAGGATGCCTTTGATCACATCCTAAGAAACAAACATGCCAATGGGAAGCATCTGATTCTTGGTGAAGATTGCAAGTAGGTGTGCCCCTTTCACAAGGTCCAAAATAAAATCCTTGAGACACCCCAGGAACACATGAAAATTTACCTATGGATTATAGAATATACAAACACCTTGCACATATAATTATTTGTTATCTTCACAACAGTCCCTTAACACTTGGTTATAACTGTCGCTACAAATAATATAAAAGTTAAAAATACTGTACTGTATCACACAGATGTATGCTTAGAGGACCAAATTGTGAGTTCTAATAAAAAAGGAGAAGAAAAAAAATGTCTCATGATTTCTCTTATGTATATGAATATATATATGTGTGTGTGTGTGTGTGTGTGTGTGTGTGTGTACATGAGAGAAGAGATAGTAAGAGTGATGGAGAGACAGAGACAGAATAGTAAAAGGAAGACTGATGCAAGGAAGTGACCAGGTGACCAGGGAAGGGGAGAAAGGAGGGATAGTGAGAGGTAATTATGAAATATATATATATGAATGAAAATCTCTAATGGAACTTATTGTTTTGAAGACTAATATGATATAACATAAAACTGGAGAGATTGCTTATTGGGTAAGAACCTTCTGTTTGCAAGCATGAGAACATGAGTTCAAATCCAATAACCCACATAAAAAGACAGGCACGGTCAAGCCTAGAGGCTTGAGTAATCAGAGTCAGGAAGCTCACTGGTGTTGCCTGTTTAACAACCTAGCTCCAGATTCACTGAAAGACCCTGTCTCAAAGGAAAAAGATGGAGAGTGAAGAGATTCAGTTTCCTGCACTTTGACACACAGAGACATTCAGATAACACACACACACACACACACACACACACACACACACACACACACACGGACCCATATACCACACACCATATTTTTTCTTTCTCCCCTACACACAAGAAAATAAACTGGGACCTACTTATCTTTGTGTGTTTGCCATGGCTAGAGATTGGGACATAACTCATTTAACAAATACATGAGGAGATAGTTGACAGCTTAGTCTTAAGCACTGGTGCTCCTTGCTATACCGAATCAGTTACCACTGACGCTTTATTCACCTATTGACTTACTCATACATTTAATGGAATAATTTGAATAAATTCAAAGTATTAAATATAGTGTTAGCTATTGAAGTTACAGTGACTACAAGATTCAGCAGCTGTGGAACATCAAGACAAGGGAGCAAAGACACAGATATGCTGTAATGAAGACTAGTAGTGGTGCTAATGGCTCTAAGAACTTTGAAGCCAGGTAAGCATGTGACTGGGGAGTGCTTCACATTGAGCTCCGGCAGAGTTATCCAAACCAAGGAGAGAGGGGAGTCGGAAGAACAGAGGCCGGATTGCACGATTGTATGGAGACTTAGAACTTGAGCTTTATCACAGTGGCCAGGCTAGACATCTCTTTAGCTATTTGCTAACTTTGTGACCTTGGGAGAGTTACTTGCTCTAATTGGTTTATCTATGAAAGGGCCTAATGCCTCCTGTCTGCATCTAGATGTCCTCTGTTCATGCTGAGAGCTAACATAGCTGGTGCAGACTCTGTCACACAGCGAATATTCAGCTACGCTGCTATTGGCACTTTGCTCTGCAAATAAGTCACACAGATTAAAAGTGATTTTAATCTAAAGTGAGAATTTTTTTAAATCACATTTTAGATTGTTAGTCTAGTTGATTCTTAATGAGTCTTTGAAAACTGTTTTCAATATATTTTCATTTACAGATTTAAAGTGGTTTTCATTGCTTATAAAATTAAATTCCAATTAAATAAATTAAATAAAATTGCTTATAGAATTAAGTCAACTTTACTAAAGAACTACACTACTAATTGTAAATTCACCAGTTTTAAGTGCACAGTTCATTGGGTTTTGGTATATTAACATTTACCCAAGTTATTCATCCATTGGTAGGCATTGTAGATTTGGGGTTATTGTATTTTAGCATTTTCACTGTTATAAATAAGCCTGACACGAATGTCTATATACATATATCTGTGACTTCACTAGACAAGTTGGTCAAATGGTTAACTATGATAACAT
Source organism: Tokudaia tokunoshimensis (assembly GCA_036184795.1). NCBI lineage: Eukaryota > Metazoa > Chordata > Mammalia > Rodentia > Muridae > Tokudaia > Tokudaia tokunoshimensis. Next base: position 20,613,538 of record BTHU01000011.1, read on the forward strand.
CTTGAAAACAGTTTATTGACACTTCATTAGCCTAACTATTTTTTTCTATATTTTTTTATTTACGTTCCCAATGATTTCCCCTTTCCTGGTTCCCCCCCTCCCCGAAAGTCTCATAAGCCCCCTTCCCTCCCTCTGTTCCCCATTCAGCCCCCTCTCACTTCTCTGTCCTGGTATTCCCCTACACTGCTACATCCACTGTTTGCCTGGATTACTACCATCCTACTGTCTATCATCGAAAGTTAAACATTTCCATCACTGCCCCCAGACTCTGTATAGGTAGGACCCCTCAGTTTGCATTCCTTCCTTCTCTATACTAATCTCCAGTCCCCCAAATTATATACATGCATATATATGTGTGTAGATGTACATATATGTTTATCTGTACACATACACACATATACATGCATGCATACATATATGTATACACATATACATGGATATACATATATATGTATATGTCTTGTGTTTATACAGTCTAGACACACATATACATGGAGTCATCAGATATGTGCTCATTCATATCTGCTTCTTTTCCACTAGCATGTGTTTGAAGTTCATCTTTGAACTATTAGGCGTCAATTCTATCTCTTTTCATTGCTGAATAGTGTAGTCACTTTAATTTTTTCACTATTTTTTTTTCACTAGTTGGTAAACTTTTGGGCCATATGGTCACTTGTATTAGTTTTCTTTCTAATTGGCAAACACAAGTTAAGAAAGACGGTTGTTTCTCAGTTTGAGGGTGCAGTACAGAGTGATCGGGAAGGCTTGACGGTGGGGCTGTGAGAGAGCTAGCCACATAGCATCTGCAGTCAGGAAGCCGCTGCCTCCTGTCTGATGCTCCTCAGCTCAGTTTGGCCGTTCTTTCTTTCGGTCTTCGACCCCAGACCCTGAGGTGATGCCACCCACATTTGGGCTGAGTCATTCTCCCTCAGCATCACTTGCTCATATTCCACACATATGCCCAGAAGCAGGTTTCCATGAGAATTATAGATCCAGTCAAGTTGAGAACCAGGATTAACCCTCACATAACTAAACATTCTAAGGCACTGTCAAGTTGTTTTCCAATGTATTGATTTCTTTTATACTCAGATCATACTTCCCCCACAGATAATGCCAACACTTGTTACTCTGTGTATTTTTTTATTTAACTTTTTATTGATCCTTTGTCAATTTTACATCATGAACCCCAATACCAGTCATTTCCTGCCCCTTCACATGCACCCTCTGCCCTTGCAACCTCCTCCACAAAAGAAAAAAAACTCATTGTGGAAGCTGTAGTATGCCACAGTATGACCCACAGTGATACCCTTTGACCACACTTGCTTACTTGCAAAAGTTCATTGCCATGCGTCATTGGTCTGGTTCGAGGCCTCTAGCTCCTGCTACTACCAATACCATATCCTCACACGGACTTCTCTCCATATCCTGTTGTTGTCTTGTGTTGAGGAGCTCCTGAAGCTTTTGATTTGCAGGACCAGCCCCTTCAGATGCTCCAGTAGTTCATCTATGAGGTGGTAGAAGTTGTGGTGGGCCGATCAAAGCCCTGGATTAGTTTAGTTAGGAGGTAACTGAGCTGGTCAGCCCTCCAGCTTTTCTGCACCACACTATCAGGGTGAGCTCTTCCTGGTCACCCAAGTTCTAGAGCTAGCAAGGCGTAGAGCTAGCTCTCTTGCTCTCATTGCCTTCTGGGCTGACTCACCCACACCCATGCCAGCAGGGCCAGCTCTATTGTTCTGCCCAGGTGAGGTATATGACCCACTCCCAAGTAGAGTGAAGGGCAAGGATAGCTCTCCTGCTCTCATGACCTCAGAGCTGCTATCACCACTTGCTGCAGGTAATAATGGGCAAGAAGATAGGAAGAGCAGCCCTCTCTTCCAGTACCACCGAACTGCAGACAAGTGGCAGGAACAGCACTTCTATGTTCATACCCTCGGGCCAGGTCACCACCAACAACATGCCCATACGCCCCAATTCCCTCAACAAGGACTTTTTCCTGGGTGAGGGATGGGGTCTTCTTTCCTGAGCACTGCAGCAGGCAAGGGGTGGGGCCAGCTTCCTTGTTATCATACTCCAGGACCAGCTCTTCCTCCTCGATTGCCCAAATGAGAGGTGGGCCAGCTCTGCACAGCCCCCAGAGATCAACATGACCCCCAGTAGCAGCCCAGACCAAGGAATCTACCTGACCTTGGATGGTAACAGACTCCTGTTGCCGCAGGGCCACAGACACAGACATGGCCCTTGGTGTCAGCATGGGCCAGGACCTCACCATGGCCTTAGATGGCATCTCTGGCAACTCACATCAGACTGTTCCTTGCCATCCTTGAGTCTCCATTTCCGCCCGTCTTCACTGTGCTCACATCTTTCTGCTTCTCTTTCTCTCCCATTTCTCCATGACATACTTGCTCATCTGAGTCCTATCCAATGCCTCTGGATGTCTAGAGTCATCTCAGGAGTGTAGGCTACACCCATGTTTTGTGGCACCAGGTAGAGGTCATTGTTGGCATGGTCTGCCAACCCAGAACCGTGTGGCACTGGGTTGGGGGTCATCTCAGTCTAGATCTGTCCACCTGGCCCACATGGCGCCTGCTGGGAACCCTCTCACGTGTGGTCCTTTTTTTTTATTTCAATATTCTTTTAAAGGAAAATTATATAATGGTGATTAAAAGCATTTATATTGCATACATTTTAAAGAGATATAAATTTTTATTGAGTGATATTGTTCATAATTTTGCCAAATATTAATGTTATTGCTTTAGACCATGTTTGTAACTTTTTCTTAAATGCTGTATTTTACCTAGTAAAAATCATATATATGTATATATATATATGTATGTATGTATATGTATATTTATATGCATATTTAAATTTATATATAAAACCAACTTTATGAACATAGTGGAGCATGTGTCCTTATTGCATGCAGGTAAAGCCTCTGGGTATATGCCCAGGAGTGGTATAGCCGGATCCTCCGGGAGTGTCATGCCCAGTTTTCTGAGGAACCGCCAGACAGCTTTCCAGAGTGGTTGTACCAGCTTGCAATCCCACCAGCAGTGGAGGAGTGTTCCTCTTTCTCCACATCCTCGCCAATAACTGCTGTCTCCTGTGTTTTTGATCTTAGCCATTCTGACTGGTGTGAGATGTAATCTCAGGGTTGTTTTGATTTGCATTTCCCTAATGACTAAGGATGATGAACATTTCTTTAGGTGCTTCTCAGCCATTAGATATTCTTCAGGTGAGAACTCTTTGTTTAGCTCTGTACCACATTTTTTAATAGGGTTACTTACCTCTCTGGAGTTTAACTTCTTGAGTTCTTTGTATATATTGGATATTAGCCCTCTGTCGGATGTAGGGTTGGTAAAGATCATTTCCCAGTTTGTTGGTTGCCGCTTTGTCTTTTTGACAGTGTCTTTTGCCTTGCAAAAACTTTGTAACTTAACGAGGTCCCATTTGTCTATTCTTGATCTTAGAGCATAAGCTATTGGAGTTCTATTCAGGAAATTCTCCCCTGTGCCCATATGTTCAAGGTTCTTCCCTAGTTTCCTTTCTATCCACTATGTTCATAGCAGCCTTATTTATAATAGCCAGAAGCTGGAAAGAACCCAGATGTCCCTCAACGGAGGAATGGATTCAGAAGATGTGGTATATCTACACAATGGAATACTACTCTGCAATTAAAAACAATGAATTCACGAAATTCCTAGGCAAATGGTCAGAACTTGAAAATATCATCCTTAGTGAGGTAACCCAATCACAAAAGAACACACATGGTATGCAGTCACTGATAAGGGGATATTAACCCAGAATCTCGGAATACCCTAGACACAATTCGCATATCAGTAGATTTCCAAGAAGATGGAAGGAGAGACCCCTGGTCCTGGGAAGACTGGATGTAGGGGAATGCCAGGACAGAGAAGGGAGAGGGGGTTAAATGGGGAAAAGAGGGAGGGAAGGGGGCTTATGGGACTTTCGGGGAGGGAGGAAACGGGAAAGGGGAAATGATTTTGAATGTAAATAAAAAAAAACTTAGAAAATAGAATAAAATTAAATAAAAGAAAGAAAAAAAAACCTAACTTTAACTAAATATGAATTTAGAGAAAGAACTGAGATCACCAGAAGAAAATGCTAATAGTAATCATTCAGTCACCACTTTACCAGAAAAGTTGCTAATGTTGAATGGCTTTGTTTAACCTCAAAGCCTGCTCAAGGGAGGCAGGATAATTATTTTAGTAATTTTATAGTTATGAGTTACTGAGGTTTTGAGAAGTGAAGTCATTTCCTCAAGTTATAATTGAAGTGTAAAGTAGATCCTGAACTTAAACCAATCCCTGGGGATCTTTAGAGTTTCTACTGTGAACCACTGAATTCTTGTTGGCTGTGAAACATAGCTAAACGTACCAAGTAAGTGGACTTCAGTTGAGGAGGAAGAATTACTGTTGGAATGAGATGTTTAATAAAAGTGACTTTTGATGGAGAGACCTCCATGGAAGAGTTGGATAGGCTGGGCTATACAAGTTGTGCTTTTAGGCTACTATTGTGTGTATATGATTTTTCCAGAGGCCCAGGTGCTGGAAGCTTAGTCCTAGTTGTGGATGTTCATTGGTAGACACTTCCAAAGGTATGTCTTCAAGAAAAGAACTAGCTCAAGTCTTAGAATGGCAGACCTATGCAGACATTACTTTCTATGAGAAATGGCTGTTATAGGAAGAATGAGCCTTGCCCCTGCCTGGATTTTGCTTCCTGTCTCACATAGGCTTTCTACCTGGATGACATCTATTATGCTGTGACATGGCCAAGGCACTCTCATCAATGCTGAGTAAGTATCAATACCATTCTCTTGGCCCTTTCTGATTTGATGTTGGATAGTCCCTCAAAGGGATGTATAGTCCATCAAAGGTCCACATGTTAAAGTTTGGTTACTTGGACGTGGTTGTTGAAGCTTTAGGAGGAGGGACTTGGTGGGGCTTAGGCCATTGTATCTTACAGAAAAGTATTTATGAGACTTCTTAGTAGTTCTTTTAAGATGACTGTCATAAAATCCTGGGTTTGGACCCACATTTGCTTTCTGTGATTCTGATTCCAAATACACTCTCCTGATCCTGATAAGCTCTCCTGTCATTGTTGTCTGACATGTGCCATGAGATGGCTAAGCAAGGGACCTCCCTTTTGAAACTTCTGCTAAACCCAACTTTGAGCTAAGTAAACTCCCTTCCCTTCATAGGGAACCTGTTCCATAGTCTACTTTACTATAGTGATGAAAGGGAAGCAGACAACTCTAAAAATGATTTAAGTCAACTTCTTTGCTTTGCACTTTACCACTCTCAGCTAATTAACTAATTAATTACAACTAATTAATTATAGCTAACTAATTATAGCTACAAACAATGGTCAGACACATACAGGTGAGAGGTCAACCAGTTCTTGGAGGATATGGAAACTCAGATGTGTTTTAGATGGAAAAGTTGTATGGATTTTTCTACCCAGTGATGTCAAAAGGAAGATCAGAGAAAAATGGAAGGGATTAAAAAAAGGGAAGTTGAGGTTTGTTCTGAAGAACTTACATGTGCCATAAGTAAGTAGGAGTGAGACACGGACTAGAAGAGGGGATAAATAGATATTTTTTAACTTTTTATTGATTCTCTGTGAATTTCTCATCATGCACTCCAATCTCACTCATCTCTCCATTCCTTCATATTCACCCTCTGCCTGTGCAACCTAACCCCCAAAGAAAACAAAAAATAAAAATAAAAAATTAAAAACAAAACAAAACATCGAGAACAACAAAATATCACTGTGTAAACTGTGATGGGTCACAGTGTATCACATAGTATACACCTTTATCCAAATTCTTCATTTGCACATTTTCCTTGCAATGAGTCATTGGTCTGACTCGAGTCCTCTGACTTTTGTTAACCTGTCAATACTGGATTCTTACCAGGATTACTATCAGATATTCTGTGTTATCCCATGTTATGAAAATCAGCTTTGGGTCTTCAAACCTGACTTTCTCATTAGCTCCAGCAGTTTATAGATAGGGTAGATGTTGTGGTAGGCCAACTCAAAGCCCTGTATCTGGGCCTGAGTGTTAGTTGAGTTCGTTGGTCAATCTTCTAGATGTCCTATGCCCACACCACCATGGTAAGCTCTCCTGCCCTCATGCATTTGGGGCCGGCTCACCCATTCCCTCACCACCAAGGCCAGCTCTACTATGGTGCCCAGGTGAGGGGAGGGACCTGCTCTCCCAAGTGATGTGACAGGTGAGGGCCAGCTCTTCTACTCTCATGACCTCAGGACTAGCTCTTATGGGAATAGATTTAAGAGTAATTTTAGAGTTAAGAATGGAGCAAGAAGAATCTACTGTCCCTGCTTCTGCAACATGATTGGTAGTAAATATGAAATCAATACAGAAAAGAAAGTAGACTAAAGAAATTTCTTCATCTATTAAATAACTTATTAAAGAAAAGCATTGGTCCAGTAAACATCTTCAACAAAATTATGGAGGAAAACTTCCCTAACCTAAAGAGAGAGATGCCGATGAACGTACAAGAAGCCTACAGAACTCCAAACAGACTGGACCAGAACAGAAATACTTCCCGTCACATAATAATCAAAACATCAAATGTACTGAACAAAGAAAGAACATTAGAAGCAGTAAGAGAAAAGGGCCAAGTAACATACAAAGGAAGACCTATCCGAATCATATCAGACTTCTCACCAGAGACTATGAAAGCCAGAAGATCCTGGGCAGATCTCATGCAGACACTAAGAGAGCACAAATGCCAGCCTAGACTACTATACCCAGCAAAACTCTCAATCACCATAGATGGACAGACCAAGATATTCCATGATAAAACCAAATTTTCACAATATCTTTCCACAAACCCAGCCCTGCAAAGGATAATAGGTGGAAACCACCAATACAAGGAGAGAAACAACACCCTGTTAAAAATGAGATAGTAACCTTCTTGCATCAAACCCAAAAGTAGATAACCACTCAAACATAAAGATAGCGTCAAGAATGGCAAGTGGCAATAATCACTATTCCTTCATCTCTCTTAATATCAATGGTCTCAATTCCCCAATTAAAAGACATAGACTAGCAGACTGGATACATAAACAGGACCCAGCATTTTGCTGCATGCAGGAAATGCACCTCAGTGTCAAAGAAAAACACTACCTCAGAGTAAAAGGCTGGAAAACAATTTTACAAGCAAATGGTCCTAGGAAACGAGCCGGAGTAGCCATCCTAATATCAGGTAAAATTGACTTTCAACCTAAAGTCATCAAAAAAGACAAAGAAGGACACTACATACTGATCAAGGGAAAAATCCACCAACAAGAACTCTCAATTCTGAATATCTATGCTCCAAATGCAAGGGCACCCTCATTCGTAAAAGAAACTTTACTAAAGGTCAAAGCACACATTGCACCTCACACAATAATAGTGGGTGACTTCAACACCCCACTCTCTGAAATGGATCATTCAGGAAAGCAGAAACTAAACAGGGACACAGTGAATCTAATTGAAACCTTGGACCAAATGGAACTAACAGATATGTATAGAACATTTCATCCTAGAGCAAAAGAATACACCTTCTTCTCAGCACCTCATGGTACCTTCTCCAAAATCGACCAGATAATTGGTCACAAATCAGACCTCAACAGATAAAAGAAGATAGAAATAATCCCATGCCTCCTATCAGATCACTATGGAATAAGGGTGGTCTTCAATGGCAACAAAAAAACAGAAAACCCACATACACATGGAGGCTGAACAATGCTCTACTCAATGATAACTTGGTCAAGGTGGAAGTAAAGAAAGAAATCAAAGACTTTTTGAAATTTAATGAAAATGAAGGCACAACATACCCTAATTTATGGGACACAATGAAAGCAGTGCTAAGAGGAAAATTTATAGCCCTGAGTGCCGCCAAAAAGAAATGGGAGACAGCATACACTAGCAGCTTAATGGCACACCTGAAAGCCCTGGAACAAAAAGAAGCAAATACACCAAAGAGGAGTAGAAGGCAGGAAATCATCAAACTCAGGGCTGAAATCAATGAAGTAGAAATAAATAAAACTATACAAAGAATCAACAAAACTAGGAGTTGGTTCTTTGAGAAAATCAACAAGAAAGATAAGCCCTTAACCAAACTAGCCAGAGGGCACAGCGACAGTATACAAATTAATAAAATCAGAAACGAAAAGGGAGAGATAACAACAGAAACTGAGGAAATTCAAAAAATCACCAGATCCTAAAACAAAAGCCTGTATTCAACACAACTAGAAAATCTCAAGGAAATGGACAATTTCCTTGACAGATACCAAATACCAAAATTAAATCAGGATCAAATAGACCATCTAAACTGTCCTATAACCCCTGAAGAAATAGAAGTCGTCATTGGAAACCTTCCAACCAAAAAAACACAAGTCCAGATGGTTTTAGTGCAGAATTGTATCAGACCTTCAAAGAAGACCTAACACAAATACTCTTCAAACTGTTCCACAAAATAGAAACAGAAGGAACACTACCCAACTCGTTCTATGAAGCCACAATTACGCTAATACCAAAAGCACACAAAGATCCGACAAAGAAAGAGAATCTCAGGCCAATCTCTCTTCTGAATATCGATGCAAAAATACTCAATAAAATTCTTGCCAACCGAATCCAAGAACACATCAAAACGATCATTCACCACGATCAAGTAGGCTTCATCCCAGGGATGCAGGGATGGTTCAATATAAGGAAACCCATCAATGTAATCCACTATATAAACAATCTCAAAGAAAAAAATGACACGGTCATCTCATTAGATGCTGAGAAAGCATTTGACCAAATTCACCATCCTTTCATGCTAAAGGTCTTGGAAAGATCAGGAATTCGAGGCCCATATCTAAACATAGTAAAAGCAATTTACAGCAAACCAGTAGCCAACATCAATCTGAATGGAGAGAAACTTGAAGCGATCCCAATGAAATCAGGGACTAGACAAGGCTGCCCTCTCTCTCCATATCTTTTCAATATAGTACTTGAAGTTCTAGCTAGAGCAATTAGACAACAAAAGGAGGTCAAAGGAATACAAATTGGAAAGGAAGAAGTCAAACTATCACTATTTGCAGACGATATGATAGTATACATAAGCGACCCAAAGAACTCCACCAGAGAACTCCTACAACTGATAAACAGCTTCAGCAAAGTGGCCGGATATAAAATCAACTCAAGCAAGTCAGTAGGCTTCCTATACTCAAAGGATAAGCAGGCTGAGAAAGAAGTAAGAGAAATGATACCCTTCACGATAGCCACAAACCATATAAAATATCTTGGTGTGACTCTAACCAAACAAGTGAAAGATCTGTATGACAAGAACTTCAAGTCTCTGAAGAAAGAAATTGAAGAAGACCTCAGAAGATGGAAAAATCTGCCATGCTCATGGATTGGCAGGATTAATATAGTCAAAATGACCATCTTGCCAAAAGCAATCTACAGATTCAATGCAATCCCCATCAAAATCCCAACTCAATTCTTCATAGAGTTAGAAAGAACAATTCAAAAATTCATCTGGAATAACAGAAAACCCAGAATAGCTAAAACTATTCTCAAGAGTAAAAGAACCTCTGGGGGAATCAGTATCCCGGACCTCAAGCTGTACTACAGAGCAATAGTGTTAAAAACCACATGGTATTGGTACAGTAACAGGCATATAGATCAATGAAACAGAATTGAAGACCCAGAAATGAATCCACACTCCTATGGTCACTTGATCTTTGGCAAAGGAGCTAAAACCATCCAGGGGAAAAAAGATAGCCTTTTCAACAAATGGTGCTGGCTCAACTGGAGGTCAACATGCAGAAGAATGTAAATTGATCCATTCTTATCTCCTTGCACTAAGCTCAATTCCAAGTGGATCAAGGACCTCCACATAAAACCAGACACACTGAAACTAATAGAAAGGAAACTAGGGAAGAACCTTGAACATATGGGCACAGGGGAGAATTTCCTGAATAGAACTCCAATAGCTTATGCTCTAAGATCAAGAATTGACAAATGGGACCTCATTAAATTGCAAAGTTTTTGCAAGGCAAAAGACACTGTCAAAAAGACAAAGCGGCAACCAACTAACTGGGAAATGATCTTTACCAACCCTACATCCGACAGAGGGCTAATATCCAATATATACAAAGAAGTCAAGAAGTTAAACTCCAGAGAGGCAAGTAACCCTATTAAAAAATGGGGTACAGAGCTAAACAAAGAGTTCTCACCTGAAGAATATCTAATGGCTGAGAAGCACCTAAAGAGATGTTCATCATCCTTAGTCATTAGGGAAATGCAAATCAAAACAACCCTGAGATTCCATCTCACACCAGTCAGAATGGCTAAGATCAAAAACACAAGAGACAGCAGTTGTTGGCGAGGATGTGGAGAAAGAGGAACACTCCTCCACTGCTGGTGGGATTGCAAGCTGGTACAACCACTCTGGAAAGCAGTCTGGCGGTTCCTCAGAAAACTGGGCATGACACTCCCGGAGGATCTGGCTATACCACTCCTGGGCATATACCCAGAGGCTTTACCTGCATGCAATAAGGACACATGCTCCGCTATGTTCATAGCAGCCTTATTTATAATAGCCAGAAGCTGGAAAGAACCCAGATGTCCCTCAAGAGAGGAATGGATTCAGAAGATGTGGTATATTTACACAATGGAATACTACTCTGCAATTAAAAACAATGAATTCACGAAATTCCTAGGCAAATGGTCAGAACTTGAAAATATCATCCTTAGTGAGGTAACCCAATCACAAAAGAACACACATGGTATGCAGTCACTGATAAGGGGGTATTAACCCAGAATCTCGGAATATCCAAGACACAATTTGCATATCAATAGATTTCCAAGAAGATGGAAGGAGAGACTCCTGGTCCTGGAAAGACTGGATGTAGGGGAATTCGGAGGCAGAGAAGTGAGATGGGGAAAAGAGGGAGGGAAGGGGGCTTATGGGACTTTCGGGGAGGGAGGAAATGGGAAAGGGGAAATGATTTTGAATGTAAATAAAAATATAAAAAATAAAAATAAATAAAAATAAAACGCAGGTTTGACTGGCCTATCTTTAAATGCAAAAAAAAAAAAAAAAGAAAGAAAGAAAAGAAAAGAAAAAGAATAAAAAAAGAAAAGCATTAATATTTTGAGGTTTTTCACAGTGACCACCATAACTCTAAGGGTATAGTGCTATGCATTCCTTAGAATTAGCCAAGAGCTCTCTAATTGGACTAAAGATTCTCCCAACAACAGGAAAACCATGCCTGGTACGTAAAACCCAGCTAATCATCAGGGATAATGAAATCATGGATCTTGGAGGAGAACCACAGTCATTTTACTAAACCAGCATAACTCATACCCAGTAGTGTAGCCTTTGTCCCACATTAAGGAAACATCTCTTTGTAACAGATGGAAGCCATTACAGAAAACTACAGCTAATCAAAATGTTGGATTGGGAGGCCCAGTCCCAGATAATACAACTACAAAACATACCTGCTCCTAAGGCTCAGAGGGGACAGAAAGATTGTAAGAGCCAGAGAATCAGGGAGTTTGCTGTGATAATGTATCTCCTAGTAATGTACAAGCTACACCAATAAAGCCTCACAAAAATAACTGCTTCAACATGAGATGAACAAGGACAACATCAATAGACATACAACGTGGATAGGAGAAAGTCCATAAGGCCTCAGCTCTATACCAAGAACTTCAGGCAGCCAAGGAACACTGAGAGCAGGAGAAATAATATTTCTCAGGGAAGAGCAAACCAATTGGTTATCCAATACCAAATCGGCACCACTGAAAACATGCATACAAGTAACATTATACAGACTGAGCATATTGTATTTATATATTTAGGAATATATATATATATATGTATATACTGATGCCTATATGCATGTAACAACAGTGAATGAAAGGAATTTGAAAAGGAATCCAGGAAGTGTACATTGAAGGGCTTGGATGACCAAAGTGAAATGTAAAAACAATGCAAATATATTAAAATCTTAAAAAATAAAAGAGGTAAATAAAACTTTTTCTCTAGGGATGTGTTTTTTAGATACTACGATATCAAATTCAATGTTCTATAGTTAATGAATATCATGATCATTTCCTTCTTTAAAAAACGACAGCATTTGGAAGATGAGAGAAATTCACAATAATTTGTATGATGTTAAATGTTCCTAGTTAATACCAATATCAGGTAGTTTAAAAGAAGAACTAATACAGTTATGTGAATACTAGTCATTGAGTGCTTACTATATCAATAATCCCTTGTCAAAATGTCTTATGAACTTCAGTACTACAAGAACTATATCTCAAAATTATTTTCTCTAGTTTTAATGATAAAATAAAGTGTAATAAGGTAAAACTAAGCCAAACACATTAGAATAGGATGCGACAAACAGAAGGAGAAGCACGCAAGAAGCGGCACAAGATGATACAGATGCAGATGCAGAAGCAGATGCAGATGCAGAGAGCCACTCATTCACACACTCGGGCATCACAGGAAGCCACGAAACCGGAAGCCATACTCTGTAACATAATTTGCAAAGGACTTGTAGAGTAAAAAAAAAAAAGAAAGAGTTTTAAAAATTAAAATTAAAAATTTTAGTTAAAAGGCAAAGTTTTAAAAGAAACAGAGAAAAAGAAAAGAACGTGACATTATGAGACCAAGACCTTCCAAGATGCCTGAGTTCATCTTCTGTTGGCCATATCCTGCTGGGCACGGGGCTGATCCTCACTCTTTATCCAGTGAGACCCCCTTGGAGAAAACTAAGTTTTTATTTGCAAGTGTTTATCAATTGGCAATAACTTCTGGGTCAGGGATGGGAGCATGTGCCCACGTCTTTCAGATTTAGGACCCCAACTGAGTCCAGACTTCTGCAGGCCCTGTGCATACTGCTGCAGTCTCTGTGAGTTCATACAACCATCAATCCTGTTGTGTCTCAAAGGCCTTGTTTCCTTAGTGTCCTGCACCCCTCTGGCTCCTACATTCTTTCTGCCTTGATCCACAATTGGGGAAATTTTATGGAGACATACAATTTAGGTCTGAGTGTTCCAAATATTCTCTAATTTTGTGAGAAACTAAATGGCTCTGAAAGTCTAATTACATTCAGAGTCAGTACTCAGCAATCCTTTCCCTCAGTCTGTGCTTCTTCTCTCCTGTCTACTGTGATTCTGTCTTAACCTGCTTTATCACCTGCTATCACACAAGTTACTGGATTGGAACTTATAAAAAGTATAGAATTATTATGTAAATGGATGATTTTTCCAAGTTCAAATTCTTTTGGGCTATGAAAATTATGTTCCTTACATCAAAAGCTGTTCTGGCATTTCCCATGAGAACCATTCTTTCTACCCTTTGTCCAAGGGATTGTTTCTCCTCTGGCCATCTTGTTCCCTTGTCGGGCTGACCTCCATCTGTTTTCCACCCAGGCTCTTTGTGTGTGTGTGTGGCCTGTCCACTCTTCACCCATCTGTTCTCTTCATCTCTGTGCAAGTCTGTTACCACCTTTGAGTGTCCTCTATCTGTCAATGGTTTTTTAAAAAGACTTTCTTTAAGTTGTTTTCCTAACATTTCTCTAAAACTACTGAATTCCCCCATTCCTTGTCTCCCCAAAGAATGTTCAACCTATGTACTACATAAATTCTGATCAGTTTATGTCTTCTATGTGATTCTCAATCTGGTCAAGTTAAAAATGAAGATCAGCCTTCACAGTCACTGCTATAACGTACTTCAACTTTTGAACAAGATCTCCATGCAAGGAACTGAAATCCCAGAACAAAGAGAAAGCAAGTTTGAATAACTCATGCCCATGACCACAATTGGCAGAACATTCAGCCCCAAAGATATTAGCAATATTTCCAGGTTCGCTTGGCAAAATCCTATCTACTTTTTTTTTTGCTTCATCATAATCATATTTAAATCTTTTTAAGTACTATTCTCACCCAAATGCTTCTTCCCAGCTGTGCTGAATTATTAATGGAATGGAATTAAATATAGGGGTTTGAAATGAACTTATTTCCAAATATATTAGACTTCGTCTTCCCATTTTGACATTCTTTATTTCTTAATATTGCTATTTTTCACAAACCCATTTACTCCATGTCTTTATCTGTACCTATGCTCTGTATCTGTATCTGGCCAGTTAATGCCTCTGAAATTTTTGAAATGATATGATATTTTATCTATTTTTGAGAATTTCATACAACATATGATTTTGACCATATTTGGCCCACCTCTTTCCAGACCTCCTTCATCCTCTAAACCCATCTCCACTTCATGTCCTCTTTCTTTTCTAAGAGGAAACTTTCCCACAGTAACTGTTCTAGGCCTTCAGTTCTTACACTCTTTCTGCCCCCTCTTCCATGATGAGGTTATGATGGTTCCTGATCCCTAAATGTATGAACTAGGGATTCGACCACAAGTCAGTTGATCCCTACATTATCACCAACTGTGGATTTCTGCAATGGTCTCTGTCTTCTCCAAAAAATGGATTTTGATGAGGGGTAAGAACTATATTTCACTGTGAGTATAAGGATAAGTATTAAAACTGATGTTTCTAATATGTCTAGCTAAGATCTTCTCTTGCTCTAATCATAATGTTAAAGCAAAATACCATAGACCAACAAAAATATGAGCTAGGTAGAGCTTATCTCGAAGATAAGTTCAATCCCCAGTCACCACCACTACAACAACAACAACTACAATAAAAACAAAAACAACCAACCAATCAACCAAGCAAAACCCCAGAAATTTAGTTCTCACGATTGTAAAGGTTCAGACACCATCAGATACCAAAGGTCAATGTGCCAAGAGACTCAGAAACTGAGGACCCGTTTCCTTAATAACCTTCTCAGTACAGCCTTATATGATGGCAGAGGTGAAGAAGCCCTGTGAGACTTTGTTTGGGGACACTAATCCCACAGTGGCACAAATTGAAACTTTATTACCTCCCAAAGGTGATAGTGACACTGTCACCTCGAGGGTTAGGATTTTAATACAAGCTGAAAGTGACACAAATATCCAGTCCTTGCCAGACCCTAAGCTGTGACTTAATATTGACCTTCTGTTGTGTTTCTGGATGGCTCCTCGTAAGTGGGTCGGCTGCTATTTATCATGACCACAGGCTTAAATACCTGTCTTTATTCTTTCGTCCTGAGTAAGGTTCCAATCACATTATAAACCACTGCCATCATTCATTTATCAGCCGCTGTAAATTAATATTTATCTGAGACACTCTATCAAATTATTTACTCCAGTTGGGCATTTCTTCTTTCTGCACTGATAAACCTTAATGGGGAAGAAACAACTCTCATCCTTAGAGACATCTTTTGTGTGTGAGATGGGGAATGGCAGAGATTGAAGAGATAAAACTCGATCCACTCAAAAGCACAAATCCTCAGCAACTCACTCTTTAACTGCAACAACTTGCTTGCCCCAGGGCATAAATTTAGCAGTTTAGTCCAACAGAACCTTCTAGAATACACTTTACATAGGTTGAGTTATTTTTATTTTTTATGTAGAAGTGTTTGCCTGGATATGTGTATGTGCATCATGCATGTGGCTGGTGCCTCCTGGAGACTAGAAAAGGGTTTCAGATTGCCTAGCTCTGGATAGTTATGAGCTGCAACATGGCAAACAAGAATCATACCCAGGTCCTTCCTAAGAATACCATACTCCCTTGACTTCTGAGTCATATCTACAGTTTCAGAATATACTTTTAAAGAGCAACTAAAACGTTAGGTATAGTCTTTAAACTACAATGTTTTGGTATTCTTCATTTTCTAATGCAACAGAGGTACACAATTCTTTTAGGATTTTCGTTTAGGGTAAATGATCTGTAAGGAGTCATTTTATAGGCTCAGTGGCTTAATGTTTGTGGTACAGGTACGAGG
Source organism: Tokudaia tokunoshimensis (assembly GCA_036184795.1). Lineage (NCBI taxonomy): Eukaryota > Metazoa > Chordata > Mammalia > Rodentia > Muridae > Tokudaia > Tokudaia tokunoshimensis. Next base: position 20,629,469 of record BTHU01000011.1, read on the forward strand.
ACCTGAGGATTTTGTTGTTGTTTTTATTTTGTTTTTTTTTTTTTTTTTTGTTTTTACCTCTGTTGCTCATGTAAAAAAGCAGGTATGAGAGTTTGTATAGTGTTAACTCAGATTCTTGCTTCTGGCTGTTTATCACTGAGTCATAGTTTCTCTCTTAAAGCTAACGCTTTTTATTACTGACTCATACAACATCCTTGGCTGATGTACTGACTGGTTTTGTGTGTCAACTTGACACAAGCTGGAGTTATCACAGAGAAAGGAGCTTCAGTTGAGGAAGTGCCTCCATGAGATCTAAGACATTTTCTCAATTTGTGAACAAGAGTGGAGGGCCCCTTGTGGGTGGTGCCATCTTTGGGCTGGTATTCTTGGGTTCTATAAGGAAGCAAGCTGAGCAAGCCAGGGGAAGCAAGACAGTAAGAAACATCCCTCCATGGCCTCTGTATCTTAACCTGCTTGAGTTACAGTCCTGACTTCCTTTGGTGATGAACAGCAGTGTGGAAGTGTAAGCTGAGTAAACCCTTTCCTCCCCTACTTGCTTCTTGGTCATGATGTTTGTGCAGGAATTGAAACCCTGACTAAGACAGCTGGTTCTAGGCTTCCTGGTATTGCTGCAGTGCCCCCTTATAACCTGAGAGTGTAATGCCTGGGGTCCAGCACCTGGCTTCTACGTGCATGATTGTTTGATGCTATAATGGGTAGTTAGCAGTGTAACATCCCTTGGAAAGAGTTTATTTCTTTCACAAAACAAGTGTCTAAACATAAAAGTCATCTCATATTTGAGCAATGCCATCTTACTTCTGAAATAAGACCACCAAGTTTTCTCCTCCATATGGAAACAGGCTACCTATCTCTTAAAGATTTTTGTGTCGATGTCATGTAGGCAGCCTTATGTGACAGAGAAAGTCCATTATGCTGCTTAATACTCCTCCTAATGGAATTGCTCAAAGACCCAATAGAACAAAAACCATACTGTGAACCTTAGAGATCACGTCACAATGGTCTAGAAAGGCACTCAAAGTGTTCAAAGTCAGCAAAGATGTATAAAGTAGACCTATTGGAGAGGAAGCTGCCTGAGAGTGGGAACTAAAGTTGTTGAAGGTCGTATGCAGAATTAAATGTGCTGAAGCTTGGGGACTATTTAATATTAACACTATTTCCATCAAAAAATTATCAGATGACTTTATAACAGTTTGGGGGGCATTCTGATAAAAGAAATACATTGACAAGTTGGAGGGAGTTCAGAGGGAAACAATAAAATTGAGTAAGTGGTTAGAGGACAGAGGGAATCAGTTATGTGCTAGCTAAACAAGAATGGAAGAGGGGATGACCTATGATAAATGCAAGGTATGTGTACCGGCCAGCAAACAGCTTAGTGGTTGACAGGCTGAGTCAGACAGCTCCTACCTCTGGAGCCATATATTTTAGAACTAACTGAGCCCCTTTTTTTTGAACTGTCTACAGTTGGATTCCCTTGCCCTGATTAATGTAAGTGTTCCACAAGGAGTCATTGCTGCAGGTGGTAAGAGTCAATGCACTGGCTAGGATTTTGAGAGAGTGTTTCCCTTCTACTCTAAAGGTGATAAAGTAGTTCTAATTATAATTAAGGGTATTTTTTCATCCCTAGACAGCAGATCCTGTAACAGAAGCATCAAGCAAGTTGTACAAGGATAATCTGATACTTTCCTTGTTGCTAGAACAAAATGTCAAGGCAGATTTTAACCTTTTCGAGCAGGAATTAATGACCAATGACCATAGCCCCTTGTCTAGGACACTGTGTGCTCTCTTCTTCTCTTCATGCTGGGATTTGGTCTGGCTTGAGCTTGCATAGCCTTGTGCATGTGTCTGAACTGCTCTGAGATTCTATGTGCAGCTTCCTTCCTCTAGTAGCGTGTCCTTGTGCTTTTCAGCATCACGAAAGCTCACATGTAAGTATGAAGCTACCAGACTGATGTCAGCTTGACTTCTCCACGTTTTATGACTCAAGAAGGTAGGGTCTTCAGTAATAGGATCACACCTTCAAGTTCCAGAGAGTAAACAGTTACAGCAGCAACAGAGGTAGGAGGCTAGGAAATTGGCTGTAAAACAGTCTCTCCTAGAAATGGCCATAAGACCGGAACAATGACAACTCAGAAAAGAGAGTGAAGTATCGCATTTTTTTAAACTTTTAGATATTTTTAGAAATGTCGCAATATAGTTCTTCTTATAAAAGCCAAATGCCAATGATAAATATTAATCTTATTTTTCTTTTGCCATGTACCATGCCTCCCCACAGACATGATCAAATGCAGAATGCGTGCCTTGAGTCAGAGGAGGGTAAATGCTCTATGTACGAACACTAAGTGCCAGTTATTTCACATCCAAATTGCTAGCACACATTTTTACTTACAAGCCATCCAGGCACAGACTAAGCATTATCCTTGATATGTGAGGTGCATCGTTCAGGTACATTTAAAATACAAACCTTCCCATACAAATCCATTTAAAGTGGATTAAGACCCTATATAGAGCTATGTACAGGTGTAGTGCTAGTGACCTACAATAAAATAAATCCTATATAGATGAGTTTAGTTTGATAACGGGAACCCTCCACCCAGAGTACAAAAACAATAATCAACACTATAAATGAAACAATGTTTAGGAATTGTCCCGGCACCAGGGAGACTGGTCGATATTTGAACATTAGAGCCGTCGTGTGAAACGAAGTGCTAGATTGGAGGACTGCCAACTGCTGAAAGCCTAGCTATAGGAGCTGTGGTAACTGGGAGAGTGTAGATTTCAAAGCAAGCCCAGGCAGGACGCGAAGGAGAGCATCTCCTTAGCAATGTACACGGTTGGTCTTTGGATCTCTTTCTTCTCTTGCTCCCATTCCCTCCTGTCCACAGATTATTTAGCTTTGAGTTTCTAATTCTCCAAGTGAGTTTATTACTTTCTATTATCACTTGTTTGGAGTCAGGGAAAGAGCAGCAAGTTGTCCTCACTGTCTGGGCAGTGGTGGTGACCTGGTTCTCTGTCAGATCTGTAAGGACAGATGCAGCATGGTGGCACAGGATAATAATCACATCCAAATGAAATGTGGGAAAAGCATGTTTGTTCCAGAGTGAGAAGAGTCTTAGATTAGCAGTGAGATCAAAACATTCCTAGGGAGATACTGTATGTATTCTAAGGTGAGCACATGAACATTAGGTTTATATGCATAAATTCAAAAGCCTATTTCCTTCCTTCCAAGCACCGTTGTAGATCTTTGATAATCAAAGGGCTACCATATGCTTTTCAAGACCTGATACAGTCTCAGTCATAGTGCAACCAGGCAAATAGACACCATGCTAGGTCATTTATGTTTTAAAATCCAATATGCAGAATTAAGTACAGAAGCGTGTTGGGGTAAAGTGTTCACAAAGTGAGAAGGCTAGCCAGGGACTGAGAGACAACACAGAGATTTCCCAGCAAAAAAGCTGCTATTACCCTGCAGGCCGACAAGATACAGAAGTGGGCGTGAGAACCAGGCATTGTGGTGATGGATGGGGATGAGAGAGAAGGTGTCCTGATCTGCAAGAGTGTCTCATTGGCAGAGTATAAGACTGAAACAAAGAATGGTGGGAAATATAGTTTCAAGAATCAGTTTCTTGAGATGTCGAGTAGGAGCAACAATTGGACAGAAATAGAACTGAGGGCAAACTGGTAAATCATAGTAAACTGGTAAGTTAATTTATTAACTGTTCCCTTTTTCCTAATGCTGTCTCTTTGTATGGAGAATCTCGTATTTAATTACGAGATGTTGTGATGTCGGGTTAAGCCGTATCAGGTTTAACCACCTCCTAATAGGAATCCCAAGTCAATTCCGAGCTCTTGGACTTGTGTGGATGTAAATTAAATCATCAGAGCAATTTTGAACAAAAGCTTCAGTGTGCCATGGGAGGGAAGGTGGATTCCATAAAATGTAAGCTCATAGAATATCAAACTATATAATACAAATTAAAACACCCTGCTTTAATATACAAAGTGTAATCTCAGCATGTACAGAGGAGGGGGAGGGAAGGAGAAAGGGGGACAGGGAGGGGGAGAGAGAGGGGAGAGATAGAGAGAGAGAGAGAGAGAGAGAGAGAGAGAGAGAGAGAGAGAGAGAGAGAGAAGAGGGAAGAGGGAAGGGCAGATGGAGAGGGGGGTAAAAAAATTTCCAAGAAAGAGAAGAGCAACATGAAGAGATAATTGAGAAAAGGCTTCAAGGGGGTTTCTGAACATGGTGGGAAAAAATGAAGTCAAATAAGTGTAAAAAAGACAAGAAAACATTAATGTTTCAATTAGAAGCCAATATAGAATACAGGCACAAACAAAGCTAGTGTTTGGTTTTCTTGTGTTAAGGAAGCAGCTAACCTGATAAGAAAGAAGTCTGAGTTCGTAATGCTGGAGAAAAGTAATTAAACATTAGTAGAGAGGCAGAAACATCACCTTGTCCAGGAACCTCATTTACAGTTTTGTTGTCCCTGTCTGCAAACGTTAGGAACAAGAGTCAAGATCCAGGGACGGGGAGCAAAGTCAGTGTCCTTGGCATGCCCCATTGCTGTCCACCTCCACATTAAGAATTATGTGTCTAAGACAGCATCTTTCAAATGAGCCATCCCCAAAACATAACCAAAGCATTCTCCTTATAAAGTCTGGAAAATTAATGCCCAGGAGTGTGGATAAAGCAAGTCCAGTAAAGATAGTGAAAAAAATGTACTTATCTTTGAAATTTTTCATGGTAAAGTCTATTTCCTTATGATCCTTTAAAATATAATATTTTCACTATGTCTTAGAGAATTGTGTGTATGTAGGCAATGCATTTTAAACACATCCACCTGCCAGCTTCCACGTACTCTTACAGCATTTACTTTCACTACCCTCTTGATGTGTCCCTCCTTCCCTTAGAAGCTGCTATAACCTATAATGAATTCCCTCGGTTACCAAAGGAATCTTATGTGCCTCTCTTTACTTTTCATAATTATGATATAATTTCCTTGATAAAAATACAAATTACATCCCCATACCTGCACCCTGTCAACAATCAACATATACTGCCTATATTGTATATGTTTTTCAGCAAATGGTAATTGAAGTATTTGCAGTTTTACTAAATATTTTAATTTATCCCATGAACATATGATTGGGATATATTCATTTTAGTACAGTAGAAGAATAGGTACAATAGTGATGAATTTTATAAATAAATAGGTAATGCCTTAGTTACTTTTACTTTGCCATGACAAAACACCATGACTAGGGCATAAATAAATGTTAATTTGGGCCTCCAGTTCCAGAGAATTAAATTACATGAGCATTATTGTGGGGAGCATGGCAGCAGTCAATCAGGCATGTGGTGGACACATCTCAGTTGACACACACGAGGCAGAGAGTTAACTAGGAATGGTGTAGGCTTTTGAAACTTCAGAGCTTTGGAGCTCAGCACCAGTGACAAACCTCCTCCAACAGAACCAGTCATTCTAATTCTTCCCAAATAGTTCAACCAACTGGGGACCACACATTCAAATATCTGAGCTTATGGAAGCCATGAGCTAGGATACTCATTCAAATCTCTATGGGTAATAATACCCAAAGACAGTTTGACTATGCAGCCTCCTACTGACTTAGAGTTATAAAAACAAAAACAAAAGCATACATAACATACATCGTCTATCAATGTGCTACCATTAGAGGTAATGTATACTGAACTTTGTGAATATCCATGTGTTAAATTAAAAACATAGATGTTGATCACACAAGAGAAATAGCAGAAGTCCATCTTTCAATTTGACAGAAAAGAGAACAGTGATCATTTAAAATAAGTATGACTTCACAATCAACCACAAAATGTACATGCATGATTTTACACTTGACACTCAGAGCTGGAGTTATAGGCATGTGCCATAATATACATCTTACAAAAGGGACATTCTAATGTGATTAAATAATGAGACAGATTGTCTCAGATCACCATTTAATTTCCATCTATCATAACAACCTTTATAAAAAGAAGAACTACCACAGTTAGGGAAGGTGTGATGAGGAAAGCAGAGATCAGCTTGAAATTTTTAGAAAGTTCAGTGTTTCTGTAGTAGACTCAGAGGAGGAGGGGCCATAAGCTGGGGGATACCTGCCATCACAAGAAGATAGAAATGGAAAAAAAATATTGCCTTTGGAAGGGCTCCAATTTCCCTGCAATCATCTGACTATTAAGATCTCTGATCTTTCGAACTCCAAGAAACTTGTATTGTTTTAAGGCTTTCTGTTACTATGGCAATGATAGAACACCAATCATCCAACATCTTTGGTGGGAAATGGAGCTGGATGTCATGAACATTGCTGATGGTTTGTGGGAGAGTGGGGCTCCAAGTTTCTCCCCTTCTTTTGGTGACCTCAGATGTAAACTTTGAGGCATTCTCAGTGTGTTAGGGGATGAGTGGGACCAGGTCCTCTCTCTTCTTGTGTTCTTCCTGGGGTGGATGGTCTATGGCTTCTTAACTCTAAGAAGTTATGTGGACCTTTAAGTCCTTCACCTCGATGCTGTAGCAAAATTTATTATCTACTAGGAAAAGTTCTTGGCAAATTGTTCCTTGAGATGTCAACCACAGCATCAAAGGAAAAATAGAGGATTAAAGTCAAAGTTGCAGGAGACAACCTGATCCTAAGGATACTATTCAGAGGACCCTACAATACCTGTCTAACCACAGTTGATATCACATTTACCAGCTTCCTTCAAAAGGCAGGTTAGGTCCCATGATGAACACATTGACAACAGAAACTTGGAAGACTATGCCTGCAAGCTTCCCATTCACCACTGAGATGACCTACCCTACAACCTTATCAGCACCATTGGACACAGGAATGATGTCTGGGAAGACTCTTGGCTATCATATTATAGTGTCCTAGAAAGAAAGACCTTCCATAGTCTTTTGGGTATTGTTAATAACATTAACTGTGGTTATAAATCTACATGATTCTCAAGTTGTTCTGGATGACCTTGGCCAGGGTGGCTGAGTTTGATGTTATAGGAAGCTCTAATAATGATCTGGACCAAGCTATAATTTTCATAATTCACAATCATTACAAACCTGGAGGAATTAGTAGAAGAACAGTCATGATGACAGTTTTAGTAGCACCCTTCAGAAGGTTCCCAGCTCTTTTCATAATAGTGAAGTCAACAGTAGATTCCATAAAAATACTTGGCTCCAGAATCATCCCAGTTGATTTGACAGGATCTCCCTACTGAAAGATGAAGATAACCATCTTTTTGATGATCCCTTTGGCCATCAGCCTGCACTGAATCATGGAAGTTTTCATGTGTAGAACCACACTGGAACATACAGACCATGTGATTGAGGTAGATGAAGGCATCCTTGATGGCAACAATATCCCGTTGACAAGAGTTAAGGAAAATACTGGCAACAAATCCATTCATTCTAATTTTACCACGATGTCCCATGGACACAGTTGGCACTGTATAAGAAGTCCCAAACCAATAGTATTGAACATATGTGGCATTTGCTGTATCTACCTTGACTTGCTTGGACACTCTTTTGTCACCAACTGGTTTCCCTACTCTATTATTCTCTGAACTGGTTAATTTACTGTCTATCAATAATTACAGTACTGACAAGTCAACATACAGCTTTTCAGAACTTTTCATACTTGAGTTCTCTAAAGGAATGCTGTAGGTGACAATTCTTTTGGGAGTTGAATGACTCTTTCATTGGGGTTACCTAGGACCTTCAGAAAACATAGGTATTTACATCATGATTCATAACTGTAGCAAAATTGCAGTTACCAAGTAGCAACAAAAATAATTTTGTGGTTGAGGTCATCACGACATGAGGAACTGTATTAAAGGGCCACAGCATTAGGAAGGTTGAGAAGCTCTGCTGTATAGTATTGAGCAGGACACTTCTAACCCTTGTTCACCACTCATCCTGTGTCCTGGTTTATAAAACACCCTGGTCCATAGGCAGTGACTCATTCCTGGGACTAAATCTGGATGAGAATCCGTGCATGGAATGTAATAGCTCCTACTATTATCTTGCTAAATTAATATAGTACCAAACCGTTTTATAAATACTTATCCTTATGTCCATAAGCAAGTATAGGTTTCATCCCTTATCAGAGCGCCATCTTTTTTTTATTGTGTTGTGACTAACTGCTTCAAATTCCTGCTGCCTCGAATTCCTTTCAACCATGGACTAGAACTGGAACCATGAAATAAAACAAATCCTTTCTTCCTAAAAGAGCTTTGTGTCAGGTTATTTTTTTAATCACAGCAATGGAAATGAAACTAGAAAGCTTATCTCATTCTCTGTCAGCAACTGAGGTCTGTTGACTCCTTGTGCTCTACCGTTGTAGACATTCAGTTCTGTGCTGACAGCTCCTCTGTTGCCAATAGACATCTGCTTGTTCTTCTTATACAGCTTCCTATGATCACATGGCCCATATATGTATATGATTATTAGCACTATTATCACATATGATATCAGCATATATTTATGATTATATACATACGATTATCAGCATCTGTACGCACATTAGTTTGCAAGGTCTGTCATATCAAAGTGCTATAAATTAGAGTACACACAAATTTTGTTTTGTTTCTGGAGACTAGGAGTGGAGCTTCAAAGTGCCAGTACAATTCATTTTTCTTAACTGATTCAAAGGAGGATCTGCTCCAAGCCTGTGTCCAAGTTCCTTCTCTCCACCAAGCTTTAGCATTCATAGCTAATCTCAACATGATGTATCTGTGTTCAGATGTCCCTTTGTAGGCCACGAGTCACATTGGACTGAGCATTCTATCACAGTACATCCTATTCCTAACAACTAATAGAACTTCTTTTATGATTTTTAGTTACATTTTATTTATTTATTTATTTATTTATTTAATGTTTGTGTGTGTATGTATGAGAGAGAGAGAGAGACAGAGAGAGATAGAGAGAGACAGAGAGAGGATAGAGACAGAGGGATTGAGAGAGACAGAGCACGTGTGTATATGTGTGCCAAGGCACACATGAGGAAGTCAGAGAGCAACTTGTATGTTCTATATGTTCTTATATGTAATTCTGTCCTTCTACCATGTAAGTCCCAGGAATCAGGCTCAGATCATAAGTCTTGATAGCAAGCTCCTTACCGACCAGACCATAAAACTGGCCTTAGATAGTTTAATTTTTATGTAATAAATGAGCATTTTAGTGAACTGAGGGGTAGAATTTTGACATACAAATTTTGTGTGAAACCCCAATCCAACAATACCTGCCACCTCTCTGTACACTGATTTTTTTTCAAATTTTTTTTAAAAGGCCTGCTGATTATTTGGTTCTTATGCCTCTTAGCAGGACTTCCTCTAAGAACTTGGGCCAGCTCATAAACTGTCTGTTCCTATAAGAAGGAATGAGTCTTTCCATTATAATCATTTATGCATCCAGCTGAAGAACCATCAAAGCTCGATTCTCTCAGCATTGAGGCACAATCACTTTGCTGGGAGCTATGGGAAAAGCAAACAGGAATTCTTTAGATCTCCCTACAATTAAAAGCTCTGTGTCAAAGGACAGTTGTGGTGGTGCATGCCTTTAATCCTAGCACTAGTGAGGAAGAAGCAGGAGGGTCTCTGTGATTTAGAGGCAAGTCTGGTCTGTATACTGAGTTCTAGACCAGCAAACACTCCATAGTGAGACTCTATGCCCCAAAAGACAAACAAACCAAACAATAAAAAAAAGTCTTCATATCTATCCACCCCAATTTTGACTTACTTCTCTGGTGCTCTACATAAAGCAATTCTTTCTTCACTAAAATCTTAGTTCCCTAATAATAATTTGTTCTCAGTTCTAGGATCCTATCTTTCCCCTGAATAGCTTGTCATTGTTGACTTTAGACAAACTTAAAACTTCACCTCTTATTTTAGATTTTCAAGTTACTTCACAGTCATGGTATTCAGATGCTCATGTGGCTTCTGTACGTAAATATTGCAGAGGTACATTAGATTATGCAGGTCCCATGAACTCACCAGATGTCCTTCTGAAAACAGTTTTCTTCTCCTGCAGCCCATCTTAGCTTTACCCCCAGTCCTTCAAGCAAGAACACTGGAGGTCCTTAAATTCTCACTCTGTCACATTCAAATTGTTGCCCAGACCTGTTGCTTTTCCCTATGAATTTAACAAAAACCTTTTTCTCATAATCATCCCTCTTTTTTCCACATTCATTCAGGCCCTCCTGCCCTTTTCTCCTAGATGAGAGAAGCTGTGTGTATTTCTCTCAGAATGTTGGTAAGTGCTACAGTTCTTTCATTACTTCCTTGAACAAGATCACTTAATGATAATTAACTCATTAGCAACAAATTTGAAGCATATGAGATACCAAATCCGTAGGACTGTGCCAACTTTTCTAGGCATTTATTTCTTGCGTGCATGAGAGAAATACTCACTGGGGGACATCAAAAGACCACATTAAAATGATTCTGTCATCACAAGTAAGCCAGTCCTACCTATCTTTAAAAATCTGGAATTTGATTTAGACTTGGTTTTAGATTGGCATTTACCTTCATCTCCACTGAACACTTTGTCTCATAGTCCGTACCATTTTTTGAATGTGACAGGCAGTTCATTGTGTTGCTTCCCTTTTTGTAAAATAAATTCCCCACTTACTCTATGACCTCATAGCCTAGAGATAGGCTCAATATTCTGTTTCTAAATGAACTTACTTGTGAATGTTAGATGCTGTAGTGCACAGATACAGTTTTTTTCTGTAAGAAATCATGGTTTTCACAAATAGTTATGACTCCAGGTCTAATGTTCTGGTAATACTACCAAAATCAAGGGTTAGAAAGATGAGAGGAGCATCTTGGAGGAAGCTGAAGGCTTGAGGAAGATCAGAGTCTTGATAGGGAGAGCACAGCAACAAGATGAGCTAAAACCCACTCAGTACTCACATCCTCTAGGAGCTGAGTCAGGAGAGTCACACATCAGATGGGGAGCTTTTATCTCAAAGACAAATTACAATCTAATAAAAGAATGGTTCACTAGCACTCCTTCCCCCTTTGAAAAAAGTTGTTCCTTCATGCATTGCTATCTGATTCAATATGATCTGTCCCCAGTTGATTTCATGCTGAGGCTTAAGTCAATGTTCACAATGCTGAGAGGTAGTCAGGCTTTTATGGGGCATTCAGGTCACCACAGAAGACGAGGTTTATGGCCATTTCTAGGGTCTGCATTAATTTTGCCCTGAGAGTGGGATGGGGTACCCCATGTGCCTGTCTTTGTACATCCATGATTCCCCTTTTATTATCTACCATGTTGTGATGTAGCCAAAAGGCCCTTGCTAGGTACTAGGAGGAAGCTGTTTGTACTTTGCAGCCACCAGAAACAAGGCAAATAAAGCTCTTTCCTTTATAAACCATCCAGTTTCAAGCACTTCGTTCTAATAGCATGAACTAGACATGTGCCTTGCCGTATAAACCTTTGATCGTCTATGAAAATGCAGCTCTTATAATTTAGCATATTCGTCTATCCTAGTCATTTGGTAATAAAATGGTGCTGCCTAGGGAAAGGGTGTGTAATGGTTCTTACTGACAATGTGAAGAGCTGCTCTTCAAGATGGAGTCTTAGTTAGGGTTTTAGTGCTGTGAACAAACATCATGACTAAAGTAACATTTACAAAGGACCACAATTAATTGGAGCTGCTTTACAGGTTCAGAGGTTCAGTCCATTATCATCAAGACGAGAGCATGGCAGCATCCAGGCAGGCATGACATGAGAAGAGGTTAGAGTTCTAGATCTTGTTATGGAGACAAACGGGAGAAGACTAGATCATACTGACCAGACTTAAGCATATATATGAGACCTCAAAGTTCTGCCTCCACAGTGACACACTTCCTCCTCCAGTGACAAGGTTCCACCTCCTTCAACAAGGCTTTGCCTCCTAATAGTGCCACTTCTCATGAGCCAAGCATATTAAAACCAGCAGAGATGGTGAATGCCCTGCTGCCAGAAATGCTCAACCAGAACCTAGACAAATGACTGTTGAGGAGCTTTTTAAAAGCAGTGTTCATTCTACAGGGTAAAACAACACATTTTAGTATAGGTTGCTTCTATGAAATTTAGTTTTCTAGATCCAAAGTCAAAATGAAGTCAATTTGCTCTTTTCTGGACTATATAATGCATATTTTCCTTTTATAGGTTCACCAAATATCTTAAATTATGTTAACTTATTGTTTAAAGTTAATTTTTACCTCCAATTTTATGTGTATATGTGTGCAAACAAGAAAGAGAGAGAGACAGAGACAGAGAGAGACAGAGAGACAGAGAGACAGAGAGCGCCTAATCTCTGTGGGGTTGAATGTCAGCAATGATTAATTTTTATTCATTCAAATGCTTGGTCAAATGGGTTATATTTGCAGCAGATTACGAGGGTTAACAAGGGACTTGAATCCTGAAGCACCATTCATCTTGAAGTAGCGAGTGCCTGGTCTCCTATAAATGGAATGTCATGTTATTTTTAGATGAGGCTTTGCCAAGAGGATCCAGGACAAGGCGAACAATGCACAGTCTGATTAGCAACCTTATTTAAACGTGTGAATAGCTGTGGTTTCTTAATGTTACTCACAATAAATCTGTGGCAAGCCTATTCCCTTAGTGGGGGTGCATTATTTAGATCATAAATTTAAAAGAGGGGGGGAAAGGCTTTCAAAGAATTCAACCTTGCTTGCTCATAAGGGAACATGGACATTTGAAGCAGGAGGCCAATTAAAGTATAGTTCCCGTTAAATAGGGTGGCAAGGTGTGTTGCTAGTCTGAGAGCTCCAGTAAGGTTTTTTTTTTGTGACTGTCCATTTGCAACATTTACTAATACAGATACTCTCTCTAGAGAGTCAGAGACCTACAAGCAACCAATCTAACACACTACTCTCCATGCACTCAGGAGAGAAGATACTTTGAATATCAAGTAGAAACAGAACAAGTGGTTGCATCTTCATTAGGCTATCACAGTAGAGAAAACCATGTCAAGACTAATGATGCTCTCAGTAGGTGCTAAGGCCGCTTGTGGTCATGAGGAGAGAGTTATAGGCAGGGTGTATTCTGTCATTTATAATTCTCTGTTACTGTGGAAGAGAGTTCTTGAAGGTTCATATTCTGCTCTGTGAAAACTGCACTTGGGCTAAGTAAGTATTCCATTGGATTTTCCTATCTGGAGCCCTCTCTTTAAACTTTCTTGCTGAGGGACCATACAATATAAACCATTGTTTTAGCAATAGGCTTTTAAAAACAATATTTTCTTGAGTCAGACTCCATTATTCCTTAGCCTTTCAGTTTTGAAGCTGAAACTTGGCCCTCACTCTTATTCTTAAGTGACCAAACTCTCTAATGCTAGGGCTTTAATTCAGTTCTTAAATTTAGACGGAGAGCCAATTCAAATAAATGGCTACCCGGGACATGTACAGAACCTTTTCCTTTATACTTTCCTCCCCAGAGTAAAGGCTCATAAGGGCCTGCAGAGAGGAGAAACTAAAGTGCTGTTAAGTATACAAAATAGCTGGGACTCATTCAATCCAAATGGCAAGTAAGTTTACTTCAGAAAAGACCACCACAGACTCAGATCCACCGGTAATATCAGCAGATTCAGAAACAGAACTAGGATATATCTAAGGCCTCCAAATTTCCACATACTGTAAAGCTCTAAGGACAGTCCTTTTACTTCCTAACAACAAGTGTTAGGACCGTCGTCCTCCAGACTCCTCCTCCTACATGGAGATGAGAAGACACACAAGCGACTTAATGGTACTTGGTCTCGGGCAGTGGTGGCGCACGCCTTTAATCCCAGCACTTGGGAGGCAGAGGCAGGAGGATTTCTGAGTTCGAAGCCAGCCTGGTCTACAAAGTGAGTTCCAGGACAGCCAGGGCTACACAGAGAAACCCTGTCTCGAAAAACCAAAAAAAAAAAAATGGTACTTGGTCTGAGCTGGACTATTCCAACCGGCCCCTGAATAGCTCCCCAATCCTACGTGCCTTCTTCTCACATGACAAATGTCTTAGACTCCCGAGGCTGTAACCCAAGCAGTGTTACTTGCTGTGGTGTCTAGACCTACCAAGTACTTAAAACTTTTCTTTTGTGACTATTTTATGCTTTCATGGCAAAAGACATTGCTACAAGTTTTTAAAGACAGGGCAGTCAGGCTTCAGTTTAGTCTCTACTGAAAACAGGCCACAGCTAATTGACATGCAAAAGATTTGATTCCCCAAGAGGAATTTTGCAGTCTTATTTTTCACATAGGATTTTTCAAAAACCCCACTTGGGAATTAAAAAAGGAGAGAGAGAGTACACATAAAATTCTTTGAGGTTCTCATCTCTCTAACCAACACTAAAATAACATTTGCCAAGCTGGCGATGACAAGGAGGGAATGGACAGAGATCATTTAATTAAGGCCTTAGATTACTGTTGAAAAACCTCATAGGAAGAACAACAATATAACCAACCAGACCCCACAGAGCTCCCAGGGACTAAGCCACCAACCTGAGGGACCCATGGCTCTAGCTGTGTGTGTAGCAGAGAATGGCCTTGTCAGGCATCAAGGGGAGGAGAGGCCCTCTGAAGGCTCGATCTATGCCCCATTGTAGGGGAATTGAGGGAGGGGAGGTAGGAGGGGGTTGGGTGGAGGAACACTCTCATAGAAGTAGGGGGAGGGAGGATGGGATAGGGGCTACCCTGGAGGAGGGAAAACTAGGAAAGAGGATAACATTTGAAATGTAAATAAAGAATATATCCAATAAAAAAAAAGGAAAAATGGAATCAAATCCCATTCTACAAATTTCCCAAATAATAATGTTACATAGCTTTAAGAAAAATCTCCTTTTTGCCTTGAAATTTTAGTGCTCTGTCTTGTGTCCGTCCCTACCATGAGAGGAAAGAACAGTCTATGAACCCAGAACTCTGGCAGAGGCTAAGATAACCACTTGGCCATCAAGGCCTTTGGTTGAAAAGGTATGTGACCGAGGCAGTGTGACACAATGTGTAACCCATCTGAATGGATGGCTTTCCCACTGCTCTGGGTCACCGTGGAGGCCTTTGTGACACAAACAGCAACTGCTGTGGTGTAATTATGTGTAGTTATATAAAACGAGCTAATGCCAGCCAAGCAAACTGCAGAAGAGGACCGGTTGTGTTCCTTGTTAAATGTTTTGTCAAGCTGACCATGCCCTTTATTTATCTCTAACACAACATGCTTATTCTGCCCCATCTACTGTATTCACTCTGCAAATTTATGAGGCTCTATTAATCTTCTGCCCTGCTGACTATCTCTGTTGCAAAGTGTCAGCAGACTTTTGTACCTTGCTAATGTACAAAGGGCTTCCTATGAGTAATATCAGCATTTTGCCTTTTAATTGCACATATAATTTTTAGGTCTTACAGCTAATAAGGGAATTGAGACCACAGTTCATCACTGTCTCGAATGGTACTCCAGGGGTGTGGGGACTGTGGAAGCTGAGAGAAGAATATAGCTGTTCTGGTTCCAACCAATAGCTTCTCTCATTATAATGGAACCATCCCCAATATAGTGTTAAGATCATGTCACTTTCCCCATTAAACACTCCACTTTTCTGGGGCTTTACAACTCCATATTAAAAATGCACTCTTTTTTGGAAACTTTTTGCTCTGCTTCATAGCTCATGAATATTATTATCACCCTCCGTGTCACGTCCAAAAGAAATTAGCTGTGTTATTTTTAAAATCAAGGAAACAAATATCTGTTGGGCAAACTCCTGAGTTTCTAAGGCATTCAAATAGCTGTGCTTTGCTGGTCCTTCTACTGACCCTTTTCTATTGAAAAAAAATTTTTTTGACTATAGACTGAGTTTTAAGTCATTTTAAGAAAAAATTTAAAATAAATGGGGGGATTAGTGTTTGCAATGTAGGTATTTTGCTTTTGCATTAATAGCCTTTCACAAACATATTTTACTATGCCTGAAAAAAAATGTGCATTATTGATGAGTGTACTTCTTATGTGCAGAAGCCATTAGGAAAGAAATGGAAGGTTGTGGCGAGAGTCTGATGAACAGAGAGCCTGGTAGACAGTGTTTTTAGTGAGTGACTAAGGGGTACCAAGAATTTCCTTTCAGATGTGACAGTTTCATTCGGGTTCCCATTCACCTCTGAATTACTAAACACCTCTTTTTGACACCTGGGGAAGAGCTAAATGTGAATATAGAACAAAACAATGAAAAAAAACTGTTGAGCTGATCAGATGATTATTTAATTAGGATAGGGAATCAGAAACTAAGATTTGAAAATTTTTAGCAAAGCAAGTTTCCTGTGTTCTGTTTACAATTCTGAGCATCTTCCCAAATGTCAGCCACTTTAGATGTAACTTGGGAATCTGAGATGTAGGTTAATGTCCTTTGTGGTGGCTTTGATTATGTAGAGGCAGAGAGAAAAGAACTTGGCTTACTGAGGCTCAACCTGACTCATACAGTGAGATCCAAACTCCTTTCCTTCTTCCTACCTCTAAATGTATTCCACATGTGAACACTGGCCCACAAGGTTCTCCCTACTTCAGTGCAAGGTGGGGAATTCTTCTCTCAAGTAACATGATTTACAGGGTCTTCAAAGCGAACTTTCTTCACTCTTGGGAGCTCAGGAATTTGACATCATTCCTTGAATTCCTGAGAGATGTCTTAAGAGCAGAATGCAGTGTCCTGACTCACCACGGAAATGCCAAACGGAAGCAAAAGAAGATAGGCTCTGTGATGTCTGAAGAAGCATCCAAAGCTCTTGGTTAGGATGGAACCCAGGGGAAACCTTGCCTGAGGACTATTTCAGTCAGTCTCTTACTTAGCTCTTATTGTATGGACTTTTTAGAAAAGATTTACTTATTTATTATATATAAGTACACTGTAGCTGTCTTCAGACACACCAGAAGACGGCATCAGATCTCATTACAGATGGTTGTCAGCCACCATGTGGTTGCTGGGATTTGAACTCAGGACCTCTGGAAGGACAGCCAGTACTCTTAACCACTGAGCCATCTCTCCAGAAGCTCCTATTGTTTGTATTACAGATGAGAAAGTTGTAGTTGATAGAACGGTTTATAGTTACGAAGGATCAGTAGAAAATATAGTCACTTGAATCTTGAATCATCTTTTCATATACCATGAAGTAAAAAGTCTGAAATAACAGATTGATAGAGAACTTGGTACATATCTTTAAAATCATGCCTTAAGTCACAATATCTATGTGGTCACTCTCCATTTACACTTTTGCTTTCTTAGTTACTGAATCATCAACTTAAAACTGATAACAAGTGTCCCTGTAGCTCGGGGCCTTCTGTAGCTCAGGATGGCCTTGATCTCATTTGTGTAACTGAAGGTGACCTTGAACTTCTGATTCTTCTGTTTCCACCTCCTGAGTGCTGAAATGACGGGGGCTCCACTGTGTATCAATTATTCAGGGCACAGGCTTCATGAATGTCAGATAAGCACCATACTACCTGAGCTTCCCCGTCAGCCCCTTTGTGTAATTTTTACACAAGGCTACTATTGCTCCTGGGCCCCCACATGCACTGTTGGCTCAAGATACTGGTGAGTGACAGCTTTATCTTCTCTATAGAAGGGCAAAACCATCTTGTTGAGCTCAGGACTTCATAGGGTTTCCTAAATTCTTTGGCTATCCCCATCATTGGCTGTTTATGTTAAATTTATTCTGTTTAGCCTTAGCCATAATCTTCTATTTGTTTACTTAAATTTATCGATAGCCTTACCCTAGTAACCATGTCACTCAAAGAGCCTTGACACTCATTCAAACAGATATTTGCATTGCCTGTATAATTGACTTAAGTGAAAATCAGTTTAATGAAATGCCTTGGAAATATTCAAATATTTAAAGTATTTCTTTACATTTTGAAGCCTATGCTTATGAAAGGATAGCTTTTTTTTCCTTTAGTTTCATCCTCAGTAATTCTGTGTAGTGATATCAATAAGAATTCATATGTCATCATATAAACTATCAATACCAAGAATAAGATTATGCATTTTCAGACATCATAGCTACTGGAATCTTTTTGTTATATTGAAACAAGCCTTCTGGGACTCTATCAGTCTGAGTCTGATCTATACAAGGGTTATAGATTCAGAATAAAAGAGTGGACACCTTCCTGGGAAAGCTCTTTTCTGGAAGGAGAAATAAGCTTTCATTGACTTTTTCTCCTCCATAATATTTGGTAAAAACCAATAACATTTACAGTGGAAACTGCTTTGATTTCTTTCCTCTGTCAATGAGGTCAGTGTCCATCTTGAAATATTTTTCATGAAAAGCCCTAATGTAGACTTCTAATGGGTGTTTGGCTTTAATAAATCAAATAATAATGACTATTTTATAAGAACTGTTCTCAGTCACCACTTTGATTACCTGACTTTTGTGTCTCAGAGAAATGAGAATGCAGGGTTTAAACATGTAGTTCTGCATCTGGGCTCCAGTCTACCTGCTATCCCAGCTCCATTCACTACCTGTTATCCATAAGCCTGTATTGAGAAGCCCAACCTCTATCTATGTCAATGTCTCCATGTACACAATGAAGACCAAATTGAATCACATTAAATGTTTGTTATGAGGGGTAAGTTAGATTCTATAAGGGAAACACAAAAATCATCTGAGGCACCTAGTGAATAATTGCTGATTTTAAAATATTCCATAATTATATTTCTCAAGTTTACTGACAATTCTATAAATATCTTTTAAGCCTCCTGATTATAGAAATCATTTCATTTTTTTAATGTAGAAATCATTTTAATAATAATTGTCTACATAAAAAAATGAAAACTGGCTGATCTGCAGTAACCAGCGCGCCAGTTCCGCGGTGGGACCTTCTGCCTGCTGGAGGGACCCCGCGCAGGGAGGGAGCCCGCCAGCTTCCCTTCCGCGACCTCTGTTCCCGCGGACTGCGCTGGAGAGACCGGTACCCAGGCTCTCCCCCCGATATAACATCACTTGGGACACGGCCTGTTGGGGCTTCCGTCTGTGCCCGAGGGCGGGTTGGCGCTGTAGTCGTCTGGGCGCCAGATCGGCGGGCCATCGTGACCACAGGGTGAGCGGCGCCACGGAGACTGCCCTCCGCCATCTTTGCTCCAGTGACCAGGTAGTTGGGACCGCCAGGCTCAGAGACAGACAGGCATAATATCGCTTCGGTTTCAGGCAGCTTGGGTGTAACCTGCTCCCAGGTGCTGGGCTGATCTGCAGTAACCAGCGCGCCAGTTCCGCGGTGGGACCTTCTGCCTGCTGGAGGGACCCCGCGCAGGGAGGGAGCCCGCCAGCTTCCCTTCCGCGACCTCTGTTCCCGCGGACTGCGCTGGAGAGACCGGTACCCAGGCTCTCCCCCCGATATAACATCACTTGGGACACGGCCTGTTGGGGCTTCCGTCTGTGCCCGAGGGCGGGTTGGCGCTGTAGTCGTCTGGGCGCCAGATCGGCGGGCCATCGTGACCACAGGGTGAGCGGCGCCACGGAGACTGCCCTCCGCCATCTTTGCTCCAGTGACCAGGTAGTTGGGACCGCCAGGCTCAGAGACAGACAGGCATAATATCGCTTCGGTTTCAGGCAGCTTGGGTGTAACCTGCTCCCAGGTGCTGGGCTGATCTGCAGTAACCAGCGCGCCAGTTCCGCGGTGGGACCTTCTGCCTGCTGGAGGGACCCCGCGCAGGGAGGGAGCCCGCCAGCTTCCCTTCCGCGACCTCTGTTCCCGCGGACTGCGCTGGAGAGACCGGTACCCAGGCTCTCCCCCCAATATAACATCACTTGGGACACGGCCTGTTGGGGCTTCCGTCTGTGCCCGAGGGCGGGTTGGCGCTGTAGTCGTCTGGGCGCCAGATCGGCGGGCCATCGTGACCACAGGGTGAGCGGCGCCACGGAGACTGCCCTCCGCCATCTTTGCTCCAGTGACCAGGTAGTTGGGACCGCCAGGCTCAGAGACAGACAGGCATAATATCGCTTCGGTTTCAGGCAGCTTGGGTGTAACCTGCTCCCAGGTGCTGGGCTGATCTGCAGTAACCAGCGCGCCAGTTCCGCGGTGGGACCTTCTGCCTGCTGGAGGGACCCCGCGCAGGGAGGGAGCCCGCCAGCTTCCCTTCCGCGACCTCTGTTCCCGCGGACTGCGCTGGAGAGACCGGTACCCAGGCTCTCCCCCCAATATAACATCACTTGGGACACGGCCTGTTGGGGCTTCCTTCTGTGCCCGAGGGCGGGTTGGCGCTGTGGTCGTCTGGGTGCCAGATCGGCGGGCCATCGTGACCACAGGGTGAGCAGCGCCACGGAGAGTGCCCTCCGCCATCTTTGCTCCAGTGACCAGGTAGTTGGGACCACCAGGCTCAGAGACAGACAGGCATAATATCGCTTCGGGTTCAGGCAGCTTGTGTGTAACCTGCTCCCAGGTGCTGGGCTGATCTGCAGTGACCAGCGCGCCAGATCTGCTGTGGGACTTCTGCCTGGCAGAGGGACGCCCCCTCCCCCCCCCAGGAGAGATCACACACCCCTGCACAGGGCAGGAGCCTGCCAGCCTCCCTTTGGCGACCTCTGCTCCAGGAATCCACTAGGCTGAGCCTTTAGATGTGCAAGGCCTCCCCAATATAAGATCACTTGGGGCAAAGCACATTAGGGCTCCAAAGTCACTCAGGAGCAGGCAGGCCCCAGAAATCGGTGCCAGGGGAATCCTGGTAATCCAGGGGGGGGGCAGAAATAGCTTTGCAGGCTCACAGGAGGTCCAACCAACAGCCAGTGGCAGCAGGACCAACTAACACCAGAGGTATCCAGATGGCAAAAGGCAAACGTAGGAATGTTACTAACAGTAATCAAAGTAATGTAGGACCATCCGAACCCAACTCTCCAACAGCAGCAAGTCCTGGATACCCCACCACACCCGAAAGACAAGATCTGGATTTAAAATCACTTCTCATGATGCTATTAGAGGATCACAAGAAGGACACAAATAAATCTCATAAAGAGTTACAGGAGACCATGAATCAACGGTTAGAAGCCCTTACAAAGGAAACACAAAAATCGCTTAGAGAAATGCGGGAGAACATGGATCAAAAGATGGAGGCGCACAAGGAGACAACACAAAAATCGCTTAACGAGATGAATCAACGGGTAGATGCACTCACAAAGGAATCACAAAATTTGCATAAAGAAATGCAGAAGAATATGGGTCAACAGACGGATGCCCATAAGGAGGCAACACAAAAATTGCTTAAAGAAATGAATCAACGGTTAGATGCCCTTACAAAGGAAACACGAGAACTGCTTAAAGAAATGCAGGAGACGATGGATCAACAGATGGAATCCCATGAGGAGGAAACACAAAAATCGCTCAGAGAAATGCAGGAGAACGTGGGTCATCAGGAAGAAATCCTGAAAGAGGTAATGCAAAATTACCTTAAAGAAATACAGGAAAATACAAACAAACAAGTGAAGGATCTCAGCAAATCCATCCAGGAACTAAAAAAGGAAGTAGAAACAACTAAGAAATCACAAAGGGAGACAACTTTGGAGATAGAAAACCTTGGGAAGAAATCAGGAGTCATAGATGCAAACATCAACAATAGAATACAAGAGATGGAAGAAAGAATCTCAGGTGCTGAAGATTCCATAGAAAGCATCGACTCAACAGTCAAAGAAAATGCAAAATGCAAAAAACGCGTAACCCAAAACATCCAGGAAATCCAGGACACAATGAGAAGACCAAACCTAAGGATTATAGGTATAGATGAGAGTGAAGATTTGCAACTTAAAGGGCCAGTAAACATCTTCAACAAAATTATGGAGGAAAACTTCCCTAACTTAAAGAGAGAGATGCCGATGAACATACAAGAAGCCTACAGAACTCCAAACAGACTGGACCAGAACAGAAATACCTCCCGTCACATAATAATCAAAACACCGAATGTTCTAAACAAAGAAAGAATACTAAATGCAGTAAGAGAAAAGGGCCAAGTAACATACAAAGGAAGACCTATCCGAATCACATCAGACTTCTCACCAGAGACTATGAAAGCCAGAAGATCCTGGGCAGATCTCATGCAGACACTAAGACAGCACAAATGCCAGCCTAGACTACTATACCCAGCAAAACTCTCAATGACCATAGATGGAGAGACCAAGATATTCCATGATAAAACCAAATTTTCACAATATCTTTCCACAAATCCAGCCCTGCAACGGATAATAGGTGGAAACCTCCAATACAGGGAGAGAAACAACACCCTGGAAAAAATGAGATAATAACCTTCTTGAATCAAACCCAAAAGTAGATAACCACTCAAACATAAAGATAGCGTCAAGAATGGCAGATGGCAATAATCACTATGCCTTAATCTCTCTTAATATCAATGGTCTCAATTCCCCAATTAAAAGACATAGACTAGCAGACTGGATACGTAAACAGGACCCAGCTTTTTGCTGCATGCAGGAAACGCACCTCAGTGTCAAAGACAAACACTACCTCAGAGTAAAAGGCTGGAAAACAATTTTACAAGCAAATGGCCCCAAGAAACGAGGTGGAGTAGCCATCCTAATATCGGATAAAATTGATTTTCAACCCAAAGTCATCAAAAAAGACACAGAAGGACACTACATACTGATCAAGGGAAAAATCCACCATCAAGAACTCTCAATCCTGAATATCTATGCTCCAAATGCAAGGGCACCCTCATTCGTAAAAGAAACTTTACTAAAACTCAAAGCACACATCGCACCGCACACAATAATAGTGGGTGACTTCAACACCCCGCTCTCTGAAATGGATCGTTCAGGAAAGCAGAAACTAAACAGGGACACAGTGAATCTAATTGAAGCCTTGGACCAAATGGAACTAACTGATATATATAGAACATTTCATCCTAGAGCTAAAGAATACACCTTCTTCTCAGCTCCTCATGGTACCTTCTCCAAAATTGACCATATAATTGGTCACAAATCAGACCTCAACAGATACAAGAAGATAGAAATAATCCCATGCCTCCTATCAGATCACTATGGAATAAGGGTGGTCTTCAATGGCAACAAAAACAAAAGAAAACCCACGTACACATGGAGGCTGAACAATGCTCTACTCAATGATAACTTGGTCAAGGTGGAAATAAAGAAAGAAATCAAAGACTTTTTGAAAGTTAATGAAAATGAAGGCACAACATACCCTAACTTATGGGACACAATGAAAGCAGTGCTAAGAGGAAAATTCATAGCCCTGAGTGCCGCCAAAAAGAAACGGGAGACAGCATACACTAACAGCTTAATGGCACACCTGAAAGCCCTGGAACAAAAAGAAGCAAATACACCAAAGAGGAGTAGAAGGCAGGAAATCATCAAACTCAGGGCTGAAATCAATCAAGTAGAAACAAATAAAACCATACAAAGAATCAACAAAACGAGGAGTTGGTTCTTTGAGAAAATCAACAAGATAGATAAGCCCTTAGCCAGACTAACCAGAGGGCACAGAGATAGTATCCAAATTAATAAAATCAGAAACGAAAAGGGAGAGATAACAACAGAAACTGAGGAAATTCAAAAAATCATCAGATCCTACTACAAAAACCTGTATTCAACACAACTAGAAAATCTTGAGGAAATGGACAATTTCCTTGACAGATACCAAGTACCAAAATTAAATCAGGATCAAATAGACCATCTAAACCGTCCTATAAGCCCTGAAGAAATAGAAGTTGTCATTGGAAGTCTTCCAACCAAAAAAAGCACAGGTCCAGATGGTTTTAGTGCAGAATTCTATCAGACCTTCAAAGAAGACCTAACACCAATACTCTTCAAACTGTTCCACAAAATAGAAACAGAAGGAACACTACCCAACTCGTTCTATGAAGCCACAATTACACTAATACCAAAAGCACACAAAGATCCGACAAAGAAAGAGAATCTCAGGCCAATCTCTCTTATGAATATCGATGCAAAAATACTCAATAAAATTCTTGCCAACCGAATCCAAGAACACATCAAAACGATCATTCACCACGATCAAGTAGGCTTCATCCCAGGGATGCAGGGATGGTTCAATATAAGGAAATCCATCAATGTAATCCACTACATAAACAATCTCAAAGAAAAAAACCACATGGTCATCTCATTAGATGCTGAGAAAGCATTTGACAAAATTCAGCATCCTTTCATGCTAAAGGTCTTGGAAAGATCAGGAATTCAAGGCCCATATCTAAACATAGTAAAAGCAATTTACAGCAAACCAGTAGCCAGCATCAATCTAAACGGAGAGAAACTTGAAGCAATCCCACTAAAATCAGGGACTAGACAAGGCTGCCCTCTCTCTCCATATCTTTTCAATATAGTACTTGAAGTTCTAGCTAGAGCAATTAGACAAGAAAAAGAGGTCAAAGGGATACAAATTGGAAAGGAAGAAGTCAAACTATCACTATTTGCAGACGATATGATAGTATACATAAGCGACCCAAAGAACTCCACCAGAGAACTCCTACAGCTGATAAACGACTTCAGCAAAGTGGCCGGATATAAAATCAACTCAAGCAAGTCAGAAGCCTTCCTATACTCAAAGGATAAGCAGGCTGAGAAAGAAGTAAGAGAAATAATACCCTTTACGATAGCCACAAACCATATTAAGTATCTTGGCGTGACGCTAACCAAACAAGTGAAAGATCTGTATGACAAGAACTTCAAGTCTCTGAAGAAAGAAATTGAAGAAGACCTCGGAAGATGGAAAAATCTGCCATGCTCATGGATTGGCAGGATTAATATAGTAAAAATGAGCATCTTACCAAAAGTAATACACAGATTCAATGCAATCCCCATCAAAATCCCAACTCAATTCTTCATAGAGTTAGAAAGAGCAATTCAAAAATTCATCTGGAATAACAGAAAACCCAGAATAGCTAAAACTATTCTCAAGAGTAAAAGAACCTCTGGGGGAATCAGTATCCCGGACCTCAAGCTGTACTACAGAGCAATAGTGTTAAAAACTGCATGGTATTGGTACAGTAACAGACATGTAGATCAATGGAACAGAATTGAAGACCCAGAAATGAATCCACACTCCTATGGTCACTTGATCTTTGACAAAGGAGCTAAAACCATCCAGTGGAAAAAAGATAGCCTTTTCAACAAATGGTGCTGGCTCAGCTGGAGGTCAACATGCAGAAGAATGCAAATTGACCCATCCTTATCTCCTTGCACTAAGCTCAATTCTAAGTGGATCAAAGATCTCCACATAAAACCAGACACACTGAAACTAATAGAAGGGAAACTAGGGAAGAACCTTGAACATATGGGCACAGGGGAGAATTTCCTGAACAGAACTCCAATAGCTTATACTCTAAGATCAAGAATAGACAAATGGGACCTCATTAAATTACAAAGTTTTTGCAAGGCAAAAGACACCGTCAAAAAGACAAAGCGGCAACCAACTAACTGGGAAATGATCTTTACCAACCTTACATCCGACAGAGGGCTAATATCCAAGATATACAAAGAACTCAAGAAGTTAAACTCCAGAGAGGCAAGTAACCCTATTAAAAAATGGGGTACAGAGCTCCACAAAGAGTTCTCACCTGAAGAATATCTAATGGCTGAGAAGCACCTAAAGAGATGTTCATCATCCTTAGTCATTAGGGAAATGCAAATCAAAACAACCCTGAGATTCCATCTCACACCAGTCAGGATGGCTAAGATCAAAAACACAGGAGACAGCAGTTGTTGGCGAGGATGTGGAGAAAGAGGAACACTCCTCCACTGCTGGTGGAATTGCAGGCTGGTACAACCACTCTGGAAAGCAGTCTGGCGGCTCCTCAGAAAACTGGGCATGACACTTCCGGAGGATCCGGCTATACCACTCCTGGGCATATACCCAGAGACTTTACCTGCATGCAATAAGGACACATGCTCCACTATATTCATAGCAGCCTTATTTATAATAGCCAGAAGCTGGAAAGAACCCAGATGTCCCTCAACGGAGGAATGGATTCAGAAGATGTGGTATATTTACACAATGGAATACTACTCTGCAATTAAAAACAATGAATTCACGAAATTCCTAGGCAAATGGTCAGAACTTGAAAATATCATCCTTAGTGAGGTAACCCAATCACAAAAGATCACACATGGTATGAAGTCACTGATAAGGGGATATTGACCCAGAATCTCAGAATACCCTAGACACAATCAGCATATCAATAGATTTCTAAAAAGATGGAAGGAGAGACCCCTGGTCCTGGAAAGACTGGATGTAGGGGAACGCCAGGACAGAGTAATGAGAGGGGGTTGAACGGAGAAAAGAGGGAGGGAAGGGGGCTTATGGGACTTTCGGGGAGGGAGGAAACGGGAAAGGGGAAGTGATTTGGAATGTAAATTAAAAAAATAAAATTAAATTAAATTAAAAAAAAAAAAAAAAAAAAAAAAAAAAAAAAAAAAAAAAATGAAAACTAATATGTTATGTGACTGGACTGTGAAATGCCCTCCATGGAGTTATGCATGTCAACAATTTGTCCCCTGTTGGTGCTGTTTTGAAACATTTGAGAACATTTAAGAGGCAGAGCCTCAATAGGAGATGTGGGACACTGTGACAGTCTGTCTGCTCTCAGACACCTGTCCCACCAAAATGTGAAGAAGTAGTGATGCTAAGCTGAATACTACTGTCACCAAATAGTGTTGGTCACACGTCCATTGCTGTGATGGACTGTATCCCCTCAAACTGTGAGCCTCAGTAAAACCTTCTTTAAATTGCTTTTTATCCAGTAGTTATCCAGTGTTGCTATCTCATTAGCAATGAGGAAAATAACTAACACACAAGTTTTTCAAGTTTACTTCTACATGGAATAAGGAAATTACTCATCTTAGCCACATAATACATAATCCGTAGTTAAAAACCAAGATATTTTAAAGTTGTGGCTAAGAGGTGCATATGTATTGAAATGGATGAGAGGAAAAAATAGCTAGGGATCACAGAGACTAAAATGGACTTTAATGGCATCTACCTTTACGTATTATGTTCTTATGAAATCATTTCCTTAGACTATGGTCTGCTGAACTGGCTGATTGGTTAGTCTTTGGTCTTCTTTATATCTAACACCTTTTCAGTTCACAGACCCCAGAATGCCTGCACGGTGAGAGATAAAGCATTATCCAAAATCACACAAATGATCTTGTAAGTGGATCTTCTACTTGATCAAAACTTCAGACAGCACAGTAGCTCCAGCTACTGGCTCCAGAAGGAGAGGTACCAGTGTTACCATGAGATAAAAACATTGTTTTCATCTGCACATTTTGGGGTTTTAAAAATAATGTGTTTATTTATTCTTTGAGAAGTTTCTACAATATATTCTGATCATATTATTTTTCTTCTTCCTAACTCCTCCCAGATCTTCCTACCCAAATTCATGTTCTTTCTTGAAAGAAAAGACCCATGGAGCCTGTCTTATTTAGGGTTATATTGTTGTGGAGAGACACGGCAATCATGGCAAGTCTTTTTTTTTAAATGACATAATTTTTTATATTTATTTATTATATGTAAGTACACTGTAGCTGTCTTCAGACACTCCAGAAGAAAACATCAGATCCCATTACAGATGGTTGTAAGACATCATGTGGTTGCTGGGATTTGAACTCAGGACCTTTGGAAGAGCAGTCAGTGCTCTTAACCTCTGAGCCATCTCTCCAGCCCCTATGGCAACTCTTATAAAGAAAGCAATTTAATTGGGGCTGGCTCACAATTCTGAGGTTCCGTTCATTATGTCATGGCAGGAGGGCAGACATGGTGCTAAAGTGGCAGCTGATGGTTCTACATCTGGGTCAGAAGACAGAAGGGAGAAGAGAATGTGAGCCACTGGGCCTGGCTTCAGCTTCCAAAACCTCAAAGCCCACCTCAATTGACACACTTCCCCAAATAAGACCATCCCTCCTCCACCAAGGCCATATGGCTTAACCCTTTCAAGCTCACTCCCTATGAGCTTTTGGGGACCATTTTTACTCAACCCACCACAAAGTCCAGTTTATGTTGAACTCTATACACATATGGAAGGTTCTACAGTAGTAGGTTTTCATATGAGCTTTTTTTTTTTTAATGAGCAAGATATCTCAAAATACCATTGCATTCAAAAGAACTTAG
Organism: Tokudaia tokunoshimensis; assembly: GCA_036184795.1. NCBI lineage: Eukaryota > Metazoa > Chordata > Mammalia > Rodentia > Muridae > Tokudaia > Tokudaia tokunoshimensis. The sequence continues at coordinate 20,657,590 of BTHU01000011.1, forward strand.
TTTCTAATTTTACCTTAAGGTCTGTTAGGGTTTGATAAGTTTCAGATTCTAAGCCAAGTTGCCCTGTATTCTTTCCTAATTTTCCCTTTTTTATTACTTTTAGAACTTGAGGGAAAAGTTTGCTATATTAGTTCAGGCTTCAATCAAATGACCTAAAACGGGGCTCTAACTGCACCCTCCTGAGTGCTGGAACCCATATCCCTTCACCACAGCTCCCAATCTAAGCTTCTTTTCATAATTTCAAATGATTATAAAAGCAAAATTATCTAGACTATACTTGGAAAGAGCAAAGGAAAAGGCTATCTATCAGGTATTTTACCGAATAGCTTAATGAACTTGAGAAAGACCATGACACATCTCAGAAGACAGGCAGAATCTCAGGCTAGAACACAGTTGTTCAGCACTCCAGATGGTTGACTCTTAAACGAGCCATCCTCTCTAGTCAGTGCCAACTGTTGTGTGTATTTCTCTGCACAGGGGTAAAATAATAATTACCAACCATCTCTCATTATATAAAGTTATCCAGACAGACAGTACTTAAAGCAAGGCAATGAAGCCTCACTTATACTGCTCCACATACATATTTAATTTTGTTTTTAGTATGTATTTTACTCAATGTTTTTTAAAAAGTCCAGGATTTGCATAAAGTTTGTGTGTTGAAGTCCACAGTCAGTGGTACATAGCACTTCTATCCCTCATTCCAGTAATTCTTTCAGCGTTTGAGAATGAGACTAATCAGTCGCTTTATTTATATCTGTAGAAGCAGCAAAAATATTCAGGATTTAGTCAAAATGTGGTCTGTGAACTGGTGCTCATCTATTAACCATGTCTGTTTAGCCCGTGATGTGATGGGTATTATATAAACAGGGAGAAATCGTTTAGAATCTCTTCCAGTGGGCCAAGAGTTGTGTTGAATATCTTTGAAATGTCGAAACTTGTCTTTCCAATGCCTTTCAGTTCATTCCACTTTCTCTAGTCATCATATTTATTGTATTTTATAAATGTATAAATCCATAAGCATTAGAACTTTTTTTTAAGAAATTGGTTTTCCATCATAGAGAATTTGAGAATGCTTTAGAGGATCAATAAAAAGCTTCCAATATCCTAGGGTTAAATCAATGTTTTCATGGCAAGGTCTATATCTACCAATTACTACAAATACTTTACTCAGCCACAGCAATGAGTCGAGTTCACAGATGAAAGAAACATAAACAGACTGACTGAGGCAAGGATCTTCTATGGGTATTTAAGACAACTATATAACAGTTGGGGACCCTTCTCTTCTTCACTTTCACACAACAGAAAAATGTGTAGAAGGAAGAGACTTCAGAAGCAAGTGGGTGGAACTGTTCAATACTGGGAACATGGTGATTGAAATTGAAAGCCCCTTGAAACCACCCTTGGATCCCATCTATACAGTGGACATTGAAATCAGTCACCAAAGCTGTCCTTGACAGACCCCATACAGCTCCAGGAACTATGTCTGCAGTATTCCAGAAGGCCTCTATTAATCCATTAGCAAGGGTAGATGGGCTATGCTATCTTCATTATCTGTAGTGTAATGAGGACACAGGTGTCTCAGGAATCTTACTTCACTATTATTCTAACAGAATCAAGTTTTCCCCACTGGTCATCCCTGAACATCTATGAGTGTTAGCTTACAGGAAGTTGGGCAAGTTTACATAACTGCCTGTCAAACTGCAAAGTAGACTTTTAAAAATACTAACATCTGGATGACTGCCATGCCTGAAATGACCCCAGTCTGAGTCCATGTGGCCATAGTCAACAGATCACACCTAAGACTACTCCTGCATGGTCTCACACAGCCCAGCCAGTCAGAGCAAGTCTGAGACAACCCCTGCCCATCACCACACTATACAGATGAGGTATAACAGTCCTGAGATTACCCCAGACACCCAGAGGCCCCAGGAGCCACTAAAATGAGCAATCAAGTGATGGACAGAGAGAAGAGAAGAGAGACAGAAGGATGTGGGCAGAATGACGAGAGACAGAACTGGAGAACTCGAGGCCTGATGTGACTGGCCAGCAACGCCACCTAAGACCATAGTGCGGTCCTGCCCTGTTCTGCCGCCAAGGGCCACGTCTGGGTCTGTGGCCCAGCAGCAGCAGGAGTCTGTTCACACCAAAGGCTAGACATCTCAGGTCTGGGCTGCTGCCTGGGACCATGTTGATATCTGAGGGCTCTGATAACTGGCCCGGCCCCCTTGCAGCTGCAGCACTGGGAAGAGAAGGTCCTGAACCTCTCCTGCTCAGCACAGTATAGCTGACCCTGGTGGTGCCCGCACATGTGACCCAGCCTGAGGGTGTGAGCTTGGGAGACCTGGCCCTGCCACCTGTCTGCCAAGAGGTGTGGGTGAGAGAGAGATGCCCTCCCTCTCCCTTATCCCAAGCAACCTGCATGCAGCAGACAGAAGAGCTGACCCTGAAGTCCTTAGAGCAGGAGACCTGACCCTGGTGGCAGGAGTGAGGGTGAGCCAGCCCTGAGGGCATGAGAAAGTGTGGAAGAGCTGGCCCTGCCACTTGTCTGCCAAGCACGGTCCCAGGCAAGGGAGTGATGCCTGTTTTACCCCCTCCCACATACGGCAGGTGAGAGAGCTGTTCCAGCCCTTCCTTAGACACAGCACTCTGGAGAGCGGCGCCTTGATTGAGCAACACAGTAGAGCCCGCCCTGAAGGCATGGGCATGAATGAGCCAGGCTCCTCCTCCTTGAGGGCATGAGAGCAGGAGAGCTGGCTCTGCCTCTTGCTGGTCGTAGCATTGGAAACTAGAAAATAACTGGAAGACAGCAGAGGAGGAAAGCCTCTAGTCAGTCGGGCCAGTGGGGTAGCTCCTCGTCATGATGGTGTGGATGCAGGAGAGCTGTGGACAGACAAGCTCTGACACCTCTTAGACCCAGATCCGGGGCTTTGAATTGGCCCACCTTAACATCTACCCCATTGATGAACTGCTGGAGTGCATGAAGGAGTGGGTGCTACAGTTCCAACCCTATAGGAGCTCCATGACACAGGGCAACAACGGGCTGAGAGGAGTCCCAGTGAGGTTCCAGTATTGAGAGTGCAGCAGGAACCAGAGGCCTCAAGCCAGACTCATTGCCATGAACGTTTGCAAGAAGCGTGGATTTATACATAAGAGTACGATTTCTGGATCGTATGAGTTTTCATTTTGTAGGAACAACTGTACAGTTTCCCATAATATGTACAGTATTTACACACCCTCACAAAGTGTAGGTTGCTTTACTCGCATCCTTACCAACTGTTACTTTTGTGGGTTTTTTTTTCTTTTTTTTTATTCTTTATTTTTTTTATTTTCTAAGTTTTTTTTAATTTACATTCCAAATCATTTACCCTTTCCCGTTTCCTCCCTCCCCGAAAGTCCCATATGCCCCCTTCCCTCCCTCTTTTCTCCATTCAACCCCCTCTCGCTTCTCTGTCCTGGCATTCCCCTACGTCCAGTCTTTCCAGGACCAGGAGTCTCTCCTTCCATCTTCTTAGAAATCTATTGATATGCGAATTGTGTCTAGGGTATTCCGAGATTCTGGGTTAATATCCCCTTATCAGTGACTGCATACCATGTGTGTTCTTTTGTGATTGGGTTACCTCACTAAGGATGATATCTTCAAGTTCTGACCATTTACCTAGGAATTTCGTGAATTCATTGTTTTTAATTGCAGAGTAGTATTCCATTGTGTAGATATACCACATCTTCTGAATCCATTCCTCCGTTGAGGGACATCTGGGTTCTTTCCAGCTTCTGGCTATTATAAATAAGGCTGCTATGAACATAGTGGAGCATGTGTCCTTATTGCATGCAGGTAAAGCCTCTGGGTATATGCCCAGGAGTGGTATAGCCGACACTTTCTAACTACACTGGGATGGTATCTCATTGTGATTTTTATTTGCTCTGACTTCCTGATTAGTATGCTGAACATTTTTTTAAAAAAAAATTAAAAAATATTTAAATAAAATAAACCATTTGCTAGTTTGCTTTTGAAGAACATTATTATTATTATTATTATTATTATTATTATTATTATTATTATTATTATTATTTTGCTTGGGCTCTTGCCTTGCCATTGAACTGAGTTCCTTATACATTTTGGACATGAATGCCTTCTCAGATTAATGAACTGCAAACATTTTCTTTCAGCCTATAAATTCTGCCGTCATGCTGTTGATTTAGGCCTTGGCTACGAAAACCATTTTTTCTTGTGTCATCTCAAAGATCTATTTTCTCTTCTTCCACCTGTTTGTATCAAACAAAAGCTCACTGCTCAGATGAGCGTCATGGAGACTTTGCTCTCTCACTCTCTTCCAGTTGTTTTCTGGTTTTAAGCCCTATATTTAATAATTCAATGCATTTTGAGTTATGTTATTCATACATACTAGAAGGCAAGACACTAATTACATCCTTCTGCATGTAGGTACAGTTTCCTCAAAATTATACATTGAAGAAAGTGACCCTTCCCATTTTGTGTTCTTGGCACCTTTGTCAAAAACCAGACAACTAAAAGCTTGCGCCTTTCCTTGCCTGCCTCTGCTTCCTGACTGGTCTCTGTATCAATGATTGTGCCACAGAAGATTTTTTATTATATTAGCTTTATGGTATATTTTGAAATCAGCTACAGAGATTCCTCTAGTTTTGTTCTTTTTGCTCAGACCTTCCATTATATAAAGATTTCCTTTGGTACCATATAAATGTTAGCATGTTAAGATTTTATGTGAATAATGTTTTTGATATATTAAATGAGATTGCCCTGGATATAAAGGTGGCTTTGATAATATGGAAGTTTTAATGATAGTAATCCTTCTAACCTTGAAGACAGGTTGTCTTCCTTTTGTTTGTGTTTTCCATTTTTTTTTTGTCATCAGTCTTTTATAATTTTTGGTACACAGATCTTGCATCTCCTTTATTAATTATATTCCCAAATATTTATCATGATCTTTATTTGTAGATGCAATAATTTCTTTATCTCGTACTACATTTGTGGGTGTATGGAAATTATGCCAAAGTCCATTCTGGTTCTAAGAGTAGCATTAGAATCTGGTAGGCGAATGTTGAGCCTTCAGGGGGCCACACCGAGGGCCAAGGTTATAGTATGTAGACCTGAAGCCTTGGGCTGGAAGATCTAGCCTAGTGCTGGAGCAGACCTTGCAGCTTAGTTCACGGCCATTAAGGCCCTGAGGTCTAGAGTCAAGCAAGCATGTCTATTACCAGAATTTACAGGGGTAGGTGCCATCATTGGTATGAAGCAATGTCCATGTTCCTCACTTTCCTCTTCTTCCACAAAGCAGAAAGTATCTGTCCCAATTCTGTGCATCCTAGCATTTGTGAGATGGGGAATGTGAGCACTGTGTAACTCTCCTTCCTCCTGTCTTCAATGAATCTTTCTCAACATCCCATGCTACATCCAGGTGTTACAATATGGAGGCATTCTTAGTGATTGTACATAGATTTTGGTGCTTGGAGAGTTGTTTAAATTGATATTTCTTTGAGGCAACAGTTGTTAGAGTGTTCTACCACCTTCCTGATGCACCCTTTCCCCATGCTTATTTTATAATACAACTGTTTCTTTGAGCACTACAATTAGCTCTGAGCTCCTTTCTTTTCCTTTTTCCTCAACTTTTTCTCTCTCTGTCCCCCACCTTTGCCAAGTAGAGCAGTTAGTTTTCACTTGCTCTTCATCCTTCAACCTTGAATCATCCAGCTCCTCCTCTGATTTTTGTTTGTATATTTTCCTTTTTAACAGGTCTCCATTTCTAATCAGCTAAAATGAGACCACCATTTCTTTCACTGTGAACTTTAGCAATGTGCTCAATTTATATTTATAGTAGACTGAAGATTCCCTAACATCAGGGATACAAATGCAGAATTCTCTATCCAGATGTTTTCCTTGATGCCTATTTTCACAGACTGTTCCCCTTTAGAGTCAAGTGTTCTTAGTGAGTTGCCCCTCTTACTTGCAACTTCTCTCAGAGGATAGGAAGCCCACTTTCAATCATTAAGTTCTACATTCTCACAGAGCATAGAAGAGAATCATTCTTTCCTATCCAATGATTCTCAGGATGCTAAATATGTATTTTTGCAAGAGGGTCAATTTAGATCATACAGCACTTGGGAGATGGGGAGCTGCCAGGTAGCTGGGCTTGAGGGTGTGAACACAAGAGAGCAGACTCTGACTCTTGTCTGCTGTGTGGTGGCATAGCTGAAAGACGCCCATCCCTCATCAAGATGCCCTCCTCCCCTCTCTCATCTCTTGCCCCCTATTCAAGAGGGAGATCTGACTCCAAGCTCATTAGAACAAAAGAACTGTCCCTGTCCCTTGCCTGCTGCAGCACTGAGGAAAACAGGCCCTTGCCCTTGTCTGGGCAACACAGTAGAGCTGGCCCTGATGGTATGGGCATGCATGATTCAACCCTGAAGGCATGAGAGCAGGAGAGCTGACTCTGCCTCTTGCTGGTGGCAGCATTGAACGGGCCAGTTGGGGCAGGGCAGGAGAGATCTCCCTGATAGAGTTGATGCAGGGGAGCTGTGGGCTAACTAGCTTAGATTTCTCCCAGGGCTCTGATTTGCGCCCCCCGCCCCCCGCCAACATCTACCACATTGATGAACGGCTGGAGTGCAGATCCTACAGATCCAAAACTGCAGGATCTCCGTCACACAGAGCAACAGCAGGGTATCTGAGAGCAGTCCCCGTTAGGTTCCAGTATGGATGTGTAGTAGAAGCCAGAGGCCTCATACCAGGCCAATGACTTATGGCAATGAATATTTGCAAAGAAGTGTGGACAAAGGGTATACTGCAGGACGCTCTGTGACACGCTAAAGTTTCCACAGTGAAAATTTTCCCCTGTGTTTGGGGCAGAGGGCATTGGTTGCAAGGATGGAGGGCAGGTGTGAGAGAAGAGGGAGATGAGTGGGATTGGGGTGTATGATGTAAAATTCACCAAGAACCAATGAAACTTAAATATGTATTATCAAGCTGCATATCTCTTAAAATAAAGTGAAAATGGTTTCAGCATATCTGTGAATACATTTCTATTATCACAGTAACTAGAAATTCTGTTTTACGAAGAAAAAAGATCAACATGTAGCCCTGGTCCCATTTGATATGTAATATCTCTTAGCATGTGGCTACATGTTTATATCAACGCAGGCATCGTTCTTTACAGCACAAAATGTTAGATTGCAGACATCTCTGGTATTGAAGTCTAAGATGCTCCAGAAAGGCATCACCATACCAGTTGAAATGCTTTGAACTCAGGTCCTTTGAACTCAGATCTTGATATTGTCTAGATACATTTCATCAATTTAAAAAAAAATCTGAAATTGATGAATCACCATCTCAAAGGCTTTCAGGCTTTGCGTCATAATCACTTCTATTTTCTCAACCAGAAAAAGGATATATCCAGCCTAGCAACTTATATACCTGTATGAGAAATATCACTCTTACCTCAATATGTAATAATTTCAATAGGAATCTGAGAGGTGTATTTCCCTATGGGGAACAGACAAGGTCAGTCCCTTCACCTAATGTCACTAGCCTAAGAATATACAGGTAGAAAAGGAGAATGAAGTTATAGAAATCAAGCCTGTTCATTCCTCTTGCCAATTTCCCCTAGGTACACTACTCCACAACTATAACAATAGTAGATAAATACTCAAATGGGCTTTAGAAAGCCAAATATAGAACCTGACAAGAAATAAAGTGATCCATCCACTCCTCTAGATATCTATTTCAATGGCTCCATAGAACTTCTCCTCTGGATGCATAATTGATAACAAAATACAAATAAAAATGGATCTTTAATCTGAGCATCTAAGTACAATTCGTATTACAGTGCAGCAATCATTTCTGCAAAACTCGTGGGTGTGATTTCATTTTGCCGAGTTTCAAATTCCCTCAGAGCTCCTCTTCAAAGCTCTGCGTTAACTTCAGTCAGGGCGGTGTTTGTGCCTGCGTCTAGGGTTAACTCCCTGCTCTGTAACCAAGGGACTCTTTACTTTCTAAAAGTAATTCTATCAAGGTAAACATTTCACTCTTCAGGAAATAAATAATTTAAAACTCCAACTGCAAGAGTGATATCAAGAGAAAGGATGCATACTGAGGGAGAGAATGGGGCATGGTGATGAGAAGCCATGTAATAGGCAGGATGCTGGAAGCAACAGAGGTCATTTCGCAGGAAATGGGTTTTCTTCTGAAAACTGTGAGCAACACAGGTAGAGCTGCTTGATGGAAACCCTTGTGCAGATGTCAATGATGTTTCATGCGTCAGCAAAGCAAATGCAGGTCAGCCTAAAGTCAACAACTGTGAAGTCACATAAAAGGGAAGGACATAGTCTCTGCCTTCAAAGATTTAAATATTAAATCATTTATTAAAATCATTTGAAATTTAATGGTTTCAGTTCTCTACTGAGCCGAAATCAGTGTAGATCATTATATGTGAATTGGTGCAATCCAAAACAACAAACACATCAGCTCTCAGCCTGAGGCAAGTGAAGGTAGAAGAACACATTACAATGTACCCTCTGATTACAAGCCAGCCTCTCCTAAGAACAGCAATGGAGACAGAATGGTTAGTGCGGGGAAAGCATTCTGCTGAGTGAAATGGCACCTGTAGTTCCTAAAAGTTGCATCTCAGCATTAAAGTACAGCCACATATCTGAATATTTGAAGTTGAGATCTGAGTTCATCAAACGCCAATGGGCTAGAGCCTGGAAGAGCTAAGAAAAGGATGGATGCTATATCTATTAATTTTGTCACCATCAGGAACAGCTCCAAGCAATCTTTGGTCGATAGCATTGTCTGTCATCTCATCCTCAACTTGAAGCTTTAACCATGAGTCAGAGCCTAGCAAGAATGCCTTGGATTAGGAAAATGAAATAAATTATCTCAATCACGTGATATCAAAAGAGGGATGAAGGATCAAGATAATTGACTGCTGTTTCTATTGTGTTCCCACTTACCTACACTGATTTTACTGACTGTACAGACCACAGAGTTTGATTATCAACAGATTCCCAATACCTTTGAATGCAAGGACATTGTGTTATTCTATTAGATAAAAACATGTTCTAAATAGCAAGACAGAGTTGAGCTTATTATACATTACCTTAGGCATATGTTTATCAAACACAGAAGGTTGGAGAATGTCAAAAATGAGTCATGAGTGAGAGAGAGCACTGAAGTCTATTGAATGGTTTTCTTTTTAACCTGTGTTCCAGACATCACCTGTGTCTCTAACTGGTCTATACGACTACCAATGAACATCCAATATTGGAAGAAGAAAATAGGGGGCAAGAAGAGAAAAGCCACTATGCAATCTTTTAAATTTATAGGGGAACAGAACTTGGCAAGAATTGCAAACATTTAAATGTTTTTACTGAGTAGGATTATGGGTGATGTTTTCTGTATGTTTAAGTATTTTTCTATAGTTTCTAATTTCATAAGTTTATAATATTTAGCTTTACAGCAAATCTGTGAGTTGCAGAATTAACAATGTAGCTCTTTCTTTTAGATATTGAAGAAATTAAAGTCAAATGAAAGGAAATTCTGGCAATTGAATATATTATTGTTTGAGTTATAGTGAGAGGCTATAGAGGTCGTATGGATGAAATTTTAACGTATTGAACATAAGTCAAGGTCTTTGTGTTTGTATTACAAGGACTATAATATTAATAAAATAAGTTTTTTTTTAATTTAATTTTATTTTATTTTTTTAATTTACATTCCAAATCACTTCCCCTTTCCCGTTTCCTCCCTCCCCGAAAGTCCCATAAGCCCCCTTCCCTCCCTCTTTTCTCTGTTCAACCCCCTCTCATTACTCTGTCCTGGCATTCCCCTACATCCAGTCTTTCCAGGACCAGGGGTCTCTCCTTCCATCTTTTTAGAAATCTATTGATATGCTGATTGTGTCTAGGGTATTCTGAGATTCTGGGTCAATATCCCCTTATCAGTGACTTCATACCATGTGTGATCTTTTGTGATTGGGTTACCTCACTAAGGATGATATTTTCAAGTTCTGACCATTTGCCTAGGAATTTCGTGAATTCATTGTTTTTAATTGCAGAGTAGTATTCCATTGTGTAAATATACCACATCTTCTGAATCCATTCCTCCGTTGAGGGACATCTGGGTTCTTTCCAGCTTCTGGCTATTATAAATAAGGCTGCTATGAATATAGTGGAGCATGTGTCCTTATTGCATGCAGGTAAAGTCTCTGGGTATATGCCCAGGAGTGGTATAGCCGGATCCTCCGGAAGTGTCATGCCCAGTTTTCTGAGGAGCCGCCAGACTGCTTTCCAGAGTGGTTGTACCAGCCTGCAATTCCACCAGCAGTGGAGGAGTGTTCCTCTTTCTCCACATCCTCGCCAACAACTGCTGTCTCCTGTGTTTTTGATCTTAGCCATCCTGACTGGTGTGAGATGGAATCTCAGGGTTGTTTTGATTTGCATTTCCCTAATGACTAAGGATGATGAACATCTCTTTAGGTGCTTCTCAGCCATTAGATATTCTTCAGGTGAGAACTCTTTGTGTAGCTCTGTACCCCATTTTTTAATAGGGTTACTTGCCTCTCTGGAGTTTAACTTCTTGAGTTCTTTGTATATCTTGGATATTAGCCCTCTGTCGGATGTAAGGTTGGTAAAGATCATTTCCCAGTTAGTTGGTTGCCGCTTTGTCTTTTTGACGGTGTCTTTTGCCTTGCAAAAACTTTGTAATTTAATGAGGTCCCATTTGTCTATTCTTGATCTTAGAGTATAAGCTATTGGAGTTCTGTTCAGGAAATTCTCCCCTGTGCCCATATGTTCAAGGTTCTTCCCTAGTTTCCCTTCTATTAGTTTCAGTGTGTCTGGTTTTATGTGGAGATCTTTGATCCACTTAGAATTGAGCTTAGTGCAAGGAGATAAGGATGGGTCAATTTGCATTCTTCTGCATGTTGACCTCCAGCTGAGCCAGCACCATTTGTTGAAAAGGCTATCTTTTTTCCACTGGATGGTTTTAGCTCCTTTGTCAAAGATCAAGTGACCATAGGAGTGTGGATTCATTTCTGGGTCTTCAATTCTGTTCCATTGATCTACATGTCTGTTACTGTACCAATACCATGCAGTTTTTAACACTATTGCTCTGTAGTACAGCTTGAGGTCCGGGATACTGATTCCCCCAGAGGTTCTTTTACTCTTGAGAATAGTTTTAGCTATTCTGGGTTTTCTGTTATTCCAGATGAATTTTTGAATTGCTCTTTCTAACTCTATGAAGAATTGAGTTGGGATTTTGATGGGGATTGCATTGAATCTGTGTATTACTTTTGGTAAGATGCTCATTTTTACTATATTAATCCTGCCAATCCATGAGCATGGCAGATTTTTCCATCTTCTGAGGTCTTCTTCAATTTCTTTCTTCAGAGACTTGAAGTTCTTGTCATACAGATCTTTCACTTGTTTGGTTAGTGTCACGCCAAGATACTTAATATGGTTTGTGGCTATCGTAAAGGGTATTATTTCTCTTACTTCTTTCTCAGCCTGCTTATCCTTTGAGTATAGGAAGGCTTCTGACTTGCTTGAGTTGATTTTATATCCGGCCACTTTGCTGAAGTCGTTTATCAGCTGTAGGAGTTCTCTGGTGGAGTTCTTTGGGTCGCTTATGTATACTATCATATCGTCTGCAAATAGTGATAGTTTGACTTCTTCCTTTCCAATTTGTATCCCTTTGACCTCTTTTTGTTGTCTAATTGCTCTAGCTAGAACTTCAAGTACTATATTGAAAAGATATGGAGAGAGAGGGCAGCCTTGTCTAGTCCCTGATTTTAGTGGGATTGCTTCAAGTTTCTCTCCGTTTAGATTGATGCTGGCTACTGGTTTGCTGTAAATTGCTTTTACTATGTTTAGATATGGGCCTTGAATTCCTGATCTTTCCAAGACCTTTAGCATGAAAGGATGCTGAATTTTGTCAAATGCTTTCTCAGCATCTAATGAGATGACCATGTGGTTTTTTTCTTTGAGATTGTTTATGTAGTGGATTACATTGATGGATTTCCTTATATTGAACCATCCCTGCATCCCTGGGATGAAGCCTACTTGATCATGGTGAATGATCGTTTTGATGTGTTCTTGGATTCGGTTGGCAAGAATTTTATTGAGTATTTTTGCATCGATATTCATAAGAGAGATTGGCCTGAGATTCTCTTTCTTTGTCGGATCTTTGTGTGCTTTTGGTATTAGTGTAATTGTGGCTTCATAGAACGAGTTGGGTAGTGTTCCTTCTGTTTCTATTTTGTGGAACAGTTTGAAGAGTATTGGTGTTAGGTCTTCTTTGAAGGTCTGATAGAATTCTGCACTAAAACCATCTGGACCTGTGCTTTTTTTGGTTGGAAGACTTCCAATGACAACTTCTATTTCTTCAGGGGTTATAGGACGGTTTAGATGGTCTATTTGATCCTGATTTAATTTTGGTACTTGGTATTTGTCAAGGAAATTGTCCATTTCCTCAAGATTTTCTAGTTGTGTTGAATACAGGTTTTTGTAGTAGGATCTGATGATTTTTTGAATTTCCTCAGTTTCTGTTGTTATCTCTCCCTTTTCGTTTCTGATTTTATTAATTTGGATACTATCTCTGTGCCCTCTGGTTAGTCTGGCTAAGGGCTTATCTATCTTGTTGATTTTCTCAAAGAACCAACTCCTCGTTTTGTTGATTCTTTGTATGGTTTTATTTGTTTCTACTTGATTGATTTCAGCCCTGAGTTTGATGATTTCCTGCCTTCTACTCCTCTTTGGTGTATTTGCTTCTTTTTGTTCCAGGGCTTTCAGGTGTGCCATTAAGCTGTTAGTGTATGCTGTCTCCCGTTTCTTTTTGGCGGCACTCAGGGCTATGAATTTTCCTCTTAGCACTGCTTTCATTGTGTCCCATAAGTTAGGGTATGTTGTGCCTTCATTTTCGTTAACTTTCAAAAAGTCTTTGATTTCTTTCTTTATTTCCACCTTGACCAAGTTATCATTGAGTAGAGCATTGTTCAGCCTCCATGTGTACGTGGGTTTTCTTTTGTTTTTGTTGCCATTGAAGACCACCCTTATTCCATAGTGATCTGATAGGAGGCATGGGATTATTTCTATCTTCTTGTATCTGTTGAGGTCTGATTTGTGACCAATTATATGGTCAATTTTGGAGAAGGTACCATGAGGAGCTGAGAAGAAGGTGTATTCTTTAGCTCTAGGATGAAATGTTCTATATATATCAGTTAGTTCCATTTGGTCCAAGGCTTCAATTAGATTCACTGTGTCCCTGTTTAGTTTCTGCTTTCCTGAACGATCCATTTCAGAGAGCGGGGTGTTGAAGTCACCCACTATTATTGTGTGCGGTGCGATGTGTGCTTTGAGTTTTAGTAAAGTTTCTTTTACGAATGAGGGTGCCCTTGCATTTGGAGCATAGATATTCAGGATTGAGAGTTCTTGATGGTGGATTTTTCCCTTGATCAGTATGTAGTGTCCTTCTGTGTCTTTTTTGATGACTTTAGGTTGAAAATCAATTTTATCCGATATTAGGATGGCTACTCCACCTCGTTTCTTGGGGCCATTTGCTTGTAAAATTGTTTTCCAGCCTTTTACTCTGAGGTAGTGTTTGTCTTTGACACTGAGGTGCGTTTCCTGCATGCAGCAAAATGCTGGGTCCTGTTTACGTATCCAGTCTGCTAGTCTATGTCTTTTAATTGGGGAATTGAGACCATTGATATTAAGAGAGATTAAGGCATAGTGATTATTGCCATCTGCCATTCTTGACGCTATCTTTATGTTTGAGTGGTTATCTACTTTTGGGTTTGATTCAAGAAGGTTATTATCTCATTTTTTCCAGGGTGTTGTTTCTCTCCCTGTATTGGAGGTTTCCACCTATTATCCGTTGCAGGGCTGGATTTGTGGAAAGATATTGTGAAAATTTGGTTTTATCATGGAATATCTTGGTCTCTCCATCTATGGTGATTGAGAGTTTTGCTGGGTATAGTAGTCTAGGCTGGCATTTGTGCTGTCTTAGTGTCTGCATGAGATCTGCCCAGGATCTTCTGGCTTTCATAGTCTCTGGTGAGAAGTCTGATGTGATTCGGATAGGTCTTCCTTTGTATGTTACTTGGCCCTTTTCTCTTACTGCATTTAGTATTCTTTCTTTGTTTAGAACATTCGGTGTTTTGATTATTATGTGACGGGAGGTATTTCTGTTCTGGTCCAGTCTGTTTGGAGTTCTGTAGGCTTCTTGTACGTTCATCGGCATCTCTCTCTTTAAGTTAGGGAAGTTTTCCTCCATAATTTTGTTGAAGATGTTTACTGGCCCTTTAAGTTGCAAATCTTCACTCTCATCTATACCTATAATCCTTAGGTTTGGTCTTCTCATTGTGTCCTGGATTTCCTGGATGTTTTGGGTTACGCGTTTTTTGCATTTTGCATTTTCTTTAACTGTTGAGTCGATGCTTTCTATGGAATCTTCAGCACCTGAGATTCTTTCTTCCATCTCTTGTATTCTATTGTTGATGTTTGCATCTATGACTCCTGATTTCTTCCCAAGGTTTTCTATCTCCAAAGTTGTCTCCCTTTGTGATTTCTTAGTTGTTTCTACTTCCTTTTTTAGTTCCTGGATGGATTTGCTGAGATCCTTCACTTGTTTGTTTGTATTTTCCTGTATTTCTTTAAGGTATTTTTGCATTACCTCTTTCAGGATTTCTTCCTGATGACCCACGTTCTCCTGCATTTCTCTGAGCGATTTTTGTGTTTCCTCCTCATGGGATTCCATCTGTTGATCCATCGTCTCCTGCATTTCTTTAAGCAGTTCTCGTGTTTCCTTTGTAAGGGCATCTAACCGTTGATTCATTTCTTTAAGCAATTTTTGTGTTGCCTCCTTATGGGCATCCGTCTGTTGACCCATATTCTTCTGCATTTCTTTATGCAAATTTCGTGATTCCTTTGTGAGTGCATCTACCCGTTGATTCATCTCGTTAAGCGATTTTTGTGTTGTCTCCTTGTGCGCCTCCATCTTTTGATCCATGTTCTCCCGCATTTCTCTAAGCGATTTTTGTGTTTCCTTTGTAAGGGCTTCTAACCGTTGATTCATGGTCTCCTGTAACTCTTTATGAGATTTATTTGTGTCCTTCTTGTGATCCTCTAATAGCATCATGAGAAGTGATTTTAAATCCAGATCTTGTCTTTCGGGTGTGGTGGGGTATCCAGGACTTGCTGCTGTTGGAGAGTTGGGTTCGGATGGTCCCACATTACTTTGATTACTGTTAGTAACATTCCTACGTTTGCCTTTTGCCATCTGGATACCTCTGGTGTTAGTTGGTCCTGCTGCCACTGGCTGTTGGTTGGACCTCCTGTGAGCCTGCAAAGCTATTTCTGCCCCCCCTGGATTACCAGGATTCCCCTGGCACCGATTTCTGGGGCCTGCCTGCTCCTGAGTGACTTTGGAGCCCTAATGTGCTTTGCCCCAAGTGATCTTATATTGGGGAGGCCTTGCACATCTAAAGGCTCAGCCTAGTGGATTCCTGGAGCAGAGGTCGCCAAAGGGAGGCTGGCAGGCTCCTGCCCTGTGCAGGGGTGTGTGATCTCTCCTGGGGGGGGGGAGGGGGCGTCCCTCTGCCAGGCAGAAGTCCCACAGCAGATCTGGCGCGCTGGTCACTGCAGATCAGCCCAGCACCTGGGAGCAGGTTACACACAAGCTGCCTGAACCCGAAGCGATATTATGCCTGTCTGTCTCTGAGCCTGGCGGTCCCAACTACCTGGTCACTGGAGCAAAGATGGCGGAGGGCACTCTCTGTGGCGCAGCTCACCCTGTGGTCACGATGGCCCGCCGATCTGGCACCCAGACGACCACAGCGCCAACCCGCCCTCGGGCACAGACGGAAGCCCCAACAGGCCGTGTCCCAAGTGATGTTATATTGGGGGGAGAGCCTGGGTACCGGTCTCTCCAGTGCAGTCCGCGGGAACAGAGGAACAGAGGTCGAGGAAGGGAAGCTGGCAGGCTCCCTCCCTGCGCGGGGTCCCTCCACCAGGCAGAAGCTAATAAAATAAGTTAAACAATAATTTTATCTTTTTCACAAAACCTTATCCCTTTTAAAGAGGGATTTTGATAAGTGAACATTCCCATCTAAAATACTAAGTGGGAGCCAGACTATAGAATGGAAAAGAGTCCTCACTTGATACACGCCCTACATAGGGTTAGTATCCAGGAATATATAAAGAACTCAAAAGATTAAACCAGAAAACAACTAACCTAGTTAAGAAACAAATCCTAGAACTAAGCAGAGTTGCAAAAGATGATACATGGATGGGTAAGGACATTTAAAATATTGAATATTCTTAGCAATCAAAGAAATGCTAATTAAATCTTTCTGAGACTTCTCATTCCAGTCAGAGGGCTAAGATAAAGAAAATGACAAATCAGTCATGTAAATTCCTCAAAACACTAACAATATATCTACCATATGACCCAGCTGTACTACTCCTTGGTATAACCCAGAGGACTTCATATACTGCCTTATGAATCATGGTCATCCATGCTATTGCTGTCCTATTCACAATAACCAGGAAATGGGAACAGCCTGGAGGAGCATCAGCTGATGAACTAATAATGAAAATGTGGCATATTTACAAAATAAAATATTATTCACCTATTAAAAAGTTAAATTATGGGACCTTCAGGTAAATGGATGGAGCTGAAAATACTCATTCTGAGAGAAGTAACTGAAACCAGAAAGACAAACATGTTTTTTTCTCATCTACAGGTATTATCAATAAATCTCCAGTTATGTGTTGTGATGGTTTGTATATGCTTGGCCCAGGGAGTGGCACTATTTGGAGGTGTGGCCTTGCTGGGGTAGGTGTGGCCTTGTTGGAGGAAGTGTGTCACTGTGGGCAGGGTCTCTCCTCCTAACCACATGGGACTCAGTCTTCTCCTAGAGGCCTTCAGATAAAGGTGTAGAACTCTTAGCTCCTACTGCACCATGCCTATCTAGACATTGCCATGCCCCTGCCTTGATGATAATGGTCTGAACCTCTGAACTTGTAAGACAGTCCCAATTATATGTTGTTCTTATAAGAGTTCCCTTGGTCATGCTGTCTGTTCACAGCAGTAAAACCCTGACTAAGACATGTGTGCTTCATTTGGAATATCCATAAAGGACAGAAAATTACTAAAGAGTCATGGGGAGGAACATTTATGAAAGGGGAGACAGAAAGCACTGTTACAAGGGATTAATGAAAATAATGGGACACGAATGGCTAAAATGGGGTTGGTAAGTGGAGAGGAAGATGGAGGACGAACATGAAAGATAAATAACATCAAAGTCCTTTTGAAAATGACATATTGAAATCTAACATAGTTTCCCAATATATGCATATATGTCTATTTATCTATCTGTCTCTATGTCTTTATATGATTAAAATAGAGTTACCTGATAACAACATACCAATGTCCTTACTATAATACTCTACTGTTCTATACTAACAAGTAAAAAGCCCAGTGCCAGGTGTGTGTCATTCCTTTTGAGTTGTTGGCAACAGAGTTCCAGCCCCAAATATTACAGGCTATTAATTACCACTGTTTTGGTTACTCTCCATATGGTGGTAAGAGCCTATTACTGAGGACAGGATTTAATGAGTCATAGAATATGGCAAAAGCAAGTTGGTAAGGGCCTGGAAGCTTTATCTCTGTTGTCTAACTTTCACTGCACTGGAACATGCTATGCAAACTATTAAAGTAGAAAAGTAATCATTAATTATATAAAACTATGAATCCTATAAGTCACAATGATATGATGATGATGATGATGATGATGATGACGATGATGATAATCCTGGCTTGAAAAGACATGCTTACTAATACAACAGTTGCAAAATTTAATGGTCCCACCCAGGGTAGTGAGGTTGTGTTTTTCTGAGTTCGAGGCCAGCCTGGTCTACAAAATGAGTTCCAGGACAGCCAGGGCTACACAGAGAAACCCTGACTCGAAACCCCCCCCCAAAGAAAATTAATGGGGTAACCAATCACTTTCTGATTTTATCTAAGCCTCACTTCATAGACTGAAACTTGCATCTGGCACTATCCAGCTAGGAACCTATGGGCTCTGGAAGATAACTTACTATTATGCTACTAAATGGACATTAAACTGACCCCTAAAGGATTATTGTTATACCCATGGATCAATGAATCTCTGATCTCTCAACCAAGAAGTTCCTAACTTCTATATGATTAACTCTGTGATCCAAAACTGGACATGTACAGATGCTAAGAGTCTGCAGAATACTCAGCCCTAAAGGTAGCATATATACTTCAGTCCTCCCTGTGAGAATCAGGCATTGTTCTGGAACACGTGGAAACAGTGTAGAGCCTAAAAAAGTGAATGACTACAAGGAAACACATTTTTCTAGACACTGCAGGGAAGCCAGACACATGAACTCGCAGTAGTTGTGACAACACGCACAAAGCCCAGGTCAACAGAGTGCCAGCAAGGACGGAGGAGGGGGAAACATTCTCCCACCCCAGGCTCTGGTGACTGTCAGCTCTGTGAGAGGAAGAGTCCATTTTCTCTAGGAGAGCAGACCCTGGAAACTTGACCACTCTCCAGAAAGAAGATGACACATCCAAAGCTACTTGGCCAACACAAAATTGGTGAATTAGGAAAAGAATTGGAAGAAGAAGTAAATATGACTAAAGCATGTCATGTGAAATTCTGAAAGAACTACTAAAAATAGTAAAGTCAAATAAAAAATACAGAGTATATAACACTGGCAAGTAAATTCACAGAACTACAGGGTTTATATGTTTAAATATAGAAATATTTGTTAAATTTTTTTCTACTTATACATGTATGCACAGAATATGTAGCATCTGGATATATATATATATATATGTTGGAGAGTAGTCCTAATGCTTTAATTCAATAGGGAATCTGCATGTCCAAATGCTAAAAGTCCTTGTCCCCAAGGAGAGATGGAAGGGGACCCTTAGAACTGCACAGGCTAGAATACAGCAGGAGGGAGGGAGGAATTTCCATGACTCAAGGGAGAGATACAGAGGGATGTAGGAGCTGCAGGAGATAAGACCAACGAGCCATGCAAGAAGTCTAGTAAGTGCCCACTGGCCACTTCCCTAATTGGGTTTGGGACTGCAGGAGAAGCTATAGGATTGCCCAGCCTTTGAGGTAGCCAAGACATTTTAAAGTTAACTGGTGTGTGTGTGTGTGTGTGTGTGTGTGTGTGTGTGTGTGTGTGTGTGTGTGTGTGTATGTTGCGTGTGTGCATGTATGTGTGCATGTGTGTGTGTGCGTGTGCATGTATATGTGTGCATGTGTGTGCGTGCGTGTTACCATAGTGTCTACATGTATATGTGTGTAGAAGCCAGAGATGAGTTTCTGGTGTTTTTACCCATCATGTTCTACCTCACTTTTTTGAGGCAGGTTCTCTCACAGAACCTGACGTTAACCATATTTGAGCAGGTTAACTCTCCAGTGGACTTCTGGGATTTGCCCATCTCTGCTTATACCTCCTCCTAGTGCAGATGCTTGCACTGAACTTGCTATTTTACCTGAGTGCTGGGAGTTTGAGTGTACCCACTGAGCCATCTCTCCAACCCCAAGAAATTATATTTTTGTCAAGACATGCATGAGGACTAGATAACAGGCCGTGTTAAGTGATGTGAAGAACGGTTTATTGTAGATACGGCTTCCAAGAACTATTGAGTCTCATTGAGAAAAACAAGACACGAATATACATGCATTAAAAATGAGCAAAGGTGATAAGAAAAGTGCAGATCAGGTGCCGAGGAAACAGGAGAAGGGGATGACAGATTACGTCACACGCGAGCTGGAGCGGGGAAGCAAGCTGCAGACAAGTACGGTGAGCAACACAGCCCTGAGCTCTTATCGTTGGTATTAAATTCTAACTATTGGTTTACATGATCTCTCCCTGTCACTAGACAAGAAACTCTGAAAGCCCGAGCCGAGCCAGGTCTTCTCCGTTTCATTTGCCCCCAAGACAGTGACTCAACAGATACTCTTTTGACTGGCGTAAAAAGGAACACCACAGTTAAACTGGAGATCGAGAGAAGGAAAATTCGGAGTAACCAGCGGTTAACGTCTCGGTTTGCTGGATGTCAGGGAGGAGTTGTGAGACACTAGGGGAAGCAATGAAGTGGAGGAGAGTGATTAGAAAGCACAGACCTCTATCTTACACGTCAGTGGAGAAAAACTAGGCATTTTAGCTTAGGGCAGGGCATGGTCAGAGATGTGGAAGCAGCTCGAGGGCAGAAGGTGAGGAAGCCAACATTGTCTGACCATTCATCTGGAATAAATCAGCAGTTGGAAGAGGGGTGTAAAGCAAAGTCGTGGGACTGAGTGGTTTTGCACAAGCTCAATCAATAAGACAAGAAAACCAAAGGCCGTAAAGGTTCTTGGAAGGAGGAAGGTAAACGGTAACCGGGCACCTTCTCAGCAACTCCAGACAACGGGCCCACTGTTGACAGAAACAGTAAGGGGGACCAGAGGCATCTGTTCGCGCCATACTGACGCAGAACATCCCATGTCACAGAGCCAGCAGCAAACAGCCTAAACAGTGCTCAGATGCAGATCCTTCATGTCCAGACAAGAGCTGATCTCAGGACATTATGGAGAGCCTCCTTATGCTAAAGTGCATGGACGATTGGCTCCGTTTGACATCTTTTATGGAAATAAATTTCACTTTGCATTAACAACTACATGGCTGTGAATCCAACACACCCTTCACTTGTATGTTGAAACCTTATCTCCATGTGTGACTGTTTGGAGGTAGATCTTTTAGGAGATGCTTACATTTAGATGAAGTCCCAATTCAAATCTAGTAGGATTGCTGGTTGAAACTAGTAGAGAAAGAGGTACAGACTCTCTTCTTGTACATACAAGGAGAAGCCACCTGAAGCCACCACAGGAAGGTCACTGTCTAAAACGGGAAGGGTGTCTTATGGAAATCCCATATGCTCACACACCAGGTCTCACATTCCAAACACCAGAGCTTCAAGAAAACTTATTTCTGTTCTTTAACCCAGATGTCTGTGGTAGTTTGCAACGGTATCCTGAGGTAAAACGCAAGTGTTTCACCATAAGAGAGTAAGGAGCTTTCTCATCTCAAGTGTGAATTCTGTCTACAGCCCAACCTGTATTATTCTCAAATAAACCGCTTTAGGGCTTGCTTTAGGTGCAGTTGGCTTTTGTTCTTAAACTTCATCCACTAAATGTTCATAACTTGTCACTGGCAAATGCCTCTAAAGAGGGGTGTGCGTGTGTGGGGGGGGCGGTGTACAGCCTGAGTTCTATCACCCACGGTCAATGTTACACGTAAGTCACTTGCCGTTTTGAGATTCCTTCAGTTTATTCTTGCTTTTTATTTTTTCTGATTAAGTGTATAGCGTTTACTTATGTATTTCCTTACTTGGTCAGTAGAAAAGCACGAAACCCAAACCTTCAGAGGGGGTCTTTGTCACTTCTCACCTGCTTTATGGATACAATGACATCAACCTAAATGACTTGATTTTTTAAAAATCAAGTATATTATATTCTTTTGGTGGTTATCATTATTATTATTATTATTATTATTATTATTATTATTATTATTATTATTGCCACTTCTTGGGGTCAACCCACAATGCTACATAAACAACACAGAAATAGTTTAATGTAACATTTTCAAGAATGAAAATTAAATATTTACCATCAATATATCATGGAACAATGGCTTTGGGAGGTTGGGGTGAGGAATGGGAAGAGGGAAAATAGTGCATTAAAATCTGATTTAGTCAGCTTTCTTATTCTAACAATGTAACATTGCATAGTCTGTTCTAGAATCTGACTGTGGAATAAAGTCTCTACTATACATAACTATGCAGAAAGTAAGTTAGAACAGTGACTAGCTGCAAATCTCCCCACTAGAGAACACTGAGCAGGTCATCAGAGTGGATGGAAACACTTTTATTTCTATGTATCTACAGAGAAGTGAGGGTTGATTTCAATGGCTTCCTTTTGAGGATAGAATCTTCATATGTCTCTATCACTTAATGGAATAAGATAAGAGTGACCCTGGAAGGTGCCATGTTGTAATGAGTAGCTACTGTACATCCCATAATTCCTCGAGGCCTGCTGGCACATCCTGGAAATTCATTTCAGCTACAGTGACTTGAACTCTGTCACTTTCACCTTCTTCTGACCTGCCCTCGCTGATCAGCACACAGCATCTCTGTCTCTCCCCCTCTGCCTCTCTCTCTCTCTCTCTCTCTCTCTCTCTCTCTCTCTCTCTCTCTCTCTCTCTCTCTCTGTGTGTGTGTGTGTGTGTGTGTGTGTGTGTGTGTGTGCATTAGGCACTGTCCTGCTGTTCATAATGCTTTCTTAAAGTGTGTGACTAGAGAAATTTGTAAGAAGAATCCAGTTTGGAGCAATTTTTGCAAGACGAGACCAAGGAGGCACAGTTCCAATGAGTGCTCAAACTCACATCACAGAGATGATCTGGTCATAAAGCCCATCTGCAGTGCCATTTGTGAGTGATTATCCATGACCGGTCCCTCCGAGTGGGATTCAGAATGCAGGGCAGTGGCGCAACCCTGTGTTGAGAGCTAACAGGCCATTACTGACTCATTGTCTATTCATTTTAGATTGTTTCTATAGAGGATTTATAGAAACAATACCAAGGTGGCACAAGGTGGCCATCAATGCTGTTTACAGACAATTTAGAGGAATAAACCTGCAGTTATACCCAGGCTGACTTCCCTTGTGGTCCTGGGGCATCATGTTCTAATCCTATTGTGACGTGATTGTTTCGCCATGAAGTGCTCCACAGAGGCTGGTAATTGGCGTACAAGTTCAAATTAGATTGCTGTGTGTTTAGGAAAGCGAGGGTCATTTCATATCAGCACCTCTCATTAAGAAGCAGGCAACCCAAGTTCTCCATTGCAGAGAACCTGCTGTATACATTATCTTTTATTATAAAGACAATGCATAGCTTATATACTCACCACACACACACACACACACACACACACACACACACACACACACACACACGTACCCATCTTGTCTTCTATCATCATGAGGGGGAAAGGGAGTGTGAAAATGCAAAACACATTTCTGAGAATGGAAATTAAATATTTACCAGCAATGTATCATGGAAACTGGCTTTGAGAGCTAAATGGGGGAGGAAAGAGGGCAAATAACAGATTAAAAATAACCAACAATTTGTTCTATTTTTCTCATACTGTTGTCATGGCCGAGTGGTAGGTAGCTTGTCTCTGGCCAAGGTTTGTGCTATCTACACTGACAATGCTGGTAACAGGGGTAACTCGAGTCTGGTCTTAGAATGAAACACACTCTCCCTTCAGTCTTTCCTTCAAATCACTGACAACCAAAGGCATTTGTTAAAGAATCAGTCATACACAGTGCAAGGTATCTCTCTGGTCATTAAAAACGTAGAATAGTTGTGCCTTCTATCTTATTGATTATAGATTCTCTTTTTTGTCTGGAGCCTTTGTCTATTAAGACAAGAAAGGAAGGGGAAGTGTTGCCATCCAGAAGTGTATGGTTCCCTCATAATGTATGTACACATCTACATATATGTCACTAGCATGAAATCATAACCCCATGGTGATTGCAACATGAGAAGATGCCTTTAAATGGCCAGGTTAGGAGTAGGAGTCACGACCATATAAAGAGGACTCCAGAGAGTGAGCTAAGCCCCCATCACGAGAAGGCAGGAACAGGAGTCATCCAGGGACCACAAACTCGGCCCTTCTCAAAGATACTGAGTTGGTTGACATCTTTATCTTGGATTTCACACTTTCCAGAATTGTGAAAACATAGCATCTGTTTTTCTCATCTGAGATCATAACATTTTGTTATAGTAGATCATGTGGAGTGAGGGATAAGAAACATTTCTACAGAGAAGAAACTCTACAAAGAAGTTGAATTGCTTTCACATAAGTGAAAACTGGAAAAACGTAGGTAAGACACACTTCCCACACTGCCAAATACAGCTCCTCTGTGTCAGTCCCAGAGGTATGAGGACAGATATCTGTGAGGAAGGCTTCACTCTCAAATATTTTGAAAGTCTAATTACTAGGCCTTTAGAAAAGATGGAAGGAGAGACCCCTGGTCCTGGAAAGACTGGATGTAGGGGAACGCCAGGACAGAGTAATGAGAGGGGGTTGAACGGAGAAAAGAGGGAGGGAAGGGGGCTTATGGGACTTTCGGGGAGGGAGGAAACGGGAAAGGGGAAGTGATTTGGAATGTAAATTAAAAAAATAAAATAAAATTAAATTAAAAAAAAAAAAAAAAAAAAAAAGAAAAAAAAAAAAAAAAAAAGAAAGCCACCATTAGGGTCTCAAGAGAGGTGATTGGGTTAAAAGATCATTCGGGTGGCTCTGATCTCAACCAACTGTTGTCCTTATAGGAAGGGGAGATCGAAAAGCAGAGGCTCAGGTTTGCACAGAGGGAAGGGGTGTGAATTGGATCTGGGGTCATTTGGCAATCTACAGCACATGGAAAGAACCACGGACAGGTCTCCCCACAGAAGGAAACTACTGTGCTTGCCAGTTTCCAGCCTCCAGAGTGGTGGAATCGGACTTTTCTGTTATTTCACAGAAAAGCAAATACAATAGGCTCTAATTTACATGTGGGACCCTAAATATCAAAGTTACAGAAGAAGGGGGGAGAATAGTGGTTACAAGAGGCAGGGAACTGAAGAGAAAATGGAAAGATGACCAAGGAATACAGAGTTTATGATATATATATATATATATATATATATATATATATATATATATATCACATAGAATGGTATATATAGTTAATAATATATTATCTTTAGTTAGTAGTAATGTTATATATTTTTAGCTACCACAAATATTTTTAAAGGTTACCACCACAGACATAAATGTGATAAGCATATTACTTACCTTGATATAACTGTTACACAACATATATCAAAACATCAACCAGTAACCCATACATGCAGGTCATTGTTGATTATAGGAATTAGAAACACAACAGATAAATACATTTGTCTCTGTTGTTGGAAGTGCCCAGTAGATGATGGGAGGCCTGGCCAGTTAGTGGCGTCCCATAGCTGTGTTTCCTGACTCTTGCCAGTAGATCCTTCACCCTGTCTCCCTGCCTTCGGGGTCTCTTCAGGAGGCTCCTTACAGTGAACCCCAGGGCTGCAGGTATTCTGCCTTCTGCACTGCAACCTGTGAATTATTTTTTTTTAACTTTCTTGCTTGGGCACATCAAACAGACATAATTACCCACTGGCAAATGCTTCTAGCCTAGTGTCTTCAGGGACTTGCTCTGTTCAAAGCCTGCTGGGATAAAAGAACTTCCTCAGGTTCAGAAGCATAACCTAACTCCAGCCTTCTAGGAAGCTATATGCAACCTTGCCCACAATGGCCACTGCTAACCACCACAGAGCTTCTTCTAGTGTGTGCTGTCTCGGACTTTCTGATGGCCTTAGGTGATGGCGATCCATTCTTCCCAAGCAGAAGCAGGATAGATGAACCGTCTGTCCTTACCTGGGACAAGGCAGCAGGTGTATTCTTGGAGGGTTCAATCCAGGATCCCCATGTGCTGTTGCTATATGTTCTGAATCTCTGGGAAAGATTTCTCCCACCCTTCCTACAGTTGCTTGCTTACTACTGCATTCTGCACTCCAAGGTCAGGGAGGGGCAGTTCTGTTCCACTCCATCCTGGAGCACTGACTGGAGGCCATTGTTCCTCTTGTCATTTGTTGCAATGAGGAATTGAAGTTTGGTGGAAAGGACTCAAAAAAGGCTGTGTGACCTTGAGGCTACTGACTGTATCCTCCAGAAAAATGAAGGGAACTGTATTAGCAAATCGGTAGGTCTTGTCTCTGATAATTATATTCCCTGATAATTATATCTGAGGATTCAGCCTTTTGTAAATCCTGTGTTTTTCAGGAGAGGAGTCATTCACAAAGGGATCCTTTAGAAGCTTTGTCTGGTTCCATCAACAGTTTTCTCCAAGGTGAATGTCATCTAGCTCCCTCTGAGTCCCTTTTACAAGTAAAGAGAATGAACACTTTATACGCTTTATGAAACCTGAACACGCCAGTGGTTTAAGCGGATTCCTTTCACCACCAGAAAGCTCTGTTACGTAATGTTCTATTAGGATAGGCAGAACTCCATCTGATGATACCTGATAGCTCACAGAAAGTTCATGCCAATAACTGAAGTGGTGTCAGGGCTGCCATGGGCACACACATGAGAAGATGGGAGAGCTGTCGATAGTCATGTTCGATCCTGATCGTTGTTATTAATAGAATAGTAGCTATTGCCATCCATTCCTCCTGCTGATTTAGTTAAAAGCAACAATGAGGGTTCATCTGATTAAACTAAACAACAGTCCTCACAGAAAAACATAAACCAGATCCTCATAGGTAACTAAACGCTATGTGTGCATGTGTGTGCACGGGCACGTGTGCATGCGTGTATGCATGCATGCATGTGTGTGTGCATGTGTGTGTATGTGTGTGTGCATGTATGTGTATGTGTGTGTGCATGTGTGTGTGTGTGTGTAATTAACTTGAGAAATTAAATGTGCTAGGCATCAGGGGTGTTAACAACCACTCTAAATTCTCTTCTTTCTCCTAAGTCATAGGCCTACCATCAACTATCTTTGAAACTCTACAGTGTGGTAAGGGACGAGCCAAGCAAATTCCCCTTCTGGCTGTGCTTTGAATCTTCTTAAAACCTAATTCAAAGTATTGTCATTCTTTTGTAGACACAAGTCTATAAACTCATTCTCCAGACACAAGATTTGAAACAAAACATGGGGACTTCTGAGACATGAAGGGCTCCTTAGTAATTAAGATAAAATAAGGATTCCCATACGGGCTCTCTATTACAGAGCTGTGGAACAGCTCGATACTTCACTGCACCCGACTGAAGCCCATTTGGCCCATCGAGTTGGAAACTGCTGTATTATTATTCTTTGATGTCTACAGCTGAGCAGCACAAAGGTGGTCTCTGAGCACTTACTCTCTATAAAGAAACTCCAAATGTTTGGCCTTTGGGCTGTAAATATTGTGTCACCATTGATTTTTAACATATAAAGTGTATTTTCCTGAATGTCAAGTATTTTCAAAGTGCAGGCCCTCCCAAGAGCACAGAGTAGAAAGAATTAAAGATGCCTTAAAAGTGGGAGCTACAAGCAGACAGCGAAGAAAGGCAAGGTAAGGAGAAACGGACGTGCACAATAGTTCAAGTATCGCACGCATTTTCACTGCTCAGTTTGAAATGTTACAGGAAAGTACATTTGTCTCTAAAGGCAGTTAGCATCTACACTGCCTGTCTTCCTCCTCTCCAGCCTTACAATACTAGTCAGCCCCTTCATGAAATCTCTTCATAAGAAACTTATGTCTGGGCTTCCACCTGGCCTTAACTATTGTTTGCAACCGATAGATGTAAAAAATTATTCAGTACATAAATAAATTCTGCCAATCTCTCTACTCCTTCCCCCCAATTATACAAAGCAACTGCTGCCGCTCACCCTGTGATGGAATTTTCATTTGACTTTGAAAGTTAAATAACTAGAAAAGAATTCTGATATTTTCCAGTTCTGACCATTTGCCTAAGAATTTCATGAATTCATTGTTTTTAATTGCTGAGTAGTATTCCATTGTGTAAATATACCACATCTTCTGAATCCATTCCTCTGTTGAGGGACATCTGGGTTCTTTACAGCTTCTGGCTATTATAAATAAGGCTGCTATGAACCCTTGTGAGGTAACCAAATCACAAAAGAACACACATGGTATGCAGTCACTGATAAGTGGATATTAATCCAGAAGCTCGGAATACCCAAGACACAATTCACATATCAATTGATTCCCAAGAAGAAGGAAGGAGAGGCCCCTGGTCCTGGAAAGACTGCATGCAGAGTGTAGGGGAATACCAGGACAGAGAAGCAGGAGGGGGTCAACTGGGGAGCATGGGGAGGGAAGAGGGCTTATAGGACTTTCGGGGAGGGGGAAACCGGGTAAGGGGAAATCATTTAGATTGTAAATAAAGGATATAGAAAATAAATTTAAAAAAAAAAGAATTCTGAGTTGTTTATGTTTAGGAAGGCTGCGAGATTTTGCCTGTTTCCTTGATATTGAACGCAGTTAGCTATCAAGCAACGCCTGGACCGTTCCCTGTCGGATGCAAGCTGGGAGAAGAGTCCTTACTGCACTCAAACCCGTCACTGGATCACTTCATCCTTTTATCATCGGCCTCCTGGGTGAAGCCCCAGCCAGACCATCAAGGAGCCCTGAGCCTCCAGATGCAAGTTGAGAGGGCCCGGGGGACTGACAATGGCAGAGAAAGCTTTTCTCTCTCCCTGTCAATCAGACCCTTACCAGACAGATGCAACCAAAGTTAGAAGGAACTAAACACTCCTGCCTTGCATTTGCTTGTATGCAAAATTAACAGAAACAACGATTCGTCATGTATCCTTTGAAATGAGAAGAATCCAGTTGTCACTCTCAAACCTTTGATATCCTGCACGGCTTTACACAACCTATTTATTCTAAATTTCTAATTTAAAATCTCTATGGAGAGCTTGGAAATTCAAAGAAACAAAGTTATAAAATGAGCATTGCTGAAGGAAGCAGAAGAGAATCAGGATTTTTTGCTTGGTTGGTTGGTTTTGGTTTTTGGTTTGCTTGTTTGTTTTGTTGTTTTTTAGTTTGTGATATTTTGAGACAGGGGTTCTCTGTGTAACCACCCTGGCTGCCCTGCAATTCATTCTGTCTGTATGAGCAAGTATGTGGACTCGATTTTTAAAAAGAAGGGTCAGGTGTAAACGCTTAGATTGTTCCTAGTCACCTCATTCAGGCTGCTGGCTTCTTCCCTGGCAGTTCTGAGATCTGTGACTCTCATGTTTGCCCCAGGATTTTATCCTTACCCTTTATCTCCTGTAATTCTTCCTGATCATCCCTAAACAATAGGGAAAATACACTGATATGTGCCCTTAAATAATTTATTTAGTAACTTATGTTTTTTCGATCACGTACCTGTACTTAAAGCTGTATCTATGTAAGTCTTGGAGCATGTTTTTAATGTCACTAATAAGATATAAGTTGGCCATTATTCAATTCTATGTAAGATATAAAGGCAGCATTTTCTGATTCAGCTCAATATAAACCATCCAGTATTAATTGACTTGCCTACATCCCCTCAAATAAATGCCAAGGTGGCTCATAAAAGGAAGAGCAGAAGCAATTAGCATCTGCCAAGGATTCAGGAAACCCAGTCCAACTATTACCATGAGGCAAAGACGTACATGTGGCCCATCATTTCTCTGGTTTTAAGTTTCTTTAAATAAACATGATTAGGCTGCTAGAACTTTAGGTCTCTCTGCCATTTTATCTTTATTTTTAAAGATGTACTCATAATCTGTGTGTTGTTGTTGTTATTGGTGTGTGTGTGTGTGTGTGTGTGTGTGTGTGGTGTGTGATTGTTGGCATATGCATATCATGGGCATGTGTATAGAGGGAACAAGACAATTTTCAGAAGTCAGTTCTTTCCTTCCAACGTGGGTTCTGGGGATCGAACTCAGGTCATTGGGGAAACACTTTTACCCACTGAGCCAATATTTAAAATAAGTCCAGTGTCTTTTCTTCTGAGCTTCTAAGTCCCCCCCCCCAAGTGGATGAAGTTGAGAAGGAAAAATAAGCAATAAAACTAAGGTATAAGCTGTAAACAAGTCGCCCGTGTTTGTCATTTACCTTGTAGTAAGGACTCTGAAGCCAAATGATGATAAAATAGGTGATAAAATAAAATTGTATCTTCTGTGTATTTGAAAAGAATGGAAGGCAAAATTATCAGCCTGATGTGGCTACATTATGAAAACAACTATTTGCTGAGGTTAGTAATGAAATCCTTATGAGGAGAAAGCACACTGATGAAATTTTATGTCACTGTGAATTACTTCTCCAATACAATAATCATTGAGAATCTATACATACTGCCAGCTGAGTGATTAAAATTCAACCATAAAAGTATTTCTTTTTACATTTAGTGTGTGTGTGTGTGTGTGTGTCGTGTGTGTGTGTGTGTGTGTGTATGTGTGTCTTGTGTGTGTGTGTGTGTCGTGTGTGTGTGTGTGTGTATGTGTGTCTTGTGTGTGTGTGTGTGTCGTGTGTGTGTGTGTGTGTGTGTGTGTGTGTGTGTAGGGGGCTGTCTGAAGACAAATTGTGGCTCAATTCCAGGTCTCCGGTCTTGGCAGCAAGCACCTTTGTCTACCTGCTGAGTCATCTAGTTGGTCCCCAACTCTTTCTGTTCTGACAGATCAACAGTTTATATCAACAACACAGACCGTCTTCCTCATCCTGCTGTAATTCATAATCCCATTTGGTTATCTGACAGCAATATAGCCTGTGCAGTTTAATCTTAGATTTCCCTCACTTGATTGCATTGAGGAAAATAGTTCTCATGTATTTTAATTTTCCTGTATCTTAATTTTCAAGGTTAATATTAAAAGGCAATATTTATTCCTGTAATAATTCCCCTATCTTTATGCCAGGTATTATTGTTTAGGCCACTGTAGCTGCTTCTTTATCAAAAGCAAGTGAAAAAAAAAACTGGTTTTTTTTTTCCTTTCTACCAACTGATATTCCACTGTTGGAAAAATAGATAATCAACATAACAAAACCCTGAGCTGATGAGATCTATTTAAAATCGCAGCAGTACCTATGTTGTGACTATTTTTCCATAGATAGAAGTTCAGTCTTGGTTATGAATAATGCATCTTGCTTCCACAAAGCATCCAGATACTGATATAATTAGACTCATTTCTGAGGTCTTTCTATAGTTCATGCATCAAACACAAGCCCTTCAGGCAGCTGTGATTGGGTCTACAGACATGGGATATTGAGGAAACGAGCACAGTCATGCTAACACTGCCCTCACTGCCTCGCAGATGTAGGATGACAGCAATTGCCTGAGGCATTCTAATTACAAAGTATTTAGTAGGCGGGATCCAGCACACACCTGCCAGAAATTTGAGAAGAGAGATGCTACACCAGGATTTTCATCTTACAGGAGAAGCCAGCTGGAAACCAAGTTTCAAAGATGCTGGCTGTGGAGCAAAAAGCTGCATACTGGTCCCTGAGTGGTCGGAAGTCCCTGGAATTCTCCTCTGAGAGGGGTGGGCATAGTTCTATAGGGGCAGCCTCTCAGGCTGCAAGGTCCAGCCTCGGGCCTTAGAGATAACAGCGGGCTTCTGCCACAGGTTGAAGTAGAAGCCAGCATTTTCAGTCCCTGTGACTGTGCAACTCACATGGACCTGCAGGTGAAGGGTTTTCAAAACATGGTGTGTGTTCCCTTCCAAAAGTGATAATGTTCTCTGAGAGCTATATTCTATCACCAGAGTACAGTCAATGGGTGGTTTTGAAATTAAATGACAGGTATATGCTCTGCCAGTGACTCCTCAGACTTACAAATTAACAAATTAAATGATAAATATTAAAATAAAAATGTGTCTACTAGCCCAGTGGTAGAGCATGTATGGACAACACAAGGGGTTTAATCCACAATACTACAAAATAATGTAAATTTACTAATGAGTTAGAGAGCTGATTATCACCATGAAAATTGTGTAAATATTTTCTTAGGAAGATAAAAAAAATTAAAGCACATCTCCACTATTGCTGTTCCTATTATTTTCTGATCAAATTCTTTACTGGCAAACACTTTATATTTTTAGTACAATGATGGATTTAAATGCTCCCTCATAAAAAATTCCAGAAAACAAGAAAAAATTCATAAAAATGAATCTGCTTCCAGACGGTAAGAAGCAAATTGAGAAAAAAATGTCAAATACATTTGCTTATTGCACATACCTGCTGTGTTAATCTGATAATAATAAGAGATATAAATAATTAAGTGCTGCCTCGCATGCCACTGTGTAGGTAGAAATTAGAAACTCATTTTGCACATGATCAGGTTAATGAAACAGAGCCAGATAAAATCAAAAATAAATAAAGTTAGGGATCAGAGAGGGCCTGAAATATTATCAAGCCCTTGCCCATGCCTTTTAGCAATATCTTTTTTTAAACACCCAAGCAGCTTTGAATCTATAACATGCTAAAGATACTCACTGAAGGAGACTGCAGAATTGTCTCCCAGGAAAACAAAATCCAGCATTTAAAAACGCTCAGCATTTAAAAAGGCAAATGGTCAGAACTGGAAAATATCATCCTTAGTGAGGTAACCCAATCACAAAAGAACACACATGGTATGCAGTCACTGATAAGGGAATATTAACCCAGAATCTCAGAATACCCAAGACAATTCACGTATCAATAGATTTCCAAGAAGATGAAAGGAGAGACCCCTGGTCCTGGAAAGACTGGATGTAGGGCAATACCAGGACAGAGAATCGAGAGAGGGTTGAATGGGGAACAGAGGGAAGGAAGGGGGCTTATGGGACTTTCAGGGAGGGAGGAAACGGGAAAGGGGAAAACATTTGGAATGTAAATAAAAATCCTTAGAGAATAATAAAAAACAAAACAAAACAAAACAAAAAAACGCTCAGGTCTTGAAAACATACCTTTTCATTCTGTTCTTTTGAAATCCACCGTGTTTGTGGTTTTCAGTCTCTATTCATCTTCTGGGTGGAAGGCGGTGGGTACATCGTGCCTCCACCATCAGAACATAGACACAGCCCTGTCTTCATTCCTCATGTAAACGTTCTTGTGCTGCTGAGCACATATATCCTCAAGTCTTAAATTTTATCCAACATAATTGTTCAAACTTTAAGTTCATAAGGTTTCCATCCCTCAAAGCATGTTTCATTTAGGAATCCAGAAACTCAACCTCTCACTTCAGAAATATTAAGACAAAACTGCATGGAATTTCTTTCAGACGCAGAAACCCCTCCTGGAGACCAGTCTGCATTACACATCTAGAATTTTCTGCATTTGAGCAGCAGCAGCAGAATCGTTGTCACCATGGACAGCACCCCAGACCCTGGGACTTGATTAAGGGGAGGATGCATTCCCATTTTACACAAGGCAGTAAGTTTCAGATTTCCATGTGGGAGTCACTATTGGAGCCTTACACAGTAGGAAATTTCAGTGTAGAATACCTCACTCCTCATGTTCTGACTCGGAGCCTGTGACCCAGAACCACGAATCTATCTTGGTAACCAGTATCTACATACAGCTCCATGCCCAGAAACAATGAGGCATACACTTCAGAAACCACACTGTAAAGAGGGAGTTGAGCCCACGCTGAGTTGTCAAGAAACAGGATTTGACCTAAGCTAATGTAGAATCAATAGAAAATCCAAAGATTTGCTCAAGGAAGTGAAGGACTTCCTGGAATCTTCTCAACTGGCCTCCTCGCCTCATTTGCATTTCCTTGTTCATCTGAGTATTCAATGCCAACGAGTAGTTTCTTAGGCTTAGAGTTCAACAAACTCAGAGTAGAAATGAGTTGGGGCGCAGACTATGAAGGGTCCACAGGAGTAAAAAAAAAAAAAAAGAAAGAAAACCAGAGGATATGTCTGCATATCAGAATGAATCGGAACTCATTCACATAGCTAATTATAGTAGAGTGGCTAATGTAGAAATGCTTCAAAATGTGTCCAATCATTCACAACTATTTGTTGAATACACATCCTGTGTATATATTAAAGAAAATGTATTGTTATTTAGCCCTCTAAACACACATGCCTATAGGATGCCTACTGTGTGCCACGCATATTTGTAGGTCCTGGAGATGCAATGATAACTTTTAATAAGAATCCTCACCGTCATGTTGCTCCCATTCTAGGGTGTATGTTAGGGGCCACACCAAAGAAAGGTCTTGGCAAAATAAAACAGAAGTGATTTAGTTGGTGCTCAAAGTCACAAAGAAAATCAAAGCAGAGAGGTGGAATAGAACTCCGAGTACCTGAGAGTTGCAATTACAGGTGAACAGGAGCAGTTTTTGTCAATTTATGAGTCTGCAGTAAAGAGCTGAAGGAGGTGTCAGAGGGAGTCATGGGAGAAGTCGCCTTGCAGGGTGAGTTCAAAAGCCAAAGAGAAAGCATGTTTAGAGTATCTTTACTGGCTGGTTTTGTGTGTCTACTTGACACAAGCTGGAGTCATCACAGAGAATGGAGTCTCCCTTAAGGAAATGAGATCCAGCTATAAGGCATTTTCTCGATTAGTGATCAAAGAAGGGAGGGCCCATTGTGGGTGGTGCCATCCCTGGGCTTGTAGTCCTGGGTTCTATAAGAAAGCAAGCTGAGCAAGCCAAGGGAAGCAAGCCAGTAAGCAGCACCCCTCCATGGCCTCTGTCTGAATCACCTCCTGCCTCCAAGTTCCTGCCCTGTGTAATTTCCTGTCCTGATTTCCTTTGGTGATGAACAGCAATGTGGAAGTGTAAGCTAAATAAATCCTTTCCTCCCCAACTTGCTTCTTGGTCATGATGTTTTGTGCAGGAATAGAAACCCTGACTAACTTCCAACCAAAAAAAGCACAGGTCCAGATGGTTTTAGTGCAGAATTCTATCAGACCTTCAAAGAAGACCTAACACCAATACTCTTCAAACTATTCCACAAAATAGAAACAGAAGGAACACTACCCAACTTGTTCTATGAAGCCACAATTACGCTAGTACCAAAAGCACACAAAGATCCGACAAAGAAAGAGAATCTCAGGCCAATCTCTCTTATGAATATCAATGCAAAAATATTCAATAAAATTCGTGTCAACCGAATCCAAGAAGACATCAAAACGAACATTCACCACGATCAAGTAGGCTTCATCCCAGGGATGCAGGGATGGTTCAATATAAGGAAATCCATCAATGTAATCCACTATATAAACAATCTCAAAGAAAAAAACGACATGGTCATCTCATTAGATGCTGAGAAAGCATTTGACAAAATTCAGCATCCCTTCATGCTAAAGGTCTTGGAAAGATCAGGAATTCGAGGCTCATATCTAAACATAGTAAAAGCAATTTACAGCAAACCAGTAGCCAACATCAATCTAAATGGAGAGAAACTGGAAGTAATCCCACTAAAATCAGGGACTAGACAAGGCTGCCCTCTCTCTCCATATCTTTTCATATAGTACTTGAAGTTCTAGCTAGAGCAATTAGACAATGAAAGGAGGTCAAAGGGATACAAATTGGAAAGGAAGAAATCAAACTATCACTATTTGCAGACGATATGCATCTTAAGCGACCCAAAGAACTCCACCAGAGAACTCCTACAGCTGATAAACAACTTCAGCAAAGTGGCCGGCTATAAAATCAAC
This sequence comes from Tokudaia tokunoshimensis, assembly GCA_036184795.1. Classification (NCBI taxonomy): domain Eukaryota; kingdom Metazoa; phylum Chordata; class Mammalia; order Rodentia; family Muridae; genus Tokudaia; species Tokudaia tokunoshimensis. Next base: position 20,692,903 of record BTHU01000011.1, read on the forward strand.
TCAAGCAAGTCAGTAGCCTTCCTATACTCAAAGGATAAGCAGGTTGAGAAAGAAGTAAGAGAAATGATACCCTTCACGATAGCCACAAACCATATAAAGTATCTTGGTGTGACTCTAACCAAACAAGTGAAAGATCTGTATGACAAGAACTTCAAGTCTCTGAAGAAAGAAATTGAAGAAGACCTCAGAAGATGGAAAACTCTGCCATGCTCATGGATTGGCAGGATTAATATAGTAAAAATGACCATATTGCCAAAAGCAATATACAGAATCAATGAGATCCCCATCAAAATCCCAACTCAATTCTTCATAGAGTTAGAAAGAGCAATTCAAAAATTCATCTGGAATAACAGAAAACCCAGAATAGCTAAAACTATTCTCAAGAGTAAAAGAACCTCTGGGGGAATCAGTATCCCAGACCTCAAGCTGTACTACAGAGCAATAGTGTTAAAAACTGCATGGTATTGGTACAGTGACAGGCATATAGATCACAGGAACAGAATTGAAGACCCAGAAATGAATCCACACTCCTATGGTCACTTGATCTTTGACAAAGGAGCTAAAACCATCCAGTGGAAAAAAGATAGTCTTTTCAACAAATGGTGCTGGCTCAACTGGAGGTCAACATGCAGAAGAATGCAAATTGACCCATTCTTATCTCCTTGCACTAAGCTCAATTCCAAGTGGATCAAGGACCTCCACATAAAACCAGACACACTGAAACTAATAGAAAGGAAACTAGGGAAGAACCTTGAACATATGGGCACAGGGGAGAATTTCCTGAACAGAACTCCAATAGCTTATGCTCTAAGGTCAAGAATTGACAAATGGGACCTCATTAAATTACAAAGTTTTTGCAAGGCAAAAGACACTGTCAAAAAGACAAAGTGGCAATCAACTAACTGGGAAATGATCTTTACCAACCCTACATCCAACAGAGGGCTAATATCCAATACATACAAAGAACTCAAGAAGTTAAACTCCAGAGAGGCAAGTAACCCTATTAAAAATGGGGTACAGAGATAACCAAAGAGTTCTCACCTGAAGAATATCTAATGGCTGAGAAGCACCTAAAGAGATGTTCATCATCCTTAGTCATTAGAGAAATGCAAATCAAAACAAGCCTGAGATTCCATCTCATTCCAGTCAGAATGGTTAAGATGAAAAACACAGGAGACAGCAGCTGTTGGTGAGGATGTGGAGAAAGAGGAACACTCCTCCACTGCTGGTGGGATTGCAAGCTGGTACAACCACTCTGGAAAGCAGTCTGGCAGTTTCTCAGAAAACTGGGCATGACACTCCCGGAGGATCTGGCTATACCACTCCTGGGCATATACCCAGAGGCTTTACCTGCATGCAATAAGGACACATGCTCCACTATGTTCATAGTAGCCTTATTTATAATAGCCAGAAGCTGGAAAGAACCCAGATGTCCCTCAAGGGAGGAATGGATTCAGAAGATGTGGTATATTTACACAATGGAATACTACTCTGCAATTAAAAACAATGAATTCACGAAATTCTTAGGCAAATGGTCAGAACTGGAAAATATCATCCTTAGTGAGGTAACCCAATCACAAAAGAACACACATGGTATGCAGTCACTGATAAGGGGATATTAACCCAGAACCTCGGAATACCCTAGACACCATTCGCATATCAATAGATGTCCAAAAAGATGGAAGGAGAGACCCCTGGTCCTGGAAAGACTGGATGTAGGGGAATGCCAGGACAGAGAAGCGAGAGGGGGTTGAATGGGGAAAAGAGGGAGGGAAGAGGGCTTTGGGACTTTCAGGGAGGGAGGAAACAGGAAAGGGGAAATGATTTTGAATGTAAATAAAAAAACTTAGAAAATAAAAAAAAATAAAAAATTAAAAAACAAAGAAACCCTGACTAAGACAGTGTCCAACAGCAATGAAGAGGTAACTGTGACTGGGGTAGTGACTACAGGCTGCCAGGGTTTCCTGTGGGTGACACTAGAAGCCATCAGTGTGCTTCAAGCAGGAAATATGTGACCACATTTACATTTTGTAATTTTTTTAGCTTGCTTTTAGGTGGTGCTAGAGGTCAAAGCCAGGGATTTGTAAACCTAGGCAGGTGCTCTCTCCCTGCCTAGAGCCACATCCCCAGACTTATCCTTCCATTTTAGTGGAAATCTTGCTTCCTTGGCAAATTGGCTAAGTCAAGACCTCAGAAGAGAAGCTTTTAAGGCAGTGAGAAGAGTTACAGTAGCTCAAGTGAGAGATGTTGGTGACCTTCACCAGAGAGGATGCAGTAGACTTGGAACATTGTGCACATCTAACATGATTTTGAAGGTGTAACTACATATCTGCTGACAGTTCTAACATGGAGTGTGAAGGGGGAAGTGTTAAGAGGCAGCTTGAGCATTGGTCCTGGACGCCCAATGTTGCTGATACCTTCCTTATATTGGAAACAACAGGAAGTGTTGGTTGGAGATGGGGGATCAGGGCATTGTTTGGAACCTGTTATAAATGATGTGTCTTGGACACCAGAATAAAATGGCAAAGAAAAGACAATTGAAAATTTTTAAGTTCATGAGAAAGATCAGAGCTGGAGATGTAACTTTGGGCATCTTCTGTATATAAGTTAAGTTTAAATCAAAGAAAATGAGTAAAACCATCACAGAAGTGGCTATGGATGCATGTTGGATAATCTCTGTGCTTGGTGGCCTGAGAGGAGTGAAAGAACCAGTCACAAAGGTGTTACTATGGTGGATGTCTACAAGTCTGCTCATTACATTTTGGGGCTTAAAGAATCATTTCAAGATAAAATTTAATTCTACACACTCCCACTTGGAAATGTCTCTTGAACTAAAGCCATTAGGAAAGTATCCTTTTAACTTATCTATGGCACTCACAGGGTGTAAGGGGCACACTTGGCTTGCACACCCAGTCACTGTCCTACACACCACTGCTTTCAATCATTCCCTCAATGAGTTCCTCCTTCCTGCTGCTGGCCACCTCCCATTGCGTTTTTGTTCCTCTTCCCTTGTAACCTCTTCAGAGGTTATCCTGACTCAGTTTCTCTCTCCACCTTCTCCCAGCACCACACAACTGTCTGCCACAGACATTAGTGTTCAGTAAGCCTTTAAAGATCATCCTGACACGTTTTATGTCAACTTGACATGTGCCAGAGTCGTTTTTCAAGGGGAGACCACATTGAGAAAAGGCAGTCACCAGATTGGCTTGTGGACAAGCCTGTGGTACATTTTCTTGGTTGATCGATGTGGGAGGACCTGCTTACTGAGGTGGTACTGTCCACAGGTTGGTGGTCCTGGGTACTGTAGGAAAGCAGACTGGACAGGCTATGGGAAGCAAGCCAGTATGAGTCCTCCATGGCCACTACATTAGTTCTTTGTGTCCATGTTTCTGCACACACACACACACACACACACACACACACACACACACACACACACACGGATAATGGTTTACAATTGGTAAGATGAAATAAATCATTTTCTCCTAATCATGCTGCTCTTGGTTATGGTGTTTTACCACAGCAATAGAAGCCCTAACAGAGATGAAGATAAAGATAAAGAATAAAGAATAAATAAAGCTTTACTTCTAGAGATTTGGACTGATAACACATACCCCAAGTTACTCATGAAGATATATACAAATGGTCAGAAATACCTCATAATTCCCATGGAAAAGGTTTTCCAAATGTTAGAGAAACATTCCCACTTCAATTACATAACTGAACCAAGGCTTTGGACATGTATAGGTACGTTTGCAATGGAGAAAGAATGTGGGAACACACCTAGAGAGATCAGTTTACCCCACAGACTCACATAGGCAGATGATTCCAATCTATGGTGTTGAAAAAAATATGTCACAGGCACTGGATTTGCAACAAGAAAAAGTTGTATGTTGTATGTGGTGGAACAGGGAGAAGCAGGGGGAATCTCCGTGACTTTGAATTTCAAGCCAGGTTGCATAGTAAGGCCCTGTCTCTTAAGAAATAAAAATAAAAATAAAAATGAAAGCAAGAAGAGGACAGAAGGCAGAAGGAAATGAGAAGGAAGAGGGGAAAGAAGACTAAGAGAGACAAAGAGGAAGAAGAGGAGGAACAGGAAAAGGAAGAGAGGAGAAGGAGAAATAGGGGGAAGGGGGTAGGAAGAGGGAATAGATGCGGGAGGGGGAGTAGATGAAGGAGAAAGAGAAGGAGGAAGAGAAGGAAGAAGAGAAAGAAGAGACGAGGGGTAAAAAGGGGAGTAGATGGAGAAAGAGGAGGAGAAGATGGAGGAATAGATGGAGGAGGAGTGGATGGAAGAGGAGGTAGGGGAGGAAGAGGAGAAGGAGAAGGAGGGGAAGGGAGGAGAAGGGGGAGTAGATAGAGGAGGAGAGGGAGTAGATGGAGAAAGAGGAGGAGAGGATGGAGTAGATGGAGGAGGAGTAGATGGAGGAGGAGTGGATGGAAGAGGAGGGAGGGGAGGAAGAGGAGAAGAAGGAGGGGAGGGGAGGAGAGGGGCAGTAGATAGAGGAGGAGAGGGAGTGGATGGAGAAAGAGGAGAAGAAGGAGGAAGAGGAGGAAAGGTCAGTTTGGAGGAATTCTATTCCTACAGAGAAAAGAAATTACTCTGCTGGTGGCGGGAATAGCTGCCTGGAGATCCGGGGCTCTGCAAATAAGACAGCAGCAGGCTTGTTTCCTCTCTGTTGTGGATGTCAGCTTTGCATTGCCTTTCTCGCCTTTTGGATAAAACAATTGGTTTAGTCTATGCACAGCTACCCATGATTCATTTGACTTTGAAAGTCAAGAAGTGGTCGTAGTGGATGACGATTTTCTGATTTAGCCTTTCCGGATCAGATAAGCCTGAGAAGGAAGCCCTGACACTCTAAAGTGTATGTTACAAAAGTCACAGGATGCATCACATTTGTGTTTGATCTAAAAATGTTACTGAGATCATCAATCATCTGCAGTTTTGTAAAACAAACGAACAAAAAAAAAACCCACAACTAATCTATTTTTAACTGTGAAATATTTTTAGATGCATAAGTGGCACAGTATGAAAACACAGGTGGCCTCACCAATGGAGAGAGCTTCCAGACACAAATATTATATGCACAATAAACTAAAATGAACACTACTGTACACAGTTGCCTTTCATGGGTTGTCATAGGTGCCTTTGCTTATTAGATGCTAGGAACCCTTCATAGATTTCAGTTCCAATTGGCTTTTAAAAGCTACAAATCTGCATGCTGTCCTGATAGGCACCCTAGGGTGGCCATGCTTGAGAACCAGTTACAGATCCAAATTTTGGTATCAACGGCTCTATGACACCTGCACATATTAGCTCTGTCCCCACACAGTTTTGCCCTAGGTTGCAGGAAGGATGTTGGGGAGCAACAGGGCAAGAGCTTCCTTCTTCACACCAAACTCAAGATTGTCTCTTCCCGACTTGGAAGCCTGTGAGCCCAACTTAGTCTCTGCCCTCCACAAGCTGACTACTGGACCTATCATCAGGACTGGATCAGGACTGAGGTCTGGTCCTGCCCTCCCCAAGCTGAAGATGGTTTCATCCTTTTGTGAACCACAGAGGCCACATCTAAGGAAGCTGAAGAAAAGCAGAGCTTGCAGGAAGGAGAAAGAGAAGATTGAAGCCAGGCAGGCGGCAAGCAGCACACTTGGAAGTCAGCCCCCACCATTGATCTTGTAGCCATAAAAGCATGATAGAGTGGCAAGAATATTCACAATTTTTACATGCGTGTGTGTGTGTGTGTGTGTGTGTGTGTGTGTGGTGTGTATAGATCAAAGGACAGCTTTGTAGAGCCTGCTCTCTCCACCTACCCTTATGCAGGTCCCATGGGTTGAATTTAGCTCTCTGAGCCTGCATTTATATACTAAGCCGTCTCACTGGCCCAGAGAATACTTTTAAGTAATGCTAACAATGGTGTTCGCAATACTCACCAACTATCTAATTTAGGATATTTAATCACTAAAACAACACTTTATCCATTATTCTGATTGGTTGTGTTACCGCTCACTTCCATTTTTGGTGGGTTTTTACTCTCGTTGGACTTTGAAACTGTCTTCTGCTTCCATGGGGAGCCCCTGTGGTACCCAGTCTGTTACTGTGCATCCAGCACAGCAAAAACAATTTGATTGACTGTTCAGCTATAGCCAACTGGCTGGCCTTTTGGCTAAGAGCAAGCCTAGCATCAGCCTAGCCAGTATGACATCTTCTATCCAGGGAGTCTTCCCTGTCCTGGCAGGAGGACAAACCCTACAGGCTAATTGCTAAGCATGTGGGTTTTAATTAATAATGCCTATGATTAACACAGAATAATTTTTATCTGATGTAAGCTATTATGTGGACAGAAAGTATAAATGTCTCAAAACACGCTAGATTGAGGGAACAGAAGGATTATGCATGTCTTATAATTGAACTCGTGCTCACAGAATTATGGTTTTCTCTGGGACACTGAGTAAAATTTGTAGGATGCCAGCATGATCTAAGATGATTTTCATCCCAAAGTCTTGTAAAAAGCAATGAGTCCTGTTGGCTAATGAGATTTAAGTACCACCCCACCCACATCTGGCAATGTTCTCTTACAATAGCTATAGTTTTTAGAACTCTAGATAACTGTTATGGAAATATGTAATTACAGCTTTATCCCCCCTTGATGGATACAGTTACAGGGGAGTGACAGTTGCTCAATTGTCTGCTGTTGACCTCACACTGGCCCAAAGAACAAACACATGTAGCTTTTGCTGACTCAGATGAAACATCCACTGAAATTAAGAATTTGTACATGCTCCAATGAATGAAGTAGTTTATATTCCCACCAGGTTTTCCCATTTTGCTATTAATCTCTGAGAAGATAATTAAGTAGTCTGGCTCGGTATTGCCATCCAATTCTTCACAAACAAAACCCAAATGAGGTAGGACTGTAGTGTCAACTATGTCATGGCATAATTCTCAATGTACAAACACTAGGAGTGTTGCTGGCAGTCACTGACAACTGCAAAAGCGAATGTATCCAATCATGCCTTAAGTATCTCTAGACGATATTTTCAAATTTCTAGGTCATTTACTAATAACAGTCTCATTTCTCTTCTCCAACGACTTACAGGTGATAACTTTTAATAGCTAGGACCCCCACCCCCACCCCCACCCCGAAAAGGACATTCAAACGAAGTTATTTTTATCATACAGTTTTCACTTGGCTACTTCATGGAAATTTGAATTTCCTTAAGTTAAATGACAATGCTTCACATAGTTGAATAAAAATGAAGACATGCTGTTCCTAGTTGAGGGAAAGGCTTTTACTGCATGAGCACAGCCAGAAGCATCTGAAAGGGTCTAACTGAACCAGGCCGGAGAAGGGAGCGAGGAAGTGAGAGAGGAAGAGGAGAGGAGAGGCAACAGAAGGCAAGGGAGGAGCTGGTACCAAGAGGCCACAGGAGTATGTGGATGGAGAGATCAAAAGGGCAAAAATCCTGGGTTATATAGGAATCTGGAAGCTGAGAAACCCCGGGGCTGGTGACTTTTAGGCTAGAGGGTGGAGTGAGAAGTGCTAGGAGGAGCACAGGTACTGAGGGATGCTGGGAAAACTAGCCAGCGGCTGATTTGATCTATTAATAGGCACCTCAGTCATTGTTGGAAGAGGTAGCTCTATGGGATCTAACCCCCTAAAAGGAGCAGGACTAGTACAGCTAATTAAAAACAAAACGAGACTCATTATATTGAACCTCGAAAACTTTTCAAAGTGAAAAGTTATCCCAGATTGAAAGAGAGGTATGTAACGCCACCAACAGTGTCTCCTCCAGTACTACGGACTCATTTACTCTACATTGAGTCATTTCATTTATCCCCCATATCAACTCTGGTATAAATGTAATGTCATCACCATTTGATACGTGGCTCTCCCATGCACAGAGGGACTGTGTTGATCTGTTGTGATTTGCAGTTATCCTTAATATTAAACACCTTCCTGCAGCCTTTTCTATCTAATGAGTTTATCAAACTACAAATATATTACAGGCAAAACCTAGCTCGACAGTGGAGAAACGTACAAGCACAAGGAATGCAGTTTGCAAGAATATGGTTTTTAGCTCTTAGTGCTTAATGCTGGACACAGAACCTGAGAGTCAGGAAGACTGCAGCAACAACTCTGACATCTTTCTCTAGCATGGCGCATGCTCATTGTTACCTAAGGAGAACCGTATTTCTTAGGCAAAATGAGGACTTTGGAACTAAAATAATCACATAGATTAAATGTGAACATGTAAAATAATAATTGTAAAGAAAAAATGGTGATAAGGATAACATTAAGAAATACACAATAGCACAGAGAATTACATAATAGCACAGAGACTCCTTACCTAATTTAAGGTATAGAATAACTCTTAAAATCTGACCTAAAAAATAGGAATGGGACAATAACTATAGCTAGTAAAAAAGTAAAACAGAAAGCTAGGTATAGTGGTACATGCCTGTAATCCTATCTGGAGAAAGGCTGAGTTCAAAGGGTTGGGGATCAAGGTCATTTTAGGTCAGCCTGTGTTGTGTGAGACTGTCTTAAAGTAGAACAGAGTAAAACAAAGAGGAAGAATTAATATAAAATCTCCATAGCCAAAATAATAGGAGTTAAGTGTGCAGAGAAAATAATAAGCAAAATGACATCAAGTAAATACAATGTAGAAAAGGTCTCTCTAATTATTAAATGCCTTGTCTGCCACATTTCCCCACACAAAACTACTAAGGACACAAATGGGCAAAAATTCACTGTAAGTGCCCAAGAAATATAATTTTAAATGACCATTTTTCACTAAATAACTCAAGCAAGAGGTAAGTCTAATTAAAATGGTGTGTTATGTTTGTCAATTGTTTAATAAGCAGCACAGGAACTCAGTTTTTAAACTTTCATATACACAAACATACACACATGCATATGGACATTGTCCATTGACGCCATCCCCTCCCCCACACCCCACCCTTGCCTGCCCCTCTTCCAGTGGTCTCTTTGTTCTTCCTCACAGCTTTCCTTCTGTTGTCACGTCATACAAGTGTGTGGGTGCGTACCTATGTGTGATCTCATGTATATATTATGTGTGTGTGTGTATATATATATATATATATATATATATATATATATATATATATATATATCTTATGTGTGATCTTATCAGCATAGGGATCTAGAACAACAAATGACAGAAAATGCTCAGTATTTGTTGCAGTCTCTCTGGGTGTGTAAAAAGGATTCTCTTTCGTCCACAGCTTTGCCATCATTTGTTGTTGCTTGTCTTAGTAATGTTTTGCATTCTGACTGGAGGAAAATGGAATCTCAGTGTAGCTTTTAATCTGTATTTCTCCAATGCCTAATAAAGTTGAACATTTTTTTCCATGTGTCGCTTGGTATTTTTATCTTGTATGTTGAGAGTTGTTTATTCAGGTCATTAGTCCATTAATGCATTGAATGATCTCACAATGCGTTACTTAGTTTTTTAAGCATTATTTTTTAATTGTGTGTATATGTGTGTGGGGGCTGGTTATATGCTCATGTGAGTACACACGCTCTTAGAGTTCAGAGGAGGGGGTTGGTGCTCCTGAGCAGGGATTACAGGTAGCTGTGTGCTGCCCACAGTGAGTGCTCAGAACACACTTCACTCCTCTACAAGAGAAGTGTGCATTACAACCGCTGAGCTATCTCTCCGGTCCTCCTCCTCTTAAGATTTGATTTTACTTTTTAACATTCTTTGTATGCTATAGATATTAGTCCTCTGTTCTACCTAAAGCTTGCAAAGATTTTCTCCCATTTTGTGAACTGTCTCTTGAGTGTTTCTTTTGCTGTACAGAATGTTTTTTGCATTCACAACAGATCACATTTGTTGGTCGTTGGTCCGATTTCTTGATTAAGTAGAATTCTGTCAAGAAAGTTCTTGTCTATCTTGTGTATCTTAGAGTGTCTTTCCCTACTATTCCTCTAGCAGTTGCAGAGGTTTTGGTCTTACAGGTATGCCTGTGATCCATGTGGGGGTGGTTTAATGCAGAGTGAGAAAGACTGAATCTAGTTTCATTCTACTACATTTTGATATTCAGTTTTCTCAGTGCCATTTGCTGAAGAGTGTTATTTTCCTCAGTGTGTATTTTTAGCATCTTTAGAGAAAAACTTAAGGTTGCATGGATTTGACATATCGGGCATTCCATTCTGTCTCCCCCTCCTCGGAGACAGAGTTAAGCTTCATTTTTCACAAAGTTCTTGAACCCTCATCAAACATAATATTAAATTAGTAATTTTGCAGTAGAATAATTTTAAAATTCTACACAGATATTAATTCAAACTTCTGAAGTTTGTGCTCTGACCCCCTAAGTTCTAGCAGAGTGAGACTGCATGTTTCTGGCGTGTTTGATAGGTAGGGCTCATGGGAGGTCTTAGGTAACTTAAGATGTGTCCTTGAGGGAGATTGTGGAATATCAGTTCTTTCCTGTTCCTCTTCTGATTCCTAGTCATGGGATTAAGTTTCACTTTACCACATCTTACCTATTATTACCATATGACTCTTACATCAAAACTTAAAAACAGGGTCCTCTCAAGCATGGACTAGAACCTCCAGACTGTCAAACTATATATAAACAAACAAACAAACCACAAGTGAACAAAAACCCCCAAGAAACAAATCTCCTTTTCTCCTTATAAGTTAATTATTTTAGGCATTCTTATAGTTACAGAAAATTGATACACATAAACAAAATTCCCACCATTGAAATTAACCCCATGAGACCTCTCCAAAATGATCTGTTCAGATACTTGAACCTTCCAAGAAATTTCACTGGTCTGTGATCATGGTGTCCTTTAACATATATCTCTCTAGAAATATGAGTTAGCATTCAACAACAAAACTTGACATTTGATGGGGTCTTCTGATTTCATCTGCCGAAGGGTGATATCCATCATCTTCCTGGGTGCCTCCAAGTTTTGGTGTTCATAAAATGTCCTTTGTGATTTCAGCTAAATAATTCATTTCTTCTCTTAAGTTATAAATTTTACATATATTTTAATACCCTTAATTTTAAAAGTGAGTCTATTAAAAAGGTAAAGAGAAGTACTCTTTAAATTCCTTTAACTCATGGAGAGAACATAGAGAAACCCTACGGCCTTAGAACACAAATACTTTGACAAAAATACTAACCCAATCCTCAGTCGCTTCATGGTCTGGGGCCAAGCAGCTAAAACTCAGTTTCTTCAGCTACATTAAAAATTATGGTGGGGAAAGAGAAGAAAGAAAGGATATATTTATATTTTATTACATTTCAAAACTATTATATCTACTCTGTGTAAGTCTGAGCTAGATATTCAGTAACAGTAACTTATTAAAGAAACAGGTGAAAGATGAATATGATATATAGTGGATTAAATTGTGCCCTATGAAAAGATATGATCAAATATGTTCAAACCTAAATCCCAGTATCCATGAATGTGAATTTCTTTGAAAACAAGTTTGTTTTAAGTATAATTAAATCCACATGGAGTTGTTTTACACCCGAATTGTCCTAGAATCTAAATCTAATCGCTGGTGCTCTTAGAAGAAAAGGAAGGAAAACACACACACACACACACACACACACACGCACGCACGCACACACACAGGGAGCAACAGAGACAGACAGAGACAAAAAGAAATAGAGCATGCCATTTGAAGAGAGAGAGAGAGAGAGAGAGAGAGAGAGAGAGAGAGAGAGAGAGAGAGAGAGAGAGAGAGAGAGATTGAAGTGATGTATCTATAAACTGAAGAGAGAGGTGCATTCATTTCTGGAGAAACCAGAAAATAAAAATCAAGAATAGATTCTTCCCTAGAACATTCAGGCAGCACAACCTTGCTGGCCTCTTGATTTTGAGCTTCTAGCCATCAAGAGCTTAAAGAAAAAATTCTATTTTTTTAAAGCCACTGTTTTAGTAGCATCAAGAAACTAATGCAATAGGTGGCTCATGCTATCCATGCAAGTGTTAGTATGTCATTAAGATTATACAATGACAACGTTGGCTAACAGATTGTGTCAATTAGAAATTCTCTTTGAAGGGTACTTAGCATAGCATCATGGTGGACAGGGGCCCTGGGATGAGGCCAGTTGCAATAAAATAGAAAGCAAATCCCTCTGAATTTAGAGTAGTCCAAGCAATTCCAAAGATTGGATGTTGAACTGTGCATCTCATCAGCTCTGTTCTTCACCTTTGTGTCGCTATTTGCACACATCCTGAGCACTTCCTGGGAGTCAGAGGATACATTCCGATGAAGGTCTTCTAGGAATTGATCCTATCTTTAAACTCAAGAGTGAAAGAATTCCAGTAACAAAAATCCAACATCATAAATCACAAATGATGTTAATTGACTGATATTCATCAGCGGTAGGAAAGGAAAGAGGAAACTTAGTAGATTCAGTTTCACTTATTTTAGTAGTATTTTATTTTACTAAAACTAAAATGGAATATTCTATTCCTTACTTGTCTAGTTAAATTTATGCTTTTCTGTCTTGTTCTGAGATGCTCAAGCTCCATTGGAAACCAAGACCAAATAAAACCTTCAGATATTTTATATGATAAATTTGGTTATTTATTTATTTATTTACTTATTATTTCTCCCTTCATTTTTTTCCTTTCAATACTTTAAGGGGAAAATCTTCTAAAGGACATAACCGTCAAGACCCAGACCAATTAAGTGTGCTGCTGAGCTCCGGCAGCAACAGTTTCAGGCTTTGGGAAAATGTTAATACCAGCACTAAAATTTATTCAGTTAATTGCTCTAATAATCAATAAGTAATTTTCATTCTAAACTAGGTTCTTTATGTGACTTAAATAAACCAACCAAAGATCATTTATATCTCAATAACAATTCCTAATAATGTCACATCATTAAATTCCACCCTGGTTCTCAATAATGTTGGTTACTGACCAATAAAGGGACTTATTACCTTGGTCAGGTCCTCAGGGGCATCGAGAGAAGCGGAGGATGGAGGGTTTTCATGTGGCACCAAGGTGCCACGTCAGCCATTCTTCTCTGGGGACTTTGGCTGCTGTGGTCTGTTTGCAGAATGGTTTCCCCTCCCTCCTCTCCCTCCCCTTCCCTCCATTACTCTTTTCCTTTATAATTTCCCTCTTTCCCCTTTCTCCTTTTCATCTCCCATCTTCCCCCCTTCCCTCTTCCTCCCATGTTTGCTTTTTAAGTAGAATAGTTTTAGTTTGGATGGGCAAAGACTTATAAGTGGAAGAATTTTTGCATGTTATTTATCATCAAAAATAGTAGAAAAAGCAAAAGAAGAAAACTTCAACACCAAGGATTTGGATCTCTTACGCTGAAGAACTAGAATGGGAAGGGATATAGGAAGACCTCTGGGATGCCCTGGGCAAGCATTGCTTCCACAAGAAATATCCTTGGATTATGATGTTGATTATTTATATCAACCAAATTAAATCTCTTTCCTCTTTAAGCCATGTTATCTATGTAGTTTCAGGAAGGTACAATCCACTGTGTACCAATGAAAAGTGATTCTATGGCTAAAATGTGTATAATATAAGGAACAAATATCATTAGTATTTTAGAACACATTTTTAACATTGCTTTTGTGATACCAACACACTGGCTGATGATATTGAAATTTTTATGTTAATTAAACAACCTTAGCCACTTGGTAAATTTCAGATATGTACACTTTGTAATTACCCCCATTATTGAAATAGCTGGCTTGATTTATCCATGCCACAGTAACATTGTAGCTTCTGTTATTTTTGTCTTTAGAAAAACAGAGGTCCCAGCGTGGGAATATAAAACTATTACTGTAAATTAAATATTAAAGCTAACTTATTCTTGCATAAGAATGCTGTCAAATAATGGTGATAACTGTTGCTAAGATAGAAAGTATTTTTTTTTTGGCTTTTTTTATGAAGCACAAATTAAAATCCAATTTCTGTTCTTTTGGTAAATTGTGTATAGTTAGGGTGTATGGTTTTACTGATGGTAGTAGCTTAAGGGGGAGCCTATTATGGTCTTAGTTTAGCGATTAAGAAATACAGCATTTGTTGAAGGGCTAGGCCTTTTAGTCTAGAATGGATTATCACTTGATCCTTCCTTAAGCATTTTTATACAGGAGTGCATTATCCTTGGAGCCACCCTGGGCTCCACGCCTGCCTCATTAGCTTGGGTGTTAGATAAATCAAAGGCAGCCTCGGAGACAAAGATAAGCAAACTGCAGGCCAGCAAGATGATGATGTATGGATCCAGGAGGCTAATAGGAAAGTATTGACAGGAAAGTGGTGTGCTTATCCTGCAATCGCTGCATATTGCAATGAGAGCTCCCCAAAGCAGATGGGATTCACTTCAGGGAACGCAGGGCAACAAGACTGCTAGGCAGAAATGGATCCTTGTGTTTTAAATTCTAACAAGAACTTGGTTTCTCTTAAGGTATGCTTTAAAGGCATTGAAATGTGCAATGGCCTAAGCCACAGTGAATTCTGAAAAAGAAAAAAAAATCTCATTTCAGAAAACCAGTTGTGGGGATTATTTCATTTTGTAGTGAGGAAGTAATCATGCACTCTTGCTGAGATTAGAACTGTCCCGACAGTTTTTGATTCACCATGGAGCATTCTTCCTCTTTCCTCTGAGTTCTCTTATTCCTTCATACATTATAAAGTTTGCTCTGAAACTGTATAACATTTCCTTTAGTTTGTCCACAGTTAGTATCTTTTGTTCAAAATAGTACAAGATTAAGATTATGTAGCATTGCATGCTTAATTTTCACCTCATGTTTTTTGAAATTGTGAACCATCTACGTTTCTGGAGCCAACGTGATTATTTATAAAGTCTTTTTAGAAAGTAATACTATGATTAGCCTACCTATTAGCATTCAAAAAAGCATCCATAAACACCCATTTAACCTGAGCCTACTGAGTACTACTAAGGGTTGAAGGTTAACTAGCAGAATTGATTTCCAAATAGTGATATAGTCCTTTCTTCTCCTCATTCTTGCCTCAACATGGAATTCACTGATCACTAGAGTTCACTAAACTGTGAGAAGCTAGAGCAATGGTCAGCTCTCTGGTCCTGTGTTCCAACATGGTTCCCTCTGTTTCGAGACAGTCCTCCTCTGTTTCAAGATAGTCCTCTTCTGTTTCAAGATAGTCCTCCTCTGATTCAACACGGACCTCTTTTTCAGGATCAGGGAAATCAAGTATATCTATGCTAATAGAGATTGAGGATTTAGGGGGTGCTGTACCCCGACTTCCAAAGCCTGAATGGTACTTACATGGTGCACACACTGACATTTGGACTATGTGTGACAGAGACTGGTCTGCTTCAGTCTCTGGTCAATATATTATAATAATGAGTAAGGGTGAGACTTGAGTCAGGGAGTAAGCA
The DNA here is from genome assembly GCA_036184795.1 of Tokudaia tokunoshimensis. Taxonomy (NCBI): domain Eukaryota; kingdom Metazoa; phylum Chordata; class Mammalia; order Rodentia; family Muridae; genus Tokudaia; species Tokudaia tokunoshimensis. The sequence goes on from BTHU01000011.1 coordinate 20,708,281, forward strand.
AGAATAAACGAGATGGGCTTCAAGAGGAAGTCATAAAGAAACATCTTTGTGAATGGGGAACAGGAGGAGGGAAGAGGGCTTATGAGATTTTCAGGGAGGGAGGAACTGGGAAAGGGGAAATCATTTGGAATGTAAATAAAAAAATATAGAAAATAAAAAAAGAAGCATCTTTGCAAATGCGCAGTCATAAATTACAATAATGTCTGTGTTACTTTTTGTTATTGCTGGTATAATGTATATCATTATGTAACAATCTAGAATTTTCTTATATTTAAAGCACAGGGCTCTTTTTGTCCCATGTACTGTACAAATGAACTTACTATAAGTAGTATATTGGAATAACCAGTCCAATTTATTTCATAGTAGTTTTTATTTTCTCATCTGGAATCATCTCTTGTACAAAGTCAAGAAGAGCTATATGAAAAAAAATTAATTAAATCATCTTTGAGCTTAATGAAGAAGGAGTCAATGAACCCGGCTGCCAAGTCTGTGTTTTATAGATGAGAGAAAGAGGTCTCTTCTATTACCAGACAGAACCACTTGCCAAAGGCCTGACAATTAGCAACCGGCAAAAGTATATGTGGATTCTGACATTTTGCTTGATTCCCTGATGTGCTGCCTGTCTTAGTAATCAGCGTTGGATGGGAGGCTGGGAAGCTGGGTGGCAGTATACTAGCTACTGAATGTGAAAAGGGCCACGTGTTATCTGCAGAGCGGGACTGAACCACAAGGTGAAGTACACCGACCCCGGGCCATTACGTTCTCTAATATAATTTAAGCATTCAAATAGAGATGCAGTAGACAGTCCTTTCTCTGGTCCCAGTGACTAGTTAGACACCATACTGACACACTGTCACTCGGTACCAGAGTTACTCTTGTTGAACAGGGAAGAAACTCAGGTCCTCCTGTTTTGCCTAAGTGGAGCCAATGGCTTGGGTTACTGATTGATTTCACCTCCCTTTTGTTGTTCAAGGAATTCTGTCTTAAAACCTGTGTGTATGCGTGCGTGCGTGCGTGTGTCTGTGTGTGTGTGTGTGTGTGTGTGTGTGTGTGTGTGTGTACATACATCTATCTGTCTTGTCTTTATAGTGTATGTGAGTTAGCTCCCTCATACAGACCAAAGATCAGTGTCAATTATATTTCCTCTTGTCACTTAAAATAAAAAGATAAAGTCTCTCACTAAACCTAGAGCTGGCCATTTGGGCTAGATTTGGTGGCAGAGCAGTGATCCCTAGGGACCTGTCCATCTTCTCCCTCCTTTCTCAGTAACGGGGATATAGAAATTCAACACCATGACTTGAGCAGAAGGCACCAAACCTACTGAATCGTCCTTAGCTGCTAGCTTAAAAGTTTGTAGAGACACGTATGAGAGCTATTATTTCACAGAAGGAGACTCCAGGAACTGTTTTCTGATAGGGGGTACCTACGAAACACCCCACTTCACAGAGCAAAGAGATACAATAGCTATAAAAGCAATCTAAGAGAGGATGCCAATTGATTTACCCCCCTCTGCAGCGTGGTTCATAACCACATGCAGAATCTTCAGCTAAGAGAAATAGATAGGCTACCTATTATCAATGTTTTGCTCTCAAATTTTGCTGTACTCGCCCAGAAACCTATTTCTCCTCAGGAGCCTTAGGAGGAAACCGTCAGATAGGGCCTCAGAGTCCACTGTAGATGGACCGGTCAGACTGTTTTTGATAAATCAGTTCAATTGCAATTTAATGTATTCAGTGAGAAGACCTTAAATCTATAGTTTAATATACTAGAGTTACCTGAAGCATAATTTAAAAAAAAATCATATTCAGAAATACGCTAGAGCCGCTATAACGTCCACAACGTACTTCCTTAGAAAGGATGCCTGCCACTCTTAGCTCCTTAGGGGTTGCAGGGAAATCAGACAACTAAAGAAACCAAGTCCAGTTTCAAAAGACAGCAGAAAGAGTGCACAGAGCAGCCTCACGGTGTTCCTCGTTGTCCCCTCTGCCAGCAATTTGTGTTCTGGGTATCTGCCATTTGTTTCATTCAACCTCTGAAAACCCACACTGTAACTCCCAACCGCTGCGCTTTTCATCACACTCTGCCTTTGTTCTGCAAGCCCGGGCTGCTGCCCCTGTGCTGCCCATTAGCCCAGGGAGTATTGTGATTAATGTACTTGTTCTGAGCCCCAGCCAGCAGGCTCAGCCCCAGGCTGCTCCCAGCGGCTGGTCTGGAGCAGTCACCAATGTCCCTGTACCTTTAACTGGTCTCCCTTTATCTGCCTGCCCCGGGTCTGCAGCTGGGCCTCTTCATGGCCTGACCCACCTCCTCCTGCACCCTGGGACTCAGGCAGGGTGCGTTCATTACTCATCTGTGACAATAACCCATCGAGTAAGATGTAGAACTCAATTCCAGCAGAAAGACCTATAATGTTGGAGTCAGGAGGTTATCGCTGAGGGACCTGCACCTTGCTCCTCACTTCTCTTATCGAGAGCTTTACAGGCTCTGCTGGGGCCAGCATCTTGTAAAGCTGAGGGTGGCAGATTTGGCCTCAGATTAGTATACATCTTCCTAAGTGGTGCTACATTTAATTAAAAAGTAAACCTTAGTTAATTTTTTTTTTACTGTAATGTAGGGAAGCAGAGATGTGTGTTGTACAGTGAGGGAGGTGGAAAGAGAAAGAAAGCAATCTCTGGACAATTCTGCCCTCGACAGTCCGATGCCCTGTGCACTCTCACAGCTCCCGGAGTCCTCTCTCAGCGTAGAACACTTCTCTCAAGACCGAACTATCCAGGTTCCCTGTAGGATTTAGCCCTGGAATTCATTTCATAACTGCTGAGTCCTCTCTCCATTTAAGCCTGTTATACTTTCCTACGCACAGCATAGGTTTTGAGTTGTTGGACCATTGGAGTATGCCACACCTCCTGAAAATTCTGGTTTGATAGTAGTTAGAAATTTTAATTAAAGAACCCAACTGCAAAGGGAAAGGGGTCAGAATAGGGAGAATTGTCTCAGGAGCATGTCTTTTTTCTTTTTTTCTTTTTTTTTTTTTTTAGTCACCTATAAACATTTACATCATAGTGTAAAAGTCGAACGTAAGTGTTAGAATCATCTCTATTTTGTTATCTTAGACATATTCATCCAATATCTATAGTTAAACAGACATCAGAAATGAACCACCATTCTTGATGAAAAAAATTTTAGGTCCTAACCAACAGAATTATTGCAAACTAATCATGCAGCTGAACACTGAAAAGAAATTATGCTGCTTTTCAGTGATATTTTTTAGAAGACTTCTGCATTTAGAGGTGTCCCTGAAACACAAAAGTTTAAATTATTAGGGGAATATTTTTTAAACTAAGGGAAATTTAATTAGGAGTTTAAACAGAGCAAGACCACACCAAATGATAAGGTAACTTATATTGCTTTGTCCTCCTATAGTAACACTTGGGCTTATCTCTTTTATAAACATCAGAGTAACACCATGTTCCTAAAATTTGTACAAGAACCTGACCTGAAGTCTGTCACTTCTTGCTGTACACTGGGCATTTTGAAACTTCTATTTTGCTTGCCCTATGTAGCTTCCACCAGGTTAAGCTTGGCATATTCTCACTAGAAAGATCCGCAAACATATTACAGAGAACAACACCACCCCCGGTCTGTCTGTACTAAATGGCAGCACTTCTGAAAATGTCAGAGGGTTGCCTAGAAAACTAAAGAAGCCTTCCATCAGGATTTAATGGAGATCCGAAAACCTTAGATCCTTAATGGACTTGCAACTGAGTCTTTATCTTTGAGTGTGGTTGTTACTTGGGAAAGTCTGACTTAAAAAATCTAAACATGCCTTCTTAGATCCTGGAAATGTCACCAACATGTTGATATTCTGAAAGGCAAAAACATTACTGTGATGTGCTAATCTTGGTTGTCAACCTGACAGCATCTGGAATTAACTAAAACCCAAGTGACTAGGTATAGCTGTGACAAATTTTTAAAATTTGAAGTAGGAATCCAACTTTTAATCCAAATCTTTAGAGGTGAGAAGATCCACCTTTAATGTACGCCACACCTTCTGATGGTAACCTATATTAAGGACACCACGGGAAGGAAAGTTTCTCTCTTTGCCTACTTGCTCTCACTGGCAAGTCCATTCCCTCACTGTCATTACAGCCCACTTCTTTAGGATTCTGGTGTGTACTGAAAATCAGTTGAGGCATCTAGCCTTGTGGACTGAACTACTGGATTCTTGGAGCTTTGATTGGTAAACAGCCATTGTTGGATTAGCTGGACCACAGCCTGTAAGCCGGTGGTTCTAAACCTGACTAATGCTATGACTGTTAATACAGTTCCTCACGTTGTGGTGACCCCCAACTGTAAAATTATTTTCACTGTTACTTCATAACTACAATTTTGCTACTGTATGAATTTTAATATAGGTATCTGATGTGCAAGATCTGCTAAGTGACCCCTGTGAAGACTCATTTGACCTCCTTAGGGGCATGACCCACAGGTTGAGAACCATTTAAGCCATTCTAATAATATATACATATATTCTAATATATATTAGAAGTCATTCTAATAATACATATCCTAACTAATACAATTACTCATTTCCAGAATGTACTTGACTAGAGAGTTACATTGCACAACGACTGTGATGATAAAACACACTTGAAGAAGGATGTGTCTTTCCCTGGATGACACAGCTTTGCTTACCTTCAAAGTTCTCAGAGAAGGTCTTGAGATAGGAGTCAAGATGACACAATAAAGAGCACATTTACTAAACTTTGGGAACCTTGCATCAATTCATAGACTGGAAAATTGGTATTAGTTATATCACTCATGCCTGAGCAATGTCATACTCACATAAAAGCCTTCCTATCAGTAAGCTGGCATCTCTCATAGCCCAGGTATGTCTTTGCCAAATTCACTGGAAATGAATGTTTATCTTCCCATCTGCTTCCGATAAGGCCACCGTCTGATTTATCCTTCTGCTCCCACCTCCTAGAATACTATTGGGCACATGTTTGCCTTAATAGATGTTTGGTGGAACTCTAATTTAGATACACAAATATTTTGAAAACTATACCAGAATCAAGACTTGTCCTCTGCACCTTCTTAAATAAAAACGCTCAGGACATCTCAACCCTATTTTGAGGACAACAAGAACAAATGTATCAAAGGTGTGTCAAGGTCATTATATGTAAGTGGTTGTGCCTTCTGTCTATTATCCTGATCTTTATAAGTGTTCTCTGAGGTAGTTGTTACCATTTGGTAATTAGATTAGATTATAATGTTAGCTGTCTCCCTGGAGAGACAGACTAGAGAATAAAAACAGGGAATCTGCAGTTGTATAGAGACTGCATAGTGGAAGGAACACAGAAATTTGGATCCAGACTGGCCCAAGTCCAAAATCTTATGTTAGGCACGTTAGTGGCTTTGTTCTACTGACAAGGAGAAGAAATATATAGGAGAGTACAAGACACTGTGATTCTACTTCCTAGCTTGGATAAATCTTTGTCAGCTGAGAAAACAAATAAAATAAAATGAATAAATAAGCAGGCAAGCAAATAAATAAATAAGACACTATCCTGACTTTGTCTGTCTTTCAGAAGACAGTGGTGGGGCATAATGCAAAGTCATGGGGTTTTAGTGTTGATACTTCATCCCAGTTGCTCTAAGTCCAGGTTTTCTTGGAATAATTAATATTGAATACTTTGTTGCTCTCTTAATTTTGATACTGTTATGCTGGAATTTCCTCCTTCTTTTCACATTTGCAACTTCTGAAGGGACAGTTCAAACCTGGCATGCTCCGTCCAGTCCTATGGCTGACACAGTTTTAGTTTGCTTTCTGTTGTTTTAATAAGCACTATAACCAAAAACAACTTGGGGAGGAATTGGTTTTACAACTTACAGGTTGCAGACAACATGGAGGAAAACCAAGGCAGGCTTGAGAAAGAAACACTGAAGAAAAGATAAAGGAGAAACATTACTTACTGGCTTGTTCTATTCTTAGAATCTGCTCAGCTACCTTTCTTATGCAACCCAGGCTGATCTGCATAGGGATGGAACCGCCCACGGTGGGCTACACCCTCCAACAGGAATTAGCAATCGAGGAAATGCCCCCAAGACATGCCCACAGACCATTTTGGCAAAGTGATTATTTAGTTGAGGTTCTCCCCTCTTAAGTATATTGAGCCAAAGGACACTGTCAAAAGGAAAAAGAGGCAACCAACAAACTGGGAAATGATCTTTACCAACCCTACATCCGACAGAGGGCTAATATCCAATATATACAAAGAACTCAAGAAGTTAGACTCCAGAGAGACAAATAACCCTATTAAAAAATGGGGTACAGAGCTAAACAAAGAGTTCTCACCTGAAGAATATCTAATGGCTGAGAAGCACCTAAAGAGATGGTCAACATCTTTAGTCATTAGGGAAATGCAAATCAAAACAACCCTGAGATTCCATCTCACACCAGTCAGAATGGCTAAGATCAAAAACACAGGAGACAGCAGTTGTTGGCAAGGATGTGGAGAAAGAGGAACACTCCTCCACTGCTGGTGGGATTGCAAGCTGGTACAACCACTCTGGAAAGCAGTCTGGTGGTTCCTCAGAAAACTGGGCATGACACTCCCGGAGGATCCGGCTATACCACTCCTGGGCATATACCCAGAGGCTTTACATGCATGCAATAAGGACACATGCTCCACTATGTTCATAGCAGCCTTATTTATAATAGCCAGAAGCTGGAAAGAACCCAGATGTCCCTCAACGGAGGAATGGATTCAGAAGATGTGGTATATTTACACACTGGAATACTACTCTGCAATTAAAAACAATGAATTCATGAAATTCCTAGGCAAATGGTCAGAACTGGAAAATATCATCCTTAGTGAGGTAACCCAATTACAAAAGAACACACATGGTATGCAGTCACTGATAAGGGGGTATTAACCCAGAATCTCGGAATACCCAAGACACAATTCGCATACCAATAGATTTCCAAGAAGATGGAAGGAGAGACCCCTGGTCCTGGAAAGACAGGATGTAGGGGAATGCCAGGACAGAGAAGCGAGAGGGGGTTGAATGGGGAACAGAGGGAGGGAAGGGGGCTTATGGGACTTTCAGGGAGGGAGGAAACGGGAAAGGGGAAATCATCTGGAGTGTAAATAAAAAAATTTAGAAAAAAATGTATATTGAGCCTACAATAAAGGCTAACCATCACAGCCACAAGAAGCACCTGTGCTAACAGATTACATCGCTCGCTTGGTTGTCTTTCCTAATTTTCATTCTCATGATTTCTATGTTATTTATATCTGTTCCTAAAAGTGACTGATATTTTATTAGAGATATTCCCTCTTTTGAAAAATAACGCTTCATTGCATACGATTTTTAAATTATAAGAAAAATATTAAGAAGCTAAAATCACTCGTCTGCTCATTAATGAATAATATAGATATTAATATTTTAGCTTATTTTATTTAATTACCAACTATATGTATAAATTTGTGATATTCTTAAAGCGCTAAGTTTCTGTATTTAGTTAAAAGCACACATAACTTTAACTCATGTATTTACATTTTATTTTGGATCAAAATTTTAATAACCATGTTTCTCCACATCTATGATATTTTCCATTTTGTTTATTATCTAAATATCATTATATATATTTGATAGAATTTATTTTTAGCTGCTTGTATGCATCCTAGTCCCCTGCAAAAGCAGCAATGGTCTTAACGGCTGAAACATTTTTCCTGTCGTGCTGTACATATTTGTTTGGTTGTTGTGACTCAGACTTCCAGTACAATGTTGAATACACATGGCAGTGTGATTTCCTTCCTTATTTTGCTAAACGAATAGATTTTCACCTACCGTTATTGACTATGATGTTGTTTGTGGTCTTTTATTGTGTGAAAATACATTCCCTTCTAGCACATTGTTGTTTATATCTTTGTGTGTGTGTGATTTGTGTGTCTGTGTGTTTGTGTGTCTGTGTGTACATGTTTGTGTGTGTAAGAATAGGCACACATGTGGAGGTCAGAGGACAACTTCAAGTGTCAGTCCATAGAAGGAGTCTCTTTGAGAGATGCTCTCCTGATCTCAGTTACATACACCAAGGTCACTGCTCGCAGACTTTTGCGAATTCTCCTGTCTCTATTTCTCATCTTGACAAAAGAGTACAGCTGACTGCAGAAGGGCTTTTCTGTGTCTTGTTTTTTATGTGGCTCCTGGAGATTTGAACTCAGATTCTCACGCTTGCATGGTAAGGGTTTTAGTCACTGAACCATCTATAGAACTCATTTTTTTTCATTCTAAAAAGTTAATTAAATAAAATTAATACTGTTCTTTGCCAATTTCACACATATATATAATGCATTCTGCTTATCCCTCCCCCCTTTACACTCCATCTTGTAATATAAATCCTTATGTATGTATCTTTTACTGCCCATTTTACTATAAAGTATAGTTTTTAAATTTTTAATCTATTAACACTTTTTGGAATTTTGATGTGTAATATTCTTTTTCAGGACAGTTAGCTACATGTTTCTGACAAGACAATGTAAAGCCCAACCAACTCCATTTTGGAGAAACTATTTTATTTGAGACTAGGGGCTGAACTCTAATTCCTGGAAGAAAACCATAAGGTCCACCTGATCAAACATCCTATAGCACCCCTCGTCGCTCCCTTAGAAATAGCCAGTCAGGCTGCAAAAGTAGGGTTAAGGTACTTATAGGTAACCTAAGACATCCTGCAGGGAATAAGTAAACTAGCCATGATGTATGTCAGGTGGTTTTGCCCCCATGTTTGGTTCCTGAAGATTATGCCAGAAATGCAGTATTTAAAATATTAACATGGTGACCTGTATAGAAATTCCCCCAAGCTTGCTGTACCCACAATAAATACCCTGCACCCTTAGACTTGGGGCTCTCACTCTGACCTGTTGCTACAGAGATGGTGAGAGGCCTTGCTTGTAAGCTCATAATAAAGACCCTTATGTGTTTACATCAGAATTGACTCCTTAGTGGTCTTCAGGGTACCTGCAACTTGGGCATAACAATAATATAACTTAAGGGCTGAAAGAAGATATCAAAAAAGCCAAATTCTAAAAGTTTCTACAATTTCCAGTTGGATAGAGGCAAATTTAGAAGGTCTGTTAAAGAGGTCTTAGCAAAATTATAAAGATGACCCTCCAGTTCTGATTTTAACACCCGTCTCTTTCTGACTCTTAATACAAAGTAAGTAACCATCCTGTGTAGATGACAAATTTCTGGAATGAAACCCATACATAATTGTCCCACTTTAGAGAAAATTCACATGAGAGACATAGAAGGAGACCATCCCAAGATTAACATCTGAGTCATAGGCTCCAAGTATGTCTGAAGTTAGAGGTGTTTCTAGATTTCCCAATTACATCAGTAAATAAGTCCCTTTTTGAAGCTTAAGTCATTTAAATTCAGAATGATTATATATAAAAGCTACTTCAAAGTGATTTAAATAGAATTGCTGTGTTTTTATATTTATCTAAAAGAGTTACAAGTATACTGTTAGATCTCACAGGCAACCCATATATATTGAAATGAGCTCAAGATGGATTATAGAAGGATTCCTGGTAATTAAATAAAACCTAGCTTTCTTCAAGAACCTTTGATACAGGTTTCTGTCCACCTCCCCTCCCCCAAAGAAGTCCTTTCTCTTACCTCTGGCAGAAGGGGTATATGGATCTTCGACAGATTATTCCTGCGGTGCCTATCAGCATGTCACAGCCCATGCTGGCCTCCAGGCTCCCTCAGTTTCACAAGTACCTGTTACACAGGTCAAAGTTCGTGCAGCATCTCAGCTCTTCTCACCTCCATCTCTACCCTAAACTCCCTAAGCTCAAGGGCTTCCCGACCACCCACACCCAAGCTAATTATCCTTCTTACAACACTGTTATGCCTACTAATCTCATTCTTGTTCTCTATCTATCTATCTATCTATCTATCTATCTATCTATCTATCTATCTATCATCTATCTATCTATCTATCTATCTATCTATCTATCTATCTATCTATCATCTATCTATCATCTATCTATCTATCTATCTATCTATCTATCTATCTATCTATCTATCTCTACCTCTTCCTAGTTCACTTTCTCCATTAGTCTCCCCTTTCTCTTTTCTTTCCTTATTCTCTAGCCCTGGAGAAGTCTGGTCTGACTCTTTCTCTCTACTCTGAACTCTTTTGAATGTCTCCCGATATTTTCTCTCTCTTATTCAGAATGAAACCTTTCTCCCAATAATAGAGCTGTCATGTTGGCAGTTTCTTTACTATGCCCTTTCACGCACAATCACTATGGTGAAACAAAATTGGAAATGTTTCACTTTGTAGTCTCTCTCATTGGAAGTCGGAATAGCACAGTACCAGAGAGAAAGCTCTAAGTCATCTTGAGTTTAATGTGGGACCAATTAATTGAGAGCTGGGTGACTTTGCATAATTATATAACTTCTCTGTGTCTCATATGCCTCACATATAAAATAAAAAGATAATCATAGTACTTGACTCTTGGGTTTGTTGTAGTAATTTAATAAGTCCTGTAATGCATTAGAGTAGCACCTGGCGTGTTGTAGCACTCTATGCATCTTACCATTGTTATCACAGGCTAACAATGTGTACATTCATCTTATGGAGCTGTGGTACTCTGTGTGGACATTTCAGGTTCTGGTAACAAGAAGGACATAAGAATGAAGACCACAGGAAAATACAGGATCTCATTTCTCTAACTAGCGAATGATATTAACTCTGGCCTCCAGACATACTGCTTACAGATAATGAATATAAGGAGTAGAACAAAAAGAGAAGCTGGTCATTTGCCTGAATGACTTTAGTATTCATATTGCCATGATACATCATTTGCAAATGTGACAGTGTACATATCATTCCACAAGACAAACCAAACATAATTCTTATAATTCTTATAATGTCTGTCTGTCTGTCTGTCTGCTGAATTATGCTCTATGAAATATGTTACCTTTCTTAGTGCAGGTGTCTCTCTAAAGTCACTGCATTGGTAAATAACTTTTGAAGAGGCAACTAATAAGAAAGTCAAAACATTCACTTTAAAGCCCTAATTTAGGACCTTATGGCATAAAATTCATCTTTGCGGCTACTTCTGAGACTTTTTGTATTTACTCGAGATTTGATGAGTGTAAAAGTTAAGAAAACCATGACCTTAAACAGCTTGCTACATTTATAAAACAGTGTGCATATGTAGAGAGCAAAAATCAAACTATTTACAGTAATAATCCTTGAGGAACGACATTTCTGTATTAATGGAGGTTTTGAGCTCCAGTTACATGAGGTTTCCTTTGGTTTTAGTTTGGAATGAAGAGTTTTTATTTCGATTTGGAATGAAGAGTTTTAGTTTTGGTTTTGTTTGCTTGCTTGTTTGCTTGTTTTGTTTTGAGGCAGGGTCTCATGCAATCCATGCTGGCCTCAAGATGTTTATGAAGCTGGCAGAGTTTGAAATCTTGCCCTTTCCTCCCCACTCCAGAACTGCTCACCATGGTGCAGTTTACAGATGCTGGGGATGGCGCCTCATGCATGCTACACAATACCTGCCAGCTAGCCACACCGTCAGCTCGTTTTCTTTACTTAATTCCACCTGGTTAACTTATGAATATTGAGGTAGAAACAATTCTACAAATAACTACATTGGTAATTGGTATGCCATCTGGAAAAAAATGGAAACAGTACTGAAATACAAAACTATTCACCAGAAATCATCACAAGAAAGGAACTATATAGACTAATATGTTGTAAAAAATTATTCAAAATTTCTCAAGAAAATATTAGCACATAAATCCAAAAATAGTCTAACATGATGATTTATTTGGATTTACCCTGACTAGGGCAGGCTGATTCAACATTTGAAGGTCAGTCGTGTAATTCACGTTCATAGACTTAAGGAAAAAAAAATCGCACAATTGTATCAATGGATGCAGAAAAGGCATGTGTTAAAAATCTAATGCCCATTTATAATTTTACCTAGGATCTCATGCTGTAGCCCTGGCTTGAATAAAACTCACAGGAATCGACCTCCATCTGCTGTCTGAGTGGCAGGCAGTTATTCTGTGTAAGGTGTCAGTTTTCCTTTCTGTGCCCTATAGATCAAAGGCAATGAAAATCCTAGCAAGAAACGAAAAGTGTTGAAGATACTTTCACACTGATTTAACAGTTTTTATGGAAAAGCAAAAGACCTGAAGAGGCACATAATATTGCAAGAAAGCAGCCCAGCTGGAGGACTGATGTTACTCTGACTTGAAGAATTGCTATAATCCTCTACTAATTGAGATAGTGTGGCAACAGAATCCAAAATTAAACCCAGACATGCTGGAGTTACGGTTGTTCAACTACAATCCCAGTGCCCAGGGGACTGAGGCAGGGCTGCAGTTTTTTTTTTTTTGTTTGTTTGTTTGTTGTTTTTTTTTTTGGTTTTTCGAGACAGGGTTTCTCTGTGTAGCCCTGGCTGTCCTGGAACCCGCTCTGTAGACCAGGCTGGCCTCGAACTCAGAAATCCGCCTGCCTCTGCCTCTCAAGTGCTAGGATTAAAGGCGTGCGCCACCACCGCCTGGAAGGCTGCAGTTTTGATGTCAACCTAGGATACCTGAGAAAGGGAGAAGGAATAAGAAAAGGAAGGAAGGAAGGAAGGAGGGAGGGAAGGAGGGAGGGAGAGAGGGAGGGAGGGAAGAAAGGAAGGAAGGAGGGAGGGAGAGAGGGAGGGGTAGAAGGAAGGAAGGAAGGAAGGAGGGAGGGAGGGAGGGAGAGAGGGAGGGAGGGAAGGAAGGAAAGTAGAAAGGAAGGAAGGAGGGAGGGAGAGAGGGAGGGGTAGAAGGAAGGAAGGAAAGAAAGAAAGAAGAAAGGAAGGAAGGAGGGAGGGAGGGAGGGAAGGAAAGTAGAAAGGAAGGAAGGAGGGAGAGAGAGAGGGAGGGATAAAAGAAAGGAAGGAAGGAAGGAAGGACAAAAGGGAAGGGAGGAAGGAGGGAGGGAGGAAAGAACAAAGGGAGGGAGGGAGAGAGGGAGGGGAAGAAACTGCAATTATATACTGAACTTTCAAAGTCATAGCTAGAAATGGAGCATAACTCAAAATACAGAGTACCAAGTTATAAAAAGTTGTAGTCTTTAGCTACAAATTCACATGATTTTGATCCTACCAATGTGAACCTTAAGAACAACAACAGAGGAATGAGTCATGCAAGAAAAAAATCTTACTATATAGCTTTATTTTAAAATTTGGTGAGAATGATTCTCTTTCTTTATTAAAATTGTACTATAGTGTTTAAGATGATTGTATGAAAACGCAGGGGTATAGCATAAGATAAGTGTTACATTTACAAGAAATGATTTTAAGGTTTTGGTTTTTTGGGCACTTTTTATTCAATGAAAAGGCTGAACTTCAAGCTGCCCCACTGATTTGAGAGAAGATGCAAGGGTCATCTCTTACTTGTTAAAGTAACCAGAAGTCTCCTTGTGAGCATGCTCAGTGGTGGGTATTTTCTGATATCTTCTGCCTGGAAAACTGTATTAAAATGCTTTTCTTCTTACTGTTTGATGCAAATCATTGTCTTCCGATGCAGGTGACTCTACAAAACATGGCTTTCTTTTCCAGAGCGAATAAGAGACCTTATTCTAAGCTGAGTTATGAGTCACATTATCCAGGGCATGGATTCAGGTTGGCCCAAATGGCATATTTCACAGTGGCAGAGAGTTACATAACTTTTTATTATCACAAAACAAAAAAAGAGGGTGCTAGAGAGATAGTGTGGTGGCTGCAAGCACTTTATGTTCTTGTAGAAAAACCTAATATAGTTTCTAACATCCACATTAGGTGGCTCACAACTGCCTTTAACTACAGTTCCTAAATATACTATGCCCTCTTCTGGCTTCTGTAGGCTCCTGTACAAGATAAGTCTCACACACACACACACACACACACACACACACACACACACACGTTCTCTCTCTCTCTCTCTCTCTCTCTCTCTCTCTCTCTCTCTCTCTCTCTCTCTCTCCATATATACTTAGACTGACAAAATACATTTTTTTGAAAAGTCGGAGCAGCTGATCCCAGGAAGGTCAGTGGCCAGTCCACCTTGCAAAATTAGCGAGCTGCAAGCTGCAGGTTTAGTGAGAAACTCTAATAATAAGGTAGAGATAGACCAAAAAAGATACTTGTGGATGGCCTTTGGGCCTCCACATAGATGTGCACACAAGTGCCTGTGTTCACACACACACACACACACACACAAAACATAAATATTTTTTACAAAGTTATTTAAGGACAGAAGGAAGGAACAAGCAGAAACCAAAAAATAGCAAGCAAGGAGCAGTCTCAGGGATCTGTCCTAGCAGCTCTCCTCAGGACCTGCCACAGAGCCTACCCCTCCAAGTCCAAGTGAGGACATTCAGTTCCCACCAGCAGAGTTCAGGTTAGGTCCCTGACCATGAAGTCACCGTGGAGACGTCCCTGCTCTCCTTGTGTACCCTCACATTACAGACTGTGACTCCCCCAATGTCTCACCTATATTTTATATTTTTTGGTGTCCCCTGCTGCAGATTCATTTCTTTGTACTTAATAAACTTTAATAAGTGAAGAAAAAAGAAAATTCATACACAGAACTTTATGCTTGGTACTTTGGTGTGGACATCAGTCATGCAGTTATAGCAAATTTAACAAGGAACTGTGTTCTAAGGATCTCAGATGCTGCCTGACGACATTCTCACCTTTGGGGTTAGCTAGATTCCACAGGCTTTACATAGAACTTCAAAGGATAGAGGATTAGGGGCTGGAGAGATGATTCTGGAGTTGAGTGCACTGGCTACTCTTCCCAAGGTTCTGAGTTCAATTCCAGCATCCACATGGTGGCTCACAACCATCTACAACTGTAGTTCCGTGGGATTTGATGCCCTCTTCTGGTGTGCACATAAAACACCCATGCACACAAAACAAATAAATATTCCTTTTTAATAGATGGAGGATCAGATAGACATTGATGATAAATAATGAGGTTAAATTAAGCCCAGGATGATTTGGGTCCTGAACCTGCAGAATTCTAACTCCACAATCATGAAGTTCTTCTACTCGACTTGCAGAACATTCAACCAAATACGGCTTTCTCAGGGAGCGTAAGATCATGCAGAGTATTCTTTATCCATATTACTCCATGCTCCTAATTTCTGTGATGCTTTTCAACCAATTGATAAAAACGTAATTCCATGTTGGGGAGTTGGGGAAGAAAGTGCGGTAAATGAGAGAGTGGAATTTTCAGACACACTGAAAAAAGTGTTACTCAAATGACATTAGATTTTTCTGTCTTGTACATACTTCATTCACTCACTCAACTCATACCTTTATTCAAGAAGCCTTACTGAGGATTTGGGTATTCAGTACTAAATGCGAGCCTTGGAACACGAAGGCGCGCATGCCTCTGTACCCAAGTCCTGCTCTTCTGTCATTCTTTCTCCACTGATGGAGGTAATACGAAATTGTGGGACTGGGTTTGTTGACTCTCGCCTGTATTCCAGGTAGTTGGGGATAACCGGGAAGAGAAAAAAAATAATAAATCAAATTAAATTAAAATTGAACCAGTCTTTAAACACCACTGAGAAGAGGATGAAAAGGCAAAACACAAACTGGAGGAAAGATTTTTAACAACATGTCTGGAAAAAGTCTGCATTCAAACTGTACAAAGAAAAACTCTTAAAAAGACATTCCATCGCTTCTCGGCCTTTTGGCTAAGATCAAGTGTAAAAGACATTCCAAAACAAAGAAAGGGCTGGGGAGATGATTCAACAGATAGAGCATTTGCTAGACAAGCAAGAAGCTGATGTTTGTAGCTCCAGAACTCACAGAATCGGCAGGGGCTGCAGTGTTCCCCCTGCCCCCATTATCCCAGCACTCGAGAGGCAGAGAGAAAATCCCCAGAGCCAACTGCCTAGTCAGGCAGGCTCCAGCATCAGTGGCGGACCCTGCCTTAGTATATATAGAGAGTAATCCAGGAAGACATTTGCTGTCAGAGGAAACTTAACCTGCACACGCATGCCTACATGTGTATTCTCACATTCATGAGTACACATACATGCATATACAAGAAAGTCACATCAGTTGCCAATACTGTCATAATTTTCCACTTAAAAACTAAATACACATCCCATTGAAGGATATGTGCAGATGATAAGAAAACAAAAAGATACTCAAGGTTTTATGTCATTAAATAGTAAACAATTAAAATAATAATGAGATGTTCTGCATGCCTATAAGAATTGATAAAGTCCAAATAGTGACAACAAAATTGTGCAAGATATTAACAGTAAGATTTTATAAGTGCCCAAACAGGAACCAACTACTATGATAGCCTTCAATGTGTGAGGGAATCAACAAACTACACATCATAGGTGAAATATTACTCTGTGATAAAAACAAAATGACAAGCAGGAGCCTGATATCAATATTGATAAATGAAAAAAAGTTGGTCTGGATAATGAACATATTACATGCTTCCTACCATTGGACACTGTGGGAAAGGCAATTTATAGAGTGGATAAAAGACAGTGATGGCCATAGAGAGAAGTGGGGCATGGGGACTCAGAGACCAATGATATTATAATAGTTGATTAATAGCATTATATATTTTCAGAACCCATAGAATTGTACACAGAGAAGAGCAGCTACCTAGGCAAACTATAAACTTTAGGTGACAATAATCAATCAAATGTATTTATCAATTGTGACTAATGGGCCACACAAATGCAAGATGAGAGCAGAATGGGAAACACAGGGGATCTCTATACACTGTTAAACTTTTCTACAAACCTGAAACTGCTTTAAAAATAAGTATGCTAATAAAACCATCTTTTTTATCTCTTTAAATCCTTTATCAAATTATGATGAAATAAATGAATGATATGTACTGGTTGGCTTCATTTGTCAACATTATGAAATCGAGTAGTGGGTATTCCATGGGGAGTATCATGTAAAATCCAATGCTAATTGAAAAATCAGCCCTTTGCCTATGTAGACCCATGTGCTCACACACATACATACCCTATCCATATGGTCAGATACAGCTAGCTCCATGAACATAATCAGAAATAAAGAACCTATGCTCTGTTAAGGTAACCTTGTAATCTGAAAAGTTGCCATACATTTGTGTTAGATAGCCAACGAATGTCCACTGTGTGATTGAGTATATATTCTTATATGCCGCTTTTATTGTGACATGCAAGTATAGATCATCCTTTCTGTAAGTCATTTGCAGCTGCCTTGAGTTGTAGTCATGCTCTCTGAGTCAGACAACTAATGAGAACAAATGGGGTCAGCTCTAAAGAGAAGGAGCGATTGCGGAGCTGTGGGGCTGGAAGAACACTATCGATTGGTGTGGTATTGGTGAGGTAACCCTACTCAGAAGTCATCAATGTTTAGACGTCAGCCTTGGGGGCACATTGAGGAGTGGTCCTCAAGGGGTCTGCACTGCACCTGCTGCTATTTAACACTTGCACAAGGGACTCCAATGATGGACTCTGGCAAAGATGGTAATTCACAATCTATGTGGTATGGTCAAGAAATAGAAAAATGTTAATCATACACTGAAAAAGTGTAAGGAATCATATTTCAGAAAAGGGATTTGCCTGTGCAGCACAGAGTGGGCCTGCTGTTAGAATTCTCCACCCGGGGCCCTGCTTTTATTTCCTTGGCTGATCTATTCCTAAGTAGGCCTGGGTAGGTGGTCTCTCTCTCTCCTTATGGGATACCATCTGAGACTTTCCTTGATAGATGGTTCCCAGTGGAGAGTCTGGAGTGGATTGAGACTTGGAAGAATCTTCAAAGAGCCATGACATGAAGTTAGCAAACTCTTCAACCCTTCATCACCACTAGCTGAGGGTCAGAGGACCTGCAAGGACCAAAAGCAAAAAGCCTCACAGTGTGTCACCCTTACAGAACACAATAGGGAGACTCCTAGAGGATTCAAAGCAGACCTCCCAGAGCCAGCACACTCCCTCTGGGTCTATATCAAAAGGAGTTGGGAACACTACTTGGCTAAATATCTGTGCTACTACATTCAGGGCGGCACTATCCACAGTAGCCAGGGTAAGAAGCATCTCAATAGATGCATCTCAAGAGAAGAATGGATAAAGAACATGGCTTATGAAGAAGGCATCTTTCTTTTTCCTACAAGATGTTTGGACCTAGAGAGCATTACACTAAAACAAACAAGACATAGAAAGAAAAATATTGGATAACTTCATTTACGTGATTAATACCCTTAAAAAGAGCTCAAACACAGAGACAGAGAATGAACTGGCAGTTACCCTGGGACTGGAAGGTGGAAGTTAAAAAATACAAAATAGGTTTAGAGCAAATTAGTCTAAAAACCTATTGTAAAATACGAAGACTAAAGTTAATAAAATTGAATTAGGGATTTTTTTTGTGTTAAATAAATAGATTTTTGTTGTTCCTGTCCCACACAAGAATAAATATGAGATGGTAGAAACATTAATATTTTTTATACTGTAGTAAGTTCTTCACTATCTTCATGCAATCCATAACATCATGTAACCCTCATAAATAAAATGAAATTTATCCAAAACTTTTATGGAGAGGACCAGCTAAGATAAAGAATGCCTCCAATGTCCAGAAATTGTTCTGATGACAGCAAATGGAAATGTTATGAATTACACTTAGTGTTTAGTCTTTCCTTGTCTAAATTCCTCTTGTTCAGAGAGATAAACTATCTGAACTTATGCCTCATTTGTATTGCGATGCACTTAATGACATGTTAACAAGCAAGAGCTGCGAGAGCTCCGGAAAGCAGAAAAGGTAAATATAATAATAATAATCCTCTGAATTAAGAAGGACCAAGGAAGGCTGCACCATGGAGAAAAGCGTTTGGAAGAGAGGAGAAGAACAGAGAAGGCGCAGACTTCTGCAAACAATACTGCTACACACTGCTTTGAAGCGCGGCTTCTCAGCCCAGCACTGGAGACATCTGCTGCCCAGTGAATCTGCTGGGGGCATGTTCAGAGAATCCGAGGTTGTTTCACACTATCTCTGGCTTCTACCCTCATCACACGCAGCCACAACTCTCAGTTGTGCCAACCAGAAACATATGCATGAGCCTGGGAAGTGGGAGAGTAGAGAGGAAAAAGAACTGGGAAAGTCACCTCTCTGAGAATTACTGCTCTGAAGGAAAGCCTCGGACATCTACAGCCTTATTCCCTAACTGGGAAAGTTAGAGCACAATAAGATTAATAATCCTGTTATTGCAACAAAATATCCAAGATGACCAACTTTACACAGAGAAAGGTGTGTAAAGCTCAATGTTTTAAAGTTGTAAGGTCCAAGATCTGATGGGCATTGGGGAGAATTTGAGTGGTGGATTGGGGTGGGCACAAACAGAACACATATTCGTGTATAAATTTGACAAATAAGAGCCAAATCGGGTGCTTGAAAGATTTAAGCACTCCTGTCAAAGTCAGAAAGCATAAATAAACAGTGGAGTTAGGCTTAGATCCCGGGCTTCTGGTTCCTAGTCTGGGCTCTCGTTTGAACTTAATTCTGCTGCTTTGAGTCCAGACAAAATCTGAGAGAGAGAGAGAGAGAGAGAGAGAGAGAGAGAGAGAGAGAGAGAGAGAGAGAGAGAGAGAGAGAGAGAGAGGTGGATAGTTAGACAGGCATTCTATGGCCTTTCAATATATTGTGCTTTGTCCTATAGGGGGCCTCAGGAGCTGTGCAAAGATGAATTTCCTAACTCTTTTTTTTTTCTGTGTGAGAGAGAGATTTCTAACTGCTTCCAGAGTAAGGACAGGATCATGAGAGAAAGTGATTTTTACCAAGGCCGAAAGTAATTTCTAATCCATTGCCCTGACTTTGGGACTCCCCAAATCAGTTTCCAAGAAAAGCAGGCAATAAAGCCTGTGTTTGTGAACCATCATGTATATACACGGATATATGGTTAAGAATTTCCAGAAACTTCAAAAAAAAGTACAAGAATTTCAAAATTGTAATAATAAATATAAAACATTGTTAGTTAGATTTTAAAATTGGGAGCTTCAAATAAACATGCTTTGTTTTTGTTCTTTGTTTCTTCATTTCTTTCCTCACTCTTCAAGAAAATAGAAAGAGAACTTGACCCGGCAACCTACACTTGCAGTCTCAGCACCAGGAAAGCTGAGACAGGAAGGTCTGAGTGGGAAGCCAGCCTGAACTATGTCATGGTAACTCGGTCTCTGGGGAGAAAAAGAAATCCTCAGGATGAATAAAGAAAGTATTTAAAGACTTACAAATCACATATTTATCAAGGGGGCTTATTTTTGTATTTATATAAGTTCATATAAAAACTCAATTATTATTACAAGTCAATAATAAATAAATAAAATGTTGATTAAAAATTACCAAAAAATTTGAATGAACATGTATTTATATCATGTGTCAGCTATTAGGAAAATGCAAATCAAAACCACAGTGAGACACCATCACAGCCATCAAGGTGACCATGGTCAAAAAGAAAGGCAGCTACACGTGCAGACAGGTGTGAAGAAACCTGGAGGCCTCATGTGTGTGGTTCTGAGGAGAACGTCAGGTGCTGCACCAACCTTGTGGAAGGTTTGTGAAGATTCTTAAAATGTTAAGCATAAGTTCATCATGTGTCTCAACAATTCCATTCTTAAGAATCTAAGCAAAACTTGTCTACACACACACACACACACACACACAGAGAGAGAGAGAGAGAGAGAGAGAGAGAGAGAATATTGTCCATAAGAGTTAAAATGAAAATAATTGAAAAGTTCATAAGATAGAAAAATGGCTATACAAAATATGGAAGGGCCACATAATGCCATAGTTTCAGAGAAAAAAGAAAAGCAGGTCAGGTGTGGTGGCCTGCATCTGGCATCCCTAGAGCATGAGTTGGTTGCATATAAACACGGGTGGAACACTAGCGCTCATTGGTCAGCCAGCCTAGCTAAACCGACAAAGCTTCAGGTTCAGTGAGGTACTATTAAATTGTGAAAGAATAAAATGATTCTTGTTGGGACCACAAAATGTTGCTAGTTTTAATTTTCTCCATGAAAACAATGAGAAGCAATTGAGAAAAACACCTGATGTAAAACCTTGGGCCTGTACATGCACCAACTCACATGTGAATGTGTACCTACATGCACATGTGCACATAGCCCATAAACACACACATGCACCACATATCTATACACAGAAGCATCACTCTAGGAAAGGCAGATATAAAAGAAATCATCTAGTATGATTCAATTTATACCAGATGTCCAAACACAGGACGAATAACAGAGATACTCAGTAGACTCATGCTGGCCAGCAGCTGGGCATTGGAAGGGAAAGGAACTGACTAGGGAAAAGTCATTTTTAAAGGAAAAGAAATGCTCTGAAATTATGTTGTTGTGACAGTTGCAGAATACTGTGATGGTATTAAAATTCTTTGAACTACATGAATAAAGCAGATGAAGAATATGTCATAAGCGAATAAAACTTATTCAAAACAATTTCCTTTAGGTAAATTAAATAGGAGGGCAAACACACTGTGAGAACAGAATCAATACATATATTTGACATGACATGTATTTCACTCCACATAGAGTCAGTGAAATCAGAGTCTTTGATTTTTGTTATTTTGTCTTTTTTTTTCCATAGCTGAGAACCGAACCCAGGCCCTTAAGCGTGCCAGGCAAGTGCTCTACCACTGAGCTATAGCCCCAACCCCAGAGTCTTTGATTTTTAAAGAGCCAAGAAAAAGAATAGGGTGTTTCCAAGACAATCTTTCTCTGGATGCATCATTAATAAGACATAATACATATGTGAATTATAGGTAAATCGTGGCAGACTTGGCAGCTAGAAGGTTTGATAAGGGTCTTTTTCACCAGACAGAACAAGCTGTACTACATACACATCAACTCATGTAGCAGCTACCCACAAAGAAACAGCAGCAGCAATAAATGTGGCTGAAATCCACATTGAAAATAGACACTGAGCCTAAATACTGGGGTGGAGGTGGGCAGCCTTGTTTCTACATAAAGCACAAAGCCTCCAAATTAAAATGGCACCGTGGCAAATTCTTTTGAATAAATTATATAAAAAGAAGGGGCGACCAACAGCTCTCCTAGTTGGTCTTTAACCTGTTCATTAAGAGGGAAATCATGCCTAGTTCTAGAAACCCAGCCATCTACCCCGGACTAGCAAACTCAAAGATATTGATAAAAGTCAGTAGATTAGGGAATTTGCTGCAAGATTTTGTTGCCTAGTAATGCCAGAAGCTACATTCATGAAGTCTTACCAACACGGCCGCCTAAATATGACCTGAGCAAGGCCAACACCAGGACATGTTAATATGAAAGGAAGAAAGCTCATGAGGCTTCAACCCAACATAAAGAACTACGGGCAACTAGGAAAGATTGAAATTGAGAGAAGTATTCTCCAGGGAAGAGCACACCAATTGACTACCCAATACCAAATAGTGAGCCCTAGAAATATGTACATACAAACAATGTCATACAGAATGAGCAGGTTGCACTTATATACTTAAATATGCATCATATATTTTTATATTTATATATGCATGGGAAGGGTTAGAGAGAAAAAAGGGGAAGGGGGAGATGATGTAATT
Organism: Tokudaia tokunoshimensis; assembly: GCA_036184795.1. Taxonomy (NCBI): domain Eukaryota; kingdom Metazoa; phylum Chordata; class Mammalia; order Rodentia; family Muridae; genus Tokudaia; species Tokudaia tokunoshimensis. Next base: position 20,730,931 of record BTHU01000011.1, read on the forward strand.
ATATTTGAATTTAAAATTTTAACTAATTTTTAAGAAGATAAAGGGAGTAAAATACACTGCTGTGGATAGTTTGTAGCGGAGTAAAGGACTGTTCCTTGTTCTGTTCATCAACACTCATTGAGTCTTGATTATTGTTAGGAGGTTTGAGGCTCCTTTAATACTCTGGCTTTTCCAATCTTTAACATCCTAAGCCAAGTGTCACCCTGTCCTTTGCATGGCATGTCTATTCAACCTCAGTACACTGTCCCTGTCCTTCGGCATGCTGTGTTGTCTTCCGGTCTTCTGCTAAACTTCTACCCAGCTTCTCAGGTCCAGTTGAAACCATCCTTCGTTCCATGCAGATTTCTCTAGATCTGCTCACTGGAATAATCAAGTCTCTTTTCTCTCTTCTGGGTCTATTTTTCTTGCTATGTATCTAATCTCTGGGCTATAGCCTTTGTACAACTCTCTTAGCTCCCCTGAGCATTAGAAAATCGATCAAGGAACCCACTCTGCTTCCTCACAGAAGAGTCAGTCCTACCTACTATGTGCCTAGAGAAGGCTGCATTCCCAAGTTCTAGCCAAACTTCTAAAACAAGGAAGAAAGTTCTGACTCTAAACAGGCAAACAAACTTACCAAACTCTCAGATACTTTGTAATAACAGTACCCAAAGGAAACAGCAGATTCTAGGATACAAGTAGCAGGAGGGGTCATGCCTATTGACATTAGCAAGAGGTAATGATGCACAAATAATGTGAAGGGGTGAGTTTTAAAGAAAAGGAAAACCAGTGGCCCTTTACAAGCTGGATTTGAATGCCAACATCAAGATGTCACTATGTAGCAAACTGAAGCACATAAACCTCCGGGTGTCAGCCACTGACTGCCTGGCCCTGGCACTCTCTTTGGGAGGTTTCATAGCCTGCAGGAGACAGAACTTAGCTGAAGGACTTGCTGCTGAGGAATAGGCCTTGAGATCTGTGGCTGAGCCTTACTCCTAATTTTCATCTGCTTTCTGACTTGCAGATGTGAGCAGCAGTCTCAGGATACAGGGGGCCACAGCCAAGAGGCCACTCTGCTGCCATGTTAGACGACACCTTCAAATGAAGAGGCAGAAAAGCCTTCTTCTTTTTTTTTTCTTTTTTCTTGGATATATTCTTTATTTACATTTCAAATGTTATCCCCCTTTCCCAGTTTCCACCACTTCCGGGTAGCCCCTATCCCATCTCCGTCCCCCTACTTCTATGAAGATGGTCCTCCACCCACCCCCTCCCCGCCCTCGATTCCCCTACAATGGGGCATCTATGGAGTCTTCATAGAACCAAAGACCTCTCCTCCCCTTGATGCCTGACAAGGCCATCCTCTGCTACATACGCAGCCACGGAACAGAAAAGTCTTCTTGCTATGAGTTGCTTTTCTCTCAGATAACAGCAATCAGGCAACTAACTAATGGATTTTATTAATAGTATTTAGCTGGAACAGTAAGAACTGTAAGGTTGAGACCTTACAGTTCTCAGGTTGGGGTGGCCTCCAACTATAAAATTACTTTCCATGCTACTTCAAAACTATAATTTTGCTACTGTTACGAATCATAATGTAAATTTCTGCATTTTCCACTAGTCTTAGGTGACCCCTGTGAAACGCCTTCCTTGACACTCCACTTGCAAGCAACGGTGATTCAGAATGAATGGTGTAAGAAGTTTTCTGCATTGCTTCAACATTTCTGGGTCTGAACAATCAATTACACATACATTAGTTGTTCCTTGTGGAGTAGATTCTCAATGGCTGCTTTTAAATTAATTAATTTAGTAATTGTGAAATTTCTGATAGTTTTAAAATATTAAAGGGAGGAGGTTGTGTGCATAGACCTTTAATTTTTGTGGTGTCGATAAATGAGTTCTCTGCTTATGCTTCTTCTGCTGGAAAATTAGTAAATAATGTTTCTTAGGAAAATGTCAATGTGTCCATAATCTATTCCTATGGAACTCAAACTCTTAGAAAGTGAAATTTCCATGGATGTACTTGGTGAAACATTGACTAAAGTAAGGAAAGGAGAGAGAAAATGTTTGCAGGAGCCAATGTGGGTCAAACACCACAGCCGACACAAGTCTCAGGAGCATGTCCTCTGAAGTGGCTGTCTCTTCTGCTGGATTGGATGCTCTCTGAAGCCTGGTGTTACATGAACTTCCTAGTTTTAAATCTCTTCAGACTATATACTGGCTCTGGGACTCTCATCTACTCTGACACAACAAATGAACACTTATGCAGAGTTGGCTTTTGACTGTCTAACTTCTGCCCTACCTCTCTCTCATCTCCAGACACATTAATCCAACTGCCAACTGGGACTTGCTACGTGGATGCCTCACATGGTCTTCAGACCTAGGGCACTTGAAAGAGAATTCATCATCTTCCCATTAAGTTCTTCTCCTTCCATTTTTCCTGCAACAGAGAATGACATCCCCCAATTGCCTGATCCCCAAACCTGGGCTTTTCATTGTCTCTTCCTCTGTCCTTCCCATTAATCAGCCATGTCCTCTCCAGTCAGTTCCTAAATATATCTCTGATCTGTCTCCTCTCTGTTCTCACCACCGCACACGAGGCCTCTGTCATGTCTAGACTGGTGTACTGGGAGAGTGTCCTAATTACATCTCTTTATCTAGTCTTGCTTCCTTCAAATTCATCTTCCTCCTGCCCACCAAAGTTGTGCTCTGAAGTGCAAAACTTCAGGAGAATGGCCACCTTAAACTTGTCAGTCTAATTTGCCTGAAGTTCGAACTCTTTTATTAGCTTGGCTAACCCTTTCTTTAACTCTTCTAAGTTGCATCACAAACTCATCTGTTTGCTATTTCAAACGATGATGCTTCTAAATTATGTAACTCTTCCCTATCTTTCCCTGAAAGGAGCCTAGGGCTCATTTCCTTCTGTTGGCCCTTCCAATAGTAGCCTACTGGTTCCTCAAGTTTATCCTAACTCCTCTCAACTCAGGGTTCTCTCTTCTTCAAGGACCCTTCGGAATGATTCAACATCTGTTCAAGTATAAGTGACCATGCACTTGCTTGGATTTCTACTGTAACCACTGCCATCTAACAGCCCTGCTGCTCTTTATTTTAACTCACATTGTAATGTATTTGTGGCTCTGCACACAGATTTTTATACTCCTTTAACACTGAGAACCTATCAATTCTATCAATTTGGAGCGTATGGCACTTTAAACAGATTTCAGTTATTTATTTGATTAATGGGGTAAATAAATAGGCTGTGGATGCGTTTCACTTGGTAGAGTGCTTGTCTGACATGCATGAGGCTCTGGATTACAGCCCCAGTACAACATGAAGCAGTGATGATCATTGGGGAGGTAGAGGCAGTGTGAACAGAAGTTCTAGGTCAATCCAGGCTATGTGAGCTACATGAGAACCTGTCTCATTAAGTAAATAATTGTTTACCTCTGAAGAATTGTTTTCCTATTGACATAAAAAGGGTTTTGTGTTTTGGTTCCTTTAGCATGATCATAAGTTTTTCCTCTGCCTTTGTAGTTCAGTGGTTCTCGAATTGTGGAGAGAAAGATGGAAATAAAGGAGGGAAAGCGGGGAGGGTCAGCGAACAGGAAGGGCATTTGAGGGGCCGATTGGAAACCTCTTACAGCAAAAGCTTCTTAAAATACATGCATATATGAAAGAATTTTAAATGGAGTTACCAAATGATGAGGGAGTCAAAGCCCCAGCCGGACATCTCTTTTGAAACCAAGTGAAACCTCCAGTGCCAAGAACAGCTATATCTAATGGAGTTTTGGTTAAAAGGGCCCCAAAACAACTCAGGCTAATGCTTGGTTGTCCTCAGCGAACTGATGGCAATGTCCTATTGCTGAAGACAACACTTATATATCTCATCGAACACAGAGAAGTTGAACTGGTGCCTGACTGGAGCCTTCACCCCCACTGACTAGTAGTCACGGTATGAGAAGGTACTTCTCATGCTTCCAGAAGAGGAAGGTAAACATCAACCCAGATACAAAACTTTTAATCTGCAATGGTGACTTCATGATACCCTGGTGCGATAGTGTCCCAAAAGTTGTGGGAGTAACCACCCACTATCCGGTTGGATTTATATCTCTTTCCATGAGATGGAACCCATGCCTGACAGTGCCCGGGTGGCCAAAATTCTGAGACTAGATAGGCCGAAGACCTAGCAAGAAGCCAAATATTATTGCTCTGCTAAAGGAATATGGTGATAAAATGAGTCTTAACAATGTTCACCTGTACCCACAGAACCCTGAGGTGGGTGCCATGGTTGAAGGAGACAAAATGTGCTGTTAAGAATGTCAGCCAGAGGGAGACACTTGGTATGATTTCAGTCCTGCACTTAGTTTCTGTACTGTTAGAGGAAACTGCAGGATTTGCCTACGCTCCCTTCCTCATGCCTTTCATCCTGAAGATGGGGAACTAATGCCAACCTCTTAAGGTGAGTGAAAATGACAGCACAACATCTGGCATGTAGAGAAAATGATGACCCAATAGACAGCTTTCTAATCTCCAGTGGATTAAAGAAAAACAATGGAGAGGCCAGAAAGAAATCAGAGAATGACCAAGGATCCAAAAAATGTGCATATATTACTCCATCTATGTAGTAATTTATATCATCTGTGTCGTTTACTCTTTGGACATCTAGTTCTGGTATCTTCTTCCCCAGTCTTATCTAGGATCTCACATGACCCCTGTGGAACTTGCCTACTTACAGAGTCTACATACTCGGAACCCAACACACGTCTTGGGGACCGCTGCCCTCTGTCCATGGCACAAGTTTTCATGCACTGTTCCTCACCATTCGGGGGCTTCAGACTTCCTCACCGTTGCCTCAAGAAGTCAACCTACTTCATTTCAAATATCTGTCCTCCAGAATAAAGTATTTCAAAAGCCACTAAAGCCACCTTTGTCTGGGCCAGCACTGTCAGGGTTGAAGCTATTGTCTGTTGTTTACAAAGTCCTGTGTTGGCTCTCGTGTCTGTATATTTCAGAATTTCTCTCTGCGAGTACACCTTTCATCCGTCTCTTCCCTCTTTTATTGGTTTTATTCTCAAATTGTTCCTTTGTGTACAGTGTTTTCAGCGCAGATATGAGGTAGGTGGTGAAGAACTTCCTTTTTTCAATTATCTTATTTTTGTCTCTGTTTTAGTCTCACGTGGTATGCATGACAGTTCCTGGTGTCTGTACACAGGGGGAAAAAAAGACAGGTAGAAGGAAGTAACTTGTCAAAAAAAAATCAGATAATTAGCTAAGTCAGGACTATGTTTTCTCTATTTTAAAAATGCAGGTGCATTCCTTACCACCCAGCTTAGCTGAAAATTCAAAACAGAAGGAAAAAAAAAAAACAATCCTTCATTTGTAACCACAACTCACATACTCGGGTGTATTTAGGGAAAACAAATAACAAAAGTATTTTGCTGCTGTTGTTTCGTGCTTCGTGGTTCTGGTTCCAAGTGGGAATAGACAGCTCATAGAACACAACGAAATGAATATTTGAAAACTCTCTGTCTTCTGCACCGAGCCAGCATTGCTTAAAAACAGACACTCGTACCAGGGTTTGTCTTCCGTTTCCCCAGCTGTGACAGCTCTTGCGTTTGCATTCAGGGGCTCTGTGGTTCCTGCACAGCCTTTCCCTAACAGCCCTGTGCCTCTGCTCCTTTGTAAAGTAGTTTCCGTTTGTTTGTGTTTGCTTGTTTTGTTTTGTATTTTCCCTTACTGTGGCAAAGACAGCCCTGGCTCTCAGAGAACTGAGAGAGTCACAGCACTGAATGTGTAGGCTGAGACAACACAGCCAGGCGCTCTGTGCTGCAAAGTGCCCAGGGCTCTCTGGAACACACACGAGCCAGGGACCTGCAGCCAAGCATTTGTTTGTGTGGGTATTAAATCAGAGTTTTGAAAGAATATAGCCTATTGTGTGACAGCTATAGAAAACCAAACACTTCCACTACGTGACCCTTTCCCCAGCTTTTAATGCTGTACTCCTCATTTTAGAAAGAAAATTGTGCCATAGTTTTTGAAATAGCAAGTAGATATTTATCACTCTGTCTCTTCATTTTCTACTCATTCACAGAATGAGCTACACCTAATGACCCTTTAAAGCCAAACTATACTGAAAGTTTCTCAACTGCTACCCTCCATAACGTGAAATCCCAAAGCCTGGTCAATTCTCTTAGCAGCTTGGCAGAAAGCTCTATGATGGTGGCCATTTTTTTTTTAACAAAGGACACAAATTTGGCCTTTGAAACACACAGATAAAAAAACAGATGGATTTTTATCTATTCATTTAAAGTGAGGGGGAGGGGCTAAGTGATTTGTGTGTTTGTATATCTCTTTTGGAGTACAATAAACTGACAGTTGGGTTTTTTGTTTGTTTGCTTGTTTGTGCTTTGCTTTGTTTTTTTGTTTTTTAGTTTGTTTTGTTTTGTTTTAGAAAAGCAGAAAACTAAATCAGCAATCACCCCTTTGGATGCCAGCTGACCTCGGATGGAGACTTAGTGCTCGATTTAAAAGGCTTTATTTACAGACAATTAAAAACCACATAAATTTAAATCGTCAAAGAAGAAATGGTTTCCAAAAGCTCCTGACAGCCAGGACAGCCCCTCCTCAGCCCTGTGCAGGCAAGACCCAGAGGCAAATACAAAGCCACCAGCCCACAGGCCTGTGGAGTTGGCTGGGAAGTGAATCCTGCTGTCTCTGCTGCAAGCTTGTAGTAGAGTGATTGCAGACTAGAGTCCTACAGGGCTTCAGATGAGTGTGCTTTGAGTGTTAAGTCCAATGGTGAAAAAGGGAGACACCACCAAGGAGGATTTAACTGCACCGAACAAAATAAACCCAGACAGACTGAATGGCGGTGGCTCTTGAGGCTTTAGGTCATCAGTGCCTTTGAACCTTTTATGAGTTCTCCATTCCTCCCACCAAAGGATCTAGATTTTTTTTTTATCCTAATGGCCAAAGACATGACATTATTTTAGTGTTCTTTAAAAACATCAAATAATATACTATGTTGTGAATATTTTTTTTAAATTTATTTCATTTTCTAACTTTTTTTTATTTACATTCAAAATCATTTCCCCTTTCCCCTTTCCTATCTCTCCGAAAGGCCCATAAGCCCCCTTCCCTCCCTCTTTTCCCCATTCAACCCCCTCTCTCTTCTCTGTCCTGGCATTCCCCTACATCCAGTCTTTCCAGGACCAGGGGTCTCTCCTTCCATCTTCTTGGAGAGGAACACTCCTCCACTGCTGGTGGAATTGCAAGCTGGTACAACCACTCTGGAAAGCAGTCTGGAGGTTCCTCAGAAAACTGGGCATGACACTACCGGAGGATCCGGCTATACCACTCCTGGGCATATACCCAGAGGCTTTACCTGCATGCAATAAGGACACATGCTCCACTATGTTCATAGCAGCCTTATTTATAATAGCCAGAAGCTGGAAAGAACCCAGATGTCCCTCAACGGAGGAATGGATTCAGAAGATGTGGTATATTTACACAACGGAATACTACTCTGCAATTAAAAACAATGAATTCACGAAATTCCTAGGCAAATGGTCAGAACTTGAAAATATCATCCTTAGTGAGGTAACCCAATCACAAAAGAACACACATGGTATGCAGCCACTGATAAGGGGATATTGACCCAGAATCTCGGAATACCCTAGACACAATTCGCATATCAAAGGATCTAGATTTAAAGATCAGAAAATGAGACAGAGCCCAAAGAACTAGAGGGTCTTAAGTCAGAAATGCCCTCGTTTTCTTATCTCTGTGTTTTATGTCTCATCAACCGTAAGGCAAATGGACACAAGCCTCAGTCCCAGGCATCTCTACAGGCCAAAGCCAACCCCAGAAAGCATCCTCGTGTGTTTGCAGTGCTATTTGATGCTGATGTTGATGAATAAGTAATGATGTGTAGGTGTTGGTAACATTTCTACACGTCCCTGATTGGTTCTGACACAGGTGCTCCGTGGAGGGTGAGGTTTACAAGCTGAAAATGGTCAGGGGACATCCATGGTTTCAGGCTGTCCCTCACAGATGCAGGGATTCTGCACCTGTGTTTGAAGTTGCCTTCATTTAGTTTCTCTGCAGAAAAGCCAGGCATGATGTTCAAACTGGGAGCACCTGTGTTTGGGGCCAACTTGGACAATTTTGTGGCCTGGATCTCTAAGATTCATTGCCGAAACTTAACAGGAAAACTTTTCTTTTCTTTTTTCTTTTTTCTTGGAAGTTTGAAATTTGGGGCAAAAGATGGAATTCTAAATATGGATGTGACCCTCACCCCAGAGCCAAGTCTATGTAAAGTGTTGTACAGCTTGTTCTCATGATTCAAGCACTTGGGTGATGAAAGACAAATGCTACTGAAAATTGGAAAAGACCGAAGCCTACTGATCGATTGAAATCTTTGTTTAAATCACAAGGCAAGTTTCCAGTTAGCCATGCGACATTTAGGCACCAGAATCGACTCTAATTTAATATAGGCTTATTCTATTTTTAAGTTAAAGGCAGAAATTGAGCACCAACTACAGCTAAATTAAAATTTGGAAGATTTTATTTTTCCCTAACAAACTGAAAACATTGTTGATAGTTTTTTTTCTACTCTCCATTTAATTGGGTTAAGAATATTAAAAATTCTCTAGTTTAAAATAATAAGTCTTTTGCAACCGTAACTAATCTTTCATTCCCTGAGGTTTGGCCAGTGACAACTGGAGGCAAATCAAGAAGAATTTATCACTTGGAATCACAGCCACAAGTCTCATTAAAAAAATTGCAGGGAGCACAATTAAATGGCGTGTTCAGATTCTTTGGACTTGGCATTGGTAAAGCTAAGGGCTAAGACTATGCATTATGTAGATCTATTGGTTGCTTTAATTTTTAGTCAAACTCATAATATATGCTATTTTTCAAAATGAGCTAATTT